>CM063506.1:60809944-60924944 GCA_032207245.1 Pardosa pseudoannulata | reverse complement strand
CATATTGATTCAAAAGAAAAGAATGGTACATGATTTTTTTTCTTTTTAGTATCATACTGAAAAATTGAAAGAGAAGTTGTTAGAGATTGAGGATTGATCTCTTATAAATATTCTCTTTTATTCTTCTTTTTATGAATAAAAAGGAGAAATAATTGGTAATAAGTTTTCTAATAAATTAGTACAAATGTACGCATATATATATACATAAACACTTACGCCTATATACCTAAACTCAATTCTTTATTAGCTGTTAATACTTCTGTAAAAGAACGATATTTATTCAAATAGAGATACATACTTTTATCGTCTGCATTATTTTCATACGTTTTATGACTGAACTTAGATTTTACGTCAATAATTTTCTTTTATATTTGGCTTAAATGATAAATTAGGTACATATGTGATAATTTTAAATTGAATCATCGATTATATTTTGTTACATTGAAAATGTTTTCACCTGTATTGACAACAGATTTTTTTAATAAATATCTAGTAGTTTATTTCAAGGACTATCTAACATTTAAGTTATATATCTTTGAAAATTAAGACGTTCGTCCGTTTGTCTGTTTTATATACATAATTGCATGGTTTGCAACCGATTAGCTAAATTTTGAACATCATTTATATATATATACTGCCAAATAATCACTGTCAATATTAAAACCTTTTCTGTTCATCCTACCATGACAAGATAAACTGACAAGATAAATTAAAGTTTCAGCAAATATGCGGTCATTAAAGGTAAACAAATTAATCAGCATGTAATAAATAACTCTCAGCCAAAAAACAAACTATTTTTTAACATGCATCATAGAGTACTTTACAGTTCTGTAAAATTAAAAATTTTACTGATCCCGTCATATGACGGGCTATATATACTAGTTTTTCAAGATTACTTTATTATTGTTTTAATGTTTATGATAAGTATCTATTTGATGACCTATAATTAGTTTAAAAATTAAAACAATGATGAACTTAGCTCTTCAATATAAGAGAATAAGGCTGTAGGTTACATTGATGTAGTATTTTAGCTTAGAATTTTCATTTAGTTAAAAGGTAGTTTTTTTTATGTTAAAATAACTGTATATTCTGTGAAGTAAAAATCGTTTCATTCCTTTAACTATGAGTCATCGAATAAATCAAATATCTAAGGAGGTAAAACATAGAATGGAAACAAATGATATTTCATCAAACTATCGCATGTTTGCTGTATAAGTGAAATCTATGTGCGTCAATAGAAACTTCATTATTTATTCAAATACTTTGAAAGCATTTTCATTGTTGCTATAATGTAAAGACTTTTAAGTACTTGTGAGAACTGCATACCATTAGATTCATATCAAGATAAATGAATAGAATATAAACCTTATCCCAACATCTACGTTTATAAATAATTATCATTTTACAACAAGTGAGACAATTAAGTATATCACTTTAGAAGAGCTGTAAAATGTAATGAATAAATTAAGATAAATTATGTAGAATTCCATTGGAAGTATGTGTAATGCATTGAGATTCAAAGAAAAAATGGTGTAAGAGAGTAAAAATAATACATTGCAGTATTAACACATAAATAATAAAAATATTTATCTCCGTTTATTTCAAATTACGTAAAGATAATAAAAGCCAAATTTAAAAAAAATGTAAACAATATACTTTTAAATTTAATTCAACAATTAAATGATCAATATACTTTTTGCAAGTTTTCTAAATTCACAGAGGAATTGCTCGAAATGAATTAAAAATGACTTCTTAATTTACACCCATATTTCTTTGCTATACATCATTATAAACTGCTACGATTTTGTTGCCTAAATTGTATTTATTAAGTACATGTTTATGAATTTAGAACTTTGCTTACAGATATTTGAAAAAAGCATGTTTGGATGCATATATTCATATATTAATTTAAGAATATAGCAATCTTTATCTATGACTATACATGAAATTAAAAGATTGAATAATCAGTTCATGACTGGGACTGAATGAAGAAAACTTCTAATGTATTAAGCATAGTTTGTGGGTATAATTTTATGCAAATAGAATTTCGACTTCACTACATATGTCATTTTATCATTTGCCTCTCGGCATGAAAAGCACTCTGTGAGAATTAAACATACATATTCCCTATTTTAAATGCCGAATTATACAAATTTCTTTCGGTTTACAACATTAAAATTGAATACTAAGGTTTCTAGAAGAGTGGTTACATCATATAATCATCTTGGCTCCTATTAGGATTTTTATTTAATCTCAAACTCTTTTACCTCCATTGATTAATTAATTAAAAATAAATTAATCTTAATATTCCATAAAAAATTCTCTAATAAATATAACTACCAATAACTGTTTCAACAGAAAATAAAATATAATTTTTTGATCGTAAACTGGTATAGAAAATGAATGTAGAATCCTTTTGAAAATTGTTCAACCATTATGACAACCTGTCAAAAACGAGTTGTCCCACCTTTGGCGCGCAACACAGCTTCAACCCGCCTTGGCATGGATGCCACAAGTCCTTGGTAGATGGCCGGAGACAGATTGTACCAGGCAATGGTTAAGCAATAGTTACCCAAACCCAAAGTATTGAGAATTGGCGGTCTTTGAACTCTGAGCTGCCGTCCCATGACATCCCAAATGTGTTCTATCGGATTGAGATCCGGTGAGTTAGGGGGGGCAGAACATTAAATGGAATTCAGCATCATATTCCTGAAACCACTTCAACACAATTTTAGCCTTGTGACAAGGGGCGTTGTCCTGTTGGAACATTTCTTTTTCAGCTGGAAAAACAGAGGCCATGTAAGGGTGCAACTGCTCAGCAAGGATGTTTCGACACCCTGTAGCATTCATGGTCTGCTCTACCATAACTACGGGTCTCAGAGATGCCGAAGAGAACGTTCTCCAAAGCATAATACCGCCACCACCGTCCTGTGTATGGCCTATTGTACATTGACGGAGCAACTGTTCACATGGAAGACGGAGTATCCTGACATGGCCATCGGCGAGATGAATGACAAACCGTGATTCATCTGACCAGGCAACTCTTTGCATAGGTACTAACAACTGTAGATCGTGAACAACCCACAAGTCGTGCAATTTCGGAAATATTTGTTCCGAGCCTTCGAGACATTACACTCTGCTTCTGTCAAAATCGCTTAGATCCGCAGCCTTTCCCATGACACACAGAAGTAAGTGAAAGAATGATTCATCAGATTCTCCAGCAGCAGTTAAATACCGCTTCCACCTGATCACGTGCCTTCCACGTCATCCAGGCGAGTTCTTTGCAAAATGTAGGGGTGGTCATAATGTTTTGGCTCTTGAGTGTATGAAAGATTTTTTTTCATTTCCACCACTGCATGTTTATGCTTATAAACACCGCTTTTTCTGCAATTAATATACTTAAGAGAAAGTATAAATTTCTAATATTAAAACTTATCTTCTAACTTTCTTTAAAACACACATAGTACCGGTCATGGTCTTAACAATTACTTGTATTATATCTGCATCTACCCAATGCAATATCTCCTCAATATGCAACTCTACCTCTCAGAATTTTACAAAGATCCTGTGTAACAGCATAAAACTACATGATTTGTATTTTTATATGTTTCTAATATCGTTATTTTAACAAAAGCATTTGAATTCGAGGTAGAATATCTATACAGATGTTCCATCTATTTATTTTTGTAACTCTTAATGGCGCTTAAAATATTGGGTTAAACATACTTCATATATAATTCTTAATTATAATGTAATATTTTTGTGATTATCATTAAATCTTCAAAAGTATTGCGTATTTACCATGTTTGTCCAAATCTCATCTTTTCATGCCACATAAAATGATAGGTCTTACTAGTTGCTAACTATAATTTTAAGATTAATACGAGGCGCATCCAGAAAGTAAGTTTACCGATGTTTTCCCCTTTAAAGTAAACGTAATTAGCCGTGTCAATTGTGAGTGCGTAACAGATCTATGACGTATTAATCATGTGCCAGCTGGACAAGTCCCGATTCGTGCCAGTAGCGGGGTGGCAGTGGTCCGAAATGGACACTCTAAGTCCTTTTTCCACCGCCTGTAAAGTTCGGTCTTGAATGCACAAAGCATTGTGCCAATTGAAATTCATCGACAGCGCTGTCAGATCTATGAGCCAAAACTTACACCTGAACACATAATTCAACCCTTAGGAGCAGCACTGGCATTTCTGCTACATTATCACGATGACGGCGACGAGTTCCTCGACAGGATCGTCAAGGGGAATGAGACTTGGATTTCGCACTTTTACCCCGGAAACCAAGCAGCAATCAATGCATTGGTATCATAGTGTATCTCCAGTCAGTATCAAACTCAAACAGACGCTGTCCATACGTTAAGGGATGTGCACGGTCTTCTGGGACAGGAAGACTGGTACCATTCACAGGCGGCAGAGTACTACGACAGAGGTATACAAAATTTAATCCCACAATACAACAAGTGTCTCAATCCTGTTGGTGGCTATGTTGAAAAATAGCTGAAACGTTGCTGTACTTGTTGCCAATAAATATGTCCGTAAAAGTGTGAGTTCTTTTTTCTTTTAAATAGGGAAACTTACTTTCTGGATGCACCTGGTAAGTCAAAATTTTAGTTCATCGTTAAGATCATGGTTTTTCGATTTACTCTAAAATTGGCATTCACTATCCGTTTGTGTATTATTTATACCTAATTAGTAACAAATCGTTTATTACCAGTTTGTAAATATTCCAAAATCAGCAACTGATTTTACAAAAACTTATATCTTTTCAGAAATTTATTTAGCAATGCTACATGCTACACGTTATTTGAAACACCGTATCATTTCAGAAGTAACTCCTACGCACAGAAGGTTATTAGTAAATTCTTAAGGTTTCACGAACGGCCAAATAATTAGCATAACATTAGTTCCGACGTTAGTTTAGCCGTTCAATTTGTCTAACTTCATGGGACTTATGCGTTTGACATTTATACAGTTTGATTTCCTAACACCACTTGAATAGTTTAACGGCCGTGAAAGACTAAATAGCGCTCCACTTGAGACAAATCTTTAAAGATTTTCCCTTCGTTCAGCAATGGAAAATAAGTGAGGATTCCTGATTACAGAAAATCCACGGGGGAAATTTTGCAATATGTTTAGCATTAATTTAGAACCCAAAGGAAGTTGATATACATTACGAAAAATCTTTCAAAATTACGATGTTTCACCTAAGTTAACACTTTTTCATCTATAAAACCTGCACAATGTGTGCAGTTCGTATTGGTCATTCCCATACTGAAGTATAAATAGACTAGCATATAGTCAGTCATATGACGGGATCAGCAAAATTTTTAATTTTCCAGAATTGTAACGTACACTATGAGACAGGTAAAATAATTATTTTTTTAGCTGAAAATTATCTATTACACGCTTAATAATTTGTTTATCTTTACTGACAGTATGTTAGTTGCCAACTTTAACTTACCTGTTCATATTACGTGGTAGGATGGATAGCAGATGTTTTATAATAATGACTGACAGTGATTATTTGGAGGTATATATGAATGATGACCAAATTTTAGCGAATCGATTGCAAACCGTGTGGTTATGTATAAAAAACAAACACACAAATGACCAAACTTCTTAATTTATAACGATATATAACTTTTAACGCTAGATATTTATTAGTCAGTGAAATAGACTTAAGATTTTACGAAAATAATTTGTTAATAACTGTGATAAAATTTTCATTGCAACCTAAAATAATCGATGATTAAATTTCAAATTATCACATATGTACCTAATCTATTATTTAAGCTAAATATAAAAGAAAATTATTTACTTAATATCTAAGTTCAGTGATAAAACGTATGAAAATAATGTAGACTATATTTAAGTAATTTAAAATAAGAAACGATTAAATGAGAAGATTAAAAGAATGACTTCATAATGCTAGAAAAAAAAATGTTATATTCATCTACTTACAATGTGATAAATTGAGGAATTTAATTGCCTGCTCTTAACCGGGAAAAATAGGGCTTGACATAATCACATTAAACGAACCAAAAGGGGGAAGGGGTGGATTTCGAATGTTTTTGAACTAGCTTTGAATTTTGCTAAACATAACTCATCAAGAATCCAATATGGATGCTTCTATCCATTCCAGGTCCAACCGCTTTATAAATTCAAGGACAGACGGACTTATGCTACTATTATATAGGGGATTTTCTATTGCTTTTTAAAGAACAGTAAAATATAATTTATTGCTAATAAAAAATTATTTACTTTTAGAAAGTGAAATACTTTTTATTCTGTGATATTGATTATTCAATTTCATGTAAAGAATTTAATTTTTAAGAAAAATTAAATTAAATTAAAAAGGCACATTTTTCTTACAAATTTGATTGATAAATGTTATTTATAAAATGTTAATGTTAAAATTATGTTAATATTATTTATAAAAGAAAGAAATTATATTCATTGATTGAACTAATTTCATAGATATATGCATACAAAATTCCACTTCTTTTAGAGGAATGAATGTTGTACAAGCGTACCGAGTTGCTTACAAAATTATGTAACTAGAAAAACTCAAAAAGCTTTATAATTTTCTACAAGTGACTATCGGTTGTTTACATTGTATTCTTTTTAATCTAAGTTAAAATCTAGCTTCCTATAAAAACTATATATTTTTGAAATACGCAAACAGCTATTACTTTTTAAAATAAAAATTGAAAAATTCAAGCTCTTCCGCTCAAGTTCCGTTAAAGCGTTATTTTAATCTATTGCAATGAAAGGTATCGCAGGAATATCTCAAAAATAGAAAAAGACCCGAGAAAGCAAGGAATACGTGCGCAATATTTTTAAAGCAAAAATCTGGATGAATTGCTGACTAATAACACCTGATATGCATATTCGGTAATAAATTCTGTGCGAGATAGAAAATATGCATTTTCTGTAAATGAGTAGAAATGTCATCCCTGTGGTATATATATTACTGGGAAATGTAATGATTTGTTTCAGAGCGATATATATAATTCGAGATATTTAAATATATTTCACCTGTTTTCAAACGTGGAGTTAAGGGATTTGTAATTGATATAAAAACTCAGAAACTAACAGAAATAAATGTAACTGGTTATCTGCAAGTCATATTGTATGTAGCCGTTATATTGCATCGCATTTTATTGTATTAAAATCCGTAACTCTGTTCGTTCTGCCAAAATATATATTTTAAAAATTTTGTATCTGAATAAAATGATTTGAATAAATTGTATTATAATTTATTGTATTAAAATCCGTATCTCTGCTCATTCCGCCAAAATCTATATTTTAAAAATTTTTTATCTGGATAAAATGATTTCAATAAATTTTATTGTATTAAAATTCTTAACCCGGCTCGTTCTGCCAAAATCTATATTTTAAAAATTTTTTATCTGAATAAAATGATTTGAATAAATTTTATTGTCTTTTATTGTATTAAAACCCGGAACTCTACCCCCCCTTCCAAAATCTAAATTTTAAAAATTTTCTATCTGAATAAAATGATTTGAATAAATTTTATTGTCTTTTATTGTATTAAAACCCGGAACTCTACCCCCTCTTCCAAAATCTAAATTTTAAAAATTTTCTATCTGAATAAAATGATTTGAATAAATTTTATTGATTTTATTGTATTAAAACCCGCAACTCTGCTCCTTCTTCCAAAATTTATATTTTAGAAATTTTCTATGTGAATAAAATGATTTGAATAAATTTAATTGTATTTTATTGTATTAAAACCCGCAACTCTGCTCCTTCTTCCAAAATCTAAATTTTAAAAATTTTCTATCTGAATAAAATGATTTGAATAAATTTTATTGTATTTTATTATATTAAAACCCGTAACGCTGCTCCTTCTTCCAAAATTTATATTTTAGAAATTTTCTATCTAAATAAAATGATTGGAATAAATTTTATTGTATTTTATTGTATTAAAACCCGTAACTCTGCTCCTTCTTCCAAAATTTATATTTTAGAAATTTTCTAACTGAATAAAATGATTTGAATAAATTTTATTGTATTTTATTGTATTTAAAATCGTAACTCTACTCGTTCTGCCAAAATCTATATTTTAAAAAATTTCTATCTGAATAAAGTTATTTGAAAATTTTTTATTGTATTTTATTGTATTTAAATTCGTAACTGCTCATTCTGCCAAAATATATATTTTAAAATTTTTTTATCTGAATATAATGATTTCATTAAATTTCATTGTATTAAAATTCATAACCCTGCTCGTTCTGCCAAAATATATATTTTTAAAATTTTCTATCTGAATAAAATGATTTGAATAAACTTTATTGTATTTTATTGTATTAAAACCCGTAACTCTGCTAGTTTTGCGAAAATATATATTTTTAAAATTTTCTATCTGGATAAAATGATTTGAATAAATTTTATTGTCATTAATTGTATTTAAATTCGTAACTCTGCTCGTTTTGCGAAAATATATATTTTTAAAATTTTCTATCTGGATAAAATGATTTGAATAAATTTTATTGTCATTAATTGTATTTAAATTCGTAACTCTGCTCGTTTTGCGAAAATATATATTTTTAAAATTTTCTATCTGAATAAAATGATTTGAACAAATTTTATTGTCATTAATTGTATTTAAATTCGTAACTCTGCTCGTCTTGCGAAAATATATATTTTTAAAATTTTCTATCTGAATAAAATGATTTGATTAAATTTTATTGTCATTAATTGTATTTAAATTCGTAACTCTGCTCGTTTTGCGAAAATATATATTTTTAAAATTTTCTATCTGAATAAAATGATTTGAATAAATTTTATTGTCATTAATTGTATTTAAATTCGTAACTCTGCTCGTTTTGCGAAAATATATATTTTTAAAATTTTCTATCTGAATAAAATGATTTGAATAAATTTTATTGTTTTAAAATCCGTAACTCTGCTTGTTCTGCCAAAATCTATATTTTTTAAAAAAAGTATGAAAAGTAGAAATGATATCATATGTGGAGTCAAACATTTTATAAACATTTTGATTGATTGGTTCTGTTTGGTTTAACTGATCTTAATTGTAAACTGTCACTCAAAGTTGAAACTAAACTTATAGTAACACTCATACTAACAGTATGGAAACAACAAATAGGTGCATAATTTTTTTCTCTTTAGCTATTAAAAATCCATAATGATTCATAAAAAATTACAATCTGTCCAATTTTTATTATTTTCACTTCTTTACACCATATAACTTTCATAGCTCAGGTTTATATTAATGCGAAAATACATTACAAAACCCTTCAGTAATGCGGAAAAAAGGTATATTAAAGTTTTTCATGAGTGTAATCAATAATACATACCTGAAAAAATCCCAGATTTCAAGTTAAATATAATATTCTCCCACAAAATCATTAGGTTTTAATAGGCAATGTGACTAGAATAGGATCTTGTGCATTTTTATAAAACACTGAATTATAATATATATACAATAAACATTTACAGAACCAAAATAAGCCAAAACAGATGATCGAAACCAATTGAAAACAATTCAGCAGTGTCCGCAAGGTCAGAGAGAGCAAGAAAGAGAAAGATAGAAAAACTTAAGATAAAGAAAGCAACATATGTGTGAGCGAGGTAGAAGGAAAAGAAAACATAAGATGATAGAGAAGGATTTGGGACAGATGAGGGCTGTGAGAGGAAAGGGAAAGCCAAGTCTTTTGGTTTTTGGCCTTACCTTTACTTTGTCCGTCAGGCCCCCTTAGTATGGTGCATTCCTCTATCGTCCCATAAGGCTGGAAAAGCTGTCGAACATCTTCTTCGCTCTGTTGTTTACTGAGCATGCCCACAAATAACTTCCTGTCCTCTGGAACGAGAGGGGGGCGAGTGTTCAAAGACTTGTTTGTTTGTTTGTTTACACTGAAATGGGGGAAAGGGTGGGGGATGTAGGAAAGAAGAGACGAACAGAGGAACAGATGACAGAGGAGACGAAAAAACAAACAAACAAAAAAGAATCAAAAAGAAAGGAAAACAAAAAATCATAAATAAATTCCAGTCTTACCCACTCTGACCTTTCAATAAAATCGAAATTTCTATGCTGTTGATAGTGAAATTCATGAGTTAAAACTTTCAGAACTATTCTAATCACTTACAGGCCTTACAAACACGGAATTAAATAACTAACCATAGATTTTGTTTCTATTGGCAAGAACGTGCGATAGTTTTCTTTTTTTTAGCAGATGGAAATTTCACTTATAAATAATTTTTTGTAGACTGATAAGTTTGCTACTAATAGAAACAAATCTATGATGGAACTAACAGCTCTAACGAAACAGCCTAAATTAATTTGCTATTACAAAAATATTGGACTTACTTTTTGATTACTCCGCAAGCCTGCAACATCCATGAAATATTCGGCTCACGCAATTTCAAGCATCTGCAATTGAGTGAAAGTTTCAACATACATAAAATCGCAATGCTTCATAGGAAGTTTTCCGTTACGAAAGAAACCAGGAGTATTCGAATACAACATCTGGTAGGGCGCCAGGCCTTGGTGATGCCTGAAAAGCTGAGCCGAAAATCTCATGATAAAAAAAATAATTAAAAGAAAGAGAAAGGATAGAGAGGAAATAAAAAGGTGGGAGGGGAGGTATAAACATTTTAATAGAAAATAAGTATAAACAAATGTGATCATATTCTTGTGATATTCATTTCTATAAGTATTAAAACAAAGAGAAGAACAATAAGTCCCAATCTAGGATAATTAGCCAACCACGTTACCGAATATTGTATTACTACCTATGGAGTGCTCATTTCAATACTTTAAACACACATTAACCAGTCATATAGTAGAAAACTATTTACAGTTATGTCTGATACAATTTTAAAAAATATGTTGTGAATTGTATATGAATTTCTTATATGAGCATTAACTTATACAGATATTTTATATTGGTTGGATGAGGAGTCATCGGAAATACTATTTGCAAATTATCCTAATGGCAGAAAGGGGCTTTTCTCAAAGTAACAGTGTTTCCAATTACAGCTTAAGAACTGCATATGAGGACAACCGGCAACCTTAAAACAAGTTATATTGATGACAACCTTTTGTTCTGAATTCAAATTCTAGCGCAATTACAAAATTTCCATACGAGGACTTTTTTAATCGCAAATTATTTTACTGTAGAAATGACTTATACATACCATGATACGACAAAAAGCAGTTGAAAAAGCACTGTATAACTTGATATCATCTTGTTATATAAGTAGTGAATGACGTAAGAAAAAACTAGTACTCATTTTCGTTTTTATACAAATTCTAAAGATAAAATGAAAAAACTAAGTGCAATAAGCATTTCTTATGTGCAAAAGATACATTTTTTAAGTAATATTGTGGGGGATATTCAATTTTTGTCAGGTTGTATCGCATTTCAAACAAAAATTATTTTCTAACAGGTTTTAGTAACTCAGATTTTAGATGCTTTACGAAACAATATTATTATCATAATAAAAATATTATTAAAAATTTAAAAACTGTTATTCAATTCCCCTTATACTCTACACACAAGAACCTACTGGAGCCGCTGTAGCTCCTTTACTAAGAAAGTATGAAAAAACGAGTAAAATTCCCATTTTCAACTGAGTTATGCATTAGAATTTAACCCTAATTGGACTGCACTTATTTATTTACTTTAATAATTTTAAAGATAAATTGATTTTATGTCCAAACTATGTCTCGAAAGTGAGCCGCGGTAGATCAGTCGGCAAAGGCAACTCTCTCGTAACAGGAGCGTTGTGGATTCGGATCCCGAACCGGTCTAAGATGCTCCGTGTTCGTTAAAATGACTGTGGTACGTAAAATATGTTCGTGGTCACAATGTCCTTTAAGTTCTCAATGAATACCTCTGGGGCATAATCTCTACCCTAAACCAATGGGACTTCTGCTTGGACCTTGCTTCAAGTGGTTACGAGGTTCCACTTGAGAGGGAAGTGGTACTTTCACCCCTGAGATGCTTATTATAAAACGAAAGGCACATCCCTTTGCCTTAATATGAGTAGCACATGGCTCAATCATGCTTGGTTTGACCAAGTGGTACAAAAGAACAACAACAGAACATACTGTTTAAAGACCACTCCAAGTGGTCTGAAGCGTCATCAACGGAATGTAAACCCTCGGATTTGATACTTTGCACAAAATTAATCCATGATAGACAGAATGATCTAATTGTATTACATAGCTATTAACCATGTTTTCTCAAATTTCCAGACTATTTTTACTGTATCAGATGTATTTTTCATGAATCCCACTGAAATTAATATATTCCTCATAATAAATAGCTTGTATTTTAACTCATGTAGATCAATGCTTTTCAGTCTGTAATTTTCATACATTAGAAAATTTTAAGAAGTCGCTTTACCTTGGAGCTTCAAAAGAAAAGAAACTTAATTAACACGGTCCTTTGAAACATATCACAGATTCACCCCCCTCCCCCTCGCCAATGTTTGCTTTCGCTAACTTTTAAAAGCTAAGTGACTTGAGCGGAGAGAATTGTTTGTTCTGAATCTACCTGCATCATGGATCAACAGAAACCAAGTGAGAGCTACTATTTGACTTGGAAAAAGTCAATAAAAATCTTGTTTCTTCAATTATTCCCGCCATAGAACAAATGCATGAAAGAAAAGTACGAATTCTTAGATTAATTAGCTAAAGTAATCAGTCACGAGGATTGGTGTTTGCTGACTTAATAAAAGCATGTGTCGAATTAATTGGGCAGAAGGAATATTGGCAGTTATGTTCTTATTTTTTGACGGGGGATGAATTTGGATTCTTATCCTATTTATTGAAGCTGAAGGGATAAAGGCAACGACAAAAATCAAAACTACTCTTATATCTCTGTCAGTTATTCCTCGGATGCGGGTACATATTGTGTGTTCGAGGGGATTGATAAATTTATCCTTTTAGGTTTTCCGCATATTTCCTATTTTTCATTAAAAGTGAACGACATTTGTAGTGGTTAAATTTTTCTTATTTAAAGCAGTAAGTCAAATATGCTTTTATTATTGAATAATTTAGAAATCTATCAAAATATGTTTATTTGAAGGTAATATTGTTTTATAGTCTATGAAAACTGTCAAATTATCTTCTCTCCACTCATCTCCCTCCCACTGTATCCATACATATACGCACACAAATGCATTATACACATTCATATGTTCGTAATATATATATATATATATAGGTGTGTGTGTGTGTGTACAAATATCTTTATATATAAAATTCTTCTGTTCTTTTTTTTGTAATAGAACTCTTTGTAAACGGCTGGAATGATTTTGATGAAATATTGTGTATAAAATTAAGAGTATTCGAGAATAGTTTAGATTCACAATTTCATCCTATAGAAAATGTTCTATTTTGAAAATAAAGAGTTGCGATTTTATTGAGATTAATATAATGCCGCTTGAAACCCTTCACGATCACAAAGTTCTACGATAGATTTCACTTCCTATTAATAGAACCACGACTGAAATTTACTTAGGTCTACATCATTGCCCAGCAAGCCAGGATAATTCAAAATAATAGAGGATAAAACATTATTGTGATGGTAATAATAATATATACATACAGTGATCAGGTAGAGATCACGTATATATGGCTTATCCAATGAGAAATGTTGCTTTTATAAGATTATATATATATACATATATATATATATATATATATATATATATATATATATATATATATATATATATATATATATAATATATATATATATAATATATATATATATATATATGCATGCATTGCTTTGGAGAATTTTTCACACTATCAAGTAGTTCAATTTTGTTTTAAGAAAAATTTAGATGCAAACCACCCACAAGTACAGAAGTTGTTTCTATAAGTTAACAGAGACCTATATAGACCCAGTTTGATAGCTGATAAACCACCTAAAGTGAATATCTAGCTAATGGAACTTAATAGGTTCAGTACCTCGCCACCTTAAAAGAAAAAATACCTCAAAAAGGCAGAATTTAATGAAAATCGTAAAATATTTTGTGCTCTTAAAAGGACAAAATAGGACGCTTTAGCAATTGTCATTCTTTTGTAATACAAATATTACTTTATCGCATTAAAAGTCTTTTTGAATTTGCTACTTCATTTTAGATCATTCAAATATTTTTTTAATTTATTTATTTTTAAATATTTACAAATTACTGGGCATTGTTTACAATGTTTGTCATAAAATTAGGTGATGCTGTTTTAAAACATTGATTATTTTGTCAAGTTACAAAAATTATCACAACTATAACTGTTAAAAAAAATAGTATGCAATGCATAGATTTACTGTTGATTTAAGTGTCCTGTACATTTTTCTAAAGTAATAGCATTAGAGATTATTTTAAAAGCACAGATAAAACTTCAAAATACTAATAATTTTAAATTTGATGTTTTTTACCCTTTAAAATATATTGCTAAAAATTATCAGACATCAAAGAGAGGAATATCTGGTTCTTTTTAATATACATTTAAATTTCAATTTATTTACTCTATAAATTCTTATATTTGTATTGTGGGTAACATGCAATAAAAATTATTTTATATATAGAAATATTGATGTTAGGTTTAGCAAGGTATTAATTATATACATGAAAGTATACCAAGCAGTACTTTTTAACACTGTTTTTATTATGTACTTTATGTAAACTTATCTGTTATGGACTATAAAAGTTACTTATTAGTAAACTAAAGTATGTAGAGTAAACTAGAGTAAAGTTACTTATTAGTAAACTAAAGTATGTAGAGTAAACTAGAGTAAAGTTACTTATTAGTAAATTATTAGTAAACTAATCAATTTTAAGCAATATTAATTTTGATTTATCTAATATTTATAAATCCGGTGAAAATATTTTTGATGTAAATTTAAAAGAAAATGTTATAATGTATTTACAATAAATTCCAAAACAATTTTTCTATAGTTTGATATGTTTTAAAAATATCTTTCTTTTAGTCTGTATTTAATGATTACTTGGAAACATTGCATAAATCTCTCAACCGTGTAATTTTTCAGGTGCAGATAAGTGAGTAAAGTTTCAGGTGCAGATACCCTTACTTTAAGAATCTCTCCGAAACAATAAAATCACATAGACTGGTCACTTTCTTATGCAATACACTAGAATTCCTTGTTAATGCCACGTAAACACAGTTTCTTCAACAAACTCAGCATCGTCGTTCACAAAACCAATACAGCTCAAACGCAGCTGTTGAATTTTAAGTCTGCTGCAGCCAGTCTCTCTCTCCCCTACTATTTTTTTTTTACTTTTGCCTGAAACTAATAAAAAGTCAAGCAAAAGACTAGGCGCGTGGGGGGAAGAGAGAAGTCCGATGTGATAAATTGCCACTAGGGGGTAAGCATGGTGGAGGAGTTTTACCGGAGTTGCTGAGGCATGTAAGTCTAAAGATTCCCGAATCCTTTAGCCCTTTTTTTTATCTTTATTCTTCTTCACTCCCTCCTCCCCTTTTTGCCTTTGCGCCGGTTTTACGACTTCCAAAAGTCCCAGCGGAGGAAAGAAGTAAAGTAGATGTAAAAAAGGTTAATGGTGCTGTTTTTGCTGCTATTGTATTACCAGAATGGGAAAATATATCTTTCGCAGTCGCGTTGCTCGTCTTTAAGAGCTGCTGAGAACTCCTGGAAGAAGGAGTGATGAACATGCATGCTTTAATAACGCTTTTATGTATCCGGCAGAGATGTTATGAATAAATGCATTGAATTCCATGCTCATTACGCTGAAAATTCTAAGCTGGATGAAAAATGACAACGAAGACAACAAGTTTTCATGTGCTAGAGCACGCACTAAGAAAATTAATAGGGATTACATATGCCTTCATACATTCACACACACTAAAACACACACTCTTTTATGCAATCGTTCTAACATATGGGATTGAACTGATTTATCTATAGACACAGATATATATATATATATATATATATATATATATATATATATATATATAATATATATATATATATATATATATATACATATATATATACATACATATATATACATATATATATATATATATATGCATATACATATATATATATATATGTATATGTATATATATATGTATATATGTATATATATATATATATATATATATATATATATATATATATATATATATATATATATATATATATATATATATATATATATATATATATATATATATATATATATATATATATATATATATATATATATATATATATATATATATATATATATATATATACTTATCTTAAGGCAAAGATGATGCAGTACTATTTAACATTTTTGTTAAAAACTAATATCTCAAAGTTAGATTAACCTCTCTAAGGGTTTATTATATATATATATATATATATATATATATATATATATATATATATATATATATATATATATATATATATATATATATATATATATATATATATATATATATATATATATATGTAAACTAAATTCCTCGGCGCAACAGTCCTTAGGAGGCCAGGGTCTACGGTGGAAATCTTCGCTTCCAAGATCAAGGGCCATGTGGTACGAAGAATATGTTCCGGTTAAGTGTTCAATATTCAATGGAACCCCAAGTGTTTAGTTCCCAAGCATGCTTGGTCGTCTGTATATCTACCCACTGAAGTGATCAAAGGCTGAGTCAACCTTGCCCAGCCATTTAATCGAACCTTGGACCTGTGTCGTGGGAGCACGTAGCTCTACCCCTACGCCACTGATCTTCCTATACTTATACCTACAGACATACATATAATTTAACAGATATATTTACAGAAAGAAGCAATAAAAATGTTTTTATATGTATATGATACGTATATCTTTTAAGTTTATACATATTCTTTTAGTCTGTTAATTGCTTAGGTTACTGATACTGTAAAGGACTATCAAATCTCATTTTACCAATATTTCAGATGCAAATTCCAACCCTTAAATCCTCAACTTTAAGTAATTTAAAATCCAATAGACGGGTCATTGATATACTTCCTTATTAGAATATCTTGTTAATGACAAAGTTTCTTCAACAAGTATCAATACCGTCATTCGCAAAACCAATACATCTGAAACTCAGCCGTTGAATTTTAAGCCTGCTGCAACCAGTCCCTCATTCCACTACTATTTTTTACTTGGACTTGAATCTAATAAAAAGTCAGGCAAAAGACAGCGCTTGGGGGGAAGGAGAGTTCCGATGTGATAAATTGCCACCAGGGGGTAAGCATGGTGGAGGGAGTTTTACCGAAGTTGCTGAGGCATGTAAGTCTAAAGATTCCCGAATCCTTTAGCCTTTTTTATCCTTATTCTTCTTCACTCCCTCCTTCCCCTTTTTGCCTTTGCGCCGGTTTTACGACTTCCAAAAGTCCCAGCGGAGGAAAGAAGTAAAGTAGATGTAAAAAAGGTTAATGGTGCTGTTTTTGCTGCTATTGTATTACCAGAATGGGAAAGTATATCTTTCGCAGTCGCGTTGCCCGCGTTTTAGAGTTGCTGAGAACTCCCGGAAGAAGGAGTGATGAATATGCATGCTTTAATAACGCTTTTATGTATCCGGCAGAGAGGTTATGAATAAATTTATTGAATTCCAAGCTCATTATTCTGAAAATTCTTCGTTGGATGAAAAATGACAACGAGGACTCGTTTAAAAACAAATTTTAGTATGCTTGTACACGAACTCAGAAAATTAATATCCGTCACACATGCATATTTATATGAACACATACATTTACTTATACATAAATATGTACGGATTTTATGTAGTCAAATTATTATATATATTTATATACAGCATATACATTTGGTATTTAAATATATATTGCTAACAATTCAACTGCAGAACGTTGGCGAATGGTTAGTGTGCTGGCATTCGGAACCGGAGTTCGTGGTTTCGAATCCCACTGTGACATGGATCTTCGTAGCCGTTTGGAATAGGCTTTAAGCGGTAGGCCCCGGTCTCATTATCCCTCGTGTTGCAAACAGTAAGCCGTAGCGCTCCAAACTATATCCAAATCCCATTCTAATTCTTTAAAAGCTTTTTCCCAGCCTCTAAATGTCTTAAGCAGCTTTCTTGACTTAAAATTCTTTCGATACTTTCCCAAATCTTTCTGTCCTATAAAATTTGTGTGAATTTTGAATAGATGTTTTAAGGTAAAACAAGAAAGGGTTTTGCATCGCAATTTAATTTCAGCTGTTGATTTTCTTTACATTGCACTGTATGTTGCTATAATTTTTCACATTCAATCACTTCACAATCCAGAATTGAAAATAACAATGTGAAAGCAAAAAAAAATAAAAAGAACCCCAATTATTTTATTGATATTTATTATTTACATGGGATTGTAAGCTTTCGAAAACATTTTCAAAAAAAAAAAACTTTTTCATTATGAGGTTAAAAACATTAAACTGATATTTTTGCTTGTTCTTGTATAATTTGGTCTCTTGTGTTATGTTATAAAGTATTATTAGTTCTCCTATGTACAAAATCATTACTTCCATTTATTAAAATTAATATATTTATATAACTGCATAAACAGACTATGGAACAACATGATTTTGATTTAAAGACTCATTTCTGCTACATTTTATGTTTACAGGCACTGTGACATCCGTATTACCTAAAAGATGCTTGTAAATATTTTCAATGAAAACGTCCCAACTCACAAAAACGTATAAAATATTTTTATTATGCTCTCTTGTAAAATTTGAAATTGTGATGTAGTGCACTTTACTTTCTATGTACATAAATGATTAAATATTGCTTAAACTAATATTCGTTATTCGTGTGTTATTGAAACTGAATTTTGCTCTGGATATTTAGTATTATGACAGTAATATCCATTTCAAATTAGCTGCCCAAAATATGGTACGGTATTATTCACCTGAAGTCATACTTCAACGTAAGATACCTAAGATTCGCAAAAGAAGCTTCATATATTGTGATTCAGAAAGCACTTTTGTCACCAAATTCCCTTCCTATGAAATCAAAATAAATGAAATACATAAAATGCACCTTTGTGTCTCACATTTTTCTTTCTTTAGCGGCTATCAAAGCCAAGGGTTTAGCACGTGCACACCTTTATAGTTCAGCACCCCCCAAAAATAAGAAAAAAACGAGTATTTTTATTTAATAACATTATTTATTGCTTTTCAGACATTTAGCCTGCTTCAGAAAGTTTAGTTCATAATGTATACGAAATAAATCTGTACATTGAAAGTAATGGTCCCTTTGCACAATATTAAAACATTAAACGGAGATTTTTCCATGTCTGTGTATAATTTGGTCTTCTGTATTGTGTGATAAAGTATTGTTAATTTTTTGTGTACAAAAAGATTACTTCCATTTATAAAAATTATTATATTTGGCAAACTGCCTAAAAAGGCTATGGATCAACATGGTTCTGGCATAAAGACTCATTTGTGCTATATTTTATGTTTACAGGCACTATGTCTTCTCTATTACATAAACAATGCTTGTAATTATTTTCACTAAAAACGTCCCAACTAAAAAAAGCGTATAAAATATTATTATTATGTTCTCCTAAAAAACTTGAAATTGTGACGTAGTGTACTTTACTTCCTATGTACAGAAATGCTTAAATATTGCTTAAATTAATATTGGTTATTTGTGTCTTATTACAACTAAATCTTGCTCTGGATATTTAGGATTATGACAGTAATATCCATTTCAAATTAGCTGCCCAAAATATGCTACGGTATTATTCACCTGAAGTCATTCTTTAACGTAAAATACCTGAAATACGTAAAAGAAGCTTCATATATTGTGATTCAGAAAGCACTTTTGTCACCAAATTCCCTTCCTACGAAATCAAAATAAATGAAATACATAAAATGCACCTTTGTGTCTCACATTTTTCTTTCTTTAGCGGCTATCAAAGCCAAGGGTTTAGCACGTGCACACCTTTATAGTTCAGCACCCCCCAAGAATAAGAAAAAAAACGAGTATTTTTATTTAATAACATTATTTATTGCTTTTTAGACATTTAGACTGTTTCAGAAAGTTTAGTTTATAATGTATACGAAATAAATCTGTACATTGAAAGTAATGGTCCCTTTGCCCAATATTAAAACATTAAACTGAGATTTTTCCATGTCTGTGTATAATTTGGTCTCCTGTATTGTGTGATAATGTATTGTTAATTTTTTATGTACAAATACATTACTTCCATTTATTAAAATTGTTATATTTAGAGAACTGCATAAAAAGATTATGGATCAACATGGTTCTGGCATAAAGACTCATTTGTGCTATATTTTATGTTTACAGGCACTATGTCTTCCCTATTACATAAACGATGCTTGTAATTCTTTTCACTAAAAACGTCCCAACTAAAAAAAAGCGTATAAAATACTTTTATTATGCTCTCCTAAAAAAACTTGAAATTGTGACGTAGTGTACTTTACTTCCTATGTACAGAAATGCTTAAATATTGCTTAAATTAATATTGGTTATTTGTGTCTTATTACAACTGAATCTTGCTCTGGATATTTAGGATTATGACAGAAATATCCATTTCAAATTAGCTACCCAAAATATGCTACGGTATTATTCACCTGAAGTCATTCTTGACGTAAGATACCTAAGATTCGCAAAAGAAGCTTCATATATTGTGATTCAGAAAGCACTTTTGTCACCAAATTCCCTTCCCACGAAATCAAAATAAATGAAATACATAAAATGCACCTTTGTGTCTCACATTTTTCTTTCTTTAGCGGCTATCAAAGCCAAGGGTTTAGCACATGCACACCTTTATAGTTCAACACCCCCCAAAAATAAGAAAAAAACGAGTATTTTTATTTAATAACATTATTTATTGCTTTTTAGACATTTAGCCTGTTTCAGAAAGTTTAGTTTATAATGTATACGAAATAAATCTGTACATTGAAAGTAATGGTCCCTTTGCCCAATATTAAAACATTAAACTGAGATTTTTCCATGTCTGTGTATAATTTGGTCTCCTGTATTGTGTGATAATGTATTGTTAATTTTGTGTACAAAAACATTACTTCCATTTATTAAAATTGTTATATTTAGAGAACTGCATAAAAAGATTATGGATCAACATGGTTCTGGCATAAAGACTCATTTGTGCTATATTTTATGTTTACAGGCACTATGTCTTCCCTATTACATAAACGATGCTTGTAATTCTTTTCACTAAAAACGTCCCAACTAAAAAAAAGCGTATAAAATACTTTTATTATGCTCTCCTAAAAAAACTTGAAATTGTGACGTAGTGTACTTTACTTCCTATGTACAGAAATGCTTAAATATTGCTTAAATTAATATTGGTTATTTGTGTCTTATTACAACTGAATCTTGCTCTGGATATTTAGGATTATGACAGAAATATCCATTTCAAATTATCTGTCCAAATATGCTACGGTATTATTCACCTGAAGTCATTCTTTAACGTAAAATACCTGAGATACATAAAAGAAGTTTCATATATTGTGATTCAGAAAGCACTTTTGTCACCAAATTCCCTTCCTACGAAATCAAAATAAATGAAATACATAAAATGCACCTCTGTGTCTCACATTTTTCTTTCTTTAGCGGCTATCAAAGCCAAGGGTTTAGCACGTGCACACCTTTATAGTTCAGCACCCCAAAAAAAATAAGGAAAAAAATAAGCAAAAGGCTCAAAGAATTATTTTCTTCTTTGGCTCCATGATAAAAAATATAAAACAAACCTTCCGTGGTGATAAATTGGGGAAAAAGTATCTGAAGCGTGTAGTGGCCCGGCTCTTAAAGGTAACTGGGCCTTTAGCTTTACTTTTTCGTTTTCGTCTTCACCCCACTCTCCTCTCTTTCTCGAACTTTACGACTTCCAAGACGTAACACCCAAAACAAAGAAGGTAAAAAAGTAAAATTCCATTTAAAGAAACGTTGAAACGACAAGAATCCGAGCGTAGAGGAGAAAGTTTTCATACTGCTGAAATGTATGGTTTTTCGTAAGATAAAATAAAGTCAACTTTCTTGCACATTCCGTAGAAACTGTTGATATACTTCCAAAATAAGATAAAAATCTTCGAAAATCTGGTTGAAAAATCAACACACGTGGGTCTTATTTCGCAGTAAGTCCCTGAATTTTTGCATAGCTAACAGTTTATTTATACTTTTCCCCTTTATAAAGGAAGTAAAAATTGATTTGCTTTAGTGAACAGAAAGACATTTTTCAAGTTTCTTTAAAGCCTAAAATTTAATAGAGGTAAGTACTTTCACCCAGTGAATAAGATCATTTAAGTGCAAAATTTAAATATTTATTCCTGAATGCGTAAACGATATAAACGGAGGTTGTTTATAGAGGATTTGGAAATTCTATTCTTCGAAAGAAAACCCATTATTTTCCGTAATGGTTGACAGTTTTGCTCATTCGTGAGAAATGCTGTGATAAACGCCTTGGAAATTCAATACAGCAGTTTAAAAAATCCCTTTGTTTTAGCTGAATTTAAGAAATGTATTTCAAATTCGAAATAAAAGATACCATTTTAGCAATCGTTACCGATAATTGTGTAGTATACCTCAACTGCTCAGAAATGTCCTGTGAGAATGCAGTAAAAGAATATTTTAAAATTTGAAATTGATCACTCTGATTAGTTTATCATTCTAAGGTCATTGTTCAAATTCTTTATTATCTATATTATAGAAATTTTCGAATTCTCATCAAGATACACCAAAAGAAAATAAATATTTTATTTCAGTATATAAATTAAAATGCATAATTAATTTAATGTTCCTTGTAAATCCAATAAAGTTTTGAATTATTTTTCAGAAATTAAAAAAATATATACGAACTGTTTTAATTTAAAAAATTTCTCTTTTACTGAAAATTAAATCTAAAATGCATGTTGTTGTGAGAATACTACAGCAAGATTTTATTTGTAATTCTATAAATCATATATATATATTTATAAATATTGCGATTTTAAGAAAACCCATTATTTTCCGTTATGATAAACAGTGTTGCTCATTCTTGAGAAATGCTGTGAGAAAAGCCTAGGAAAATCCATACAGCACTTTGAAAACTCCCTTTGTTTTAGATGAGTTTAAGAAATGTATTTCAAGTTCGAAATAAAAGATACCATTTTAGCAATGGTTACCGATAATTGTGTAGTATACTCCAACTGCTCAAAATTGCTCTGTGAGAATGCAGTAAAACAATAATTTAAAATTTAATATTGAGCATTCTGAATAGTTTATTATTCTAAGGTCATTGTTAAAATTATTTATTAGCTATATTATAGAAAATTTCAAATTCTCATCAAGATATATCAAAAGAAAATAAATTTATTTCAGCTTATAAATTAAAATACCTAATTTATTTAATATGCCTTACAAATCGAATAGTTTTGAATTCTTTTTCAGGAATAAAAAAAAAATACGAACTGTTTTCGATTTAAAAAAAAATCCCTTTTATTGAAAATTAAATTTAAAATGCATGTTGTTGTGAGAATATTACAGCAAGATTTTATTTATAATTTTATAAATCATACATATATATATTTATAAATATTTCAATTTTAATTTGAGAATGAATAATAAAAATTCTTATAAATGCAATTAAATAAATGATAGAATTTTTTAAATTTAATATGAATCCGGATATATATCCCCAAACACTTAAATGTATGAAAGACATTTATTTTATTAGAATCAGGAAATTAAAAATTAATGTGCTTATTTTCCCTTTTTATCGATTAATGTGCCATTAAGTTAGTAATGACATTTATCTGATGTTCTACTACAAAATTTCAAAATTTAAGCTGTTTTTAAGCTTTTAATTTCTAAATGCACTGCAATTTATACTTTCAGTAAAGATAAATAATGAAAGAGAATCCAAGAAAAAATATTTGCCTTAAGACTGATTAAGAATTGACGAGAAAAGTGTATCACTGTATATCAAACACTAAAATTTATCCTATCGGTGCTTCCCTGTAGGTAAATGTTTACTGAAATTTGTTCATTAAGCTGACAGAAATATCTCGTAAGGCAGATAGATGGGATTATTTAGTTGAGTTCTTGCGCTGATCAAATTAATTCAAAGTGCTCTGATTAATTAAGTGGAAAGTCGCTTTAGTTGACCATTCAAGACATATGTTCGGTGTCCAGAGACTGCACTGTAATGCATCAGCAATAGTACTATTAAATTAATCATGTTTATTCAAGAAATTACATTGAAGTAATTTTGATTTCCTCGACCATTCAAGTACTTTTCAGTAGTATAAAATTTAAAACGAACCAAGATGCGAATCAATTATACGAATCTAAAAAGTTAATTAAAAAATTCTAATTAATTACATGTTTCCTGGAAAAATGATAAAAGAGAAGTATAATTTTTACGAGAAAATAGTTGGATCTTAATATATAATTATGATTGAGTTTGTTTCACTTACGGTTAAAAATCAGCAATAATACTTTTGTACCGGGTGGCCATAATTAAACTGACAGTGCTCACAGTGTTCTGTAGTGCGATCTATTTGCTAGAATGACGCCACATTATGTTAGAAGATTAAACAAGACGGGGGATGAAGGATTCCGCGAAAAAAAAATTAGTTCCAAAAGTCACCGCTAGGGGAATATTTGTCGCTGTGTGATAGAAAATAGAGTGTTAACAAATGCAAATTAATACGGAATAAAATTACCTTTTATTATGCCCATTTTCTGATTTAGTTCAAGTGCAATATGGCAACACTTTTAAAAATGCGTAAAATCTACATAAACACCGATAAAGTCTCGTGATCTGCAATATCACGTACGCTGAGTTAACACTCTATTTTCTATAACACAGGGCCAAATATTCCCCTAGCGGTGACTTTTGGAACTAATTTCTCTTTTTTTAGGAATCCTTCTTCTCCCGTCTTGTTTAATCTTCCTACAAAATGTGGCATCATTCTCGCAAAATAGATCGCGGTACAGAACACTGTGAGAACTTTCAGTTTAATTATGGCCACCCGGTACTACAGCATTTAAAAGTTGTATATTATATATTCAATACAAAATAATGTTTTTTTATGTTTTATTCGTAGTGTTTGCAGCCGTGGTGGTTCAGTCGACAAAAGCAGCGATCTCGTAACTGAAAATTTGTGGGTTCTATTCTCGAGCCGGCCTAATATCCACTGTGTTTGCTGAAGGTGACTAGGGCACGAAAATAGGTTCGTGGTCACAATGTCCTCGAAGATCTCAAACGATACCTCTGGGGTGGCAAGCCAAGCTTGGAGGTCTTCTGATTGGTGCCTGTTTCTAAATTACGAGGATCCAGCTGGAGTAATGTTAATCCCGTCAGCAACATTCATTGAGCTACGCGGGCTCCCGGGTGTAACTAAATGGATCACAACAGCTTCGCAGCCATATATTGGCGTAAAGACATATGTGCCTGTATTTCCAGATGCATTAAAAAATTGTAGTGTTTTGTTTGACTATGTGATTTTAACCCTTTAACTGGTTAAATTTTTGCAAGATATGTATAAGAAAAAGCATTTTTTATTGCATATAATCCTAATTTCTAATTTAACAATTTTAAAGGCCGTAGGAAGATTAGTTCCCATGTACATGATCTTACAAAATACACATGCTCGAAGCGCTAAACCCATTACAATATACTGACATTGCTATTATAACAATTCGGAGACTGATTTCCCCTTTAGTTTTGAGCTGCGATCTGTTGATTTTGTTGGGAAATCTCAACTACCTAGTTATTTTTACGGTTCCGCGAAGTTTAAACTTATCGAATTACTCTTAATAAAGTCAGTCATTTCTTTTGCCGCCGTTGATTCAAACGGTGTATCGAGGTAAACACCAGTTACTGAGAAACGGGCTATGTTCACGCGATTACCGAAAAAGATATTCGCGAGTGATTTAGGGGCTTGGCTGGTTTTTCCAGCAAAACTTATGCTTCACCTTCGTGGCAACAGAAATATGCAAATATTAGGATAAGCTTTAGAATATAAGCGGGTAGACGAGAAGACTGCTGGCAGTTCGTGAATGCAGTTCTTAAAGCTACGCCAATTTTTTCACAAGCATGCTGCATTTGTGCAAAGGTCATTTTATTTTTTACATTACGAGTTTTTTAAATTGAGTGGTGCAAAATAACTGAAACTTAATTTATGTACTGTAAATAGTATTTTTGTTAAGAATGCAAGTAGCAATAAAAGGACTTTGTTTTTTTTATAAAGCTTTAGTCATCAATTTATTTGACTTAATTTTTTAAGCCATTCTAGTTAATGAACACTCTGCAAAAAGGGGTAATTATTTTTAAGTTTTTAATTTCACCCCAAACAGTTTCATAAATTCACCCTAGTTAGCACTTCTGCTTTTAAATTTTGAAAACGTTGTGGGAGAAATAAATGGCCCACGAAAGTTTTAATAGCTAAAAGAAAAGAATCGTAAAAAATTTTTGATAAGTACTGAATTTAAGCATTTTTTTTAAATTTTTACATTTGCAGGTTTTGTAGCCATTTTCAAAGAATCTGATTATGAAGTTACTATAACAAACGATTAGCTCAGGACTTATAGTGCACAATACCACATAAAGATTTATTATTAAGAAATAAATATATAAGGTTACTTTAATTTCTAACATCTTATAAAAAGTGATATATTTCTAGGGATATTTGTTTTCACTAAAATGCATTTCTATATTTCTATTTCAATTTTTGATGAGCGTAAGACTGTATTAGGGTAATATTGAAGTATAGGAAGGAAATTTAATCAATTGAAGACAGTCTACAAAGATATACCGACGGCACTAAATGACTTAATTTAAGGCCATTTCATTACTTTAACCCACCCAAAGGAATTCTAGTTCAGTCATCAACATGCCAAGGATGGTTTCCCCAAATATATTATAATAAAGGCTTTTTTATACTACGTAAGGATCCGTAATATGGAAATGAAACCGCTAAGCAACAGAGCATTTAGGGATGCATGTTATTTGAATGTATTAAAGAAATCTTTCAAACGTGAATTGCATAAAATAATCCTTCAAACGATACTAAGTATGACATTTCAATTCGTGATTTTACATAAGAATGGTTTTCCATTCTTATTATTATTTTATTCCAAGCAAACTGATTTAAAGTGATGTTTATGTTTTTCTGTAATGTTTTTATGCAACAGACGATAGAAGTCTGGCGTTCAGCCAGTTTTGTTTGAAAATACAGCAACAAATCCAATGTATAAAATTCAGAAGTACAAGTTTACGTTCTCTCCTCCATATATTTCCTTCTACGGAATTTATTTGGTTCGATCCAAGCCATAAATTTGCTTCATTCTTGACATGCGGAAAAATATAACAATCTTGTTCCGTTACAGTTACAGCAACAAAAAGCTTAGTAATATAGCTTGAGAAAACGCGTTCGATATCTAGATCTTTGTTATTAAATGAAAATAATATTTAGATGCTTTAAGGCTTTAACGTTATTGTAAAAATGTTAGAATAAAATAGTTACGATGCATTAAAATTTGAAATAAAACTAACAGAAGGCAAAGGTATACAAACAATCAACCTTTATGCATTGTGTTTAAGTATTCTAAACAGTTTGATAAAATCCAATTTATTTTCAATTTTCAATTTTAGCAATCTACAAATGTAGAAATTTTTTCTTTATATTTTGAAATGTATAATGCCATGAATCGTAGAGTACCGTTTCCTTAGGCAGAAATTTCTAGATCCTCCGAAATTGTTTGCTATATCTAAGAACCGTTAAATTGAAACTATATAATGACTTACATATTGTACTTACGTATTTTAGTTACTTTGTGTATTATTATTACGTCTCTTATTATTGAGTATTTTACTTACTTTTAAATTTTTGTTTTTTTGTAATTTTTCAACTATACCCCACAATTGTATTGTGTTTAAGTATTCTAAACTGTTTAATAAAATCCAATTTATTTTTAATTTTCAATTTTAATAATCTACAAATGTTGAATTTTTTTCCTTTGTATTTTGAAATATATAATGCCATGACTCGTACAATTTCCGTAGGCTGAAATTTCAATATCCTCCGAAATTGTTCGCTATATCTAAGAACCTTTAAATTTAAACTATATAATGACTTACTTATTGTACTTACGTATATACTTCCGTATTTTACTTACTTTGTATATTATTATTACGTCTCTTATTATTGAGTATTTTACTTACTTTTAAACTTTTGTTTTTTTGTAATTTTTCAACTATACCCCACAATTGTATTGTGTTTAAGTATTCTAAACTGTTTAATAAAATCCAATTTATTTTTAATTTTCAATTTTAGCATTCTACAAATGTAGAACTTTTTCCTTTGTACTTTGAAATATATAATTCCATGACTCGTAGAGTATCGTTTCCGTAGGCAGAAATGTCTAGATTCTCCGAAATTGTTTGCTATATCTAAGAACCGTTAAATTGAAACTATATAATGACTTACTTATTATACTTACGTATATACTTACGTATTTTACTTACTTTGTGTATTATTATTACGTCTCTTATTATTGAGTATTTTACTTACTTTTAAACTTTTGTTTTTTTGTAATTTTTCAACTATACCCCACAATTGTATTGTGTTTAAGTATTCTAAACTGTTTAATAAAATCCAATTTATTTTTAATTTTCAATTTTAATAATCTACAAATGTTGAACTTTTTCCTTTGTACTTTGAAATATATAATTCCATGACTCGTAGAGTATCGTTTCCGTAGGCAGAAATGTCTAGATTCTCCGAAATTGTTTGCTATATCTAAGAACCGTTAAATTGAAACTATATAATGACTTACTTATTATACTTACGTATATACTTACGTATATTACTTACTTTGTCTATTATTATTACGTCTCTTATTATTGCGTATTTTACTTACTTTTAAACTTTTTTTTTTTTTTTTTTTTGTAATTTTTCAACTATACCCCACAATTCTATTGTGTTTAAGTATTCTAAACTGTTGGATAAATTCCAATTTATTTTCATTTTTCAGTTTTAATAATCTACAAGTGTTGAATTTTTTCCTTTTTATTTTGAAATAAATAATGCCATGCCTCTTAAAGTACAGTTTTCGTAGGCTGAAATTTCAAGATCATCCGAAATCATTCACTATATCTAAGAACCGTTAAATTGAAACTATATAATGACTTACTTATTATACTTACGTATATACTTACGTATATTACTTACTTTGTCTAATATTATTACGTCTCTTATTATTGTATTATACATACATTTAAACTTTTGTTTTTTGTAATTTTTTAACCATACCCCACAATTTTTATAAAATTAGAAGCATCTAGAATTTAATTTTGTTTTAGTGCTTTAATCAGAATGTGCTATGAGATTCACCTGACAAGTATCTACAAAGTTACTAATTTGGTATACTAATTCCTGACACTTTCTTAACTTTTAAAATCCACTTTTCAAAATTATCTTTTGAACATTTAGATATTTTCCTATTATTTTATTCAGTTTTATGAATTAAAAAGAGATGGTAGATAATTCAAAAACATAATTAAAAGAAAATAGTGTACACATAAATTAGAAATTGAATGAATTACTCTCTTTAAATGTTTTGTTTAAAAATAATTTTATAGAATTTCTTTTAATTTTTTTAATTTTTCCTACGGTTTTTCATTAATTTCTTAAATATTCTTACAAAACTCTTCTATCGTACAAATTAATATACTCCTGATATAAATATAACAATTTTCAGATGAAATGTTACGTATTTTTCTTTAATTGCCGATAAAACCTATACAATAATGTTGCCAATAGCGTTAAAATTTAAATTTAGAAACTGAATGTATAATATATATTAAAAAATGCTGTGGCAATCCTGATTTTTTTAAAATGACTTTATTCGATTAATTATTTACATAAATGTGCACAAGACATACAAAGCAGTTGACTAAGAAGCTATCAGGAGCACAAGAGGTGTGAATTAAAAAAAAATTATTTTACGATCTTGTTGACTACCAGTTTGTTAATGTCGAAAATAAAAATGTTTATTTTAATAGCAAAAACTCGCCGCTCATTATTCTTAATGTGTGGATATTAACTTTCGTCATAAGAACTTTCACAACTGAAACATCCCTCATTTCAATGGCATATATTTATTTTTTAATATATAATGAAACATGCTTTTTGTTATAGTTTGTAGAAAAAAGCTAAAATATGAGTGACATCAAATGCCTCATTAAAATATAATTATTTAAAAATATTTATGTCTTTTCAATAGATTTCTTTATCAGCTATTTATAGAGGATTAATAATTCTGTATTATGAACAGATTAAAAGTATGTTGTTGGTTTTAATTTAAATGAACAAGAATAGAATTAATTTTGCTAATCTCTATGAAACTAGTTTACAGTAGTGTATAAATACATGTGCAGGAGAAAAAAGTTTACTAGATTATTATTATAATTTTCAGTAAGTAATTAAAAACAAAATAGTTTTAAACACAAGCATTCCACACTTTAAAACTTTCTCTCTATGTAGAACTAACTGACAAACGTATTAAAAGTCCAAAAATTTACATATTGAAATACATATTCAGCCTACAGGAAAATTGACTCAATGTTTTATTTTTTTGTGTGTGTGAAGTAGTAAAAACTCAGGAATATATATCTTAGTTGTTTTAAATTTAAAATAACAACCTGATAATTCCAGAAGAATTTAAAATTAAATACAAATGCTTTTAAGAATTAAGTATGTATATACATATAATCATATTCATATACATACATACATATATATAAATATATACACATGCATATATATATATATATATATATATATATATATATATATACACACACACACACACACACACATATATATACATATACATATATATATATATATATATATATATATATATATATATATATATAGTCATATATACATACATATACATATACATACACACACACACACACACATATATATATATATATATATATATATATATATATTCTTATATATACATACATATACATATACATACACACATGCGTACTTACACACATATATATATACATATATATACAAACATACACACGCATACATATATATATATATATATATATACATTATACATATACATATACATACACACACACACACACACACACACACACACATATATATATATATATATATATATATATATATATATATATATATATATATGTATGTATATACACATATAAATAATAAATATGTAAAATCTAAAATATGCAATTGACTTAATTTAAATATTGTTTATAAAATTTTAATAAAAGTTATAAAATTATTATTATAATTATTTAATAAATTTTACTATCCCACAACAAAAAATATTAAAAATAATCAAAAATAGTTTTAACCGTAGAGTTTCAGTCAAGCGTTAAAACAAGTGTGCATAAATGTTTGAACACAACCATGTGTACAATTTTACAGTTAAATGCTTGGTTTGAATTGAAATACATTGAAATATAAATCTTCACCGTTGGAACTAAAAAATATACATAAAAAATAAATTTATTTTAATAGATAAGCAAATATTGATTTACTAATTCATCTGAAATAAATTTAAGCTCATTTCAATTTTTTTTTTCTTTGGTGATACTTTTTTATTAAAATCTCCAGTTGGAATATTCATATAAAAATATCCTCTCTTGCGAAGAATTTATTTTATTCCCTTAGAAAAGAATTATCATAATTATGTAGCTAAATTTATTTGTTAAATACTCGGAGGAAGAAAAAAAAGTAATTTTGTTTCAGGTCAAAAATGAATATGAATAAGTTATCTATTTTAATGGAGACAAAAGATTTTTCCCCAAAAACAAGTTTTTCTCTCGAAAAAGCCCCGCTACAAAAACAGGTGTAACAATAAAATACATAATGCAGTTTCTTACAACGCAAATCCACTTAAATACTACCTTTTGTTTAAAAAAATCATTTAGCCACTCTTTTTGGAGTGTATGCAAATCAAATGCATCTAATTTTTGCTCGTTGTTGAAAAAAAAACCACCTAGAAAAACAAGCCAGAAAGATCCTTTCTTGGATGTAATAAAAATACTGTAAGTCAAAGGGAAGAGAAAAAAAGACCTTATATGCATTCATGGCTGTCTTTTTATTAATTCGTCTTCCTTATTTTTACTTTTTTCCCTTCTCTAACGGAAAAATATTTATCATGTAATTCAATCTAGGGAATTTTTTTTATTCAACATTTTCCTGATCTTTTAATTTTTAATTCCTTGGATTTATCTTGGAACTTTTTCTTACATATATTAATTCGGAAGCACACATGACGTTTTTCAGTACAAATACTAACTCTCGGCGGTCTTAAAAATGTATTTTTTTTTCTTGTCATCTTAATAAGTGCATTTCATTACAGCTTCGTATTTTCTTAGCATTCAAATTCGTTAAAGACGACGTGCAGTGTGGATCGCATTTGCCCTTCCCCTATCAGAGGGAAAAAAAATTCCGACAGGGATTTTATTAATTGCTTAATGTTTTCTAGGTACCCTTTTAAAAATGTGTTTGCCGAGAATTTTTTTTTAAAGTCACGTATAAAATTATTTATGATGAAAGTGATGGGTAGGTATACATTTCGAAACACTAATTTCATTTCGTAATTAAAATTCATTGCATTTTCTTTACATTAGTTTCATTTGAAATTAACATTATTGATTTAATTATAATTACATTTTTTTAATTATATTTTATGCTCTCAGTATATCACGATGTCAATAATTTCAAAAGGAGGTTTACAGCATCTTGCTAGATTAAAAAATATTGGTGATGAAAATGAATTAAGTCGTTATATTTTAGCGCAACGCAATATTCTGAAGTTATTACACTAACGATATAAAAATAAATGGAGAATTTTACTACACAATCGGTATTAGAATTAAATAAAGACTTTGACTTCAGACACCATATATATATTCATTATTTTGAAACATCTGCACCAAGATATTGCAAATGATGGTTGTATCCAAAGGTACAAAATTAAAAACAAGTATAGTAATTGATAAGTCGAGTTGAAGAATCTTTTATTTCTCATCAATTGAAACATTTCTACCAGTGGTGATTCAAAATTAACCGATATATTTGAAATTCCACGTGTTAAAGAGGAATTAATACCGTTCGATTATTCTAATACATGCAGTCATCCATTGTGCAGACCTTTAGTCAACATACACCTACAATGCTGGTTAACACAAATTGTGACTTGTTTAGAAATCTACTCTAGCGAAGAAATCAGCTCAATTACTTTACTTCTCTGGCCGAGACATACAAATGCTAGTGAAATTCACCGGCACTGGTAGAAGTTTACGGAGAAAATGTAATGTCTCGTCAACCTGAAACTCCCTTTACGCTACTGTCATGTTTTTCCATACCTGAAACATAATCAAGTGGCCGATTATTATTTTCAGAGGAGGACGCAAATCAGTAAGTTACAATGTGCTATATATATATATATATATATATATATATATATATATATATATATATATATACATATACATATATAGATATATTCATATATATTATATATATATTCATATCTGTATATATATATAAATATAGATATATATATATATATATATATATATATATATATATATATATATATATATATATATATATATACATATACATATATATATATATATATATATATATACATATACATATACATATACATATATATATATATATATATATTCATATATGTATATATATATACATATATACACACACATATATATATATATATATATATATATATGTACACACATATATATATATATATATATATATATATATATATATATATATATATATATTGTAATGACAACATCGTAGATCATTGGTAATTAGCAACATGAGGTAAAGAGCTAAAGAAAATACATAAACTCGGAGTACTAATCTTATAGATAGCTAGTGATCTGGAAGTCACCAACAGGTTAACAGAAATGTTAAAAAAAATCAAAGGAAAACAGCCCTAAAAAACGTAGTGGAGAAATTTACGTATAGAAGGCTAAAAACATTTAATTACAGAATGTAGTTCCAATAAAAAATCATTACACATGTATATATGTACGTGTGCGCACGTGCGCTGCAATTTTTTGTAGTAACTATGACATTATAAACGGTAAATTACGATTAACAAGATACTGTTGCAGCCTAGAAAAGTTTTCTTGATATTTGCAAATCCTAATCAGCAATAATAAACTTATTTGATGGCAAACAATAAATGAGATTTATAGCATTTGCAATGGAAATTATTAACATTTTTGAATAACAGTTGACATTGCTTATCAGTGTGGCAAAAATGTACTTAAACTAGAAAAGTTCAAAACTGAATTAGAACTAAACTCTCAAGAAAGAGGGAAAAAATCGAGTGTAAAGGGTTAAAAAGCTAAACTAAGTCCATCAGTATTAACAACTATCCCTGGGGGATAAAGGAACTCGGAGAGAAGATTTGGCAAATAATTCAATTGTGAATATTCCCTGGAGGTTTCTACCAAGGAGGCCCATTAAAAGTTTCCAAGGTCCTGAGTGAGGAAATGATTAACAAGCAGAAAATAGTTGTTCATTACACTAAGTACATTTTATTTACCATGTATACTTATAGAAGGAAATTACATGTATACAACGTTTTTTATGCAATATTGAGTAACAAAAAAACGATACAAGTTTGTTGCCACAGTTTAATTATCTAATTCACCAAAGTAAAATCTTAAAAAATTCTCCTGTTTAAAATTTTGAGTTAAAGGAATTTGTTTGATATAAATTGTAGATAGTCTTGTTTTTTTATATGTTATGCTTTTGAATAAGTACGTTTTATTTAACATATATACTTATAGAAATAAATCACATGAATCCAAGGCTTTTTTATGCAATATTGAGTAACCAAAAAAAAAAAAAAACAATACAAGTTTGTTGCCACAGTTTAATTATCTAATTCACCAAAGTAAGAACTTAAAGTATTCTCCTGTTTAAAATTTATGATTTAAAGGAATTTATTTGATATAAATTGTAGATAGTGTCGTTCTTTTATATTTTATGCTTTTGAATAAGTACATTTTATTTACCATGTATACTTATAGAAGGAAATTACATGTATACAACGTTTTTTATGCAATATTGAGTAACAAAAAAACGATACAAGTTTGTTGCCACAGTTTAATTATCTAATTCACCAAAGTAAAATCTTAAAAAATTCTCCTGTTTAAAATTTTGAGTTAAAGGAATTTGTTTGATATAAATTGTAGATAGTGCCGTTCTTTTATATTTTATGCTTTTGAATAAGTACATTTTATTTAACATATATACTTATAGAAATAAATTACATGTATACAACGTTTTTTATGCAATATTGAGTAACAAAAAAACGATACAAGTTTGTTGCCACAGTTTAATTATCTAATTCACCAAAGTAAAATCTTAAAAAATTCTCCTGTTTAAAATTTTGAGTTAAAGGAATTTGTTTGATATAAATTGTAGATAGTCTTGTTTTTTTATATTTTTTCTTTCGAATAAAATTAACTAATATTTTAATAGTCTGTAATGTTTCAAATTAAACTAAGATATAAAGAGTAATTAATATTTTCAGCCTAAGTTTGGTATGTTCTGGGATTTAAAATTTCATTACCAAATTTACTCTTAGTAGTATAGTCATTGTGACTTTTGTTAGTTGCATATGCACATATGTGTACGTGCATACATACACGCACACATACACATATATATGTAAAGTAAAACTTAATAGTTTAATCCTAAACTAAAATTACTAACACCTCTATTAAATAACCACCAAATCGGCAAATTCATCATCTTTTAGTGGCCTTTTGGCGTTAAACTGTTTTGTTTCCTTCCTGTTGGCGAGCTTAATTCTCCAACCTAGTTTGATGGTTAAGAGCACTTAAAAGCACTTATAATTTGCAGAGTTAACAAATTCCGTTCTCAAGTGGGTAGAGTCGCCAAGGTTATATAAGGCTATACGACCACTCTTTGTTGGATTTTTGCTCTGTACGTTGCCTAATAAAGATGCTACAAAACTTCTCCTGAAAATCGTATTCTTTTTCGGGGACAACTACATCCCTTCGACTCTGTTGCATCCTCGTCTCATAGCAGGCCACGCTATGTGTATATATATATATATATATATATATATATATATATATATATATATATATATATATGTATGTATGTATGTATGAATCAATATATGTAGTGTCTTAAGATCACATCGTAATATAACAAAATATGCTTAATTTTTATGAACAAGTTTCATTGAATGTCATTTTTTTTTATTTATACTATCACTCACATCAAAAATTATTGTGGTACTTAAATCATATTTTTGAAAGCCAATCTCCATTACATCGATAAATTCTAAGTTAAATAAACATCTGTAAGATCTTAAAAATAGATTTATTGAAACTGTTGGTGAGATGAATATGTATTATCCAAACATTGAACGAGTATTTGTGCTTAAATTGCTCATTAAAATGTAGCTCACTGTAAATATTTTTATGTAAAAGTTCATTTATCAAGAAAACTACTGCACTATTTCACGCCTAAAAATTTATTACATTATGCATTATGTTTTATTAGTGACAGCTCTTTCAAACGAATTGTTATAAAAAGGGGTTGATTAATCTTCAGTAACGTTTAATGCAAAATAAAAAAAAATAATAAAAATACTTAGCTGCTTTTAAAGCTTCCTTTATCCGTAACGGATTTCGTGCAATTCCTTAGCCTATATTTCTTTTTAAATTAACAGTCATTAGCTATATACGAATAAATTTCAAGGATTTTCCTCTTTTGTGCAAATAGTTTAAATTCGGTGCAATTTATTTTATGGCAATTAGCGCCTTAGATTTATCGACGAAAAACTAGAGCTGATCTGAATGATTCTTCTGCTAATGCACAGGGACAGCCAATGAGACGAACAAAAAATTCCGGTGCACATAATTTTCCAGGCTGGGTCTCATGCCCGCAGATTTTTCTTTGAGCATTTTTTTCCTATGCTTTACCCACACCGCCCTTTCAACTAATAAAGTTTAATTGGAAAACCGGGCCATTTCACACAGGAGGGAACCAGTTTAATTTCCTGGGCTCTTTTTTAACCATCTCACACTCTTTTTCTCTCTTTTGCACACACACACACACACACACACACACATACATCCTTCATTTATTCATTCTTTTGCAGTCAATTCAAAATCTTGCTTCGCTTGTGGAATTAAGGTTTTTTTGCGCCATTTTTTTTTCATATCGAGTCCCCCACGCAGTTTAAAGCTTAGGACTTTATAGATCGTAAAAAAACGATTCTTCTATCTCTGAGGGGGGAAAGTAAGAGAAAAAAAGCACCTGAAAAGAGAAAGAAAGTAAAAAAAAAATTAGGAAGGAACCTGCAGTAATGTGATTTATTGGGAATCTAATACTTTTTATAGCTTTCTACCGAACAGCTTATGTAAACACTGTTAAGAAGAATGCAGTGACAAAAACTAAGAATTATATAAGTAGATTTTTTTTTCAAATTTTTACCCGCTACCTGAAACAATATTATTAGAATATTTATTCACAGAGAAAAAAAAATGACATTGAAAAATTCAGTTATGGCAGGAAAAAGAATAAGTGTATTTTGCAACAGCATGCGATAAGCCTTTTTTTATGGATTCCAATCTTTTTAAATGGGTAGAAAAGAAATTGAAGGTATAAAAGAAAGGTGTGAAAAAGGTTTTGTGATTCATCATTTCTTTCAAGATTTCATGCGTATGATATGCATTTTTCTTATGTGTTTTTTGCAACTTTGAGAAAAAAGAAGCATTGAATTCTATATTGCAGTCACTCCAAACTTATTCAATTCTGACAATTTTTCCTGTTCTACAATTTCTTATTAAAAAAAAGTTGTATATTTAATTTTCTATGCATAGATCTTTTAAGCTTTCCATTAGTATAAGATAATAAATGGCTTAGAAGATTGATTATCTAGTCGAAAATTTGAAACCACAATAGCGGTATTTTGCTGACTTATAAGTATTCAGTGAGGGTAAGTTTCAATCACCTCATTTGTATACATTATCCTTTCACATTTTTAGGCCAATAGTATTATATTTTACCCTTATTATATCTATTACATTTAGAGTCTTAACAATTTAAAGTCATTCTAATGGTTAATACTTACTCCCCGCTGACTATGCTATTTAATTTTTCTTTCTGAGATAAAAATGATAGTTGTAATAATAATCGTAGACTCTAGATTTTTGATGTCAAAGATCACTATTAAGAACTTTTATCTAATAGTTTATATTTTCTAGCAAATGCATATCATAAAATTGCAACTTTGAGAAAAAGAAGCATTAAATTCTATATTGCAGTCTCTTCAAGCTTATTCAACTCTGACAATTTTTCCTGATCTACAATTTCTTACTAAAAAAAAGTTGTATATTTAATTTTCTATGCATAGACCTTTTATGCTTCCCATTAGTATAAGATAATAAATGGCCTAGAAGATTGATTATCTAGTCGAAAGTTTGAAACCACAATAGCGGTATTTTGCTGACTTATAAGTATTCAGTTACCATGAATAGGGTAAGTTTCAATGATTTCATTTGTATACATTATAATTTCACACTTTTAGGTCAACAGTATTATATTTTACCCTTATTATATCTATAACATTTAGATTCTTAACAGTTTAAAATCATTCTAATGGTTAATACTTACTCCCCGCTGCCTATGCTATTTAATTTTTCTTTCTGAGCTAAAATGATAGTTGTAATAATAATCGTAGATAATAGGTTTTTGATGTCAAAAATCAGATCACTATTAAGAACTTTTATTTAATAATTTATATTTTCTAGAAAATGCATGACATAAAATTGCAATTTTGAGAAAAAGAAGCATTGAATTCTATATTGCAGTCTCTCCAAACTTATTCAACTCTGACAATTTTTCCTGTGCTACAATTTCTTATTAAAAAAAGTTGTATATTTAATTTTCTATGCATGGATCTTTTAAGCTTTCCATTAGTATAAGATAATAAATGTCCTAGAAGATTGATTATCCAATCCAAAGTTTGAAAACACAATACCGGTATTTCGCTGACTTATAAGTATTCAGTTACCATGAATGAGGGTAAGTTTCAATGACCTCATTTGTATACATTATCCTTTCACATTTTTAGGCCAACAGTATTATATTTTACCCTTATTATATCTATTACATTTAGAGTCTTAACAATTTAAAGTCATTCTAATGGTTAATGCTTACTCCCCGCTGCCTACGCTATTTAATTTTTCTTTCTGAGCTAAAATGATGATTCTAATAATAATCGTAGACTCTAGGTTTTTTATGTCAAAAATTAGATCACTATTAAGAACTTATATGTAATGGTTCATATATTTTCTAGCAAATGAATATCATAAAATTACAATTAATGACTAAGCTATAAATAAATGTTGGCTTTGTTTAGGAATAATTTGGACAATAAACATTGTAAATAACAGTAAAATTTTACTGCCTGTGCTACAATAACCATTTCTTTAAACTAATAATTTTAAATATTTAATATTGAAGATATAACTAACTAATGAAACAATATCAAAACTATCTCATGCCTCTAAAAAACTTACAGAATTCTATTCTGTTTTATATTTCTCATAAATAACGTAAACTCGAAATGACTATTGAAAACTAATTGTTTATATTTCACAAATATTTCTTTCCTATTCAAATACGTAACATGTATATATTACTATCTATATAATAGTATCTAATGAATGAAATATAATGCTCTAAATATATGGTAATTAAAATAAAATATATTTTGTCGCTTATGCGTTAAGAATAAACAAGTAAGCTATAAATTTGTTGTTATTAAACTCTTAGATGATATTTATTTCTAATTTTTGTTAACACATTGTATACGGGACACATACTAATACGTTTTATGACTATTGATGCTTGAGTACCGGACAAGTAATAGTACGGAGTAGTCTAACAACATGGTTTGTTTATCTGTATAAAAAAATAACGGTATATACAGGAAAACGAAGCCGAATGTTCTTGTCTACTACATAGATCCTGGAAAAATTTACACAAAAAATTACACAAATAAATAAAAACTAGTTTTTACATCAGTCGGTGCAGAACCACAAAATGGGAAGGTTGGTTAAAAAATCAATTTAGATTTAAAACTAACTTTTTATTTATCATTACGCATTATCAGACATTTGATTTATAATCCAATCAAGAATCATATTATTTGTTACATTTTTTCTAGTGTTTAAAATATCACCCATATTGTTATTACACAGTTGAACATTCATTGTGTTAATACAAGATGTACAGACTTTATCATAAGTTTAAATCTTGAATAACAAACATCCTCACTGTTGACGAAAACATTCCTCTGGCCATCATTTTATTAACAAGATGAATAAATTCCAAATAATATGGAAAACTAATATGATTACTAATAATATGAATTTATATATTAAGGTAACATTTCTTTACAGTAATGCAAGTAAATATTTCGGCAACTTGTTAATTTAGTAATGTAACCTTGAATAACTAACATCCTCACTCGTGAAGAAAACATTCTTCTGGCAATCGTTTTATAAATAAATTGAGTACTTTCTGAATAATATAAATAACTAATATCATTACTAATAACATGAATTTATATATTAAGGTCCCATTTCTTTACAGTAATGCAAGTAAATATTTCGTTAACTTCTTAACTCAGTAATGTAACCTTGAATAACTAACATCCTCACTCTTGTAGAAGACATTCTTCTGGCAATCGTTTTATAAATAAGTTGAGTACTTTCTGAATAATATAAATAACTAATATCATTACTAATAACATGAATTTATATATTAAGGTAACATTTCTTTACAGTAATGCAAGTAAATATTTTGTCAACGTGTTAACTCAGTAATGTAACCTTGAATAACTAACATCCTCACTCTTGAAGAAAACCTTCTTCTGGCAATCGTTTTATAAATAAGTTGAGTATTTTGTGAATAATATAAATAACTAATATCATTACTAATAACATGAATTTATATATTAAGGTTACATTTCTTTACAGCAATGAAAGTAAATATTTCGGAAACTTGTTAATTCAGTAATGTAAATTTGAATAACAAATATCCTCACTCTTGAAGAAAACATTCTTCTGGCAATCATTTTATTAACAAATTGAATACTTTTTGAATATATGAATAACACGAATTTATATATTAAGGTCACATTTCTTTACAGTAATGCAAGTAGATAATTCGGCGACTTGTTAACTCAGTAATGTAACCTTGAATAACAAATATCCTCACTCTTGAAGAAAACATTCCTCTGGTAATCATTTTATTAACACATTGAATACCTTCTGAATAATATGAATAACTAATATAATTACAAATAATATGAATTTATATATTAAGGTCACATTACAATAATGCAAGTAAATATTTCGGCAAATTGTTAACTCAGTAATGTAATCTTGAATAACAAACATCCTCACTGCTGAAGAAAACATTCTTCTGGTAATCATTTTATTAACAAGCTGAATACCTTGCGAATAATACGAATAACTAGTAGAATTACTAATAGTATGAATTCATATATTAAGGTCACATTTCTTTACAGTAATGCAAGTAAATATTTCGGCAACTTGTCAACAGAGTAACATGACACTAATTAGCTAACTAAAAGAGCTATCACAGAACTACTAAACTTACTAACATAGTAAACTATTTATTAAGCTTATTATTCTATTAAACTTAATATTAAATTTAGATGAAAATAGTGAAGGTTTTTAATTAAAATTTTATGATGCATTTTTAATATAATTTTTTAGTATTATACAGTTTTTATATATTTATTAGAATTTATATAAGCACTTTACTATCAATAAAATATTATGTATAACACCCATTAATAAATTCCACAAAATTTTAACAATGAAAAGGAAAAAAAAATTTTGAGTTTTCGTAATCACATCACGAATAATATCCAGATGAAATGAAACACAATATATGAAAACAATGAATAAATAATAAAACAGTACTGATGGATTTTTCAAACAGTGAACTTTCCTTAAAATGTTCATATTTAGGTACATTAAACAAGTTGCATAAAAAAAATTCGACAGCTAGCAAATTTAAACATCGGTGTAGAAATATAAGGATAATATAAAGCTTTTACCATCAATGTAGAATTCTCCGTTTGGATCATTTACAACAAAGCCATTTATAATATCATCTAAAAGTAAAAACTGTAATAATGGTTTTCGGTATCACACGAAAACAACATTTATTCTTTTACTTGCAAATTGATGATTCTTCCCAAAGCATTACTTAAAGGTAATAATGTCCTACCAATTCAAACAATGAAATTACCAAAGCGTAATTCGGGAAAATTCATACATTTCTGCTACTTTCACCGCTGTTCTTGTGTTCTTTTATCCAATAATGGCCGGCATTCTTTTAATAAAGATTGACAGAAGGGTATTACACATGCATTTAAATTTTGAAAGTCAGCGAAAGACGCAAAATGCTATGTGGCAAGAAACACAGAATTACTTAAAGATCTGAAGAGCAACGAAAATGATAAAAGCATTTTAAGGCTTTTCCTTTTATTTAATGTTAAAATACCTTAAGAGCAGGAGGGTATGTTCTTAACAAGATTCATCATCTCTCCGAATTTTTTCTGTGTCTGATAATTTTATCCAAACGGTAATGCTAAAAGAAATCCCATCATTAAAGTTCAGCTTGAAATGTACTTTTTTTTCTATCGAAGTAAAAATTTCAGATTCCATTATAAATAATCCCATGGTTTCTAGCAAATAATGATTACGAAAGCAAATAATAAGGAGGAAGGAGTACTCGAAATGCTTTATTAAATTTGACTATAAGAACTGGCACGATTAATTCGATAGATAATCTCGGAGATTGAAATTTTGATGAAGTTATCTATTCTAGGAGGAATTAGACATTACGATCTCATTAAGACATACATTGGGGATGATTCATAAGAATTAACCTATTTAAATGATAAAAATTTTTCCCTATCTACTAGGGAAAATCGTTTTTCATTTTCAGTCATTCATTTGTCTAGGTTTTTTTCCTATTCGATAGCTTGCTCAAAATTAAGATATGTTTGTCTCACATTTAAGTGATCTTTAAAATATTAAAAACAATCAGATAATGCAGGTATTTTTTCTGTGGAAAGCCAAATTATATACATTTTAATCCATTAAATTATTTAACATAACAGGGATTAAATGATCGTTTAAATACACTGATAACACAAATTTTCAGTTATTAGTGTAACATCTTTCATGCTGACATAAGAGGATAACTGTTTACTTTTAGTTTTTAAAAATATTAAAAACAATCAGATAATGCAGGTATTTTTTTCAGTAGAAAGCTAAATTATCAGCATTTTGTTTAATCCATTAAATTATTTAACATAACAGAGATTTAATAATCGTTTAAATACACTGATAACACAAATTTTCAGTTTGTTAATATAACATCTTGCACGCTAACCTAAGAAGATAACTGCTTACTTTCAGCAATTACTCAAGTAGTATTATGTTACTTAAACTGATAATTTGAGAAAAATTGAGTAGCACTTTGATAAATATGGGAACAAATGCTAAGAGCATTCTAAACGAAAAAATTATTTCTTTTTACTAAAACTTTCCTCCGATAAAACATTTTGTCTCGATCTTTTTTTTTTTTACAAAAAATGGGATAGTAGTGTAATTAAAATAATTATTCTACTATTTATTAATTGAAGCAATCGGAGAATCAATCTGAATTAATGTTATAAAAATAAAATTCTGATTAATCTACTGGATCATTTACTATAAAGCTGTTATGATTTGCTATTTAATTTTGATTACATTATTTCTACAAGGCATGGAAAATAAAAAATTTCTTATACGTACATAAAAACATAAAACTGAAACTTCTCGAAATTGATACAGGCATGTTGAAATGAGTTTTACCTATGAAATCTGAGCACTAAAATATTTCAGGAATGTAGTATATCATGTACAGGGAAGTAAAAAGTGTTATGCATAACTCTAGTGAATTTTACATATGGAAATTTGTTTAAATAAATATTCAAATATTAACCATACAGGTGTAGTATTTTGCCCATAGGTTAAAAGGAGAATGGAGAATTTGATATGACCGGTATGTAACCACTTTAAATTAATCCAACATCAATAGAAAATAAAACTGTGGTCTGATAGAAAAAAGTACTTTATTTAAATTTCGAAAGTGTTAAAAGTTTAGAGTCATGTATAACACTGGAAAATTTTATGATCTATTACTTGACAATTTTTCTAAAGAAATCTTGAAATATTAACCGTTCAGAAATAGAACAGATTTTTTTCCATAGGTTAACAAAAAGAGAGAGCAATCTGATACGACAGGTATGCAACCACCTTAAATTAATCTAATATCATTAGAAAATAACAAAACTGTAATCTGATAGAAAGAAGTCCCTTCACTTAAATTTAAATAGTACTTAAGAAAATGATAAAAGCGTAGGGTCATGCCTAAACCTAAAGAATTTTATGCTCTGTCACTTGAAATTTTTTATAGAAATCTTCAATATTAACAGTCCAGAAGTAGAATAGATTATTTCCATAGGTTAACAAGAAAAGAGAGGAATCTGATAAGACCGGTATGCAACCACTTTAAATTAATCTAATATCATTAGAAAATAACAAAACTGTAATCTGATAGAAAGAAGTCCATTCATTTAAATTTAGATAGTACTTAAGAAAATGTTAAAGGTGTAGAGTCATGCATAACCCTAGAGAGTTTTATGCCTTATCACTTGAATTTCTTTTCTCATTAAGTCTTTAAATATTAACCGTCTATAAGTGGAACAGATTTTCTCCAAAATAACAAAATTGAGATCTGATAGACAGAAGGCCTTTCATTTGAATTTGGAAAATATTGGAAAAGTGTTAAAAGTATAGTATCATGCATCAACCTAGAAAACTTTCTGCTCCATTCTCTAAATATATTTGTGTAATGAAATATTTAATTATTAAGTTCTATTAGTAGAACAGTTTTTCCTCATAGATTAACATGGTTTTTATTGTTGCTGTTGTCAATGCCATTTGGACGAGGCACGCACGTGGAAAAGAGACCACACGAGTGAAAGCGATGAGGTGCACTTTTCGTTTGTTAAGCACCGCTACGGTAAAAGAACTTCTTATCTCAAGTGAATCCTCTTAATTTAAAAGCAGGCATCAATTAGAAGACTTCCAGGCTTGGCCTGTCAAACCAGTGGTATCGTTGGTGCATTTGGAGGACATTACGACCATTAACATGTTTTACGTGCCCAAGTCACCATGAACTAACTGGGCAGATCTTACGCCAGCTAGCCCCGAACCCACAATTCTCCAGTTTCAGGATCGTTGCCTTTGCAGACTGAGATATCAAGTCTGAATAAACATGGAGGAAGAGGAATTCATTGTGGCTGTCACCCAAGCACCAAATTGTTCCAAATTGATTAGACATTGACAAAATTGAGATCTGATAAAAAGCCAACTCAATTAATATCGGTAAGTGTTTAAAAAGTATTAAAATGTACGATCATGCATAATCCTAGTGAATTTTATGCTCTAGAACGATTGAACATTTGTTTAAAGAATTCTTTAAATATATACCGCACAAATATAGAACAGTTCTCCAACTTAGGTTAACATGGAAAAAGAGGAATTCAATATGGCTGGCATCCAATCATGTTAAATTAATCCAATATCATTAGACAGTAACAAACCTGAGATCTGATAGAAAGAAGGCCCTTCATTTAATTTCCGAAAGTGTTTAAGAATTTTAAGCGATTGTTGTTTACTCCAATAAGATTTTATGATAGTAATTCATCTATATATTTTATACGTTCTTTATTCCTTTATTCTCTCGGAGTTAACAGCCTATTGGGCTCAAAAGCGTAGAAACCTTGGCGAATTGACAAGAAAACTCGCAGAAAGTTGTAGTTAATTCGGCAGGTAAAAGTAGATAAAGATTGATTGAAAGTAGCATAAATGATGTTTTACACCCCTAACCACTTACAAAATAATATACTAGAGGAAAAATCTCTTTCTCTGGAGAAATGCCAGAGGCACCTAACATAGTAACCGATTATGTATCATATTCCTACAGCGTTGGGATTTTTTTCTCTTCCAACGTTATCTTTAAACGCCTCGTATATTTTATGAGAGATTCGTTTATTGTTTGGTTCAAGTAAACTGTTGAGCCAAGCAGTAAGGAAACTGAGGAAAAATTCTGTTAATCAAGAAAATACATTAAGGAGATGGCTTTATAGTATTTTTTTTAACGGAAAATATCTATTTAGTTGGATTTATGTTTTATTTCGTAGTAAAAGGATTCAATAAGCCTTTCTAATGCTCATCACTTAAGAGAAAATTTATTTAATGCATTGGTTCTATTTCCTATTGGATACATAAGACAATCATCGAAAGAAGTGTGTTGTAATCTTAAGCTATACAAAATTGTCATTCGGCTGAATTTATATCTTTCGATATTGTTTAAATTTACATAAAATAATTTATTTACAGTCTTTATAAAACATAAAAAGTTCTTATCGAAGACTTTTTTAAACTATATGAAATTGAGTATTATATATATATATATATATATATATATATATATATATATATATATATATATATATATATATATATATATATATATATATATATATATATATATATATATATATATATATATATATATATATATATATATATATATATATATATATACACATATATATACACATATATATACACATATATATATATATATATATATATATATATATATATATACACATATATATATACACATATATATACACATATATATATATATATATATATATATATATATATATATATATATATATATATATATATATATATTATATATATATATATATATATATATATATATATATATATATATATATACACATACATATATATACACATATATATATATACATATACATATATATACATATACATATACATATATATATATATATATATATATATATATATATATATATATATATATATATATATATATATATATATATATAAATTATTGCATTACACATTTAAAAGGAACTCATTATGGAACAAATTTAATAATTTCTATTTTTACCAAATATACACGTTTTGATCTAAATTTTAGACAAACATTTAACGTTTCCATTTAATTTCAACATCATCAAATTTTTCTATTTATTTTGACGACCCAAACTGGCATTTTTCTATAACCTATATTATTTTAACAAGTTCATTTTTTAAACATACTAATGCAATAGTAAATGCGAAGCCACGGTAGCTCAGAGGGCAAAGACGTCAATCTGATAACCGTAAGGTTGTGATTTCGAAGCTCGAAGCAGCAAAACATCCACCGTTGTAATCTAGAACCCATAAAATAGGTACGTGGTAGCATGGTCATTCATGTTCAAACAATGTTGATAACAGGTCAAGCCTAGGAGAACATTCTACTTAGTCTCTGCTTCTAAATTAGAATGACTCAATGGGATCCTCAATATTACCAATGTCCATAACATTCCTTAAGCTACACACGCTTCTTGAGTGGGGATAAATGATGCTCAAACAATACCTCTGTTGGTAACAAGTCAATCCTGGAAGAATATTCTACTTAGTCACTGCTTCTAAATTAGAATGACTTAATGGTATCATCAATATTACCAATGTCCGTAACATTCCTTAAGCTACAGACGCTTCTTGAGTGGGGATAAATGAGTTACAGCTTCCTATCCGCGCCTGTAATGAAGATAACCACCTGTATTGCCAGCAGCATCGGAAAAAATAGTGATCCATATTTCAGATTTTGCTTGTTTTCTACGACATAAATCAAAATGTTTAAAAGAATTTTAATGTTTAGAAAATACTCAATTCATTGCTCTTTACCAATGGTGGGAACTCGAAAGACACCCCATTTAACTCAATAGAAGAAAGGCCTGTTGATTACTTCGGTTTTACCTTTGTGTCACCGGAGGATAATTCTCCCAGTACCCATTTGGTGTCGGAGAGATGAATCGGAGGTTTTCTAGGAGTAGTAAGCTCAAATGGTGTTACACGTGAGGATAGTGTTACATGTGTTATCCCTTCGGAAAATGGTAGTCAAAAGTACGAAAAAAAGATCCAAAATTTAAAAAAATCTTTTTTACTTTTCGTGTATGAAATACAGAGGAAGTAATGGGAATTTAAAAATTCTCCGAAGGCCAATATGGTAGTGATTATCAACAATTCAAATATTCAACTATTACTAAAAATTATTGCTTAACTTTATATGTGCATACTCTAAATAAATCATATGATGATCTACATGGGTGTGGCTAAAAAAGGATTAAACATTTAAGGCAGTTCTTTTGGAGTTCACAGGATTGAAAGCCACTTCTGACGTAATTGATAGAAGTCCTTCTAAGTCAGAATAATGTAGTTGACCATGGTGTATTTAATCTTTATGTTTCAATACAAAACATATTTTCGATCTCTGAACCAAACCTAGATGGATATAACTATATTTCTGCCTGTGCGAGTATGTCTGTTTGCTTACATACAACAAATTCTCAATTGCTTTCAACCGAGTTAACAGAAAGCAAATTAACAAGAAACCTTTTTCAAATCATTTACTCATTACTTTCTTATAATAAATTAATTTTCCTAAACTGAAAAATCAAATTCACCGAATAAAATGTATGTAAGTTAACAAAACCTGAAAAAAAAATTTAATCCTCTTTATGGAGAACATTATTCATAATTAAATTTTAATAATTTCATTAACTTTTAAAAGAAATTATTATAAAAGTTTTATGTCTAGTTTAGCGTAATTCTTCAATATCCGATAATAGGAGTACTTTTTAGTTTTCAGATAAATATTTGCTCATAGGTTACGAAAATGAGAAATGAATTTTTTTGAAAAGATGGTAAATCAACTCAAAATTTTATTTTATAACATAAGAGCTTTTAGTCTTCAAAACTATGGTGATAATTAATTACGTTTGTTTAAGTGTAAAAACGTTAACAACTCTGTAGATTATAGTAAACTGTAAAACAATTTTTCTTCACCTCGTGAAATATAATTTTATTAATGATTTAATAATGATGTCATTATATATAATTTTTCGTTTGTTTAATTTACGCCAGTGTTTCGCATAGAGTGTTAGGTACTATCTGAAGTTGTAAAAAACGAACCGGGATTGATTTTTCGTGTCCACCTCTTTTAAACAAATTTTTGAATTCTAAAAGAAGTTGGATAAAAATAGCACCACAGGACATTTTGAAATAATTGATAAAAAGATAAACTAAAAAATCAGGGGGAATTCTTTGAAATTTGAAACTAGGAAGTACAACCAAAAATATATGATATTAAAACAAAATAGCAATTTAATATTCGATTTCATTATAAAATATACAAGTTTGACTTATTTTAACCTGCCGTACAGATGTTTGTATATTTCATCCAGTTCAACAATTTTCTACCACAAATTGTCGAAGTGAATCATAAATTAAGGTGATAGAATTTTCCTACCTCATTTTGCGATTTCTTCTCTGATTTTTCATGAATTCAAAAATATGTTAAGATAATTTAAGATAAACAGGAGTAAGTGCAAATTATTTAATTTATTTTCATATTTTAACATCAAAAGGGAAAATAGTTGGCATGAACTTGCACATTATGTATAAAAGATTTTTCCATTACACATTGAGTGTTATTTTCGGCTTTATGTAAGCAGAACCGTGGAAAATATTCTATAGTAATCACTTACCGTATTTACCCAATGTAAAAGTAATTACTTTACATCAAGAATAGACTGTACTCAGACAGGTAAACAAACTTTTAGAACATAGACTGGGTAAATAAGGTGTTGCAAAAGTATATAAAGCAAAATCATAGTATATGCCCACGTCGATTCCTAGCTGTGCAATACTCCATGAAATTTACATGTCTTTATACGAAGCGAGTTGCATTTGTATACAAAACGCCTCATTTGCAAATGGATGAAATTCGTCTAAAATAACCCTAATGCTTTTCCGGGAGCTAAGCCTAAACGATACTCTCACGTTCTAAAACCTTAGAAAATGCGGTTCTAAAATTCCGAGGAAAACGCCTGCGTACCGGAAATAAGACCATGTGTTGCTATCCGAACAAAAATGGAACTAAAGTAGGAATCCAAATCGAAAGGACATTCAAGTCCTTGCAGAGGAGCGTAAAGCCACTCTTCCATTAAAAACCACTCAACTCGACTCCGTATAAACAAACGAGGATTTCCCTCAAAAGAGGTCGCTAGATGCCGACAAAAATAAATTTGTTTTCGAGGCTGCTAAAGTCCAGTTGTTTGACGTCATAAGGCAAGCTTTTTATGTGTTTTCAATTTTTTTTCGACTTTTTTTTATATTCGTATTTAACCACAGCAGAGTTTGAAGATTATAAAAAATAGAGAAAAAAAATATGAAATTCAGAAAGAAATGCTAGAGTCTTTGTACTTGTTAATGCCTTATGGGATTATAGACATGTTTCTAGAAGCTTCGGGGCACTCTACAGAGAAAATTGATGGATAAAAAAAAACGAAACAAAGCAACAAATTTAGGGAAGGGAGGGAGGTCTACAGAACAAAAAGAAAGAACAGAACTGTTGCCTAAATAAACATGCAAAGATGAAACGAATAGACAAATAAGAGAGGAACGTAAAAAATGAAACCCAAAGTAGTATTTTTTATGTATCTATTTCCGTTTTGGAGGATAAAGGAAAAACAAACCGACAACAATCCTTCCAAGTATTGAGAAAATTCCTTTGATTTCTCTGTCAGCTTTAGAATATTCCGTCTTTTTTAAAAAACCAACCGAATGTCTCAGACAGATCAAAGGCATGGAAATTTTTTTGAAACCAGATTTGTTATTAGCGTTTCAGATGCGTTTTCTTTCCAGTGTTTGCTTTGCTCTCTGAAAGGCCTTTCAGGTATTTATACAATGAATGAGCTACGGTTCATAGAAAATGGACTATTATTCTTGGAATTTTAAGAGTGCATTAGTTTACTGTTGTATGTAAACAAAACTTTCCCTTAATGAAATGCATATCCTGACAGCACAAATGTTTAATGTTTAAAAATCACAGAGCAAATTTTAAGAGTAATTCTTTAAATCATTAAATTATTTTTCAAAATTATATTTTTAAATGTTAAAATCATTCTTAAAATTAATAAATTTTAAGAGTTCTTAAATAAAATTTTCATTTAATGAAATACATATCCTGACAGCATATATATCTTGATAAATGCTTAATATTTAAAGGTTATAGCACATATTTGAGAAATATTTACTTAAAGGTATTGAATCCAAAAGTATTTAAGCTAAAGTTTAATTTACAATATACATGTTTAAGCCTAAAATATGTCCCCCAAAAATAATTTATTTCTTTACTAAAATTAAAATACTCATTCTGACTATATAATATACTAATGTTATAATATCTTGTTAAAGGTTTAATATTTAAACGTTATAGCACATATCTGAAAAATATTTACTTAAAGGTATTAAATCTAAAAGTATTTAACTTAAGTTTTCATTTAAAACATACATATTTACACCTATAAAATGTCCCCCAAACCTAATTTATTTTTTTACTAAAATTAAAATAATCATTCTGACTATATAATATTCTAATACTATAATATTCTGACTTTCAAACCTGCATTAAACAAGAGATCTTATCCCAAAGAAAACTCTCTTTTTTTTTACAATAATATATTTTCTATTTAAATTAAAACCTATATAAATTTGTACTTACTGAAATATTTTGAATTTGAATCTTATTTATTACATTTATAATTGTTTTGCTTCCCTACAGTTTTAATTGTATTAAAAACCTTTGTAAAACATTTTAGCATTGAATTCATTTACTTCATAATTTTTGTTGGTGTTTTGCTCACTTCTTTCCAATAAATTTGATATAAAAAATAACGCTCAACTACCACAGTAAAATTTTTGTTAAGCATTTGCCTTCTAAATTGATTAAACTTTATAATATAAACAGAGAAAATGAAAAAAAGCATTCTTAATTTGCAAAATCAAATTCTCGAATCATATAAATATTTTTAAGCAATATTTTAAAGTTATTAAGTCTTCTCTTTTTTAAAATATCTTCTAATCTAAAATAATAACTATACTATAAACATGAATTAACCAATTTAACAGAAAGAGAGAAAATACCATTTTCATTAAAAGAGATTAGAGCAATGAATTATATACCTTGATTCTGAATAAAACTATATTTCCCTATTTAAATTAACCAACAGGGGAAAATATGTAGGCGTAGCAAAGACAGATTTGATTAAAAACACGTCGTTAACTTAATAAAGATATTAACATCTGGTTTCCTCGCTGTTATAGCCTACACAATCTATTGTGTTTTATGGTCTTATTTCTACAAATACAAAATTGTTCAATCGGATAACATAAATTGTTTGAAATTTACTTATGTACATAAATAAGTATTAGAACTATAGTAATTACCTATAAATTTAATATACACATTTACATTGCTCTCCATAATTTTTACTTGTAATGACATGCACTTAGCAAAAATTATATTTATACTTTAATCACTTGTGAAACAAGCTTGTATAGTAACCTGTAAATGTTGTTTCTCTTTTATAACATACTTTTAACAAGAAAACAAACATTTATTGATTGCTCATTTTAAGGAGATTATAATAACAACGATCAAAAAGTTTTTATAAATTACTAACTCAGAGTTACGGAGTTTTGTGCATATATATATATATATATATATATATATATATATATATATATATATATATATATATATATATATATATATATATATATATATATATATATATGTATATATATATATATATATATATATATATATATATATATATATTATATATATATATATATATATATATATATATATATATATATATATATATATATATATATATATATATATATATATATATATATATATATATATATATATAATTATTTCTCTTAAAATCAGTTATATTTTTAAGTAATTAAACTTTTATCAAGTATTTTGTTCATTTTATCAATATGGAATCAATATGGAAATTAATTTCTTAACTGTGCCAATGAATGTAACGTGAAATTTGAATAAAGAACTTTTTCTTCTGCTCAGCTTACGTGATATTGCAGATCACGAGACTTTATCGGTGTTTGTGTAGATTTTACGCTTTTTTAAAAGTTTTGCCCTATTGCCCTTCAACTAAATCAGAAAATGTGCATAATAAAAGGCAATTTTATTCCTATTGATTTGCATTTGTTAACATTCTATTTTCTATTACACAGTGACAAATATTCCCCTAGCGTTGACTTTTGGAACTATTTTTTTTTCACGGAATCCTTCGTCCCCCGTCTTGCTTAATCTTCCTAAAAAATGTGGTGTCATTCTCGCAAATAGATCGCGCTGCAAAACACTGTGAGCACTGTCAGTTTAATTATGGCCACCCTGTACTTTCCCTCTTTGTTTAACACCGAGCTGAAAGATTACAATATGTTACCTTACATATATATAACTACCTTAATACATATTTATTGCAACAATAGTTTTCATATGATTAGATACTATTTTATTTTGACTTTTTTAATTTCAAAAATTTTTCCTAATGATATTTGAAAGGAATTAATCATCCACTAAATATTGCTGACGAATAATGACCATTAATATTATTGCATCCAATGCAAATAGAAATTCTCAAAAATTAATAAAACAACATAATATTTGGAATGAATATATTTTATTAATTAATTTACTAAATTTTAAATAGGAATTTTGAAAACTTAATTTTAAGGAAAATATAATTAAACACTTTTCTTTAATTCTTTTAAATAATTATATGCACAGCATAATATAATTTATTTTTTCCTACGCAAAAAGCGACAGAGGCTGTTTTCAAAACCCATACCAATGATTTTTATATAAAGTTATTATTAAATTAAAATACTAATAAAAATTATATTAAAAATTTATGAACCACGCAGAATTAAAAATATTTTAATTGTAAAGTAAAAATTACTCCCGAAGTAATAATTCATATCATTTTGCCTGCATAATTTTCTCTCAAAAATAACTTCATTAATTCTTTATTGTTTTTCATAAACCTTTCGAAATAAAATGATTTTTCATTACTTTATTTTACTTAAAACAATATAAGTTACGATAGAATTTATTTGCCGTTTGATGAATTTAATTATAATGAGGATTATTATTCCCTTGAAATATTTAAGTAATTTAAAGTAAATTTGTTTTTCTCAGATGTGCTGTATTATGTTTTATTTCCTCGGTAAAGTAAGAGATGAAATCTAAATAAAATGATTCGTTGTGAGAATTAAAAAATTTGTCTGAGATAAATAATTATTTTTAAACTGATGGTTAATGGTAATACAGTTTTTTTATAGCTTGGTCTTCAAACAGGTGCCTCGTATTATTAAAAAGTGTCTTCAAATATGACATATATCTTAATCGAATAGCTAATTTGTCTTGATTCATCTTGGTTTCTATGAAAAAAAGGTTTCTTTTTCTAACATTATATTCATTTTCTTTCATTCAGTCTATTCATCTAATTCATCTATCTATTTGTCTCTACCTATCTATAGATTCATCTATCTGTTCGTCTCTATCTATCTATAGATTCATATATCATTTCTACATGTTCATATATTCATTCTATTTATTTTGTTCTAACAATATATTTCTCATTCCATTTCATCTATGCATTGTGCTCTAACAATCTATTCATCATTCTGTTTCATCTATTTAACATTCTATTTCATATATCTATTGTGTTTTAACATTCTATTCATTTTGTTTTGGTGATTTACTAACACAGTCATCACTATTTTGATATAATCAACCCTTTAATACCGGATCATTTCTGACGAATATATATTGCTGAACAGCTAAAATCTAAGGTATTATGAATGTCATAGATCAATACAAATGACAAATTCAAACTACTTAGAATTATACAAATTGTTCTCGTTGTTACCAACTGTCATTTTAATAGCACAAGATGACATTTCTAGAAAAGAAAAACTTTGATAACACATTTATGTTGTATCACACATACATACAGTACTGTAAACTGAAGTTTTATAATAGCTATATATATTATATTTTCGTTCTAATTTTAATCGATCTACCTGCCAAAAAGGTGATTCATATGCAGAGATTACAAAATGATGAGTCAATTTAAATGATAAAATATAAATAATAGCAAATATTTAGACAATTCGAAACATGATTTATAAGATTTCCCTCTACGTCTTTTTAAAATGTAACATTATTCTAAGATACCATAAGATCCCTAAAAAAATCAATGGAAACTGGACATTAATAAGCTAAGAAAAAAAAAAAAAAAACATACATGAGTCAACAAGATCCATGTATTTAAAAACTTTTAACGTACATTACGAAAGATAAAAAAGATACCTGATTAAAAATAAGAAACTACAGAAAAAACAAACTATTAAAATAAAAACAAAAAAAAAAAAATAAAAAAAAAAACTAAAAGAAAATAAAAAAAAATTCAAAAATAATTTATTTCATACCATGTAATTATAAAAAAAAATATCTAATAAAAAATAAGTAATAACTAAAAAAAAAAAGATTAAAAATGTCTAAAAAAAAGAAAAAAAAAAAACACTTTTTTGAAAAAAAAATATAAACAATAAAAAAAATAAATTTAAAAAAATTAAAGAAAAAAAATTTTATGATAAATAAAAAAAAAGAATTATTAAAAAAATTTTTGTAAAATATTAAAAAAATAACAAAAAATAAAAAAAATACAAGATAAAAAAAAATAATAAAATTATAAAATAAAAACTTTAAAAAAAGAAAAATACATAAAAAAAAACAAATGTAAAAACAAAATAAAAAAAAACAAATAAATAAAAAAAAAAAAAAAAAAAAAGACAAAAGACAAAATAAAAAAAAAAATAAAAAAAAGAAAAAAAAAAAAAAAAAATAAAAAAAAAAAAAAATAAATAAAAAAAAAAAAAAGCAATACAAAAAAATAAAAACAAAAAAAAATACAATAACAAAAAAAATCAAAAAAAACAAAAAACAAAAAAAAAAACTTATAAAAAAAAAATCATAAAAAAAAAAAAAGTAAAAAAAATTCAAAAAATAAAATTTTAAAAAAAAAAAAAATAAAAAGAAAAAAAAAAAAAATATTAAAAAAAAAAAAAAATACAAAATAAAAAAATTATAAAAAAATAAACCAATATGAATAAAAAAACAATACAAAAAAAATAAAAATAAAAAAAATTAAACTATATAAAAAAATAAAAAAATGAAAAAAAAAAAATAACAAAAACATACTACACAAACAAAAAAAAAGGAAAAAATAAAAAAACAAGAAAAAAAAAAAAAAAAAAACAAAAAAAAAATAATAAAAACTTTAAAAAAAAAACAAAAAAAAAAAAAAAAAAAAAAAAAATAAAAAAAATTAAAGCAAAAAAAAAAAAACCAAAAAATAAAACAAAAAAAAAAATACAAAAATACAACAAAAAAAAAATTTGAATTCATAAAAAAATAAAAAAAAAATACTTAAAAAAAACAATTACTTAAAAAAAAAATAAAGAAAAATCAAAAAATAAAAGAAGTAATAATCAAATAAAAAAAAAGAAAAATGAAAATAAAAAATAAATTAAAAATCCTAACAAAAAAAAAGGAAATAAATAAAAAATACTACAGTACAATAAAAAATAAAATATAAAAAAAAAGATCAGTCCAAACAAAAATAAAAAACAAATATAAAATCTTTACATAAAAAACAAATAAAAAAATAAAAAAAAACAAAAAAAAACCAAATAAAAAAAAAGAAAATTTCTACAAAAAAAAAGAATATAAAAAATTTTTAAAAGTAAAAAAGAATAAGAAATTATCTGAATTTAAAAAACTAAAACAAAAAACAAAAGTACTTAGTAAATAAAAAAAAAAAAAGAATAAACATACAGTAAAAATATGCTGTAGATAAGAAAAAATAAAAAAAAAAAAGAAGAAAAAAAAAATTAAACAAGTTCATTTTCTTATATATATGAAACTGGTTAAAATGCATAAGAAAACGTACTTTGAAAAATTTCTTGCCATACATGAGTCAACAAGATCCATGTATTTAAAAACTTTTAACGTACATTACGAAAGATAACTATTGAAGAGTTACCCTTTGATTGTTTGTATAAGAAACTGAAATCCAGGTGCGATTCACTACATTAGATGCTTCAAGATTTATTGACACCAGAAGTACGAGTAAGGATATTACATATAAAACACTATGAAAATTCAGAAATGAAATATAGAAGAATGCTATTCAGAAGAATGAATTTTATTTATTTTGATTTCTACCACCATGTAATTATAATCTCATTATTTACAAATAATTTTTGAGGAAAGTACAGTGCTCCACCGGAAAATCTTGTATTTCTAAAGATACCATGGATCTTAAAATTTGAATACCTGATTTAAAAGGACATGACAGTCTAAGTATGGTCAAAAGATCGATTTTTTTATTAGATAAATATTCACTCTAAATCTTTCTGCACATGCATGTAAAATTTGTAATCTGTACTTTCAAATTTTCAAAATTTTATTTACTTATAGGATTTTGTTCATACTTTTTTTTAAATAAATAAAAACTCCGAATTGTTTCCCTTTGTTTGCTTTTTTTTGTAATTCCATTCATTAAAATACTAAGCGATGTTTTTTGTATGTAAAATACAAGATTATACAATTTATGATATACGGATTGAAAATGTGAAGGAAATTAGCAATCATCGGTATGTTTTATACACAAGTATATACATGAAATGGATAAATTTCATTCTTTTTTACTGTGTTAGTTAAAATTTTTATAAAATATAATTTGACATATGTTTATAATTTCATGACCACCCAGTCTTCTTTATAACGATGTATTAGATATCAAGAATATTTCACAGCAAAACTATTAATATTTTAAAAAGGTACAAGAAGTTCAACCTTAAGATGTTATCTTTACGTCTTGCTATCTTACGTATTGTAATTAAAATAATAAGCTCTTAAAAGCTGAAAATAACTTTTATAAACAGTAAATCATTTATTAAAATGTATCAATTCCCTTCCTTTGAAAATTTAAATTAAACTTTAAAATGTTTTATTACAGCTATAACAAGAGAAATAAAGTTTGAAAAAGCATAAAACTTTCTAAAACTAAATCTAAATAATTTATTTTTTTTTACAGCACAATGAACTTTTCTAATAGAATTTGTTTTCTTAGTTTGGTTTTAAAACGAAATATAAATTTTCTTACAAAAATTATGTATTTCTTTGTTATTGAAAATAAATTTTTACAGGATTGAATTTCCCATGAAATGTTTCGTTTTCAAGATGAGTACAATAAACGCTTGTGATATACTTTATGTAATTTTAATTTATCGATCGATTTTCAGAGTATGTGAATAAATCCTAAGTAAGGAGAAACGAAATGTAAATGGTCTTATTGAAAGTTAAGTCGTTTCCATCAAGCGCAACTTTGTGGTTATGAAGGATTAAATCCAATTTCAATGTTGCATACAAATGAAGATATTATTTCGAGGTAATTAATTAAAGAATTCAAGTCTTCCATTTCAGTGAAAATTGAAAACATTAGCAACACTTTTACCGTTTTCAGAACTAAAGGTATTTTACAAATGGCTAATTAGTTATCCAACAATTGCAATTATAACCACTCATTAAAACACTTGCGCTTAATCTAAATTTTGTTGAATATAAATATAATTAAAGAAAATACATTAAATATATTAAAGACAAATACAGTTGCGGTTTATTGGGGTCTAGAGTTTCACTATTATTTTTGGGAAAATTTAGGAATCATTGAATCCAAATTTACTTTTAGATTATCAATTTTTACCACGAAATGTACGTAGAAAAGAAAAAATAAAATTTTAATTTCATTTATGACTGAAGTGTTTTTTAAATATCTTTCTAGTTCACTAATATGCCATAAGTACTTAGTAAATAATAAAAGTACCGAGTGGCCATAATTAAACTGACAGTGCTCACAGTGTTCTGTAGAGCGATCTATTTGCGAGAATGACGCCACATTTTGCAGGAAAATTATACAAGACGGGGGACGAAAGAAGAAAATAAATTTAGTTCCACCGCTATGGGATTATTTGGCGCTGTGTTATAGAAAATAAAGTGTTAAAAAATGCAAATCAATACGGAAATTAATTTCTGTGTCAATGGATGTAACATGAAATTTGAATAAAGAACTTCTTCTTCTGCTCAGCGTACGTGATATTGCAGATCACGAGACTTTATCGGTCCCCTGTTTTGTTTAATACTCTTTTTTAAAATGTGGCATCATTCTCGCAAATAAATCGCGCTACAGAACATGTTGCATACATGAGCACTGTCAGTTTAATTATGGCCACCTGGTATATAGTAACTACTTAATAGTGCCTTTTATTCTTCCCATAAATCGACATATTATTTTCTTCAACCATTTTTACCATTAAAATCTTGGAAGATAGCCTTAAAACCACGGTCTATAATTTCAACGACTCATTATAACTATGAATCTTTGAAAATTAAGAAGTTGGTTCGTTTGTGTGTTTGTTTTTCATACATAACCACACGCGTTACAAAACACTTTTTGAGCACTGTCATATATACCTCCAAATAATAACTGTCAATATTAAAACCTCTGCTGTCCATGCTTATAACAGTAATTTCGACGTAACTAAGAAAACTTTGAATTATATCTTTCTAAATGAATTCAACGTGATTCTAAACTGCATTCACAGTATAGGCAGACTTTAATAGGAGTATAAAGATAAACACATTATTGATCTTGTACCTGATAATTCTCAGCCAAAAAACAAACCAATTTTTTACCTCCTTATAGAGTACTTTACAATTCTGGAAAATTAAAAATTTTACTGATTCTTTCATATAGCGGGCTATATGCTAGTGCATATATACACCAATAAGAAAGAAAGAAGATGAAAGAAAGGAGGGGTGTCGGAGGTCTGAGGAGAATATGACACAAAAATGTAAACAAATAAACTCGTTTTGTTTATATTATATAGGAAGAATACTGTTCAGACAATAGAGTTTCATTATATGCAGACGGCACTTGAATTTGAAATGTTTGACATTTCCTGCCTCTGCCGATCGGAAAACGTGTTTATTTCACAATCGTTTCTTTTCAAGTATTGCATCCTGCACTGAAACACTACTTTATTTGAATTAAATAAAGATAAGCAAATTATCTGAGCGTGTATATGATAATTTCGACGTAGCTAAGAAAACTTTGAATTATGTTTCTTAATGAATTCAACGTGATTCTAAACTGCATTCACAGTATAGGGAGAATTTAAGAGGAGCATAAAGATAAACAAATTATTGCGAGTGTACCTACTAATTCTCAGCCAAAAACAAACCATTTTTTAGAGTACTTTACACTTCTGGAAAATTAAAAATTTTACTTATCCCGTCATATGACGGGCTTTATGCTAGTGCATATATACACCAATAAGAGAGAAAGACGATGAAAGAAAGGAAGGGTGTCGGAGGTCGGAGGAGAATATGACACAAAAATATAAACAAGTAAACTCGTTTTGTTTATATTATATAGGAAGAATACTGCTCAGACAATAGAGTTTCATTATATGCAGACGGCGCTTGAATTTGAAGTGTTTGACATTTCCTGCCTCTGTCGATCTGAAAAACGTGTTTATTTCACATTCGTTTCTTTTCAAGTATTACATACTGCACTGAAACACCATTTTATTTGAATTACATGAAAAAAAGCGAATAACTGAATCTCAGTATCTACATGCTGTCCATCCCTTGACGGTAATTTCGACGTAGCTAAGAAAACTTTGAATTATCTTTCTTAATGAATTCAACGTGATTCTAAACTGCATTCACAGTATAGGGAGAATTTAAGAGGAGCATAAAGATAAACAAATTATTGAGAGTGTACCTCATAATTCTCAGCCAAAAAACAAACCGTTTTTTTTTTTACCTCCTCATAGGGTACATTACAGTTCTGGAAAATTAAAAATTTTACTGATTCCGTCATATAACGGGCTATATGCTAGTGCATATATACACCAATAAGAGAGAAAGACGATGAAAGAAAGGAAGGGTGTCGGAGGTCGGAGGAGAATATGACACAAAAATATAAACAAGTAAACTCGTTTTGTTTATATTATATAGGAATAATCCTGAATCTCAGACAATGCTATCATTATATGCAGACGGTACTCAGAAAATTTGAAATGTTTGACAATAAACGTGATTCTAAATTGCATTCACAGTATAGGGAGACTTTAAGAGGAGTATAAAGATAAACAAATTATTAAGCGTGTATCTGATAATTCTCAGCCAAAAAACAACTGTTTTTTACCTCCTTATAGAGTACTTTACAATTCTGGAAAATTAAAAATTTTACTGATTCTGTCATATAACGGGCTATATGCTAGTGCATATATACACCAATCAGAGAGAAAGACGATGAAAGAAAGTAGGGGTGTCGGGGGTCGGAGGAGAATATGACACAAAACTATAAACAAGTAAACTCATTTTGTTTATATTATATAGGAATAATCCTCCTCAGACAATGGAGTTTCATTATATGCAGACGGTACTTGAATTTGAAATGTTTGACAATTAAACGTGATTCGAAACTGTATTCACGGTATAGGGAGACTTTAAGAGGAGTATAAAGATAAACAAATTATTAAGAGTGTATCTGACATTTCTCAGCCAAAAAACAAACTGTTTTTCACCTCCTCATAGGGTACTTTACAATTCTGTTAAATTAAAAATTTTACTGATTCCGTCATATAATTTGCTATATGCTAGTGCATATATATACCAATAAGACAAAAAGACAATGAAAGAAAGCAGGCATGTCGGAGGTCGGAGGAGAATGTGACACAAAAATATAAACAAGTATACTCGTTTTGTTTATATTATATAGGAAGAATCCTGCTCAGACAATAGAGTTTCATTATATGCAGACGGCACTTGAATTAGAAATGTTTGACATTTCCTGCCTCTGTCGATCGGAAAACGTGTTTATTTCACAATCGTTACTTTTCAAGTATTACATACTGCACTGAAACACCATTTTATTTGAATTAAATGAAAAAAACGAATAACTGAATCTCAGTATCTACATGCTGTCCATCTTATAACGGTAATTTCGACATAACTAAGAAAACTTTGAACTACCTTTCTAAATGAATTCAACGTGATTCTAAACTGCATTCACAGTATAGGGAGACTTTAAGAGGATTATAAAGATAAACAAATTATTGAGCGTGTACCTAATAAATCTCAGCCAAAAAACAAACCGATTTTTTACCTCCTTATAGAGTACTTTACAATTCTGGAAAATTAAAAATTTTACTGATTCTTTCATATAATGGGCTATATGCTAGTGAATATATACACCAATAAGAGAGAAAGACGATGAAAGAAAGGAGGGGTATCGGAGGTCGGAGAAGCATATGACACAATATAAACAAATAAACTCGTTTTGTTTATATTATATAGGAAGAATCCTGCTCAGACAATAGAGTTTCATTATATGTAGACGGCATTTGAATTTGAAATGTTTGGAGTTTCAACGTGATTCAAAACTGTATTCACGGTATAGGGAGACTTTAAGAGGAGTATAAAGATAAACACATTATTGAGCTTGTACCTGATAATTCTCAGCCAAAAAACAAACCGATTTTTTAACTCCTTATAGAGTACTTTACAATTCTGGAAAATTAAAAATTTTACTGATTCCGTCATATAACTGGCTATATAATAGTGCATATATACATCGATAAAAGAGAAAGACGATGAAAGAAAGGATTGGTGTCGGAAGTCGGAGGAGAATATGACACAAAAATATAAACAAGTAAACTCGTTTTGTTTATATTATATAGGAAGAATCCTGCTCAGACAATAGAGTTTAATTATATGCAGACGGCATTTGAATTTGAAATATTTGACGTTTCAACGTGATTCGAAACTGTATTCACGGTATAGAGAGACTTTAAGAGGAGTATAAAGATAAACAAATTATTAAGCGTGTATCTGATAATTCTCAGCCAAAAAAACAAACTGTTTTTTACCTATTTATAAAGTATTTTACAATTCTGGAAAATTAAAAATTTTACTGATTCCGTCATATAACGGGCTATATGCTAGTGCATATATACACCAATAAGAGTGAAAGACGATGAAAGAAAGGAAGGGTGTCGGAGGTCGGAGGAGAATATGACACAAAAATATAAACAAATAAATTTGTTTTGTTTATATCATATAGGAAAAATACTGTTCAGACAATAGAGTTCATTATATGCAGACGGCATTTGAATTTGAAATGTTTGACATTTCCTGCCTCTGTCGATCTGAAAAACGTGTTTATTTCACACATTCCTTTCTTTTCAAGTATTTACATACTGCACTGAAACACCATTTTATTTGAATTAAATGAAAAAAAAAGCGAATAACTGAATCTCAGTATCTACATGCTGTCCATCCCTTAACGGTAATTTCGACGTAGCTAAGAAAACTTTGAATTATCTTTCTAAATGAATTCAACGTGATTCTAAATTGCATTCACAGTATAGGGAGACTTTAAGAGGAGTATAAAGATAAACAAATTATTGAGAGTGTACCTCATAATTCTCAGCCAAAAAACAAACCGTTTTTTTTTTTACCTCCTCATAGGGTACATTACAGTTCTGGAAAATTAAAAATTTTACTGATTCCGTCATATAACGGGCTATATGATAATGCATATATACACCGATAAAAGAGAAAGACGATGAAAGAAAGGATTGGTGTCGGAGGTCGGAGGAGAATATGACACAAAAATATAAACAAGTAAACTCGTTTTGTTTATATTATATAGGAAGAATCCTGCTCAGACAATAGAGTTTAATTATATGCAGACGGCATTTGAATTTGAAATATTTGACGTTTCAACGTGATTCGAAACTGTATTCACGGTATAGAGAGACTTTAAGAGGAGTATAAAGATAAACAAATTATTAAGCGTGTATCTGATAATTCTCAGCCAAAAAACAAACTGTTTTTTACCTCCTTATAGAGTACTTTACAATTCTGGAAAATTAAAAATTTTACCGATTCCGTCATATAACGGGCTATATAATAGTGCATATATACATCGATAAAAGAGAAAGACGATGAAAGAAAGGAGGGGTGTCGGAGGTCGCTGGAGAATATGACACAAAAATGTAAACAAATAAACTCGTTTTGTTTATATTATATAGGAAGAATACTGTTCAGACAATAGAGTTTCATTATATGCAGACGGCACTTGAATTTGAAATGTTTGACATTTCCTGCCTCTGCCGATCGGAAAACGTGTTTATTTCACAATCGTTTCTTTTCAAGTATTGCATCCTGCACTGAAACACTACTTTATTTGAATTAAATGAAAAAAAAAATGAATAACTGAATCTCAGTATGTACATGCTGTCCATCTTATAACGGTAATTTCGACGTAGCTAAGAAAACTTTGAATTATCTTTCTAAATGAATTCAACGTGATTCTAAACTGCATTCACAGTATAGGGAGAATTTAAGAGGAGTATAAAGATAAACAAATTATTGATCTTGTACCTGATAATTCTCAGCCAAAAAACAAACCAATTTTTTACCTCCTTATAGAGTACTTTACAATTCTGGAAAATTAAAAATTTTACTGATTCTTTCATATAACGGGCTATATGCTAGTGCATATATACACCAATAAGAAAGAAAGAAGATGAAAGAAAGGAGGGGTGTCGGAGGTCGCTGGAGAATATGACACAAAAATATAAACAAGTAAACTCGTTTTGTTTATATTATATAGGAAGAATCCTGCTCAGACAATAGAGTTTCATTATATGCAGACGGCATTTGAATTTGAAATGTTTGACATTTCAACGTGATTCGAAACTGTATTCACGGTATAGGGAGACTTTAAGAGGAGTATAAAGATAAACACATTATTGAGCTTGTACCTGATAATTCTCAGCTAAAAAACAAACCAATTTTTTACCTCCTTATAGAGTACTTTACAATTCTGGAAAATTAAAAATTTTACTGATTCCGTCATATAACGGGCTATATGCTAGTGCATATATACACCAATAAGAGTGAAAGACGATGAAAGAAAGGAAGGGTGTCGGAGGTCGCTGGAGAATATGACACAAAAATATAAACAAATAAATTCGTTTTGTTTATAGTATATAGGAAGAATACTGTTCAGACAATAGAGTTTCATTATATGCAGACGGCACTTGAATTTGAAATGTTTAACATTTCCTGTCTCTGTCGATCGGAAAAACGTGTTTATTTCACAATCGTTTCTTTTCAAGTATTACATACTGCACTGAAACACCATTTTATTTGAATTAAATAAAAAAACCCGAATAACTGAATCTCAGTATCTACATAAATATGAATTATTACCGAAAAAAAAGGAGCCGATATCCTATTGGCACATTGGAATTTTCCAATAACTCCTTCAGATCTCGGAGAAAACGTTCCCTGAACATTACTTTGAATGTATCAATCAACACCGAAAACAAGATGGAGAATAAGCATCGGAGGGGGGAGCTCTTTAAAAATACATTTAGATAGGCGCAGAATTGAGCCGGGTAAGAGTGAAAAAAAAATTCTCGTCTGCAAGGACATCGATTTGTTTTCAATACAAAACCTATCGTTCTCTTTGCGTATTCATTCACCCGTAAACCTTTTATCCATTTTATTTTCGATTTCGTTTCCGGAAGTATTATTTGTTAACGCTTCGCCAGTTTTCGGCTTTATATGTATATATATATATATATAAAAAACGAAAACGCAAATGATTTTCCCGTGCTACCGGAGCACATTCTTTGCAAGAATGGACTGATATTCTAGGAGTATAATATTTAATACGCGCAGCCTCGGAAGAATAAGTGATTTACATACGGTTGCTTTTATCTCTATTTTATGTTTGTATACGTGCGCATATATTCGAGAATGATGCGCACATTTGCGTGTATCTCTGTAATGTATTTTAGATTTATGTGCTGCGAGAGGGAGTAAAATATAGGGCCATCGTCTTCAAATTTAGCAGAGGATGAATAACAATGGTTGTTTATAATAAGACGTTCCAGTAAGAGTATTATTAATAGGGAGATAAGCTGCTTTTTGTTGCTAAATATATACCAGAAAAGTAATGTATAAATGAAACAGTTCAGTAGAATATAGTAGCGTTATTTGCATGAAAGATTCATAATAAATAGTTTCTCTTGTATTATTTCTGCATTACATAACTCTTATTGGGACGATTGTTTCAGTGACTATGTACAAAAATACGAAAATACAATAGCTGTTTATACATAGAAATGTAGGTCTAAAATTGTATTTCTCTACTTCTATAAAATAGATTATATCCAGTAGTACATTATAATAAAAATAATGTGAATAATTGTACATCAATTTTAACAAAAATTATTCTTATATCAATGATTTTATCTTTATTTTATGTTTACACATATTCGCATATCTCTGTAATGTGTTTTAGATTTGTGCTCTGCCAGAGAGAGTAAAATACAAAGCTATCATCTTCAAATTCAGCTGAGGATGTACAGCATGTATAGCAATAGATTCTTATAAGATGTTCCAGTAAGAGTATTAATAGTGTGATAAGCTGCTTTTTGTTGCTAAATGTTTATCAGAATAGCTGTTTATACGTAAAATTTGTAGGTCTAACATTATATTTCTCTACTTCTATAAAACAGATTATATCCAATAGTACTTTATAATAAGAATAATGTGCATAATACAATATTAATTTTTAAAAAAATATTCCCACATGAATAATATTACCTTTATATTTTATGTTTGCATGTGTGCACATATCTCTGCAATGTATTTTTGATTTATGCTCTGCCAGAGTGAGTAATATATAAAGCTATCGTCTTCAAATTTAGCTGAGGATGTATAGCAATAGATTCTTATAAGACGTTCCAGTAAGAGTATTAATAGTGAGATAAGCTGCTTTTTGTTGCTAAATGTTTAACAGAATAGCTGTTTATACATAGAAATATAGATCTAAAATTATATTTCGCTACTTCTATAAAACAGATTATACCCAGTAGTTTCTTATAATATAGATAATGTGAATAATTCTATATGAATTTTAACAAAAATTATTCCCATACGAATGATAATATCTTTATTTTATGTCTGCACGTCTGAGCATATCTTTGTAATGTATTTTAGATTTGTGCTCTGCAAGAAGGAGTAAAACATAAAGCCATCGTTTCCAAATTTATCCTAGGATGTATAGCATGTATAGCAATATATTCTTATAAAACGTTCCAGTAAGAGTATTAATAGTGTTATAAGCTGCTTTTTGTTGCTAATTGTTTATCAGACTAGTAATGATATAAATTAAATTGTTCAGCAGAATAAAGTAAATTATTAGCAGAAAAGATTCAAAATACGTAGTTTCTCTTGTATTATTTGCGCAATACATTTAAAATTCTGCATTACACTAAATGTCAGCTTAATTATATACCAATTTCTGAATTGCTTTCAATAAAATTGCTTTAATGTAAAGAATTTGATATAAACAACTTATTAAATTACATTTAGTATTCAACGAATAAATTTTATTATGTTTATTCTTTTAGAATACAGAACATTCCATGTTACACACACACACACACACACATATATATACAACTAAATATTCAATTATATTGTGTAAATAAGTAATTGTTTATGTTTATTTTTCTAGTAACGGTTAGATCTAATTTTAAGCATTATTAATTGCTTTGATTACCTTACGGGTAAGATGTATAATAAAATATAAATATTCATAATTGTGAAAATCATTTCCATAATGCGTTCTAATTAGTAAGCGAATATGAAATTTCTTAATATGTAACTCAGATACAATTACACGCTTGGCCATGCGTATAAGAGTAACTCTCGTAACTCATAACTTAATGTCAGTTTCCTGCAATAGCCTACAATAGCTTAATTTTGAATTTTACTTGAAACAACGATAGAAGTCTAAAGTAGGAGAAAGATAAGAATTTTTAATTCTTATAGATATAGTTTAATATAATATGAAAATTTTATTACTTTATCAACAGTCGATATTTTTTATAATTTCAGTATATAGATCATCGAAATAATTATTCTCTTCGAAGCTAATGCATTGCAGAGAAAACACATGTAAAAGTATGTATTATGAAATTTTCATGTAAATACGAGAAACATAATTAATGTAAAAAGTATAAAATTGTACTTTTTACATTTTCTCCAATATTTTTAAACCATAAAAGTTATTCTAGATTAACTAATAAATTGCAAATTTATTTATTTATACAATCAAATCTGTGTATAATGATACTGTCAAAACTGATAATCCTCTCTATAACTGCATTATCTTTGGTACCAAGCATTTCTAAAATAGGCGTGACATGTGTGATTTCAAGATCTTGTGAATTTTTTTACAAATATTTATAGTTAAATTTTTAAAAAATATAATTAAAATTCATTTTTAATTGCAGTCCAATTGCACAAATTACATGAACATTGCATTTTAAAATTGTCAAAATGACTACAATGATAGCTTTCTAGACCCCTAGAGCATCATTGTAATTAGGTTTTTATTATATTTGGGCATGGATTTTTATGTTTAATGGTAATGAGAGTTCGTAATATTCCTTAAGAAAATAAATTTAAATTGTCTGTTTAACAGTTATCGATCAAAGTAAATTTTCAATAATGCATTCCGAATGGAATTATTTCTTTAGAATATCATATTTTAGACAATTTATACACAAAGGACGAAAGCATTGTATTTGTAAATGATGAAAATGTTTACAACGATATTGTTCTAAAACCCTACAGTATCACTGTAAAGAGGTTGTATTGAATTCGTGCTTAGATTATTATGTTTAATGGTAATGGTAATGGTAATTCTTAGTAGTCTTCCGGTAATAAATTAAAATTTCCTGTCTGACAGTTATCGATTAAAATAAATTTTCAGTTCAATTCAGTTAAAAATTAAGTCGACACATTTACATTTCTTGACAGACAGTTACTGATTAAAGTAAAAATTCAATAAAACATTTTTAATGGAATTATTTCTTTTAAATATCCCACGTTAGACAATTTATACATAAAGTACAAAACTGTGGTATTTGAAAATGATCAAAATGTCTACAATGATATTGTTTTAAAACTTTACGGTATCACTGTAAAGAGGTTTTATTGTATTCGTGCATAGATTTTTATGTTTAATGGTAATGGTAATTCTTAATAGTCTTAATGTAATAAATTAAAACTTCCTGTCTGACAGTTATAGATTAAAATAAATTTTCAATAATGCCTTCCTAGTGGAACAACTGTATATGAATCGAGCGTTTTAGACAATTTATACACTAAGTACAGAAACATTGTATCTGCAAATAATCAATATGTCTAAAATGATATTTTCCTAGATTCCAACAGTATCGTTGTAAATAGGTTTTATTGTATAAGTCTATAATGATAATTTAAAATATACCTTAAGACGACAAATTTAAATTTCTTTACAGACAGCTATTTCTTAAAGCAATTTTCAATAACAAAGAAATTTTATTGTATTCGTGAATGGATTTTTATGTTTAATGGTAATGTTAATGGTAAATCTTAATAATCTTCAGGTAATAAATTAAAATTTCCTGTCTGACAGTTATCGATTAAAATAAATTTTCAATTAGAAATTAAGACGACAAATTTAAATTTCTTTACAGCCAGTTAGTGATTAAAGTAAAATTTCAATAATACATTCTGAATAGAATTATTTCTTTAGAATATCATATTTTAGACAACTTATACACAAAGTACAAAAGCGTTGTATTTGTAAATGATTAAAATGTCTACAATGATATTGTTCTAGAAGGTTACAGTATTGTTGTAAAGAGGTGTTATTGTATTAGTGCATAGATTTTTATGTTTAATGGTAATGGTAATTATTAATAGCCTTAAGGCAATAAATTAAAATTTACTGTCTGACAGTTATCGATTAAAATAAATTTTCAATGATGCCTTTTTAGTGGAACAACTGTATATGAATCGAGCGTTTTAGACAATTTATACACTAAGTACAGAAACATTGTATATGCAAATGATCAACATGTCTAAAGTGATATTTTCCTAGATTCTAACAGTATCGTTGTAAATAGGTTTTATTGTATAAGTCCATATTGAGAATTTAAAATATACCTTAAGACGACAAATTTAAATTTCTCTACTGACATTTATTGATTAAAGTAAATTATCTATAATACATTTCGAATGGAATTATTTCTTTTCAATATCATATTTTAGACAATTTATGCACAAAGAACAAAAACATTGTATTTGAAACTGATCAAAATGTCAAAATGTAACCTCTAGAACAATGATATTGTTCTAGAGGTTACAGTATCGCTGCAAAGAGGTTTTATTGTATTCGTGAATACATTTTTATATTTATTGGTAATGGCAATTCTTAATAGTCTTAAGGTAATAAATTAAAATTTCTTGTCTGACTGTTATCGATTAAAATAAATTTTCAACAATACCAAATAGAACAACTGTATTTGAATTGCACGTTTTAGACAATTTATACACTACGTACAAAACCATTGTATATGCAAATGATCAAAATGTCTAAAATGATATTTTTCTAGATACCTATAGTATCATTGTAAATAAGTTTTACTGTATAAGTCCATAATGATAATTTGCAATATACATTAAGATGACAAATTTAAATTTCTTTTCTGACAGTTATCGATTAAAATAAATTTTCTATAAAACATTCTGAATTGAATTACTTCTTTTGAATCTCGCGTTACAGGCAATTTGTGCGGAGCATTAATTTTCCCCTATAATTCATCCGTTATAGCAACCAGAATGCATGGAAACGATTCATAAATCTTCCTCAGACATACTCACGTCTTTTGAATTACGTTGTTGCAGTTTGGGCCCACAAATGTTTTCTCAAGTGCGCAGAATGGCGATGTCCCTTTTCTAAAGAGTTCCCTGCAATGATTCTTGTGTCGTGCTGTGAAGATAGAGCAACAATAGACGGGGACGCAAGTGGTCCAGCAAAACTGTCTATTCGGAGCGTGTACACAATGACTATTGATTGTGTATGATTGATTGTGTTGTATTACGGTTGCTCTGTGGCCGAAAATTGATTTATAGCCCTTTTGCACACTTCCTAATGCAAAGAAACGACGTGAAGTATGTCTATCATTACTTTGTAAAGGTGGTGTGATGATTGTGAAATTTGTTCGACCATTATTCAAAGAAACTATTTTGTTATTTAAATTACCTATCATAATATTGATAAAATGAAGTGAAATTACCAACCATGAAACTTTCATCAGTCTTGAATTAATACAACGTATAAACGTTAATACTTCTGAAAATAGGCATGGTACATTTATTTAATTTACAATGAATTGAGTTTTATCCATGGTCCAAATGGTGTTTTTTTACATTACTCATTTATATAATCATTCTATTTTATTCTACTTTCTCATACCCATTGTTCACGTATCTTAAAAGGGTTTACTTTATTAGTTTAATTTTAATGATATACATTCATTTATTTATATATTGGTTTGTATATAAACCAATAATATGAAGCATGCAATGTGATATTTTTCCTGATTATAATCCATAAATATGTGATCTGATATATTAAATTACATACATTATTTGAAAAAACTGTGTTTCAAGATTTATCTATTTATTGTAATTTTTAGACCTTTTAGACATAAAATACAAAGCCAACACACTATTTATTTTCACGATCACGCTACACAATCTCTTCATATGCACGCAATCTTTCTTTATTTAGCCTTCATTAAATAGTTTAGTTGCTGCTCTGTTAGTCAGATAAAAGGGCGTGAATAGAGAAAAGGACTTTTATCATGTTGAAGATATTATCTGTATACGAAAAACTGAACCTACTTATCAATGATAGTTAAAATAATCTGACTACAAATATAATAAATTTACTTGGAGCACTTAGAATTTCTTTTTTACTTCCTTATTTAGCATCTATTAAATAGTTTACTTGCTGGTCTGTTAGTCAGATAATTGGATGTGGATAGAGAAAATATCCTTTATCCTGTTGGAGATATTATCTGTATACGAAAAACGGAACCTACTTGTCAACGATAGTAAAAATAACCTGACTACAAATATAATAAATTTACATGGAGTACTTGGAATTACTTTTTACTTCCTTATTTAGCATCCATTAAATAGTTTACTTGCTGCTTTGTTAGTCAGATAAAAGGGTGTGAATAGAGAAAAAAAACTTTTATCATGGTTATAGTATCTGTATACGAAAAATTGAACCTACTTATCAACGACAGTTAAAATAATCTGACTACAAATATAATAAATTTACTTGGAGCACTTAGAATTACTCTTTACTTCCTTATTTAACATTCATGAAATAGTTTGCTTGCTGATTTGTTAGTCAATTAAGGCTGTGGATAGAGAAAATATCTTTTATCCTGTTGGATATATTATCAGTATACGAAATACTGAACCTATTTGTCAATGGTAGTAAAAATAACCTGATTACAAATATAATAAATTTACTTGGAGTACTTAGAATTACTCTTTACTTCCTTATTTAGCCTCATTAAATAGTCTACTTGCTGCTTTGTTAGTCAGATAAAAGGGTGTGAATAGAGAAAATAACTTAATATCATTTTGGAGATATTATCTGTATACGAAATACTGAACCTACTTGTCAATGGTAGTAAAAATAACCTGACTACAAATATGATAAATTTACTTGGAGCACTTAGAATTACTTTTTACTTCCTTATTTAGCATCCATTAAACAGCTTACTGGCTGCTTTGTAAATCAGCTAAAATGCTGTGAATAGAGAAAATAACTTTTATCATGTTGGAGATATTATATGTATACGAAAAAACTGAACCTACTTGTCAACGATAGTAAAAATAACCTGACTACAAATATAATAAATTTACTTCAAGCACTTAAAATTGCTTTTTACTTTCTTATTTATCATCCATTAAATAGTTTACTTGTTGGTCTGTTAGCTAAAAGGCTGTATATAGAGAAAATAACCTTTACTATGTTAAAGATATTATCTGTATACGATAAACTAGACCAGCTTGTCAGGGATAGTAAAAATAACCTGACCACAAATATAATAAATTTACTTGAAGCACTTAGAATTACTTTCAAGCCTATGGAGTAATGTATATTAAAAAACTAATAAAGAGATGCCGAATAAAAATTCCCTGGTGTCCTTTTACATTGATGGGATTTTAAAACAAATGGTTCTCAGTAGAAAAAAAGGCTTTGAGATTTACCAATATTTATTCCAACTCTTAACTCCAGTTTAAATATTTAACTCTTGTTGCTTTAAATCAGGCGAATCTCGGGAAATATAAATTTTGCATTAATACCAAATTCACTGCCTCCACAAACATTCCATATCCCAAAGGTACACAGTATTGGCCAGGCATTTATTCCGTTCCGGAAAGATTCAAACATCCCCACGACATCTGCCTCCGAAGACGATCCTGATGAAGCACCTGTCGCCATCTTAAGCTAAGTGCAGGTAAGCCGTAGTCCCCCTGGGCAGTGTCCAAAGAGGATTACTCCCAGAAATTGAGGGCACGAAAAAGGAAGGGGGAGGATCACAAAGTGACCGTAACAAATTCCCCAAGGGACACCAAATACGTCACTGTCGTCAAGAAAAGGCGGAGCAGGGATTAGCAAAACTCGATTTTGTAGCCATGGGCGATCGACTGTGGGATTAGATTTTGTAGAACCTGGACGCAGAGTTTGTGACGAGAGACTGGACAGTATTTGGTATTTTTTTTCAGCATTTTAAATGCGAATAAACAAGAATTTAAGGAGAGATAAACTATGGAATATTCAGCTTTTTCTTATTTCTTCAGTCAGTCATATGCATTTATTAAAATTAACATCAAGCATTAAAATATATTTATCTATATTTCTGAAATGAATAACATAAATATATTTCACAAATAAATAAAAGCTTTTTTTCTGGTAATAAAGATGCCAAAATGCAGTACATATTAGGATCAAACAACTACTATTTCCTCCATTCCCCATCAGAATTTAAGAACATTTTTAAAAGTTATTTTAAATTATAATTAATGGAAATCATATCGTTTTGGCTTCACAGAATATAGAATTCTTTAATTTATATGAAATTCAAAATTTCTCAACTAAAACATTCCATTAATCCAATAAATGCTTATTCTCTTAAATTAAAATGCCGATTTCTTCATTAATTTAGTTTTTTGACAATCTATAGAGAATCAAATAAATATATATCATAAACAATACTACAGTGCTTGGATGCAGTGGAGCGCTTAAAATGTTTTTATTGCGTTTAATTTAATAACAATATTTCAATACTAATACAATGAATTTACTTGTTAAAAAATACTTTTTGTTCTATTACGTGGAGTACACGATTTTATAAAATGAATTAACAAAACTTAAAATCATAAAATAAATGGCCCTTTTTCTTCCAAATTTCACGAATAAATAATACTATATATTAAAGAAATACATTGTATTAATTGATTGACGTCATAGAAATATTCATACATAATTTCACGTCTTTTAGAATGATGTATATTTTTACAAGCGTATATAATTACTGAAAAAACTTATGTTGAGATAAACTGAAATAACTTTTATAATTATCATCAGATGTATATGCTTGCATTGTATTATCCTACTTAACCTGGATTTAAGTCTTGATTCCTATAAAAAATATACATTTTTGGAAGCGACAAAACATCTGCTATTTTTTAAAAATAAAAATTGAAAAATTGAGTACCAATTCCTTTAAGAGTTTTGTGATTTCAAAGAATTTATCAACAAAAAAAAAGTAAAATGCTTTTATTCTGTTTAAAATTTAAAATCAACAAGTGACTTATTTTATAGTATTATTTATCAACATTTGAAAAATTATTTATATGAATTTATTGCTACTGATAGAGGTTTAAATTCACATATTCATCTCTCAATGATCCTAAAGTGTTTTTAATTAAGTTTTAAAATAATTCAGGATTGTAAATTTTCCTATTATTTGCCTGAAAATAGTTTTGATTACTCTCTATTCAGTTTAATTGATTCATCTTGATCTTTTAAACACCCAGGTGTAATTTTAACGTAATACTTAGAGGACTATTTAAAATCATAGTTCAATGAGATATTTCATAAACAAAGAACAAAATTAGGTGAAAAAATTAATGTTCTTTTAAGAAAGTTTATCTGTCATCATATTTGATTGTCTTATCAACAATACCCCCCCCCTCCTTGTAATATTTAAATTATTCGTTTAGTTCCGCAATTGAGCTAATTCTGTTTTGGACTGGAGCCCAAGTTGAAGGTTGCCAAATTCCATTCGATAAATTGTGAGTATTCGCTAATTATTGCATCAAATAACCAATGACTCGTTACTTTTCATCACTTCATTCTCCCTTTTTATGAATAGGCCATTTTATTCAAATTAAATTTTCAATATTTTTTTCGGATAAAATAAATGTTTATGGATAATGGTTTGTCTTCTGAAAAGAAAATTAGGTAATAATTATTGAAAATTGGTGTTAAATTCTACTTAACTCTGAATAGTAAAGATATTCAATTATTAAGTATAAATTTAAATATACATTAAATTATTTACTGATTTTTTAAAGTGTTAATCTAAATAATACACAGTATCATAAGTATTGTATAATGGTAAAAAATTAATACAATTTAATGATCAACTACTTTACATAGGGAGACAAAATAAAATAAAAATTATCATTACATAGTATTAGTTTAATAGAGTGATCCTTCATTTTAAATGCGTATACTAATAAAAATTTGTCAGAATTATTTTATATTAAGCAGATATAATTTACGAATTTATGACTCTTAAATCATATAAAATGAAAATGCATTAGAGAAGATATGTTTCGAAACATTATGCATTACGCCCATAAATCAAGTTCCAAATATTTAAATAGCGTAATATTAAATACTCTATTTTATGTATTTGAAGAGTTTCGTATTGGAATTTGAAATGTTTTAGTTTTTAGTAATAACTTAGAATTGTAATAGAATTTTTAAGTATAAAATTTTTAATCCGGTTTTATTCAAATATTTTTCAGCTTTATATAGGACAGAGAGTTGCTAAATAGTGTTAACATGCTTTTCTCATTTCAACGAAACCTGATATTGCAGGCTTGAAAATCAGAAATATAATTTCACTGTTTCTAATTCTTATTGAATAAATGACGTTTTGTGAAGAAATAAAAATAAAATAATGCAAAAGTGGACTTTAGAGGGAATATTGACTGTAAATTATATAATTCTAATAAATTGAATCATAAAGTATAATTAAGAATGTAAAGCAAAATATTTGTTTTATAATTTAACATTTTATTATATTAAAACCAAAGTCACTACTACCAGTAACTTTAAATATTTTTTCAAACCAAAATTTTTGAAATTTAACATTGTTTGAAATACTTAAGTATAATTTTCCATTTCACATCCTTCTAAAAATTATTAAATTACATTAAAACTTATAAAATAAAAGTTGGTTCTATCTAATGGTTTTCGAAATACTTAATATGCCAAATCCTTACTTAAAATAACTATAATAGACATTTTGAAATATAGGAAAAATTTATATAGAAATACATAAAGAAAAAATGGATATCTTTTATATAATTATTTTTTTCAATAATTTTTTAATAAATATGATAAAAAAGAAAATTTATTTTAAAATTTAAAGGTTATCAGAAATAAAATTGACCATTTTCTTTGTGAAAATAATGTACATGGATTATTTTTTATCATTTTTAAACAATTAACTATTAATAACTGTTAAACTATTTTAACATTAGGTTTAAGCATTTTATATATATTTACAATAATATTCAATTTTTAAGAATATTGGTTAAAAAACATTACGAAATGTAATTTAACTTGTAATATTTCATTCAATCTAACATGAAAATTTAATACTGATTTTGTTATATATTTTTATGATTACTAATTATTTATATTCTTATTATTTTATTATTTTTAGTTATTAGCCTTAATTTCTAAATTCTGGACAGTATTGAATGCAATTTTCGATTTATTTCTAGTATTTAAAGCAGTATTTCATGAGAAAATATGGTCACTACAACAAACATTATTAAATAGGCAATATTTTATACTATCAAGTAATAAAATATAATACCCATACAATTAATTTTTATGAGTCTTCTAAAGGGAGATTATATAATGTATTGATATATATAAGCTTCCTTTCGACAATCATTCTAGAAAAACATGGCGGAATTCAAAAGAAAACACATTCACTACTAATGACATACAACTAAAATTTTTCTAGCAAAGTTTTCATTTGACTTAAACACTGCATCTTGAACAAAGCTTCTTTTTGAAGCCCCAGAGCGTAGATACGCACGTTTCTGTGAGAGAGAGAGAGAAAAAAAGATGAAAATTCCTAGAGAGCATTCCGAGAGCTCCAGATCTTCAAGCCCCATTTTCTCGCAAAATAAGCATCTTAAAATTCTTTCATCTCTTTCGAGAAATTTCTCCTTTATGCTTTTGAAGAAAGGCTCGGGGGAGACAGCCAAGCATTTCTTACACACGGCCTCCATATGCTGCAACGGCCTGAGGTAAAACAGCCCTCAATTCGCAGTAAATTACATTAACAGGAAAAATAAACCTTTTTCAGAACGGCTTAAAAACCATTGCTGACAGCGAAACAGGTAAATAAATAACAATGTGTGCGTCCCGTCGATTTTTTTCCCTTTTCTCCCCCCCTTTCCCTATTTGAAGAGGGATTTCCCTTTTGAAATTTTAATGGATTTAGGATTAAGGATATTCATTTTTTCCCCTTTTTTTCTCCATCTCTTTTCGAAATATGCAATCGTGAGCAAAATTACGCGCTTTCGAGGAAATTTCTCCATTAAAAGCATCACAATTGAATTTGATAGAGATTATGAAGAAAATACGGAGACGTGTGTTTTTAAAGATTATGCATTGGTCGAAAATTCCGGGAGACGAAAATAAAAAAAAATCAATAAAAATCACGATTTTATTCTTTAAATATTTTTCCTTCCTACATAAAAGGATTTATTTTAACTTTTACGCATCTGTAATTTATATTACACTTAACAAAGGATTGTTAGAGAATATAAAAGATAAAAGTAATGATAGCAAAAGAAATTAATGCATATTTGACCAATAATATACAAAAATACAGTATTATGTTAGATATAATTAATTTTAGATCCGTGTAACAAATAAATTATATGACATCTTCAGGAGAATCAAGCAAATGTACTCATTTTTAGAAGCTATACTCTAATACAGCAGAAATAATCTATTTAACTTATTTTGGTTTAGTTTGGTTTACATTACTAAGGTTTTACTGTTTTGTTACTCGAAGACTGATGCGACCGATGCTACTAATACCCATGCAAACAGGGGAATCAGAACCCAGACTCAGTTATTGTAAAGCAACAATCCATCTATTCAATCCTCAGTTATCCGTTATCTACTTGGATGCAAAGACGCTCATTTATTGTACAGCTACGATTCACTATAAATAAAGCTATAGACCAAACCTTAGTCTGAGGACTGAAAACGCAGAGTGGTCTGTCTACTTGGATAGAATCTTGGTATTCTTGGTGCGAGCCTAGCATGTATACTAAAATTTAGGTGTTTCCTGGAAACTCGCAGGATAAGCTTGTAGGTCTAGACATCCTTAAAAATACAATCTAACATTACATGCAACTTTGCACACTAACATTACATGCACTTTGAGGTTGCTTGCACTTGAGGTCTTGCACTTGAGGTTACTTGCACTTTGAGGTTACATGCACTTGAGGTCAATCTAACATTACATGCACTTTGAGGTTAGAGTTCCTATTCATTAAAATTATACATAAAGCTTGAGACTTGACCACGCTAGACTTCATCGATTTGGTTTGATGTGAAATAGTTTATATCACTAAGGTTTAGTTTTTTGCTACTAGATGACTGATGAGACAAACGCTCACTGTCTTATGTGGATTTAAAATAGCTACTGCGCCATAAGCAAGTCGGCGAAAACAAAGGAATCAGAATTAGGTCTCTGATATCGCAAAACAACGACTTATGCTCAGTTCTCGAGTAGCCATTATCTACATGGATGCAAAGACGCTATTTTACTTTACAGCTCCAATTTACTATATCATACATAAATCTAGAAACAAAACCTGTTGGTTCGAGGACCGAGACAGTCTAGTGGTTAGCGTGGTTATGCCGGATTTCAGCCTATCAGGTATAATAATGACACATCTAAGTATGCTTAGAGAACATGCAAAATAAATTTGTGAGTCTGGATGTCATCTCGCTTGTAGGTTAGTAAGGAATCAGCAGAAAAATTCTTTTTCTCTTGAGGGTGATCTAATTTAGAGAAATTGTCCAACATGGCATCATTAACATTTTCAAATGGTTCATTGCGAGGCATCAAATCTGTGATTTTATTGGTCTACAATGATTCGAAAAACGTAGGTTGCGACACCCAAAGGAGTAGTTGAAAAGATTTCGCGTATCATCAAATTAAAAAGAATTTATTTCACGAATATTATATAACTCTTTTTTTGAATTTTGCAGTATCAGAATTACAGTTAAATAAAATTATAGTAATTTGTAAAAACAAATTATAATTTTGATATCCAGGAATAGTGATAATTATTTTCACAAAATAGGAGATCGTACTGAAAATATTTCACATATTATTGGTCCATACAAATGGGTGTGATTAAGCTCTTTGTTTTCTTCAAAACCAATAGGAAAAATTTCCTCACAAAGCAAAAATAGTTTCCTCTCTAATATCGTTTCACGTTGTAAAGTTTTAATAATAATAAGGATCATTAGTAATTTCGTCCCTTTGAATTTTTTTATAATATTTATAGTACTTTAATACACAATAAGCAGAATTAACTTGTATTTTGTAAATAGTAAAGTAAATCGCTCCTATATAGAAATAATTAAAAAACAGATTGTAGAATATTTATATTTTTCCGGAAAAATTGTTCTTTTTCAGCTAAGATAGATTGCAGTTCTATTAATATTCTGACAAATTTTCTTGTACCTTCTAATATATTTCTTCTTTCAACATCTAAATCGAGATTTTATAATTTTTTGAGTTTTACACATAAATTTAACTTTTCTGCTGGTACATTGACCAATATCCTGACTAACAGCTTTATGTCTTATTATAAAGCTTCCCTTTACAGTGCTGGGTATGCATACAATATCTAACGAATCTCTTATAAGGATATTTTCTCAATAAATAACAAATGTTCAACAACAAAGACATGCTGTAGTATTGAGATTAATTGGAATTTCTTGTTTATGTCACTTTGTCCAATTCATACTAACTTCGATTTGAGATATCCATGAATATATATTCAACAGAAATTATTAATTTGTTAAAAATGTGAAGTTATGCATAAACGAGTTAATGATATGATTCAATAATATAATTAGATATCTGAGGAAAGTAAGGCAATGATTTTAGTCATAATACTTATCAACCTTTTTAACACTTTGGCGAATCTTCTCAGATTATCGTTTTTGAGAAGGATCCTTTTGATAAAAAAGCAGAAAAACAGATTATCAAAGCTGTATACTATTGAAATTTACAAAAACCTTTTTGAATAGTTATTTTTTCACAATAAAAATATCTTAGTAAAATATTGAATGGTAAGATAGATTTTTTCCAGGGGGTTGTTGAAACTATATTCTATGAGTAATATACAAAACATTATTTTAAATTATAACTCATTGATAAAAAGAAATTTCTTTTAAATACTTGCTGTGATTGTTTCTAATTACAAAGTATTTTTACTTGTGGACTAATTGTTTTAATCTGTAACCTTACAGGTCCCAAGGGTTAGGTTGTATTCCAGATAATCCAGATGCTTAGGCATCGTCGGAAACAGGCAAGGAAAGGCAAAAAGAGCAAAGACTAATATTTGATGTAAATCATATCGATAAATGTATTTTAAGCTCACGAATTTCACAAAATTTAAGATTTCATTTTATCCATAAAATATTTTATGTACATTTTTCCAAGGAACCTTCCTTTAAGAATTGGATCTTTTATAAATATAAAAATTTTACGAAATTTTCGACGCCTTCACTAAACAAATAGTGATCAATTGCTGAACCTTTCTCAAAGTTTCATGAAAACCTAAAGTTATAAATAACTGATGTTGGAAACAGGCAAGGAAAGCCTAAAAGAAAGGAGACTAATATTTGATGTAATGCATATCGATAGATGTATTTGATGCTCACGAATTTCCCAAAATTTAATATTTCCTTTTATCCATAAAATATTTTATATATATTTTTACAAGCAACCTGTCTTTAAGAATTGGATCTTTTATAAATATAAAAATTTTACTAAATTTTCGACGCCTTCACTAAACAAATAGTGATCAATTGCTGAACCTTTCTCAAAGTTTCATGAAAACCTAAAGTTATAAATAACTGATGTTGGAAACAGGCAAGGAAAGCCTAAAAGAAAGGAGACTAATATTTGATGTAATGCATATCGATAGATGTATTTGATGCTCACGAATTTCACAAAATTTGAGATTTCCTTTTATCCATAAAATATTTTATATATTTTTTTGCAAGCAACTTGCCTTTAAGAATTGGATCTTTTGTAAATATAAAAACTTTACTAAAATTTCGACGCTTTCACTAAACAAATAGTGATCCCTTGCGGAACCTTTCTCAAAGTTTCATGAAAACCTAAAGTTCCAAATAACTCATACTGGAAACAGGTAATTAAAGCCAAAAAGAAAGGAGACTAATATTTGATGTAATGCATATCGATAAATATATTTGAAGCTCACTAATTTCCCAAAATTTAAGATTCTATTTTATCCATAAAATATTTTATATATATTTTTACAAGCATTTAAGAATTGGATCTTTTATAGATATAAAAACTTTACTAAAATTTCGAAGCTTTCACTAAACAAATAGTGATCACTTTCAGAACCTCTCTCAAAGTTTCACGAAAACCTAAAGTTCCAAATCACTCATGTTGAAAACCTCTACCGTATTTCCTTTAGGATACTTGTAATTTAAAAATTGTATTTTTATTGGTCATTTTAAAATTTTGAAAAATTACTTTGTATATACATTTTAAACACAATATGTGTTCTAAGAGAATCTTATGAAACTGAAATAAAACGTAAAATTTTCACATATTACTACAGAAAACCTCTAAAAAGAATGTTAAAATAAATCTCGCTTTAAAACATCTTTTCGCAGTCGAAATATCTTAAAAATAGAGATTTTGTTTGGAACAAGAACAAATATATAAATAGGACTTAAAATACATGATACAGATTTTACATTTCCTTTTTTTCAAAAGAGAGATACATATAAAATACATTTGTTCAACTCAAAAAATACGTTTTACTTCAACAAAAATTGTGAAAAATCACGGACTAAAAATGCAGAGTTCAGCTAGAAAGTATAAGGAGTTTAAAATCTTCTGTAGCGTTTTTTAAATGTAAGGATTACTATACACGAGGAAATACTTATAGACATAAATAAAAATTAAATTTTGCTTAAGTATTTCAGATGATCCTTGCTTAAGAACAAAAACAAAATGGAGGAATTTTTATCATAAGATCAAGATTTATTTTTATGAAAGGCATTATCTAGGGAATACATTGTGGCTGCCTTATTTTTAAATTATTCCTTTGATATTAAAAAAAAACTATAATCTTTTAAGATTTTGGTTTCGAATCCATCGATGAGGTGAAATTTTTCTAATTTGTTAGGAAAAAATTCTTTTTAAAAAATAGGGAGTTTTTATTTAATATTATTCAGCTGTTTTAACACTTTTATTATCTGTGGTCTTCATATTTTCAAAAAGAATTCATTATTTTCACCAATTAATCTTAAATTTTTGTATATATATACCACTATCTTAAGCTGAGAATTAATTTCATTCTTTATGTATAAGTGCATAATAATATATTTAAAGCTTAAATTCTAATGGAACAATATCTTTCAATATACAAAATTTTATAAAATACTTCTTTAAATGTGAATCTTACTATAAAATAGTAAAAAAAAAGAATTATTTTATAAAATTAATCATATTGAAAGATATTGTTTCATTAGGATTTAAGCTTTAATATATTATTATGCACGCATTATTTAATATATATATATATATATATATATATATATATATATATATATATATATATATATATCTATGTATATATATATATATATATATATATTATATATATATGTATATATATGTATATATATATATATATATATATATATATATATATATATTTTATATATATATTTATTGTATATGTATATATATAAATATATATATAGAATATATATATAATATATATATATATATATATATATATATATATATATATATATATATGTATATATATAATATATTATGTATTATGATACATATTATATTTATGTATTATTTAATATATTATTATGCAAGGTTTATTTGCTTTAAAAATTATATAGTAAACTTAAGAATAAATTTAATACTAAAGTAACTTATATTAAACTTCACAAATTTGAAAAAAAATCTTTAAAAGACTTTGATAAATTAAAAGTTACTTATATAAAAAAATGCATTTTTCCCTTGAGAAATAAATTTTTAGGTGTGTTACTACCTGTTAACGAAAGATGTAAATTTATCACATATTATTAAAGTTATTATTAAGAATAAATTTAGCCTTAATTTGTATGTGCTTACATATTACTTGCCTGTAAGTTTCTAAATATTTATTTGATAAAAAATAAAATATTTCATGTCATATAAGAGGAATTAACTTCAATATGTGTAGTAAAAGATATATTCAATTTACAGATATTAACTGCTAATAAATCTACACTTATAAACAGTAAAATCCTAGAATATTGATGTTTTTTGTTATTTATAATTTATGATTTAATTTTACAGTTTATTACGTTTTAATGTTTTTAATTATGATTTGTCTCTATTTCCCATCAGTAATAAAAGTTGTAAATATAATATAACATTATTCAAAAAAAGAGTTTCTTTTTTAAAAATACCACTACAAATATAATCTCACTTTATTAGAATAAATTATATTGTTAAATTTTAAAATTTATTAGTTCTAATGAATTGGAATTTTAATAAATGAATTTGTTAATATAAAACTACGTTTATAACAAAGTACATGTCTACATTTGTAAAAAAAATAAATAATATCTTTTGTGGTTAATAGATTTATGATTCAAATATATTTTAATAATGTAAGGAAAACCAAACATGAATGGAAAAAAAGTAAGAAAAAATTAATAAACTTTGCATTCATCAAATATTAACTTTTGCTGAGGATTGTCACCCTTCAATTGACTGCTAATAAAGCTATCTATCTATCTATCTATCTATCTATCTATCTATCTATCTATATATATATATATATATATATATATATATATATATATATATATATGCATATATATATATATATATATATATATATATATATATATATATATATATATATATATTATATATATATATATATATATATATATATATATATATATATATATATATATATATATATATATATATATATATATATATATATATATATATATATATATATATATATATATATATATGTATATATATACACACATACATATATACATATTTATATTTATAATATATATATATATATATTATATTATATATATATATATATATATATATATATATATATATATATATATATATATATATATATAATATATATATATAAATCTTAAATCTCTAGAATATTGATCGTTTTATAGTGTTGATTTACTTTTATAGTTTATTATGTTTTGATGTTTTAATTATGCGTTTTCTGTATTTTCCATGAGACCAAAGTTCTAGATACAATCTAAAATTATATAATGAAATAATTTCGTTTTTAAAAATTCTTTTAAGATTACAATCTCAGTTTAACAGAGTAAATTACATTGTTGAATTTCAAAATTTCATAGTTCTAATGAATTGAAATTTTAATAAATGAATTTTTTAATATCAAACTACGTTTATAACAAAGTACATGTCTATTTAAAAAAAATAGGTCATATCTTTTGGGGTTAATAGATTTAGGATGCAAATATATTCTAACACAAAGAAAGCAAAACAAGACTGGAAAAAAGGAAAAAAAAATCGATAGTCTTGTCGTTCATTAAATATTAGCTTGTGCTGAGGATTGTCTCCTTTCAATACCCCTAGCATAACCATCTGTGACCAGACGCTCAATGGACTTTTCAGATTTCATTAACTGTGATTTCTTTTATGTACCATTCCCCTCAATGAAATTATCTGTAATTACTTCACTCAAATACCCTAACAAAATCCACATCAAAGGAACATAACATTGAAGTGTTTTCTTCTTATTTACGTGCTCTTACGATTGCGATCACGTTTCTTCTAGTCCTTTAAGCCCAAACAGAATAAAAAAAAAGCAAAAGATTTTTTTCCCCAGCATTACAAAATCTTTGCATCTTCACAAAATATAAAAATAGTTCCAAACGGGATTTGACAGCTTAAGTGAAGAACGGAGAAAGTTGAAAGAGTTTCTTACTTTTGTGGCAGCTTTCTTTTCCTGGGGCCATATCTGCTCTTTCAATGCCTAATGGTCCTTTCATTTGTTGTCTTTTAACATTAAGGGGGGAAATGTGGATTTGTCTTATTGTATAGAATGATTCTGTTTAGTATTATTTTCTGCTTCGGCCTAGGGAGCAGATATCAAATCGTCCTCTTTACTCTGCTTCCAAGAATTTTCAATACATCGTCTCCGAGATCGATTCGATTTTCCATTAGAACGAGATTAATGTGATTTTGTGTACTGTGTCTTAGTATTCAAAGGATCAATTTCTTTTTTCAATGAAAATCTAGAAATATATCTATTGGAAAAATTGCATCCACGAGTATAAAACTTTTCCCCACTAAACGTAATTTAAATTTCATCTTTTACATGTGTTCCTCTTTTGCTTTAAGTTGACTTGAAAATATTAAGGTCTGACTCCCTTTTTTTAAGATACATAAAGCTAAATCAAATTTAATGATACATAGAAATAATTGGAAAAAGATACATTTTAAAAAAATAAATATTATGAGACCGTAAAATTTAATAATCTGACAGAAGCAAATTATAAATGTATTTACTTTGTAAGACTTGAAACTTTTTGAACATTTGTTACTAGCAAAATATCTCTCAAAGTAATTTAATTTATTAAGCATTTGAGCAATTTTGAATTACTATTTTGAATTACCAAAAATGTTTTTTAAAAAAGCACGATGTGTAACAAAAAACTTATCGTTGTCAAAAAAGCATGCAATCTATAAAGTTTAAACTTGTGGATATTTGAAATAATTGTAACAATATATTAATGTAATGTGAGTTAACTAACACTGTACTGTATCTTAGTATTAGAAGAATTAATTTCTTTTTTCAATGAAAATTTAGAAATATATATATTGGAAAAATTGTATCTACGAGTATGAAACTTTTCACCACTAAACGTAACTCAAATTTCCTCTTTTACATGTGTTCCTTTTTCTTTGTTTTAAGTTCACATGAAAATATTAAGGTCTGACTCACTTTATTTGAGATACATAAAGCTAAATCAAATTTAATGATACATACAAATAATTGGAAAAAAAATACATTTTAAAAAATAAACATTGTGAGACCGTAAAATTTAATAATTTGACAGAAGTAATTTATAAATGTATTTTCTTTGTAAGACTTGAAACTTTTTGAACATTTGTTACTCTCATATATATCTATCAAAATTCATTAAGCATTTGAGCAATTTTGAATTACCAAAAATGTTTTTTAAAAAGCACAATGTGTAACAAAAACTATTCGTTGTCAAAAAAGTATGCAATCTATAAAATCTTGTGGATATTTAAAATAATTATACCAATATATTAGTGTAGTGGGAGTAAACTAAGACTGCACTGTGTCTTAGTATTTGAAGAATCAATTTCTTTTTTCAATGAAAATCTAGAAATATATCTATTGGAAAAATTGTATCCACGAGTATGAAACTTTTCCCCACTAAACGTAATTTAAATTTTATCTTTTACATGTGTTCCTTTTTCTTTGTTTTAATTTGACATGAAAATATTAAGGTCTGACTCACTTTATTTAGGATACATAAAGCTAAATCAAATTTAATGATACACAGAAATAATTGGAAAAAGATACATTTTAAAAAATAAACATTGTGAGACAGTAAAATTTAATAATTTAACAGAAGTAAATTATAAATGTGTTTACTTTTTAAGATTTAAATTTTTTTGAACATCCGTTACTCACATACTATCTCTCAAAGTAATTTAATTCTATAAGCATTTGAGAAATTTTGAATTATTATTTTGAATTACCAAAAATGTTTTTTTTTTAAAACACAGTATGTAACAAAAAACCATTCGTTGTCAAAACAACATGCAATGTATAAAATTTAAACTTGTGGATATTTAAAATAATTGTAACAATACATTAGTGTAATATGAGTAAACTAAGTATTTCCAAATTAAGAATTTATAATTGTAAAGTAATTTTAGGATTTAACTTTTAAAATAGTCATTGAATAATTTTAAACTTAATGTGATAAATAAAAGTGAGAAAATGAAACAAAAATTCTTTTAAGAAACTTATTATATATGAGATACAATATATATATATATATATATATATATATATATATATATATATATATATATATATATATATATATATATATATATATATATATATATAAACACACACACATACACACACACATATACACATATATATATATATATATATATATATATATATATATATATATGTGTGTGTGTGTGTGTGTGTGTATTACAACTTCTTTATATACACGTTTTTTCAGGAACTTCTTGTGAACTTCTTCTGTCTATACTTATAAAACGTTGTTCATACCAGGATGAAAATTATAACAAATGATGCAAATTATTCTATATGGAGAAAGCTTTGAGACAAAATTTAGAGAAGTGGACAGAATTTCATTGAACACTGAAAAAACATTATTTATATTACAATAAATACATTTGCATAATTATATTTTATTTATGATCAACTTCTTTTTTAATGATTATTGTAAAAATTATTTTCTACATATAGATTCCCTTTACTGAAGATCATTTTCATTGTCCTAAGGAATTTATCCTAATCAAAATGTTTAAAACATGTAAAGTGAAAAGGAAATTCAAGTAGAAATTCCATGCCTATAAAATAATATATGAGAAAGTGAGAGTTCAATAAGTAGACGTTTCCTTTAACATAATGATGTTTCTCCATGTTAAGTGTATAAGGAGTATCACTTTAATGATACAATATCTTTAATCAGTAATAGTTTGAGACTAAAGGAACAGACCGATAATTTTTAAAATACAGTAATCAATGCATTGAATTTGTCCCCACTCGAGAAAGTGTCTCCGAAATTTAATTTCAAGTACCCAATTTAATTAATGCAGAAGAGCGTTTCAAAAACCCTTATAAATTCCTTTCAATTACGACATGTATTCGACGATACATCCTCTTGAATAAACCATTAGCCAGCCGTGCTTTCTATCGATTTCATTATTTTCCAAATACCTGATAACCGGGCACGAGTTGGAGGGAAGCTATGTGTGATAAGATATCATCTTCCAAGTCTTGCACGGGGGGAAGGGGTGTTTCTGCACTGTAAAACACTCACGGCACTCCCTCTCCTTATGGTTACATTCGGAATCAACCGTATCCTGCCTCGGGCCACAATTCACTTAGCTGCGTTTAAGCAAACATTAATTAGCGACTCTGAAACAGCGCAGAAGTGGGTCTCTTGCTGGCAGAGGCGAATGCCCTTCAAGTGTTTACTCTAGACTTCCCGAAAATGGATTGAATGCATACTTGAGGTGATTCCTTGCCAAATTTATACTCCAACGAATGGAGACCTGTCAGGAATTATTGAGTACAAGACGATGGAGGAAGGTAAATCAGGAACGCCATCTAAAGCTGGCCTCTTTAACTAGGATTCCGCTGAACAAAGAGAAGTCCTGCATTTGAATATGGGATATTTCTATAAGAAAGCTTCTCCGAAACTCCTAGACACGCAGACATATAAAGGTGGTTATAGATAAACGTTTCCTCCAAACTCTGTATGAAATATGGGAAATACACATTAGTGAGTGGGATGGCAGTATTTACTATATTCCATTTAGAGAACTTAGAACACTATTGCTAAAAGTCAGCACTAAACATTTAGGCTTTAGAATTACTCGTGAATTTCTAATATAGAATTTCGAACTTCTATTCTCATTTAACTTTTCCTTTATATCGTATCTTTTATTCTTTGAACTATCTGAAATACACAACTCTCACACGTGTATGTAAAAATGCAAAGCAGACTAATAGGTTCACTACAATTATGTCACATAAGAATTTTTCTTGTTTAAATCTCACAGTGGAAACTAGTTTTTTAGCAATTGTATGCGGGACACGTACTAGTACGTTTTCTGACGATTGATGCTTGAGCTCGGGACACGAGAGTTTTCTTTGATTAATACTTGAGAGTTCGTTTCTGTTGTTTTCTGTTGATTATTCTTTGACAAATTTATACTCCAACGAATGGAGACCTATTAGAAATTATTGAATACAAGACGATGGAGGAAGGTAAATCAGGAAAACCATCTAAAGCTGGCTTCTTTAACCAGGATTCCGTTGAACAAAGAGAAGTCCTGCATTTGAATATGGGATATTTCTATAAGAAAGCTTCTCCAAAACTAATAGACACGCAAACATATAAAGGTTGTTATAGATAAATGTTTCCTCCAAATTCTGTAGGAAATATGGGAAATACACATTAGAGAGTCGGATGACTGTGTTTACTATATTCCATTCATAGAACTTAATACGGGATTGTGAAAGGTCAGCACAAAACTTTTAAGCTTTAGAATTAAGGGGGAATTTCTAATAGAGAATTTCCAACTCCTATTCTCATTTAACTCTTCCTTCATGTTGTATATTTTATTCTTTGAACTATCTGAAATACACGACTCTCATACGTGTATGCAAACATGCAGAGCACACTATTAGGTTCACTAAACTTATGTCACATAAGAATTTTTCTTGTCTCCATCTCACAGTGGTAAATAGGTTCCTAACATATTGTATGCGGGACACGTACTAGTACGTTTACTGACGATTGATACTTGAGCTCGGGACACGAGCTTTTTCTTTGATTAATACTTGAGAGTTCGTTTCTGTTGTGTTCTGTTGATTATTCCTTGCCAAATTTATACTCCAACGAATGGAGACCTGTCAGGAATTATTGAGTACAAGACCATGGAGGAAGGTAAATCAGGAATACCATCTAAAGCTGGTTTCTTTAACTAGAATTCCTATGAACAAAGAGGAGTCCTGCATTTGAATATGGGATATTTCTATAAGAAAGCTCCTAGACACGCAAACGTATAAAAGTTGTTATAGATAAATGTTTCCTCGAAATTCTGTAGGAAATATGGGAAATACACATTAGAGAGTGGGATGGCAGTATTTACTATATTTCATTCATAGAACTTAGTACGTGATAGTCAAAAGTCAGCACAAAACCTTTAAGCTTTAGAATTAAGGGTGAATTTCTAATATAGAAGTTCCAACTCCTATTCTCCTTTAACTCTTCCTTCATGTTGAATATTTTATTCTTTCAACTAAATGAAATACACGACTCTCATATATGTATGTAAAAATGTAGAGCAGTCTAATAGGTTCACTACACTTATGTCAGATAAGAAATTTCCTTGTTTCCATCTCACAATGAAAACTATGACCTTAACACATTGTATGCGGAACACGTACTGGTACGTTTTTTGACAATTGATACTTGAGCGCGGGACACGTACTAGTACATTTGTAAACGATTAATACTTGAGAATGGGTAGCGTACTAGTACGGGTTAATGTAACAACATAGTTTGTTTGTGGGTACAAAAGTAACGGTATATACAGGAAAACGAAGCCGAATGTTCTTGTCTACTACATAGATTCTATTAAAATTTAGTCAAACTAAAATTAGCTTTTAGATCAGTCGATGCGGAACCACACAACTGAAACGTTGATTAAAAAAATATCAATTTAGATTTAAAAATTAACTTTTTATTTATCCTTGCTAAAATTATATTATATATATATGTATATTTATATTATATATACATATATATATATATATATATATATATATATATATATATATATATATATATATATATATATATATATATATATATATATATATATATGTATATATGTATATATTTGTTTATGTATTTCAAAATAAAATACTAAAATTTGGTTAAAAAATTTGGTAAATAATTTTCGATCTATTGAGATTTAACTGAATAACTAAATTTATGAGCAAAACACCCGCTCCCGGTACAATTCCGCTGTGAAATGTACCCTAATACAATGTGTTAAATTTCAACAAATGTGCCATACCACTCGAAAAAGAATCATTAAATTATTCCCTCATACACTCCCAAAATGATTATTTTTTTAGCCAAAATGAGACATTTTTATAAATTTATGGCTTAATGATTTTTGTGAAAAACATAGGTTTATTACCTCTAGCATATTATTAATGTATCACTAAATAATATCTTTCAAAATAATAGTTTAATTTTATTAGTTTAAATTTAAAAGTAAAAGTAAAAACATCTGGGTTACAAGTATACAGTATACTTTTCGTATTTATCGTCCTTTTTATTGAGTAAAAGGCTTTTTAATTAAGTCATCTTTTACAAATGACAATTATATTTATAAAATTTTAAAATCACCTGACATTTCTGGATATTAATTCAAATGTAAACTACTTCGTAATAGAGTAACAATTTTTTCTTTGTAAAACACCTTATAAATAAATTAAATTTTAAGTTTTATATTATTCAAAAAGCAAAAGAAAAAATTTTGAAAAATTAAAATAACAAAATGAATACTTAAGTATGGGGTATTAATGACTATTATCGTTGTGATAAAGCTACTAACCTTGCATATTGTCTTGAGCATGTGCATAGTAAAGTTTGCAAGATCTTTATTTGCCTTATTTGTCTCTTTGTATTATTTTAATTTTACATAATTATCTAATAACTGTGCAACACTTATTAGGTGGATTCTAACTTTATCTAAAATGTGTAGAATCGATATGAAAGCTTAATGTACTCAAAATTCCAAGATTTGCAGTTATTAGCTTTCGTTATCAATGCCTTTATACTTGGGCTTAGGTTTGGATTTCATGTTAAATATTTTGAAGCTGAAGCAGGTTGGTCACAAAGATGAGGACTAAGCTATAGGAAACTTTAGAAAGCTTAATAGATTACGCGATTTCAAACACGAATAGAATTCTGATAAAATGCATGAAACAGCCTGATTCATGCTTAATATTATGCTTGATACATAAAGGATGGACATAAATACCATGGCTTTGAAAACGGCTTTAGATCGGGGGGGGGATTATTGTGTACCTGATTTCGTAATCAGTTGCTGATCAGATACGAGCCGAGCCCGTTGGCGACAACCAATCACCGGAATGAACTGATTCGAGCATCAAAATACTCCTGTTACAAATGAATCATTCCGGAATTGATGAATCGGCGAGATCTATCGGCGACAGAGAGAGAAGCGGCGCTGATCACATAATCGATGATGTAATAGATTATTTTCATTACAGTAAAAGAACACTCGGGAATCGGAGTGATAAATGCGGCGACAGATAGACGTGAAAAGGAGCGCGAGATTACGCCCACGGTAGAAGAAGGAGAAAGAAAAAAAATATTCAGGAACGGCGATCGAAACCTGTTGAATGCTGCGTGAAGGACATCTGGAGGTCACAAAGTACGGTTATTCACTGACAAAATGGAATAAGAAATATGGTTCTCAGCTGAGAGAATCACCGACGCAGAAAATGCAAGAGAAAAGCTTCCGAAAGAAGTGTTTTCCGTTCAAAATGGTATCTCAAATGAGATCATTGCCCAAGAGAAGAAGGGATCTTACCTTTTTTAATATACTAAGAGCATCTTATAAGTGCAATTCTTAGTATTGCAGTAAAAAACACCTGACTTGTTCTAAACGCGGTCATCTAAAGTGAGGAGATAAAACATATATGTAAAAATAAATTTCTGTCAGAAAGGATCTTAAGTAAAGACCTTTTTTATTCTCAAGCAAAGGAAAAGTTTTTACTCATGGATGCACAAATATATTGAGCTTGACAAAAGTAATGTGGATTAGGTTATTAGCATGGAAATATGTGCACTAAATATGGTCTGCATAAATATTTAAAGAAATTTTACTTGTCTGGAAAAGCCAGGTGCTGCAAAAAAACCATTCTTTTATAATGCTAATAATAATAAAAGAATCCCAATCTTTAAGCTATTATGCCTCTTTAATTTACTTCTTCACCTACCTACCATTTATATTAATATGTATAATGATATAGATACATTTTAAACAATACTAACTTTCTTAGAAAAATTACCGAAAACTAGAATTAACAGAATAATGAAAGGGTTTCGATATTATTGCACACAAAATATGTCAATTTATTTTTATATCAAATTTTTAAATTTATTAAATTTTTAAATATGTAAAAATAAATTTCTGTCAGAAAGAATCTTAAGTATAGACCTTATTTATCCTCAAACAATGGAAAAGATTTTACTCATGGATACACAAATATATTGAGCTCGGCAAAAGTAATGTGGATTAGGTTATTAGCATGGAAATATGTGCACTAAATATGGTCTGCATAAATATTTAAAGAAATTTTACTTGTCTGGAAAAGCCAAGTGCTGCAAAAGATCATTCTTTTAAAATGTTATTGATAATAAAAGAATCCCAATCTTTAAGTTATTTTGCTTCTTTAATTTACTTCTTCACCTACCTACCATTTATATTAATATGTATAATAATATAAATACATTTTAAACAATACTAACTTTCTTAGAAAAATTACCGAAAACTAGAATTAACAGAATAATGAAAGGGTTTCGCTATTATTGCATACAAAATATGTTAATTTATTTTTATATCAAATTCGTAAATTTATTAAATTATTAAATTTATATTAAATTCTTTGATTTTTAAGTTTATTTATATATTAAGTTTTTAAACTTATTTTTATATAAAATTCTTAAATTTATTCTTATTTTAACCCTTTCCAATAAGTAAAATTCATGTCTCTGATACAGTTAACAGTTGTTTTGCACATTACTAAAGCAGAACGTCTGTAAAAGCACCAATTTAATAACCTACCATTCTGAATATTTTTATAAAGAAATTAAATAGTATAAAAATGCATGTAAAAGATAAACATTGATTAAAACGATTTTAACTGTTACACAAGACATGAAGTTTTTCTTTTATTTTGCAATATTATGCTTAAAGTTAATTTTTTATTAAAAAGTTTTAGAGCCTCCAGTGGCAACAGTTCACGCCTATTTTTCGCATCGTGGTTTTCAAGTTGGAGCCTGCTTGTTAGTTTTAAATAAAACACACTTTTTGTTAATACATTTTTTAAATGTTCAATATAATGGTCTACACAAAATTATAAAAAAAACTTATAGGGTTAGAACTGAAATTTAACTTAAGTTTATGCAAAATTTAATGGTGCATTTTCTATTTAGAAGCATATTAACTGTGGAATAAAATTACTCTATGATATAATTTAAATAAATAAAATAAATATTTAATTTAATAAAAAGATTTTCAGGAAAATAAAATTGTATAAAGGAAAAAATAGGTCCTTGACATTATACAATGAAAATCATAAACATTAATGCAACAAAGACTGGTTGTTTATAGCATTAAATATTTAAAATAATTTTTTCTGTATCTTCTTAAAAAGTTCGAAATCTTGGACGTTTTCAGTTAACAAAGGAATGAGTCATTATTCATCTTTTTTTTTAAATACATATTAACTAGTTTGATTGTCTTAAAATTTAATTTGATTCTAAAAATATATATAGCATGTGTCTTGTTTCTGCCCATGAAATTGTATGAAATCAAAATTGCTGCTAATGTTTCACAGGTAAAGATTAAGATAGTTGTTAAAATTTTAGTTACCTATAGAGCTGGGGTTACGATAGTGTAATCATTAAGTTTATTGATCTTCGATTCATAAAAACTAGTTTTAGATAATACCTATTTTATATTAAAAAGGGAACATTTATGTTCCTATGTTTGACATAGTTATTAAAGGTCCTTATACTGACGAGAAATTATTACTATTAAGTTCCTACAAAACAAAAGTATTTAAAAAAAAATGAAATAATATTGTTTATAAACATAGTGTTTAAAAACATTATAGGAATTTTTGGCTAAATAATCACTAATCTGAATTAAACTTGAAATAAAATGTTGCTAGAAGCACTCATCTGATTAAAATCTTTTTATTAAAAAGTAAAAGAATTTGAAAAATACTGATTATCTATAACGAGAATAACAAGTACCTTATGAGGCAGGTAAAAAAATGGTTTGTTTTTTGGCTGAGAATTATCTTGCGACAAAAAATAATCGATGATTCAATGTAAAATTATCATATATGTACCTAATCTATTATATAAGCCAAATATAAAAGAAAATTATTTACGTAAAATCTAAGATGAATGATAAAACGTATGAAAATAGGGCATAATTTAAAATAAGAAATGATTCAGAGAGATGGTTAAAGGAATGACGTCATAATGCTATTTTTATCTATTTATTATACGACAAATTGATAAATTTAATCGTCTGCTGTTAAACGGGGAAAATAGGAGTTGAAATAATGGCATTTAAAGCTCGAAAATAGGGGAAGGGGTCGAACGTTTTAAAGAAGGCAGTATTTTTCGCTGTGATATGAAGCATATTTATACCAATTTATTTTAGAATCGGATCTATAGTTTAGGAGAATATAAACATTACTCTCTTTGAATTTTGCTAACTATGGATGCCTCTATCCATTCCAGGTCCAACCGCTTCATAAAATCGAGGACAGACGTACAGATAACTTAGGCTATTATTATATAGTTGATTATGGAAATATTTTTTAAAAAGAAATCATATATTTGTCTTTTGAAATTTAATTAAGTTGTTTAAATAATACTGAATTTATTATAATATTTGTATTTACACACATATATGTATTGCATAATAATATTTTAAGAATAAAATACAAAATTCTAGTTCTTAAATATAATATCTGTATAAAGCAAAAGTATATGTTAAAAACATATGTTTAAAAACGAATATTGATTCAAAATATACTGTTAATTCAATTTTATTTTCTTAGTATAAAAATCATACTCTAAAACTATACTTCTTATATAAATCCTAAAACAGTATTTCCTTTAATGTATTACTGGATACATCTTTTATCATTATACTTTTATTAAAAAAAGTACATGAAAGAAATTTATCAGGTCGTGAGGTAAATTTTTTAAAGCATAAAATATATATTTTATTTAAAAATTGAAGAAAACATGGTAAAAGTGCAGTAAGGTTATAAAATAACTGAATAAAGCATTCATCCAAAGAGGAATTCCGTCTGAATATTTTATCGAAGGAAATCATCAAGTCCCCAAGCATTTCCTACAGTAAAAGAGAAGTAAAAAGAATCTGTTCTATTAGGCGAGCTGAAATTACTGCTGCAGGTGATCTTTAAAATATTCACATAACTTTCATTTCTACAAAGTGGAACTCGTTATTCAATGACTGCTGTTTTGTATTATGGAAGTACATCTATTGGAGATAAGAGAACATTTGTATATTAGCTATTTAAATAGAATTTCGAGTAATATTTTAAAGCTTTTCTTTTTCAACAATTTCAAAAGTTTAAAGAACGCTGTTTTGCTGGTATTATCGTAAAAGATACCTTGTTGAATTATATTTTGTGCTATTCTTTGATTAATATTTTAAGTTTTCTACTATTTTCACTAAGATCATTTGTTTTAGAGAAAATTAGAGGCACATACGTGTTTTGTTTTCCATTTAATGCTTTTATATAACATAGAAAAATATGTATAATGGAATATATAAAATTCCTTAAATAAATCTGGTAAATTGTGCTTTAATGGGCATAGCTGGAAGGATTTGCATATCATCTAAACATTCTATAAACGAATGTAATTGTGTAGATGTTATACATATATATACTACATATATAGATGTATGGTATGTATATTATATATATATATATATATAAATATATATATATATTTATATACATATATATATATATATATATATATATATATATATATATATATATATATATATATATATATATATATATATATATATATATATATATATATATATATATATATATATATATATATATATATATATATATATATATATATATATATATATATATATATATATATATATATATATATATATATATATATATATATATATATATATATATATATATATATATATATATATATATATATATATATAGTAACGTATTCGCGTTACATTAAATTTACAGATACAGACTGATCTACGACCGTGAGTAAAACCGGCCTAACGTAGAATAATAGCAAACGTGCCTTTTGTGAGCACTTGAACTGAGCTCTTCTTTACATAGTGAAAGGACGTTGTTTCTCTCAGAATAGGATGTTTATAGGATGTTTAGAGGATTCTTAAAACCGAGGACCATCTCAATCATTCTGTCTGAGATATTCATTGGGATGCTACCAAAGTATTTCCAGTGTTCGTTTCAATGGCATACCGAAGAAAGAGTCTCACACGACAGCAATTCTCTACATTGTAAGGGAAGCAGCAATACTTTCAGCCAAGGGTTTGTCCAGAGTCATTGATTAATGATCGGCGAGATTGCTCCCGATTACTGCAAACTTCCCTGGCAACTGCTGGCGAGAGGGTCTACAGGCGCTTACCCCACCAAGTCATCAACCAGCTGTCTGATCAGCTGAGATGGACATTTTGCGATTAGACGACGATATAAAAGATCAGAATTCTAGGCCCAGAGAGAATTTTTGACCGATCGAGCCTCTTGCGAACTCATCAGCCCAGAACGTCGAGGAAGCGACTGTTAGTGTCCTCCCTCCCTTTTCTCTTAGGAAGCTGATTCCTGCAAAGATCATCATTTTCATTTGTAGATATTCATCGTTTCAACTGTATTTATCATAACTTCAACATTGTGTTTCTAAATAAATATCATTAGTCTGTATGTAGGCCTCCACTATCCTTTTCCGGGCTCACTTAGAGCCCCAATACGCTACAATATATATATATATATATATATATATATATATATATATATATATATATATATATATATATATATATATATATATATATATATATATATATATATATATATATATATATATATATATATTATATATATATATATATATATTTATATATATATATATATATATATATATATATGATATATATATCTTTATATGGGTACCTACACGAGTGCATACCTATATGCATTTGACACTTTCAAAAGTAAAACTTATAAATAAATTTCTTTAGTAAAGACAATATAATTAAGTCTTGTGAAATATTATATTTTAAATATATTTTTGTTTGAAAATACTACATTGGACAATTTCTTTTTCTAGGCCAATATCTTAAAAATTATATCTGTTTATTAACAGTGTTGTTGTTATTAATTTCGACCGAAATAGTTCTCCTAATTTGAGACATATTTGTCTTCTTTGAATTGGGATATTATAAATCTAATTCCTCATAAACAATTAAAAGAAACAAATGAAATGAAGTACCTACAATCAGCATTGGTTCTTACTTGTGAACACGTTACAAATGATTCCACACGAAGTACAGAGTATATTTCCTAGGTATTTCCAGTTTTATACCTTGTCGAAATGTTTCACAGTAATGCAGTGTATGGATTAATTTCCTAAAGATACATTCTCTTGTTCATGAAGAATTTCTTGTTAGAATATTTGGTTTACCAACTAAATACGAAGCTTAGCTTAATGTATGAGTTACGTTTATATCTGTACTGAAGAAAACTGAACAAATGTTATCTATACTTTGACAGTTTGTCTTCATTCCAACAACTTCTGATATCTTTTCTCAGCATGGGCTGAATAGTAATGGAAAAAACAGTTTTACAGGAAAACTCGCTGTGTTCCTTTTGATTGTGAAACTAACGAATCAGAATAATTTGACATTTTAATAATTGACAGTTGTGTCTTCATTCCAACAACTTTTGATATCTTTCCTCAGCATGGACTTAATAGTAAAGGAAAAAACAGTTTTACAGGAAAACTCGCTGTGTTCCTTTTGATTGTGAAACTAACGAATCAGAATAATTTAAAACATTTGTACTATTATTTTAATAAATTGTTTCATATCTTGGTGTACGCCTGTCTTAAAAGGGATATTTCAAAAAAAATTTGAAATATTTTTAAAAACAGTTTTAACATGCAATGCTTTAAGACTAATACAAAATTTCTGATATTAAATACTATTTTTATACTTCACTTCTATTAAATATACTTAACAATTTTGTAATATTAATGAATAAAAATGTTCTGCTTCTACCATATCATTAAAATTTAAGTGTAAAACTCATATTAGACATAAAGATGGATTTGTGTCAAGTAAACCGGAATACTTTGTTTAGCTTTTAAATATTTCAAAATCTAACAAATTTTTTCTACATTTCTTTCAATTTTTTAAAGCAAGAAAAAAGTAATAATTTTCATACAGAAGAGCATTAGTAGTTACAAAAAGGATTATATTAAATATGTTTACATACACATATGTATGTATATATATATATACATGTACATACAGATATATATATATATATATATATATATATATATATATATATATATACATATATATATATGTGTGTATATATATGTATATATATATATGTATATATATATATGTATATATATATATGTATATATATATGTATATATATATATATATATATATATATATATATATATATATATATATATATATATATATATATATATATATATATATATATATATATATATATATATATATATATATATATATATATATATATATATGTATATATATATATATATATATATATATATATATATATATATATATATATATATATATATATATATATATATATATATATATATATATATATATATATATATATATATATATATATATATATATATATATATATATATATGTATATATATATATATATATATATATATATATATATATATATATATATATATATATATATATATATATATATATATATATATATATATATATATATATATATATATATATATATATATATATATATATATATATATATATATATATATATATATATATATATATATATATATATATATATATATATATATATATATATATATATATATATAATGGAAGTAATTTAAATCATTTCCTTATCCTAGTATTAAAGAATATTTATAGCTTATGGCTTTCATAATATTTACACATCAAATAATGAACTTCCTCCATTATAAGAAGGATAAACCAAATTTTATGTCCTGAAGTAATGATAGATCTGCTCTTTAATTTCAAGTTTAAAACTATCGAAATCCTATCTCATAACATGAAAAGTTCAAATCCTAGCCTGGAAGGATAATATTCCTTTTAAAAATTGAACCTGTCATTACTCTAACAACAAACAAAGCCTTATCTTCCCTAATGATCACCAACAAAGTCTCAAGGCAACTATAGCAACGGCACATTCATTATTAGACTTCAGTGGAGATAAATTTACCTTCATTTCTATTCTAGAAACACTTCAAAGGTAGCATTATTAAGAAATGTAAGGGAGGGGGTTTCAAAGTCTAGTGCTCGGAAATGACAATTTGTACATTATAAATGACATATTCCGACTTTGAATGTTTGCAATGATTATTATAACTATAAATCACCTTTCTGTATTCTAATCCGTTTTAAATAAGGATTTTTATACGGTATCTTTAAAACAGCGCAGTGAAAGTATTATTGAAAAAGTGAAGAAATATTTATTAACACTTTGATTGGAACGTCTATCCATGGGGACTAACAGTGGACTTTTCATCTGAGTTGTGTTGTTCCCTGGAGACGACAAACTTCCTGTTGAAAAGTCCACTGTCAGATATCAGGTACAGACGTCTGCTGAAGGGAGAGTACACTGTCAGTCTCCAGGGACTTGCTTCGTGCTCAAAGTGATCGTTATTTAGACTGTGTTAAATTTATATACCATTAAAGTCATCCCTTTTAGAAGCGAATAACCCATTTTTCCTCTAATTAGATCTAACAGTTATTAGTAACTTTTAAAAATAACAAAAAATCTAATAAAGTCTTAATCTCATGGTAAGGTTTTAATAATTAAATTCAACTTCTTGTAGGGAGGAAAAGACGACCTTTGTAATTTTTTTTTCTGCTTATAATCCTACAATAATTTGGTTAATTTTCATTCACTCGATATAAATTCTTTTTTCGGTTGTTATCTTTGAAAAGCATGCTGCAAATATATTACGTAGTTCAGCATAAAAAGAAACAATAATCATAAAATTTCTTATCCTTTAATAGCACCCAACAGGTGCTGGTAAGAATATTTCCCACCAAAGAGGAAGTTAAAATCAAACTAATATAATCTAAAAATTTATCTGTATTTAATCTAACTATAATTTTTTTTAAAATTAATCTTAATTCAAAATGTTGTTTTAAAATATATCAATGCAAGGAAAAAGTGATGTTAAAAATTGTTAAGCATGGCTTATCACTGAAGCCTATTCTACTCCAGTCAGTGACCTTCCTTTCCGAATGAGCCCAACATCACAGCAAACGGACTTGCCGTTGTACAGAGGTCAATAGTAGTCGGCCCAAGGAGAGCCGTGACCTCATCCCCCTTTCTCTGAGCTGTCTATCTACGGTCCTTGCGGTTACTGAAGCAATAGTTGCACGTATAATTGATGGTAATGATGCATCTGGGACTGTGATTGCCGCATTGACAATTGCTTGATGCTCACGTTCTGTCCTTTCTGTAGGCCAACCGCTTCCTTCTAGACGCTATATTCGCCCATGGTTCACTAGTTCCTGCCAGCATCGTCTCAGATTGGCATGGATCCTTCCCAAATTTTGTGCTATTCACCGATTAGATCATTCGGCTTCTTTGAGCCACACTACAGGTCCTCACTCAAATTCTAACATCTGCTCATATCGTTCGTGTACCTGTATGCAAGGCACAGTTACTGTCCACCTAAGGATTGAAATTCGAAAAGAATTTATGATCTAGAATCGAAATTTCTCCTCTTAAATATCCTACCAGTTGCTCATATAAGATGCGCTGAAGCGACACACATTCATTCATTGGCCGCCAAACTTTAAAATTCTGCATTTTCTGTCGAAAACTGTATGCATATCAATGAGTGTTCAATTTGCACTACCTCCACTTAGTGCGTCGTGGTGCGTCTATCTTTGTCTAAGAGTGTAATTAAAAAAATTAATATGCATCGTGTATTACAAATATGGAATGCTTTGTAGTTACTACATTTTTGTAGATACTACAAAAGCTATAATCCTAACAATGGTTTTGAAAGAAAGTAAAATTTATTCCCTAATTATCTCATTGATGAGGTAAGCAGATGGACAGATGTTTATAAGATCGTCAAGAGAGTTAAAAAGCATTTTTTTGGGTTGAAAACGAATATATTTGCATCTGAATATCTGACGATAGAGTTTTTAAAAAAAAGAGCTGCTTAAAAATTAATGAAAATATTAACTTTTGCAAACATGTCTACAAGTTATCAAATTCTTAAACGCAGAATTTATAAGAAAAATATCTCACTAGAATTGAAAAATTTCTTATTCCCATATATTTAAATTAGAGTTATATTTAAAACTATAACATTCAACGTATTCATAAACAGCAAAAATTTATAAATATAACAATGAAATATGTCAGGGGCAGATTATGTTAACTTTTTTTCAAATAACTTACTGTCCTTAGAAGAAAACATGACTCAGCCAACCGCGTTCATTTAGCTAAAATATGAATATTATTTAAATGACAAACAGGGGTACATTTATTCTTCTAAACGACACAAAATACCATGTTTTGTCTCGAAATAAATTGCAGAAAATGTTACGGCTAATTAAGGTTTTTTAAATGTGAACTAATGACATTCTCTCCCTATCTCTCACTTTTAAACAAATCCAAACTTTATCTTCCGACATGAAAGTTTCAAGGCCTACTCCAGGAGAGAAATTCTCTTCTTAAAAATGGAACCCGTCATTACGCCCGAGGCAAACAAAGCTTTATGCTCTCTAATGATCACCAACAAAGTCTCAAGGCGTATTCCCGCAACTGTGCTTACATTATTAAACTCCAGTGGAGATGAATTCCCTCTCATTTCTATTCTCGGATCTCTTCAAAGGTGGTGTTATTAAGCAGCTATGGGGGGTTGGCTGGAGTACCAACAGCGGCTATTGTATATCAAGATTTCAGTCAACGTATAATTCTCAAATAACATTCTGGAAATTTCGAAGTTTAATGAAACCTACGATACTTTATATTCCAATTCGAAATTGTGGCTTGGTATTCGAGCTTTATTAGGAGCTGCAGAAAACGTGACTTTTTCCACACTAATATCAACCCATATATTTTAATTTAATTACTTCTGAAGGAACCTTTCTTGATCCTCATTAGTTTTACTAAGCATTATGCAAACATTTCAAGAATGTTTTTCTTTTCTTATAAAAATTTAGAGTAGTCATTGCTTTGTTGATTTTTGAAGAATATTTACAACTTTATTTTCACCTTAAAATTTCAGAAGTATTTTCTCCCTTTTGTTCAAGTTCTCTATTTTTGTAATTTTATTATTTGATTTCTTAAATATTGAAGTTCGTTTGAAATATTATGGTTAGGGAAGTAAAAGATTTTTGTAAAGTGTTTTAAACGAAAACAAAGTCCTTCAGTTATTTTTTCTGGTAGTTTTCTCACACGAAAAGCACAGTTTTTTCGATTTATTTTATGTTAGTAATTTTATTTACTGTCACTCAAATGGATATCTACTCTATCTCCTTTCCATTTCAGAATCTTTTCAAACAGGGCATTAATAAAGTACTATTAGGAGGTGTGCTGGTGTACCCGCAGTAGCTATTGTAAGTCAAAATTTCGAACAACACGTAATTTTTAAAAGCAGTCTGGAAATTTCGAAGTTTAATGAAACCTACGATACTTTATATTCCAATTCGAAATTGTTGCTCGGTATTGGAGCTTTATTAGGAGATGTGGAAAACGTGACTTTTTCCACACTAATATCAACCCATATATTTTAATTTAATTACTTATAAAGAAACCTTTCTTGATCCTCATTAGTTGTACTAAGCATTATGCAAACATTCAAGAATGTTTTTCTTTTCTTATAAAAATTTAGAGTAGTCATTGCTTTGACGATTTTTGAGGAAGAATACTTACAATTTTTTTTTTCACCTTAAAATTTCAGGAGTATTTTCTCCCTTTTATTCAAGTTCTCTATTTTTGTAATTTATTTATTTGATTTCTTAAAAATTGAAGTTCGTTTGAAATATTATGGTTAGGGAAGTAAAAGACTTTTGTAGAGAGTTTTAAACGAAAACAAAGTCCTTCAGTTATTTTTTTTCTGGTAGTTTTTTCAAACAAAAAGCATTGTTTTATCGATTTATTTTCTGTTTGGAATTTTATTTACTGTCGCTCAAATGGATATCTGCTCTCTCTCTCCTTTCTATTTTACAATCTTTTCAAACAGGGCGTTAATAAAGTGCTATGGGGAGGTGTGCCGGTGTACCCCTAGTAGTCAGTAGTGCTGGTGTACCCACAGTAGTACCCACAATAGTAAGTCAAAATTTCAAGCAAAATATAATTTTCAAAAAACATTCTGGAAATTTCGAAGTTTAATGAAACATACGATACTTTATATTCCAATTCAAAATTGTGGCTCGGTGTTCCAGCTTTATTAGGAGATAAGGAAACCGTGACATTTTCCACACTAACACGAACGCATATATTTTAATTTAATTACTTCTAAAGAACATTTCTTTATCCTCATTAGTTGTACTAAGCATTATGCAAGCATTTCAACAATGTTTTTATTTTCTTCTAAAAATTTAGAGTAATCATTGCTTTGATGAATTTTGAAGAATATTTACAACTTTATTTTCACTTTAAAATTTCAGAAGTATTTTCTCCCTTTTGATCAAGTTCACTATTTTTGTAATTTATTTGTTTGATTTCTTAAATATTGAAGTTCGTTTGAAATATTATGGTTAGGGAAGTAAAAGACTTTTGTAGAGAGTTTTAAACGAAAACAAAGTCCTTCAGTTATTTTTTCTGGTAGTGTTTTCAAACAAAAAGCATTGTTTTATCGATTTATTTTCTGTTTGGAATTTTATTTACTGTCACTCAAATGGATATCTGCTCTCTCTCTCTCTCTCATTTCTATTTTAGAATCTTTTCAAAAGGGGAGTTAATATAGTGTTATTATGAGGGGTGCTGGTATACCCACAATAGCTATTGTAAGTCAAAATTTCAAACAACATGTAATTTTCAAAAAACATTCTGGAAATTTCGAAATTTAAATAAACTAATGATACCAACTGAATATCGTGGCTCGAGATTTGAGCTTTATTAGGTGATACAAGGTACATGATTTTTTCAAAACTAGTTGGAACCCATAAATTTTAATTTTATTGCATCTAAACGAAACTCTCTTTATACTCCTTTGTTATACGAAAAAAACATTTCAAGAATATTTATTTTCCTGATAAAAATTTAGAACAATTATTTATTTGAAGACATGTGAATACGCATAATAAATCGATATTTTTATCTGAGAAGTTCAGAAATATTGTTCTTCCTTTTATTTTTGTCTGTATTTTAGTAATTTACTTATTTGATGTAATGATGCTATTCAAAAAGTCAGAAATTTTACACGAAAATATCAAATTTGCTTTGTTTGATAATTCTTTATAGCAATAAAAAATTTAATTTTTATAGCTACATATTTCCTACTTGCAATTATATTTAAAATAATTTATCACATTCCATAATTTTCTCAGTTAATTTAAAGCATGAAATATTGCTGTCTAACGTTCAAGGCTACATATATTTATTTTTTCATTTAAATTAATAATTGTATTATACCTGTTTAAAGGTTTCAACCTGTTGATAAGATTACTATGTTAATACAGCTTACAAAAGGTTTACCAAAGTTATATATTTTCATCTCATACTCTTTAAACCAATAGGAGTTTAACTATGTCAAAGCAGTTGTATTTCAACATTGATTTTGGAGATAATTTTTGAATGTGCATTGTGCAAACTAACCTTTTTAAAAAAGTAAGTATTCTGCATTTTTATGATTACTCAATTTTATTGATAAATAAATATACCAAGATTAAAATATATTTAAAATAATATTTAATTTTCTAAATAATATTTTTTTTGTATATTAGAAATTTCGTGCAATTTCACATAAATTAAATATGTAAATATGAATTTTAACATTCACCATTTTTCTCCATATTTCTTAACTGATTAATATATTTTAATACCAAAACCAGGACTTGTTAAAAAATAGTCAAGTTGAAACTTTTTAAATGAGAAATTATTCAATTTTAGTTTAAAAGACTTATTTATTATTTTAGAAGACATGATATAATTAAAAAAGGAAAATTTCATTATATTTTGTTGTTAGTAATGAAGATGCTAATACATTTTGTATAAGTAACTCTTCTTTATTTGAAAATTCTTATTATACAATAATTAGTAAAAATATTGGTAGAGTTAACAATAAACTGCTATCACACTGCCCCATAATCTTAAAAAAAAACACATTAACACACTGTATGCTGGTACATTTCGCAGCGGAATTGTACCGGGATTTTGCACGTAAATTTAATTATACAATTAAATCTCAATAGATAAAAAATTATTTAATTTTTTAACGAACTTTTCTTATCTTATATTGAAATATATAAATAAATATATATATAAATAAACAAATATATATATAATATATATAAATATACTTATATGTAATATAATTTTCACAAGGATAAATAAAAAGTTAATTCTAAATCTAAATTAACTTTTTTTAATTCACTTTCCCATTCTGTGGTTCCGCATCGACTGATGTAAGAACTAATTTTTGTCTAAATTTTCATCAATCAAAATAATCAAACCATGCTGTTACACTAACCCGTACCAATACGTGACCAGCGTTCAAGTATCAATTGTCAGAAAAAGCAGTAGTATGCGTCCCGAGTTCAAGTATCAGACGTCAGAAAATGTACTAGTATGTGTTCCTCGCTCAAGTATCAATCGTCAGAAAACATACTAGTATGTGTCCCGCGCTCAAGTATCAACCATTAGATAATGTATTAGTACGTATCAAGCGCTCATGCATCAATCGTCAAAAAACGTACTAGTACGTGTCTCGCATGTGTTGAAAGCAATAATGGCAAAATATCATATAGTCTATTTTTCCTGCCTTTGAATCCTTACATGAATATCTTACATTTTGTCTGTATAAAATGTTGCTTGCAAGATAGACTCGGATATAAATAAAAATGGGTAAATAATCTAAAGATATTAAAAAGTTTTACAGTTAAATTTCTTCTTTTTCCGTCTCATCACTTATCCTGACACTCCTTCAGATAAACCTAAGGACAACTGTTAACCGCTATCTTCTACCGTAATGTCCTGAAAGAAACACCTTAAAAGCAATAACGGAAAAGTCTATGATTTTCTACTTCTTCTCCATTTCAACTCGTCCACGTGAATCATTCCTTTTGTCTTCCGGCGAACCCTGACGCTCTGCTTGAGAGATAGGCCAGGAGACGAAAAAAAAATTACAATAAAATAAGAGAAAACTATCTAAACATTTAAAAACAGCTCCCATAGAAAAATCTGGGGGTGAAAAACGCAATGCAGCGTCTCGCCTCCTAATCGATGTCTTCAACCGATTATTTTCATTACGATTGCTGTAAAAACTTTCAGTGGGCAGGCCATGATGGATGCTGCCAGCGGACGAAATGAAAAGAAGCAATCGCGCGTGAAGATGATATCTGGGATCCAAGCCTCGAAACCGCCATCTATCATGGAAATGGACGGACCTGTTGATTGCCTCCAGGATAGTGATGGAGCCCGAATTCTTACCATCCATATATCAGAGCTGCTGCAAATCCTAGGAGACGCAAACTGTGCTCTATACAGAGCATTTAGATTTATTGGTAGATGAGAATCAGCGATAGTTTTCTTCTCTTTCCCTTCAACTCCTAGCATTCATTTGGAAAGAGATTTTTTCCCCTCCTTTCCTTGTTGCTTCAGCTTCTGAAGTTTATTTGTTTATTTATACGCATACCGGTTTAGGTTTATTCCAGTTGAAGTGATTTATCAGCGATCGATGCGAATTTATGTACTTTATTTGTGCGCTGGGGAAGGTTATATATGTATTTTCCCCTCTTTCTCTCCCTACGACACTCGTTTCTAAAGGGAAAAGAAGAATGGAAATTTGAGGATCTGAAAATGCTTAACTGATGTTTGTATTCGATGTCGCAATTTCTTTTCTTCCCTCTTTTTTTTGCATTTGAATGCAAAGTCCGATACATTTGTAGTGTGATGGAAAAATAGGGAAAACATGCCGCTTTGTGTTTATCAAATTATGATATCGGAAATGCATCACCATTTTCAGGAAATTATTCCGCTAAATCAAAATGCTTGCAAAATAAGTTGCAGACACATTTTCTGTTGTGAATTTTTTTAACTTTGTGTACAGGAAGTTCACGGAAATGATAGACGAATTTTACATGCAAAATCACTTTTATGGCATTTATTCTTGATGTTATTCCAGATTGTGTTTTTATTGCATGAATGTACTTTTGTAACAAAAAATAATGCATTTAGTAAGCATAAAAAGGTTCCATTAATGGTTCCAATTGTAGTAGCATAGACATATAAAAAATAATGGTTATAGAAATAAATACTATAGGAAATATTTTAAATACATAAATTACGTATTCGTTGTTAGAAAAATATTTCTACTTCATGGTACTGGGATACAAATACAAATACAAGTAATTCCTTTGAAAATATTCTACAAAAGTAAAAAAGAACATGATGTCATAAAGCAAAACAAATTCAAATATACATTTTAATAAGTATTTCTAAAATTATGTGCTAAGTAATTAAGCAATTTTAATATTTTAAATAAATCTCTAAAAAGATACGAGTAATTTATTTCTCCCGAAATAAAGTCTAAGATAATTATATAAGCATTCTCCTCAAAATCTTTTCCAAAACAACAGAAGTAACGAATACGTAAAATATTAGTCAATTCACATGATGTTATACAAGAGAAACTCTATACTTCGCGATTTTAGAAATCTGTTATGGAGAAATAGTTTACAAATAAAACTAGAAAACTGACATTTTGAGGTCTCTAATTAAAACAGCTAAATATTTTAATACCATGTAGTAATATTCAGATGATTGTTTTAAATTCTAATTTTAAAGAGTCGGTGAAATAGCTGAAATAATAATATTGCCAGTACTGAAATATTTTATTTCAAAATACTGCTCTGATAATGCTGTCCTAATAATAGGCCACAAGAATACAGCCTCAAAAAATACCATGTAGTAATATTCAGATGATTGTTTTATATGCTAATTTTAAAGAGTTGGTGAAATAGCTGAAATAATAATATTGCCAGCACTGAAATATTTTATTTCAAAATACTTCTCTGATAATGCTGTCCTAATAATAGGCCACAAGAATACAGCCTCAAAAAATACCATGTAGTAATATTCAGATGATTGTTTTATATGCTAATTTTAAAGAGTCGGTGAAATAGCTGAAATAATAATATTACCAGTACTGAAATATTTTATTTCAAAATACTTCTCTGATAATGCTGTCCTAATAATAGGCCACAAGAATACAGCTTCAAAAAATACCATGTAGTAATATTCAGATGATTGTTTTATATTCTAATTTTAAAGAGTCGGTGAAATAGCTGAAATAATAATATTACCAGTACTGAAATATTTTATTTCAAAATACTGCTCTGATAATGCTGTCCTAATAATAGGCCACAAGAATACAGCCTCAAAAAATACCATGTAGTAATATTCAGATGATTGTTTTATATGCTAATTTTAAAGAGTCGGTGAAATAGCTGAAATAATAATATTGCCAGCACTGAAATATTTTATTTCAAAATACTTCTCTGATAATGCTGTCTGAATAATAGGCCAAAAGAATACAACTTCACAAAACATCACGTCGTAATCTTCAGAGATTGTTTTAAATGCTAATTTTAAAGAGTAGATGAAATAGGTCAAATATTACTATTGCCATCACTGAAATATCTTATTACAAAATACTGCTCTGATAATGCTGTACGAATAATAGGCCAAAAGAATACAGCCTCACAAAAGATCATGTCGTAATATTCAGATGATTGTTCTCACAAAAGATCACGTCGCAATATTCAGATGATTGTTTTATATGCTAATTTTAAAGAGTCTGTGAAATAGCTGAAATAATAATATTGCCAGCACTGAAATATTTTATTTCAAAATACTTCTCTGATAATGCTGTCTGAATAACAGGCTAACAGACTACAGCTTCACAAAACATCACGTCGTAATCTTCAGAGATTGTTTTAAATGCTAATTTTAAAGAGTAGGTGAAATAGCTCAAATATTACTATTGTCATCACTGAAATATCTTATTACAAAATACTGGTCTGATAATGCTGTACGAATAATACGCCATAAGAATACAGCCTCACAAAAGATCATGTCTCAATATTCAGATGATTGTTCTTACAAAAGATCATGTCGTAATATTCAGATGATTGTTTTATATGCTAATTTTAAAGAGACGGTGAAATAGCTGAAATAATAATATTGCCAGCACTGAAATATTTTATTTCAAAATACTTCTCTGATAATGCTGTCTGAATAATAGGTCAAAAGAATACAGCTTCACAAAACATCACGTCTTAATCTTCAGAGATTGTTTTACATGCTAATTTTAAAGAGCCGGTGAAATAGCTCATATATTACTATTGCCATCACTGAAATATCATATTACAAAATACTGATCTGATAATGCCGTCCTAATAATAGACCAAAAGAATACAGAATCACAAAAGATGACTGTTTAATCTTCAGACGATTGTTTATATGCTAATTTTAAAGAATAAGTGAAATAGATCAAATATTACTATTGCCTGCACTGAAATTCCTTATTACAAAATACTATTCTAATAATGCTCGCCGAATAATAGGCCGAAAGAATACAGCCTTACAAAAGATCACACTTTAATCTTCAGACGATTGTTTTATATGCTAATTTTAAAGATTCGGTGAAATAGCTCAAATATTAATATTGCCATCACTGAAATATCTTATTACAAAATACTATTCTAATAATGTCGTCCTAATAATAGACCAAAAGAATACAAACTCACAAAAGATGACTCTTTAATCTTCAGACGATTGTTTATATGCTAATTTTAAAGAATAGGTGGAATAGCTCAAATATTATTATTGCCAGGACTGAAATTTCTTATTACAAAATACTATTCTAATAATGCTCTCCGAGTAATAGCCCGAAAGAATACATTCTCACAAAAAATCACGCTTTAATCTTCAGACGATTGTTTTATATGCTAATTTTAAAGAGTCGGTGAAATAGCTCAAATATTACTATTGGCATCACTGAAATATTACAAAATACTGCTCTGATAATGCTATCCAAATAATAGGCCAAAAGAATACAGCCTCGCAAAAGATCACGTCTTAATCTTCAGGTATTAGTTTCTTTATTTACCTTGGAGGCTTTCAAAGGCTTAGCTAACACCTGAGAATCACCAGTTTCTAGTAACACTCACATAAAAGTAAATTTCCCTGCAAACGGATTCCAGGTTTATACCCGGGAAGAAGCTAGGTTAAGAAAATACCCTTCTGTTAGCCACACACCTCACCACTAATCGCGCTGACAACGCCCGGAGTTAAGGTGTTGCCATGGCAACCACTGAAAGCTGATGGTGACGAATGACCCTGGGGACTTGCCACTGGACACGCCACTGGCAAAACCCGACACTCCCTTGGGGGGATAATCCCCCTGCCTCTGACCCCCCATTCATTTCTCCCCTTTTCGCTTGGAATACGATTCTACCCGAGTTGAGGGTTCGGATTAGGTTCCTGTATCTTCCCAGCGAGGAGAGTAAAATTAGTTTGATTGGTGTTAGAAGGGTGAATTTGTTCATATTCCAGTGGAGAATTTTAAAGTCTGCTAAAGAGGTGTTGGGTTTTCAACACTAGATGGCGCTGCGCGTTCGGAAAGTATCCAGTTCGGAAAGCTGGCATCATAGAAGTAACCTGTTTTGGCAGGCGGTGTTTATTGAGAATTAATTGCGAAAGGAAAAGATTTTTGCAGAAGCGTAGGTTGATTCTTCTGGAGATTATTTAACAGCTTTTAGCAGAGCTTCAAGTTAAATTCCTTTGAACAGATAAATTAGCATAATACAGTATTATCTTTTAAAATTTTATTGATTCTTTCTGTACATACAGCTGTACACACAATACTTTTTCAAGATAAAAACTTTGTATAATAGTTAAATCTAACATTTTGCAATAGCTCAACTTTAGTATTAAATTACAGAGTAATATGTCAGATGTACATGAAATACCTACTGAACAATCTAAGTATGATAATATCCATATACTGGATTACTTTGTCATTAATGTAAAATTAGTCTCGATTCAAAATGAGATTTAGAATTCCTGTTTAAATCCACAGTAAAATATTAGATCACTGTTTTAAATAAATATATCTTTAAATGTATTTGAATATATATTATTAAAATTTGCAAGTAAAACTCAAATGACACATACCAAATTACAAATAAAACAAATATTAAATAGTTTAATAATATTTACAGAGTAAAATTTGAAGTCAGATGTACATGAAGTACCTACTGAACAATCGAAGTACATAAAAATTACTATCCGTATCTTGGAAAAATAACTATATTGTCTTTCTTAATTTGCTTAAATTACTTAACTTGCTTAATGTCACAGTAAAATAATTTCAGATAACCGGTTTAAATTACAATATACCTTTAAAATGTATTTGAACTCTCATATATTACAAAATTACTTGCAATGGTGTAATTTAAACTCAAATGACAAATACCAAATTACAAATAAAAAATATTAAAAAATAAGTTTATTAATGTTTACAGAGTAAAATTTTAACTCAGATGTACATGAAGTACCTACTGAAAAATCAATCGATGTATATAAAAATTAACATCCATATCTTGGAAAAATAACTATATTGTCAGGAAGTGACAAATAAAATTAAGTTTTGTTTTCATTCAAAATGAGACTTTCTCAAGAATTCCTTGCCCAATTTCACAGTAAAATAATTTCCGATGACTTTTAAATTACAATATACCTTTAAAATGTATTTGAACTCTCATTACAAAATTACTTGCAATGGAGTAATTTAAACTCAAATGACAAATACCAAATTACAAATAAAAGAAATATTAAAAAATAAGTTTATTAATGTTAACAGAGTAAAATTTGAAGTCAGATGTACATGAAGTACCTACTGAACAATCGAAGTACATAAAAATTACTATCCGTATCTTGGAAAAATATATTGTCAGAAAATGACAAATAAAACAAGTTTTTTTCATTGAAAATGAGACTTTCTCAAGAATTCCTTGCCCAATTTCACAGTAAAATAATTTCCGATGACTTTTAAATTACAATATACCTTTAAAATGTATTTGAACTCTCATTACAAAATTACTTGCAATGGAGTAATTTAAACTCAAATGACATATACTAAATTACAAATAAAACAAATATTAAAAAATACTTTTTAAGGAGTATTATGAAAAACTTTAACAAGTTTTAAATACTTAAACTAATAAAGTAAAATTTTTGTTAAATTTGAAACGTAATATAAAACATTATTCTAGGTTAAATACAGTATATTATACTATTTTCACAAAACATCAAAAACAACATAAGGTATTTTTTGATTTTCCGGTTCTAAATTCAATTAAATCATTAGCGTATCCTAACTATTTTAATTACCATTCATATCTTTCTTGATAAATTAAATTTTCTCACTTTTCTAATTTATTATTTATTTGATAATTAGAAAATATCTTTATCACTACTGATTAGGTACGAAGTTAGTCTTCGTATGATAAATAAAGAGAAAAAATAAATATTACCTTAAAAGACTAATTAGATAAGAAACACTACCATGATATTTACTGTTTTTCTTTTCAGTTATTTTTATTAAATCCCTTGGTAGATAATTTAAACAACCACAAATTTTATTTTAATTTTTGATTGATAAAAAATTTTGTTCCTATTTAATTTGCCTCAGTTTTATTAAAGTTTTATGAGAAGATCAAGATAATATATATCTTATATAAATTTACAAGATAATTTGTAACATTTAAAGAAGGTTTTTTTTTCCTTATAATTATTTTATATATTATATATAT
>CM063506.1:60737444-60804944 GCA_032207245.1 Pardosa pseudoannulata | reverse complement strand
ATCTAAATTTAAATTTACTGTTTTATAAACTCAATTTTCCTTTTTAAACAAATCAAAAACTATATTATTTCAACGCATATTGTTTATATTTTGGGAGAGACGATTTAGATAGAAAGTTTTAGAATAAGTAGCTACTGCATTTTTTACCCGGATAAAGGAGAAATTATTATTATTATTAATTATTATTATTTATTTCTATACTATATATTTATTAATTATTAATTAATATATATTATATAATGAAATGTTATTAACCATTTATAAATATTAATGAATTATAGTAAATTATGTTATTAAAATTAATCAATTGTTATATTAATATTAATATTAATTTAATATTGGTTATATAATTAAATAATAGAAGTTATTTTCAGCTGAAAATGTAAGATTTTACTTTCTAATAAACGAAGCCTCATATTTTATATGTAATTAGTTGTGTAATACTTTAAAATTTAACTGTCAAACTAACCTTATACCTTGTTCACAAAGAATGCATATTCTGACAAATTTTTGTAAAATATTTTCAGACACGAAATTAATATTATTTAAGAAATGGAGGAAGATACTTATAATATTATTAAAAGAGTTCTTTAAATGCGATTCTTACTTTTAAAAACTTCCAGCTCCACGTCGTAAAAAATAAGAGGATCTTCTTTAAAGTCTAAAATTAGAAATGCTAACACAGATATCAAATGATTCTGCCGTAAGCCCTGATTCACAAACTTGCGCATATCTTCCCAGTATCATAAAATTATGATAATTTTGTTTGCTTTCTTTATCCAAATTTAATTTACTGATGTCTTCGTTCTCTCCCATTCTTCTGACACAAAAAGATGGAAAAAAAAGAAGAAGAAGACAAAAATTTCTCTCAAAAATAGTTTTCTCTTTTGTGCGTTTTATTTCGTTTTCTCCAATTTCTCCTTCAGCGCTCGGAGAATTCAAGAATATCCTATTACTTTTGAAGAACGGGAACAAAAATTCGTTTCTTTAATTCTTACTTCGTATAAAATGATCATTATAACGAACAGGTCTCTTTTTTTTTCTATCTCTTCCCGAAGAAGGCAAAATTCCAGAGGGGAGTTGGGGATTATAATGGTTGCACTTATGCATGGCTCAGACTAGTCCAATCGCAGTTCTTCCCTTTTTTGACCCGTGCCTCACTTTTTAGAGTTTTTGGAATAACAGGACTGCAGCATAAATGCTTGCGGATAAAATTACAAAAATTCTTGAATGGAATTACATTAGATAGTATTACAACTCTTCAAAAGAGAGGGAAAAATTTTTCATCCTGAATACGAAAGCTCAGCCTATACCCATAAGGTTAAAATAAAATAAAATTAAATTGCATCATGGAGCATTTTTTCTCTGCTTCTCAGAGAGGAGAAATGAGAGACTTGAAGGGAAAAAAATTAGAATAGGGAAAGGGGGGAAATATAAGAAAATCCCTTTTTTACGGTTTCAGAGATCAGCGAGTTTCACCGGCAAGGGGTTGTAACATTAAATTAAAGTTTTATCCAACTTGGTTATCAAACGAAATTTCATTGATTTTTTTTTGTTTCGCTCGCGTTTTTGTTCCGTTCGTTAACTATAAATTCTAAATATCCGCAAAAGTAGAAATTTTTTTTCTTGTTGTTTGTTTCTATTTTGCTGTTCATGCATGCAATAAGGTTCCAGACGAAAATTCTTTGTGCTATTTCGGAGCTGCAGTTAAGATGATTATTGGAAAGTTTTATATTGTCTCGAATTTTTATGCATATTTCAGCATCTGAAGTGAGTCAGCGGAAAATGATTGGATTTTCGCGACGCCATGAAAAAGTTATCAAAATGGCATTTTATTTATTGTTCGAATCGTGAAAAATAAAATGACTCCCATTCTTACGTTACCCTTTTCATTTTTAAAATAATATACTTTCCACTCGAATCAGTATGTATAATTTGGATTTCCAGCACTATCACTATACAAGCACGTCACTTTACAATTTCATGAATTTATTTTTATTAAGCATATAAATCAATGCCTGAAGATACAATAATAAATTCACTGTTCACAGGCATGATCTTTTTACATAATATAGCTTTTCATACTGGATAAGTATTCTTATTTTGTAACATAATATTGTTTTAAAACCAATCGACTACGTAACTAAAATACGCTCCAATGGGTAAGAGTCTGGGAGCTATATCTAAACTGATATAATGTTATTACTTATCTATGTAGTAAAATACATTTTAAGATATTACTAGATATAAAATAATAAACCACTTCAGATAAAAGGTAAACACTTGATTTTAAATGTTAAATCAATGGATTAAAAATTATAGTTAAAATGCATCATCTTTTGTAACAAATAGAATACATTTCTAATCATATGAGATGTTTCCAGGATATTTCTATTACAATCACTATGTAGTTTACATTTTCGTATATTTTATTTTTTATTCACTGTTCAGGCAATCTTTCGACATAATATAGTATTTCATAGTGCATAAGGATTCTTATATTTTGCAACATAATATGTTTTAAAAGCAGTCGATCACGTAAAAATAAGCTCTAAAGGGCAGGAGACGAAGCTATATTAAATTGATATAGTATTATTACTTATCTATGTGGTAAAATACATTTTAAGATTTTACTACACATCAAATAATAATTTCTTTAAAAAAAACAAGAAAGACTTAAATTCAGATGCTATCTCATTGAGTTAAAAATTGTAGTTAAATTGTATCATCTTTTGTAACAAATTGAATAAAAATTGTATAATGTATAAAATGTTTAAAAACATAATGTATAAAGTTTTCCCAAAGTTTCGATTCATCATATAACACAAGAAAGTTATTGCATAAGAACTATTTATTGCATAAGAATTATTATTTTTCAACATAATATTGTTTTAAAAGCAATCGATCACGTAAATGAAATACGCTCTAAAGAGACTAGAAGCTATATCTAAATTGATATAGTATTATTACTTATGTAGTAAAATACATTTTAAGATTTTACTACACATCAAATAATAAATTTCTTCAAAAGAACAAGAAAGACTTGAATTCAGATGCTATTTCATTGAGTTAAAAATTATAGTTAAATTGTATCATCTTTTGTAACAGATCGAATAAAAATTTTATAACGTACAAGATGTGTAAAAATATAATGTATAAAGTTTATCTAAAGTTTTGATTCATCATATTGTACAAGAAGATTATTACATAAGAATTATATTGCATATTGCATAAGAATTTTTATTTTGCAACATAATATTGTTTTAAAAGCAATCGATCACGTAAATAAAATACGCTCTAAAGAGACTAGAAGCTATATCTAAATTGATATAGTATTATTACTTATGTAGTAAAATACATTTTAAGATTTTACTACACATCAAATAATAAATTTCTTCAAAAGAACAAGAAAGACTTGAATTCAGATGCTATCTCATTGAGTTAAAAATTATAGTTAAATTGAAAATCTTTTGTAACAGATCGAATAAAAATTTTATAACGTACAAGATGTGTAAAAATATAATGTATAAAGTTTATCTAAAGTTTTGATTCATCATATAGTACAAGAAAGTTATTGCATAAGAATTATATTGCATATTGCATAAGAATTTTTATTTTGCAACTTAATATTGTTTTAAAAGCAATCGATCACGTAACTAAAATAAGCTCCAAAGAACAGAAGACTAGATGTTATATCTAAATTGATATAGTATTATTACTTATCTAAATAACTGTAAAATACATTTTAAGATTTTACTATACATCAAATAATAAATTTCTTCAAAAGAACAAGAAAGACTTGAATTCAGATGCTATCTGATTGAGTTAAAAATTATAGTTAAATTGTATCATCTTTTGTAACAGATCGAATAAAAATTTTATAACGTACAAGATGTGTAAAAATATAATGTATAAAGTTTATCTAAAGTTTTGATTCATCATATAGTACAAGAAAATTATTGCATAAGAATTATATTGCATATTGCATAAGAATTTTTATTTTGCAACATAATATTGTTTTAAAAGCAATCGATCACGTAAATAAAATACGCTCTAAAGAGACTAGAAGCTATATCTAAATTGATATAGTATTATTACTTATGTAGTAAAATACATTTTAAGATTTTACTACACATCAAATAATAAATTTCTTCAAAAGAGCAAGAAAGACTTGATTTCAGATGCTATCTCATTGAGTTAAAAATTATAGTTAAATTGAAAATCTTTTGTAACAGATTGAATAAAAATTTTATAACGTACAAGATGTGTAAAAATATAATGTATAAAGTTTATCTAAAGTTTTGATTCATCATATAGTACAAGAAAGTTATTGCATAAGAACTATATTGCATATTGCATAAGGATTATTATTTTTCAACAAAATATTGTTTTAAAAGCAATCGATCACGTAAATGAAATACGCTCTAAAGAGACTAGAAGCTATATCTAAATTGATATAGTATTATTACTTATGTAGTAAAATACATTTTAAGATTTTACTACACATCAAATAATAAATTTCTTCAAAAGAACAAGAAAGACTTGATTTCAGATGCTATCTCATTGAGTTAAAAATTATAGTTAAATTGTATCATCTTTTGTAACAGATGGAATAAAAATTTTATAACGTACAAGATGTGTAAAAATATAATGTATAAAGTTTATCTAAAGTTTTGATTCATCATATAGTACAAGAAAATTATTGCATAAGAATTATATTGCATATTGCATAAGAATTCTTATTTTTCAACATAATATTGTTTTAAAATCAGTCGATCACGTAAATAAAATACGCTCCAAAGGGCAGGACAATAGAAGCTATATCTAAATTGATATAGTATTATTACTTATCTAAATAACTGTAAAATACATTTTAAGATTTTACTACACATCAAATAATAAATTTCTTCAAAAGAACAAGAAAGACTTGATTTCAGATGCTATCTCATTGAGTTAAAAATTATAGTTAAATTGTATCATCTTTTGTAACAGATCGAATAAAAATTTTATAACGTACAAGATGTGTAAAAATATAATGTATAAAGTTTATCTAAAGTTTTGATTCATCATATAGTACAAGAAAATTATTGCATAAGAATTATATTGCATATTGCATAAGAATTTTTATTTTGCAACTTAATATTGTTTTAAAAGCAATCGATCACGTAAATAAAATACGCTCCAAAGGGCAGGAGACTAAAAGCTATATATAAATTGATATAGTATTATTATTTATGTAGTAAAATACATTTTAAGGTTTTACTATACATCAAATAATAAATTTCTTCAAAAGAACAAGAAAGACTTGAATTCAGATGCTATTTCATTGAGTTAAAAATTATAGTTAAATTGTATCATCTATTGTAACAGATCGAATAAAAATTTTATAACGTACAAGATGTGTAAAAATATAATGTATAAAGTTTATCTAAAGTTTTGATTCATCATATAGTACAAGAAAATTATTGCATAAGAATTATATTGCATATTGCATAAGAATTTTTATTTTGCAACTTAATATTGTTTTAAAAGCAATCGATCACGTAAATAAAATACGCTCTAAAGAACAGAAGACTAGATGCTATATCTAAATTGATATAGTATTATTACTTATCTATGTGGTAAAATACATTTTAAGATTTTACTACACATCAAATAATAAATTTCTTCAAAAGAACAAGAAAGACTTGATTTCAGATGCTATCTCATTGAGTTAAAAATTATAGTTAAATTGTATCATCTTTTGTAACAGATCGAATAAAAATTTTATAACGTACAAGATGTGTAAAAATATAATGTATAAAGTTTATCTAAAGTTTTGATTCATCATATAGTACAAGAAAGTTATTGCATAAGAACTATATTGCATATTGCATAAGAATTTTTATTTTTCAACATAATATTGTTTTAAAAACAGTCGATCACGTAACTAAAATAAGCTCCAAAGAACAGAAGACTAGATGCTATATCTAAATTGATATAGTATTATTACTTATCTAAATAACTGTAAAATACATTTTAAGATTTTACTATACATCAAATAATAAATTTCTTCAAAAGAGCAAGAAAGACTTGATTTCAGATGCTATCTCATTGAGTTAAAAATTATAGTTAAATTGTATCATCTTTTGTAACAGATCGAATAAAAATTTTATAACGTACAAGATGTGTAAAAATATAATGTATAAAGTTTATCTAAAGTTTTGATTCATCATATAGTACAAGAAAATTATTGCATAAGAATTATATTGCATATTGCATAAGAATTTTTATTTTGCAACTCAATATTGTTTTAAAAGCAATCGATCACGTAAATAAAATACGCTCCAAAGGGCAGGACAATAGAAGCTATATCTAAATTGATATAGTATTATTACTTATCTAAATAACTGTAAAATACATTTTAAGATTTTACTACACATCAAATAATAAATTTCTTCAAAAGAACAAGAAAGACTTGATTTCAGATGCTATCTCATTGAGTTAAAAATTGTAGTTAAATTGTATCATCTTTTGTAACAAATTGAATAAAAATTGTATAATGTATAAAATGTTTAAAAACATAATGTATAAAGTTTTCCCAAAGTTTCGATTCATCATATAACACAAGAAAGTTATTGCATAAGAACTATATTGCATATTGTATAAGAATTCTTATTTTGCAATATAATATTGTTTAAAAAGCAGTCTATCACGTAAATAAAATACCCTCCAAAAGGCAGGAGACTAGAAACTATATCTAAATTGATATAGTATTAATACTTAGCTATGTAGTAAAATACATTTTAAGATTTTACTACACATCAAATAATAAATTTCTTCAAAAGAACAAGAAAGAATTGAATTCAGATGCTATTTCATTGAGTTAAAAATTATAGTTAAATTGTATAATCTTTTGTAACACATCGAATAAAAATTTTATAACGTATAAGATGTTTAAAAACATAATGTATAAAGTTTTTTCAAATTTTTGATTCATTATATAATACAAGAAAGTTTTTTTTATTAAGATTCATTTAAAAAAATACTTTATGTTTCAAACTGTAAAAATTTTAGCATGTATAAAATATTATGTCATTTATTTAATATACAGAAAATAATGTAAAACAATTATTTCTTTTTTACTCCTAACATCTGCTTTATGTATCTTTTATATGGAAGCGGTGATTTTCCTCTAAGTTTGCTTGATTACTTGCTTGATCTATCTCTACTTGCTCTCTCTGCCACTATCTTTCACTCATCCACTCTTTCTCTATTGTGATCATGGCCACTTTTTACACTTACTCATCAGAATATCTAGGAAATTCCCCGAACCCTTCTCGTAAGTCTAATTAAGATTAAAAACTCTAGTTTACGTATAAATCTAGAGAGATTAAAAATGGATATCTTTGTAACATGATTAAACTACAGCCTTAATTTTGAGTAATAAGTGATATACAGAATCATAAAAATATCCATAAAAATATAAGAACATTTTTTAAACAAATGTATTTTTAAAATTACACATACATATATAAATATATAAATTACGTATGTATGTGTATACTTTAAGGAATTAATAAGTAAAATCTTTTTGTTATCAAACTTATATAAATTTTAATGCAAAATATTACAAACTTTTGTCGTTCATAAACGAAGTGAATATTATGTATAATTTTAAATACATTTTTAAGTTCTATAGCATTTAATGTGTATGAATATTTATAGGATTTCTCTAGTTTCCTTTTGTTTATAGTTATAAGCACTTAAACTGATATTAACTAGAACATGTACTGTAACAAGATAATACGATAAACAATTACAGTTTATCAATTATACATTATATATATAAATTATATATATATATATATATATATATATATATATATATATTATATATTATATACGTGTGTGTTTTTGTGTGCATGTAAAATTTAGTACGAAACTCATAAATGATATTAACTCACTTTGCAAATGCCTAATGATTAATGGTACACACTGTGTTTTTAAATATTTATAGTGAGAAATATAATAAATTTGTTTTCAGATAAATTTAAACTAACAAGCATCTGTATTTTAGAATTGAATAAAATTCAGGAAAATATATATGTGAGATTAAATACAACTTATATGTTTAAGAAATCTTTATATTTATTTTATTCTATTTTGCAATTACAAGCTCTAAACTTCTTATTAAATCTTAAGGAATACAAATGTACCGTAATTGAGTAATATGAAATAGGCAAGTTAATGTTAAGAATTAAATATAATAGTAATTTAGTGCAAAATCATGACGATGAAATGATTACTATTTATAGATTATTGACAAAATACTGAACTGATTAAAGTTTTACCTGAGTGTGAAAATAAAAGCATTTATTTTGAGATACAATGCTATACTAACACGCATCTTTAGTTTATAGTCAAATAAATTTACAGAAAGTTTATATATATATATATATATATATATATATATATATATATTATTAAATACAACTCTGTTATATTTAATGTTTATTTTTGACAGGGTTTCCTTTTGTTTTTTAATTATAATCTAAACACCATACTAAACCATAATGAATACAAATGCACCGTAGCAGGAGTGTAATAGGCAAGTAAAGATTATTAATTATAAATACGATAGAATTTAGTGCAAACTCATATCAATGAATTTAACTTCCCCATCAAATTCACTATTTATCGACTAGCGGCAAAATACTGAACTGATTAAAGTTTTCCCTGGGTGAGAAGATAAAAGCATTTATTTTCAGATACAATGCCATGCTAAAGCGCATCTATATTTTAGAGTCAAATGGAAAGAAAGTATATGAGATTAAAAACAACTCTGTTATATTTAACTTTTAGCAATCTTTATACGATTTGCCAGTGTGTCCTTTTGTTTTATAATTATATTTTATAATTACTAAATCATAAGGAAAATGCACTATAACAGGAGGAATATGCAGTAGGCAAGTACAGATTATTAATTATAAATACGATAGCAATTTAGTGCAAAACTCATATCAATAAATTTTACTCATCCCCAGCAATTCACTATTTATCGACTAGCGGCAAAATACTGAACTGATTAAAGTTTTCCCTGGGTGAGAAGATAAAAGCATTTATTTTGATATAGAATGCCATACTAACGCACATCTATAGTTTATAGTCAAATAAATTTACAGAAAGTTTATATATCCGATTAAATACAACCCTGTTATATTTAACTCTTAACTTGTTAAGTCTGGCCGCTACACCGACATGTATAAAAAGCACTATATAACATAATTGCAGTGTTGCAACAGCGGACATTAATTATTAAAATGGAAAATGATATATTTTTTGTTTATTTTACAGAGATCCTAATGTCCATACAGACATGAAAATAACAGAAATTAAAAAAATATTTGAAAAACATCTTGTCAATTATTAATAGTTAGAAATCTTTATACGATTTGCCAGTGTGTCCTTTTGTTTTATAATTATGACCTCAGAACACCTTACTAAACCACTAGTAAAAATGCACCATAAGAGGAGGAATATGCAGTAGGCAAGTACAGATTATTAATTATTAATACGATGGCAATTTAGTGCAAAACTCATATCAATAAATTTAACTCATCCCCAGCAATTCACTATTTATTGACTAACAGCAAAATACTAAACTGATTAATGTTTGCCCTGAGTAAGAAAATAAAAGCATTTATTTTGAGATACAATGCCATACTAACTCGCATCTATAGAGTCCAATAAGTGAAAAGAAATTTTATACATCCTATTAAATACAACACTGTTATATTTAATGTTTCATTTTTTGCCAGTTTTTCCTTTTGTTTTATAATTATGAGCTCGGAACACAATACTAAGCTATAAGAAAGACAAATGCACCATAACAGGAGGAATATGGAATAGGCAAGTACAGATTATTAAGTATAAATACAATAGCAATTTAGTGCAAAACTCATATCAATGAATTTAACTCATCCCCAGCAAATCACTATTTATCGACTAACGGCAAAACACTGATTTGATTAAAGTTTGCCTTGAGTGAAAAAATAAAAGCATTTTTTCTGAGATACCATGCCATACTAAAGCGCATCTACAGTTCATAGTCAAGTAAATTTAAGAAAGTGTGTATGTCCGATTAAATACAACTCTGTTATATTTAATGTTTAGCAATATTTATACTATTTGCAAGGGTTTCCTTTTGTTAATGAGCTCAGAACAACCTACTAAATTATAAAGAAGACAAATGCACCTTATCAGGAGGATCATGGAATAGGCAAGTACAGATTATTAACTATAAATCGATGGCAATTTAGTGCAAAACTCATATCAATGAATTTAACTCATCCCCAGCAAATCACTATTTATCGTCAAAGGACAAAATACTGAATTGATTAAATTTTTCCCCGATTGAGAAAATAAAAGCATTTTTTTAGATACAATGCCATACTGACGCGTATCTATAGTTTAAAGTCAAATAATTATATATCCGATTAAATACAACTCTGGTATATATAATGCTTAGCAATCTTTATACGATTTGCCAGGATTTATTTTGTTTTGTAATTATGAGCTCAGAACATCATACTAAATCACAAGGAAAACAAACTCACCATAACTGGAGGAATATAGAATAGACAAGTAAAGATTATTAATTATAAATACGATGGCAATTTAGTGCAAAACTCATATCAATGAATTTAACTCATTCCCAGCAATTCACTATTTATCGACAAAGAGCAAAATACTGAACTGATTAAATTTTTCCCCGATTGAGAAAATAAAAGCATTTATTTAGAAATACAATGCCATACTGACGCGCATCTATAGTTTAAAGTCAAATAATTATAAATCCGATTAAATACAACTCTGTTATATTTAAATTTTAGCAATCTTTATACCATTTGCCAGGTGTTCCTTTTGTTTTGTGATTATGAGCTCAGAACACCATACTAAACCATAAGGATAACAAATGCACCATAGCATGAGGAATATGCAATACGCACGTATAGATTATTAATTATACATACGATCTCAATTTAGTGCAAAACCCATATCAATGAATTTAACTCATCCCCAGCAAATCACTATTTATCGACAAAGAGCAAAATACTGAACTGATTAAATTTTTCCCCGATTGAGAAAATAAAAGCATTTATTTTGAGATACAATGCCATACTGACGCGCATCTATAGTTTAAAGTCAAATAATTATATATCCGATTAAATACAACTCTGGTATATTTAATGTTTAGCAATCTTTATACGATTTGCCAGGGTTTCCTTTTGTTTTGTAATTATGAGCTCGGAACACCATACTAAATCACAAGGAAGACAAATGCACCATAGCAGTAGGAATATGGAATAAGCAAGTACAGATTATTAATTATAAATACGATGGCAATTTAGTGCAAAACTCATATCAATGAATTTAACTCATCCCCAGCAAATCACTATTTATTGACTAACGGCAATATACTGAGATATGATGTCTGGAGAAATTCCTTTAATCGTTCTTTAGACTCTCTTTTATGAACATCCTAGACTTTATAAATTCTAATATCATTTACACAGGCAGATATTTAGAGTTCCGAGGGATAATAATTTATCCCACTTCCTCCCTCCCTCTGAGCTTACTTTCGAACCGTTGTCCCCAGTCTACGAGAAAGCCTAAGCTTGACACTTTAAAGAAGTACAATTTATTTCAGTGTATTTCGAGACCGTGAATGAGATTCATAAATATATGAATACGGAAGAAACAATCCAAACGTGAAGTATCCTTAAATTTATATATTTATACTATTCTTAATATCGCACCTCGCCCAGAGACGGGGAGGGGGGATGATGGGGGTACGGAGGGGAGGGGAATCCATTTTTATTTCCGAAAGAAAATACCATTTGATAAAATGATATTCGTTCCGTACCTTTTATTAATACACAAACGTACACGCCGCACGGAGTGACTTAAGTCCAAATTTTATTTCTGCCGCTCTATCTCATAACACATTCCCTACCAGCGGTGCTATAATTTTCACTTTTCAGATATAAAGGCGAGACAAATAAAGCAAATGCACAGGAAGCGGGTTCCCCATTCTTTGTTGACATTTCACTGGGAATAAAAGTTATTTTTTGATATCAACGTCCCAGAAGCAATTGTCATAGCTGTCATATTTTACCTCCTTAATTTCCCTGTCGCATATTTCAGGATATAAAAAATAAAGGGGGAAGGCCGTTATGTACGGTTATTATCATTGTTTCTCCTCCTTTTTTTTCCTGGGAGAGCGGGGGAGGACGATGTCCCTGGGGTTGTGCACTCAATCCTACGAAACTGCGAATTGGGAATACCGTTTATTAGGCTTCAGATGCGATTGTTGGGGATATGGGTTTTTATTACGATGCGATGGCATGTGAGGTATATCCTTTTAAATCACAGAGGAGTAGGAAATATTATGAAGTTTCCCGTGTATCGCAAATTGTCTTTGCTTTAATTCGGGAAACATTGGTTCCCATAAACAGGGATTTAGGATGTGATGAGATTATAAATTTGAACCGTCCACTTTGGTTTAAGTATTGAACTGATGATAGCTTTTAAAGAAATGTTTTGTAGATAAATAAGGGAACACAAAGATGAAATAGCATGTGAGGTATATCCTTTTAAATCACAGAGTAGTAGGAAATATTATGAAGTTTCCCATGTATCGCAAATTGTCTTTGCTTTAATTCGGGAAACACTAATTCCCATAAACAATGATTTACAATGTGATGAGATTTTAAATTTAAAGCGTCCACTTTAAGTATTGAACTGATGATAGTTTTTAAAGAAATGTTTTGTAGATAAATAAATGAACATAAAGATGCAATAGCATGTGAGGTATATCCTTTTAAATCACAGAGTAATAGGAAATATTATAAAGTTTCCCGTGTATAGTAAATTGTCTTCACTTTAATTCGGGAAACATTGATTCCCTTAAACAGGGATTTAGGATGTGATGAGATTATAAATTTGAACCGTCCACTTTGGTTTAATATTGAACTGATGATAGTTTTTAAAGAAATGTTTTGTAGATAAATAAGTGAACACAAAGATGCAATAGCATGTGAGGTATATCCTTTTAAATCACAGATTAGTAGGAAATATTATAAAGTTTCCCGTGTATAGCAAATTGTCTTTGCTTTAATTCGGGAAACATTGATTCCCATAAGCAGATATTTAGAATGTGATGAGATTATAAATTTAAAGCGTCCACTTTGGTTTAAATATTGAACTGATGATAGTTTTTAAAGAAATGTTTTGTAGATAAATAAGTGAGCACAAAGATGCAATAACATGTGAGGTATATCCTTTTAAATCACAGAGTAATAGGAAATATTATGAAGTTTCCCGTGTATCGCAAATTGTCTTTGCTTTAATTCGGGAAACATTGATTCCCATAAACAGGGATTTAGGATATGATGAGATTATAAATTTGAACCGTCCACTTTGGTTTAAGTATTGAACTGATGATAGTTTTTAAAGAAATGTTTTGTAGATAAATAAATGAACATAAAGATGCAATAGCATGTGAGGTATATCCTTTTAAATCACAGAGTAATGGGAAATATTATGAAGTTTCCCGTGTATAACAAATTGTATTTACTTTAATTCGGGAAACATTGATTCCCATAAACAGGGATTTAGGATGTGATGAGATTATAAATTTGAACCGTCCACTTTGGTTTAAGTATTGAACTGATGATAGTTTTTAAAGAAATGTTTTGTAGATAAATAAGGGAACACAAAGAGTATCAATAAAATATTTAATTTGGACTATAAATTATAAACTATAAATATTAGAGGAACACAGTACCTCGAGGATAAAAATCTTTATTATAACAGCGTCTTCAGATTAATCCTAAAGTAAAATATTCCCTCTTTTTAGGATAGATTTTTTAAAGTTTTTTTATTGTGTTATGTATTGTTAAATTAAGGTTATAATAACGTTTTATAGCTTTGAAAAATTATTTATTTATGTTACTTCTAATATTATGTATTTTAATTAACATAAACAATTGTAAAGTACAAAAATAAAAATTCACTGCCCGGCAATATAATTTTTGAAATATGTATATCAGAAACTAAATTTTTAGTTACATATAATTTTCATTCTGTAATATATATTTCATTCAGAATATAGTTGAATTGATAGAGCAATAGCATTTTGTATTCAAATTCAACAGAATCACCCACTGTATTATTTTAGGGGAAGTTAAAGTGGTATTGTATATTAGGGTAGCTAGGTTTTTATGTATTTAAAAATAACTGAAATTTTAAAAAGATATCCAATTTTAAAATATTTAATACGACATTAAAGTTAGTTATACCTCAATATATATATGCATAAAATTTTATAGCATTAGTTAACAATATAGAAAGATCATTTACAACGTGTAAAGACCTCTTAACACTATGATTAGTACGTGAACTTTATATTGTAGTATAATTTCTATACTCTGGATTTAAAAGCAATTGAATTTTTAAAAAGATATTCAGTTTTTAAAATGCTGAATGTGACATTAAATTTAGTTATACTTCAATATATATCTGCACAAAATATTATAGAATTAGTTTACAACAAAGAAAAACCTTTTACAACGTGTACAGACTCCTTAACAAAAAGATTAATATGTTCATTTTATATTGTAGCATAAATTTCTGTACTCTATATTTAAAAACAATTGAATTTTTAAAAAGATATCCAATCTTTAAAATGTTTAATATGGCATTAAAATTAGTTATGCTTCAATGTATATCAGCACAACATTTTATTACATCAGTTAACAATATTAAAAGACCCTTTACAACGTGTACACACCCCTTAATACTATGATTAATACATGAAATTCTTATTGTAGCATACATTTCTATACTCTGTATTTAAAAAAAAAATTGATTTTTAAAAAGATACTAAACTTTTAAAATGCTTAATAAGACATTAATTTTTTTTTTTTTTATTTATACCTCAATTTATATCTGCACAAAATTTTATACATTCGTGAACAATATAGAAAGAAATTTTACAGCGTGAACTGACTCTTTAACACTTTTTCTTGTAGCATATATTTTCAATCATTTATTTTAATAAATATAGTTGTATCCTGCTTATAAATTGTATAATGGAAGCATTTCAAGATGTATTTTATGCATTATGCAAGAACGGAAAAAAAGAGGTAATGCCACATGAGAATCGGACAAAGATTAAATATGTTTTGATAGCCCACACTTTTACCCTAAACCTTGAAAGGAACGTATTGGAGAAACGTTTAAATGTAAGTATTGTGAAATATATACTTTCAGAAACATTCCAGTCGTATAAAAAGAGACCGTACAGCGGCAGACCAGAATATATAGAACGTAACTTACTTTAAAACCTTCTGAAGGAATTTCGGCGGGAGGGAGGAAAAGAATAAAATCCTTGGGCATTGTCCAGAATGCGCATTATGTAAAAGAGGCACCCCATTTCCCGGAGGAAAAATCCCGATACTGATTCGAAATATGGGACAAAAATATGGACAGACACGTCAATCTCGATGAAATTTCCATTTTGCACAAGCTGGACATCTACTGACAAGCCGTATTATAGAAGCAGGAGGAACCCATGGTGAAGTATCATTCCATCTTTTCTTCGTTTCTTCAAAACCACGATGAAGATATCAGATTTCGATTTGTTTCCTGTCCAGGCTCATTACCATAATTAGGATGAAGGAAAGTTTATAGGATGATATGACATATCTTTGTAGATATTCGCCAAAATATAGACGTAATATTTCTGACAAGCATTGAAACTCTGCTACCTTGCCATATTTTTTATAATTTTCTAGTTATTTATCTGCGATTTTTTAAAGGTGATTAATGTTTTTAATGTGGTCGTCCAAATGCAACCAAGTAGTGTATCGCATTTGGCTTTTTTTTTAATTTTCTGTTGCAAAGATTTCTCACCCATTATTTCATAATACATTAAGAAACCATGTTTATATACTCTCAATTAATACCCTTGAGGGTGGGAGGCGAAATCTATGGGTCTTCTGCTTAGACCTTGCTTCAAAACTAAGAGAACCTACTTGCGCGAAGTCGTTCTGTCACATTAATGTTCCTCATTAAAACGAAAGGCTCACTCCTTGGCTTTAATACGAGAGCCTGCATGCTCAATAGTGCTTGGTTTGTCCAAGTGGCATTAGAAACAACAAAGACAACAATATGTTTACATACTGAATATAGCATCACTTGTATAATTGTTTTTTTTAATATTTGTCAAAAATTGCCAGTAAGCAACCATCACCCTAAACATGGATTTTATCTTATAATTACATATACCCTTCAGAAGAATTTACTATGCGAAAAGCTATAGTCTACCTGCCATAAAAGATATAGGCATTTCAATTAAAGTAGTGGAGAAATTTTGTGGTGAAAGGGACATTTGAGTCATGTATAAAGAGAACATGCAACGTTAGATCAGGACCTATAGAAGACAAGATTTTTCGTAGTTTATTTCATAATACACTTTAAAATCATGCTTATATACTGAACCTAACATCTCTTGGCATCAATTTGGCGACCATTTCCAAACACGTCTATGAAAAAATGCACTGTCTCCGTAAACTTCGATTTTACCTATTAATGACTTAGACCCGTTTGGAGGAACGTGTTATGCGAGAAGCTATTTTGTTAATGTCATAAAAGGGATAGAAAATCAATCAGAGTGGCTGGGAAGCATTGTGTCAAAAGGGACTTTCGAATCATATATAAAGAGACCGTATAAAGGCAAGTTTGGTTTGGATTGGTATGGTTTGGAGTGCTACGGTCTACTGTTTTGCACACGAGGGCTAATGAAACCGGGACCTACTGCTTAAAGTCGATTCCTAACAGCTACGAACATTCATGCCACAGTGGGATTCAAATCCACGAACTCCAGTACCGACGATCAGCGCCCTAACCAATCGGCCAGCGTTCGGCCCGTATAAAGGCAGACAAGAAGTTATAAAAACATAGATTACTTTAAAATTTGGGAGCTCCACATAATGTGTATTAATTAACAGAGGAATCCCAATTCTTCGAATAAAATAATACCCGATTTTGATGGTAAATATGGGAGGAAAAATATAGATAGTCACTGTCCACATTTTTGTCCCATATTTCAAATTTCATCCACTGGCAAGGTGCATTGTATTAAAAGGGAAAACCCACACTGAAGTACGATTATACCTTTTCTTCCTCCCCCCTCCCAAAATACGATGAAGATATCAGATTTCGATTTGTTTCCTGTCCACGCTCATTACCATAATTACGTAGACCTCTTTTGGGGGGGGCAACGGAAATCGCATCCCGATGTCGTGGCGTTGCAGCGGGCTTGTTAAAGAGTTGCCTTTGACTCTGGGACTTGTTATGCGAGAGGCTCTCTTCTATTTGTCATAAAAGAGATACAGGCTTTAATCAAAGCCGCTGAGAAACTTTGTGCCGAAAGGGGGCTTCGAATCGATCAAGATGCGATGCTTTTGTGTTGCGTGTATGGGTAATTATTGATCCGACTTGCAACGCGTGTGAGAGGAAGGAGCGGGAACGCTGAAAGAATGAATGCAAAATGCCTGAGTAAATACGAAAGACGAAAATGAGATTTCAGAATCGGTGCATGCATATGGATGTGTATCCTTCTCTGCGAAGCGCGATTATTTCTATGACGGCTTGCGTAGACGATTGCTTTTGAAAACTCTGCTTTAAAAAAGAAGAAAAGAAAAACGTTCGATCATAAACATGATATGTATTTAGTTATTTTTTTTCCATTTCATTTTCTCCTACTGAATGCCTTTGCTGCGATTGGGTATCGGTAATGGGATATCAGGAAAATCGATTGACTCCCTGTCAAAATTCTTCTCTGTCCCCTCCCCCCACATTTATTTGTTTTTTTTTGTTAGGGGTTAAAAAAAGATTCAAAATCAGATGCACGAAGAACGTAGTAAAAAAGGGATAAGACGAAATTTAACTTTAGAAAATTAAATTATAAAATATTTATGAATTATTAAGAAAGGCAAATTGAGATGAAAGCACTATTTGTTTGTGAAGATTCTTAGAAAAGAATGATAGAAATCAATAAGTACTGAGTTTCTACTGTTAAATTTTGTTTAAAAATGTAAAATGTGAATTTTGGTATTTTTTATTTGTTTCTATTGAAAAAGGGACAAAAGATAATGCGAAAGAATTTACACAAACCAAATAAAAATCAATAGAATCAACCCGAAAATTTAGAAAAATACTACAAACCAAAAATTTAAATGACTCATAAATGAAATTCATTTTTAATGCCTTATATAAAAAACTTCTTATTATCAAATACTTTCATCTGTAATTATAGGCTACATTATCTTTAAACTGTCTTTAAACTAACACTTCAACTGTTATATTCTGTATTGCGTTAAACTAATATCTATGCTGTGACAATTGTTTTCAGCATAAGATAGTTTTTTAACATATTTGTTTTATTAGTAATTATCTGTACAGTAGTTTGATATATATATATATATATATATATATATATATATATATATATATATATATATATATATATATATATATATATATATATATATATATATATATTTCTTTTTCTTTTTCAAAGATTCAAAATATTTTACTAGGATACTTACTTTATGTTTGTACTTAAATTAAAACCTACATGATATTTTTAGACTAAATATTTAAGGCCTAGATTATACTGTAAAATGTAGTTTAAATTATTTAAAAAAATATTTTATTGCTTTAACGAAAAATTGTATTTGATGCGTATATTAATTCGATATCGATTAATAATACCTTTGATAAGTATACGAAAGATATTGGTATAAAATCAAAATTAAATACGCATTTTGACTAAGACAAAAAATATCTTCATTCAAGCTTTAAAGATGAAAAGAAAATTGTATAATGTAAAATCATTTCAAAATGATAAACTTTTGCAACACCCAAATAAAATTTGTTTTCAAAGATATAATATGGAATTTTTCCCATTTAGATTGAAAAAAAAAAAGAAATGAAATGGATAAAAGTATTGAATGATATACAAACGCATGTAAAATAATTCTTTTTTTTTTCGTAGATATAGCATAGGGAGAATGTATATTTAATTCATATAAACATCAGTGTGTATGAGTAGAACTGAAAGTTTGAAAATATCAAGCCTACATTCTTCAGAAAATAATTTCAAAATGAAACAAATGATAGTATAACCTGTTAAATGAGTAACTCAGTTATGAGTTTGTATTTTAAATAAGAAAATTAAAATTTAATTTTTTATAATAATATTTAAATGTCTGACCTATAAGAATAAAACTTTGCTCCTGCCTTAATAAAAGATAATTACTTTGAAACTACTCGCACCTAAAAGTTTTTACTATCCCAAAGAATATGAAAGAAAAATATTTTTCATATTTTGCCTTACAAATTTCCAGGAAATTATAACTGATGTTTATTCGTGTAATTTAAAAACAATAAACTCATAATTCAATCCTTAAAATTTTATAATATAGTTTTAAATAACAATACGAAAGTAAACTTTCTAGGGAAATAAAAATTTTAAAAGTGTTGCATGATTTCAAGCCATTTTTTTATATAAGAATCTATCCTTTTTTACTAAACCTACTTCAGAAATATTAAGTTTATGATTTTCAGGGTAAATATAAATTAACAATATTATATTGAAAGAACATTGTTTTTAATCATTTAAATTATGTATCCTTTACATTTGAAAATGATATAGCAATGGGAGAATAGGTATATACATGATAGATATAGCACAGGTAGATACTTTATTCGATTTATATAAGCAATAGTGTATAAGTGTAGAACTGAATGTTCAAAAATATTAAGCTTACATTATTCAGAAAATAATTTCAAAAGGATACAAATGATGGTTTAAACTTATTAAATGAGTAAACTCAGTCATGAATTTGTTGTATAAGAAAAGTAAAACTTAATTTTCTTAATAATATATAAATGTCTGACCTATAAGTATAAAAGTTTGCTCCTGCCTTAATAAAGGATAATTACTTTATATCTACACAAAACATAAAAGTGCCTTAATATCCCAAAGAATATGAAAGAAAAATATTTTTCGTATTTTATCTCAAAACATCCAGGAAATTATAACTGATGTTTATTCGTGTAATTTAAAAACAAGAAACTTGGAGAAAAATAATTTGAACAACACATAATTCAATCCTTAAAATTTTGTAATATATTTTTAAATAACAATACGAAAGTAAAATTTCTAGGGAAATAAGAATTTAAAAAAGTGTTGCATGATTTCAAGACATTTTTCTTAATATAAGAATGTATCTCTTTTTTACTAAACCTACTTCAGAAATATCAAGGAAAATGTTTCCAGAGAAAATATAAATTAACAATTATATATCGAAAGGACATTATTTTTAATCATCTAAAATATGTATCCTTTACATTTGGAATTAGTGTTTAATCTTATTAGCACACAATAAGTAGATTTTGTTATGCACGCTCATTTAAAATCGATAGTCAGAGGATGTTACACGAACTGGATTTATTTTATTAAATTTAAACGAAACTTATCACAAATTAAAAATGAGAGATTTAAAGGAATACAATCCAAGCTTTAATTCTTTCATACTATGCATTTTACAATAAATAAAATTTTCAGTAACATTTGAAAATTTTATTCACAAAGAAGGTAGTGTCTTTATAATATGCTTTAAAAGGCATGCTAAAAATACTGAATATAAATCTGTGTTATTATTATGTTTTTTAAACTACTCGAATATTTGTCACATTGACTTTAAATAAAATGTAATTTATAATGAAATCCATTTAAAAATAAATTTGTACAGTTTTATCAAAATTTGTTAAAAATACTACATATATATTTGTTAATTATTTATGCTTTATATATATTTTCTTTCTTTCTATTCGTAAGTATTTACATAACATAAACATATGAAAAATAAATAATTGATGAGCTAATTTTAATTAAGGTATAGTTCCATACTTTTTTCAATTTTGATAAATATACTTCGAAATAAAAATTCAATTTTATTAAAAATATTTTACTTAAATATTTCTGCGTTTTGAAACGTATTTTTAAGAATAAACTAAGCTAATATTCTTAATATATTTTCATTCTAAATTATTTAAAATTTAATTTAATAATGTTTTAATGAATGAAGATGTAAAGCATAATTCAAGATAACCAACTGAGAATAAATTATCATTTTGATACAAATTAAAAATTTCTTTTATTGATTTATTTGAGAGTCTATAATGATAGCATGTTAAAACAGTTTTTTAGGTACGATCTATGAAACAGAAATTATAACAAGTTTAGTTTTTGATCAAAGAACAGAAAATTGCATTTAAATAAGCAAAAATTACAGTTTAAGTGAATTTTATTTTTAAAGTAATTGTAAACTGTGATTTTGATTTTTATAAATGAGATTTTTGCTGGTAAATGTAGTTTACGTCCCACTTACATGTGTTGGAAATTTTTTAGTGGCTGTGATAAACGTTTTGGTAAAACTTTACAATCACAAAATCTTTAAATGCATTTTCTGAGAAACTATGCTTTAAACTTTTATTCTTCAGGAATAACGTGATAAGAAAATTAGTTTTTATTGTATACAATAAGGCACTTAAAACTGATAATTTATTTAATATTGTGTGTATAATGATTTAAAAATGCGATTGTAAAAGTAATTTTTAGAATTTTAAGGCTCTTATTATGTATGTTATTATGCTTATAATTGTGTATGTCATTATGCATATTATTATATATGCTATTATGCTTATAATTATGTATGTTATCATGCATATGATTATGTATGCTATTATGCTTATAATTATGTATGTTATTATGCTTATAATTCTGTATGTCATTATGCATATGATTATGTATGCTATTATGCTTATAATTATGTATGTCATTATGCATATGATTATATATGCTATTATGCTTATTATTATGTATGCTATTATGCTTATAATTATGTATGTTATTATGCTTATAATTATGTATGACTTTTTTAAAGAAATTAGCTGGTTTTTTCTTTCTATAATGAATATCTGTTAGTTTAATATAGGTCTAGCATCATCGCATTTCTGATCGTATGAATTGTTATCTAACCCGAAAAAATTATTCTTATATTAAAATATTTCATCTTACGTTTGCATTAAGAATAAAAAACAATTAAAATTGACTTTTTATCTATTTGTAAAAGCTGTTTTTGCGAGGAATCTTTACTTATTTTTGTTTTCAATCCGCAGTTTTTCCTGTTGAATAATATAAATTATTTTACAAAAATAATTATACTGATTAAATGACTCGAAACTGCTTGACTGAAGTTTGAAAACCAAATAAATATTGCTGAATAAATTATTAAAACACAATCCAAATGCTTAAATAGAATAATTCCTTAAATAATAAGTTTAAATCGAATGAACAAAATGAATTTGTCATTAATGAATTGCAGTCACTATTTTTTTAAACATGTTAAAAATAATTAATCATTTCAATATAACGAATGATATTTTTTAATTGATAATTTAAATAATTTTTGATTTTTAAGTATGGAAATAAAATAGAAAAGTCATTAATATACAGGTTTCTGCTATTTTTCAAATTATCTTACTCAAATACAGTCCATTACTATAAGCATATAATTCTTTTTTTAACTTACTAATATCGTATAATATTAATATAACATATAACACTGCGTAACATTTAGTATTAGAAATATAATTAACTAGTAGTATAATAATTGTAATTGTCAACACTAAAAGATAAGTTAAATACCAGAACACAATTGCATTTATTTAACAAATTGTGGGTGGGTACATTTCGCAGCTGAATTGTACCGGAAGCGGTCGTTTTGTACTTAAATTTAGTTATTTAGTTACATCTCAAAAGATCGAAAATTATTTAAATTTTTAACCAACTTTTCATATTTTATAATGAAATATATAAACAAATATATAAATAGAATTATATAAATAACAACAATAAGATATTTTTAAACAAAAAAATATATTTTTTAGTAGATAAATTTATAATAGTATCGTAAATATGAAAAATCAAATAGAAATAGTAGTGTATAGTTTTAATTTTTTCGAATTATGTTACATATAAACATTTTTACATAATAAAAATGAATAGAGCAATCATAAAACTAATAATGTAAAAACGACTTTTTATTTGTCTAAATATTTCCAGAATCTATGTAGTAGACAAGAACATTCGGCTTCGTTTTCCTGTATATACTGTTATTTTTGTACCCACGAACAAACCATGTTGTTACACTAACCCGTACCAGAACGTGTCCCGCGCTCAAGTATCAATCATCAGAAAATGTACTAGTGCGTGTTCCACGCTCAAGTATTAGTCGTCAGAAAACGTACTAGTACGTGTTCCACGCTCAAGTATTAGTCGTCAGAAAACGTACTAGTACGTGTCCCACGCTCAAGTATCAATCGTGAGGAAACGTACTAATACTTGACCAGAGCTCAAGTATCAATCGTCAGAAAATGTACTAGTACGTGACCAGTGCTCAATTATCAATTGTCAGAAAACGTACTAGTACGTGTCCCACACTCAAGTATCAATCGTGAGAAAACGTACTAATACCTGACCAGCTCTCAAGTATCAATCATCAGAAAACGTACTAGTACGTGTCCCTCCCTCAAGTATCAATCGTCAGAAAAGTACCAGTACGAGTCCCGCACACAATGTGTTAATAAATATAATTTTTAATTCTCGCTAAAAAGGAATGCGTCATAAGAACCACAGCCTGTATGGTTTCCTTCACCCTCTTATTTTTATTCTTTCTTTCGTCCCATAAAGCTTTCTTCTCACTATTAGGAACACCCGACGTTTTCATATCGTCACAATGGCCTGGAAGAAATACCCCAGGCATTAATTATATTTCGCTTCTATTGGGCATTTGATGCAGGCTCGCAGTTGTTTTATGGCGAGAGCTTGCAACACTTCTTGTTATGCTTCAGGTCGAAATGGTTTTGCTTGCTGGGCGGTATATTATATAGGACGTAGTTGTCATAAGTCTTGAATATTGATGTCTGTATATCGCGGAAAGATATTTTGCTTTCAGAGCAAGCATTAAATGCCTCGCTTCGAGACTTGGAGTATCCGGTTGTGTATTTCTGCGAGGCAAACAAAGGAAAAGTTGTTCTTTTAAGAGATTTTGAGGCAAAATATTTCTATTGAATATAGGATAATCTCGTTTTTCTAAAGCTTAGAGGATTTTTTGAATTTATAATTTATATATATATATATATATATATATATATATATATATATATATATATATATATATATATATAAATTTCTATTAAAAAGATAATTCATTTAGCTAATGTATTTCTTAAAACAATTCTTTTCTTTTTAACAAATTTAGACAAGATATTTTATTTAAATATTCTCTGTTGAAATTATATAGAATTCTGTAGTTCTGTTATTTAGTGGATTTTTTTGAATTAATAATTTATATATATACACATAAATTTATATTAAAAAAAGACAATTCATTTAGCTAATGTATTTGTTAAAACAATTCTTTATTTAGCAAATTTAGACAAGATATTTTATTCAAATATTCTCTATAGGAAATATATAGAAATCTGTAGTTGGGTTGTTTAGTGGAATTATTAAATCTATTATATATGTGGATATATATATATAATATATATATATATATATATATATATTGTATTTAATTCGCTTATTAAGTTGTTTTTGTTGTGGGAAAATTCTTGTTGTCAGCGCTCTTGGGTGTACTTGTGTCAGAGCAGAGTGAACTCTGTTTCTTTTGATTGTATATTGTTCAGAAGGATAGATGTGTGGTGTTGCCGCTCTGAAATAAAGTTTAAAATTAGACTTCTGAGTTCTCCTAAGTATGAAGCCCGACTGCATTCTCATTACTTATAGCTGTTGAGCTTTCTCCTTGTGAAGGAGTGTTATAAAAAAAGAATTACATATATATATATATATATATATATATATATATATATATATATATATATATATATATATATATATATGTGTGTGTGTGTGTGTGTGTGTGTGTGTGTATGTTTATAAGGAGTTGTATTCATTTATCTAACGTATTTGTTAAAACATAATTAAGACATGATTTTGCTGAATCTTTTTAAAAACTGGAATAATCTAGAAATCCTGTAGGTATAATGTTTGGTAGATTATCTGAATATATGATAGATATGTAAATTTTATTTCTGGATTCAAATGGAATAAATGTAAAATAAATTGGATTTATTTAGATTAATTGCAAAAATGCAAAAATCACATTAATTTAGTTGATGTGCTTTTAATATAAATATTTTTTTATTTTGAAATAGATAAAATACTTTATTTGACGTATATGCCTATTTTAGCGTCTTGTACACTGAAGTTTTATATTCTAAAACAAAAACTTATAATAATAAAATTAAAACATAATGATAATTATTATAACTCCTAAATAATATGAAAGTGCAACTAAATAACTTTACTTTTCCAGTATTACTATTATCAAATTACTTTACTTTAATAAAAAATACATTGATAAGAACTATTTGTAACGAATTTAATTTATGTAAAAAATGCATAAACAAGTTATAAATGTTTTTAAGTAATGTTTCAATGTAAACGAAATTCATTTATAATATAAATCTAAAATTGTAATATCTGAAAGTTAATTTATTATTTTTCTAACATTTTTACAGAGTTTAAATCTCGTATTTTGAAGATTAAAAATTTTACTTTAATGCTAAATTTAAAAAAAATGTAAGATAAAATGTTATTTACATGATTAATAATATGATTTTATTTTTGCATTAACTACTAATTTTTTTTTCAAATTTATGAAAATTATAAATTTAATTAAATATGGGTTAAGATTCTTCTACTGCATTATAAGCTCCAGTTTTAATACTAGCATAGCATTTTTAATATTACATTAACATGAGATACTGGTGCAATATATTCTTCATTTCTATTTCGAAAAACAAATTCAAAATATGCTTTTTGTTTTAGTGTGATGAAATAGAAATCTTCTTTTTAAATTATAAAATTAACTATTTATAATTTTATTTCTTAATTTTCAAGCTTTATCTTTAATTTCGTGGAATCTTTACTTATTTTTCAATCTGCAGTTTTCCCTGTTGAATACTGTAATCTATTTCATAAAAACAATTATACTGATTAAGTTACTGAAAACTGTTTGACTAAAGTTTGAAAACCTAATAAATATTACTGAATAATTTATGAAAATGATACCAAAATGTGTAAATAGAATAATTCGTATAATAATAAAAAATTTAAATCGAATAAGTAAAACGAATTTATCATTAATAAATTGCAGTTGTGGTACTATTTTTTAAACATAGTGAAAATCATTAATAATTTCAATATAATGAATAATATTTGCCAAAGAAAATTTTTTTCGGTACTAATTGTGAAATTTTTAATAAATAAATGAGTGTCTGTAATTCTTGAATTTTAAAAAATGATAATTTTCTTCACAATTTTTTTCTTACCACATGGGATTTTACAGTACCACTATATAAATAAATTAGTTTATGAATTAATATTTAGAATGTTTATTTTATAATTCTTAGTGAAATCTTATCAGGATGATCCATTTTCTAAAATAAATTATCAAGTTTAAGAGTGAATTATGTTTATAGCTAGCGATGCATGAATATGTTTTTTACTTGGCTCTAATTGCAACTCTTTTTAAACTTTCTCAGTGTTTAATTTTTGCTTACAAACTCTACGGATGCGGTTTGATTTAATATTTTGTCATATAAAAATATTAAATTTTAAATAATAATACTATGTTAGTTAAGTCCTCTAATAATTTGTATAATTATTATAGGAATTTATATATATATATATATTAATTATACATTGTGTTATTATACATATTATATTTATATATTATGTTGCATACATGAATACCCTATCTTTAAAGATTCTTTTTTTAGTTATTTTTTACATTTTATGCTTAATTCTTAAAATATCTCTTCTTGTGCAGCTCAAGATTTTTTCTTAAGAAATTAATACACTTTAATTATTAAAATAATATTTAAGCCCTATAATAATTTGTATCAATAATTATAGAAATATCTCCGCATAAAGATAACTTTGCACTGAGCTCAGTGGCCGAATGGTCAAAGCGTGAGATCCAGACCCGAAGATTGTGTGTTCGATGCTCGGCATGGCGGTTCATCCAAACTATGGATTTTTAATTTTAAAAATGTTGTTTATTGTTGCTTTATGTTCTCGAACATTCTAGATCTTTCTTTAATATGTAAATTAGTTATTTCTCGAATATTCTGTTCGGGTATAAAAACTGATACCCACTAGTTGTAGGCAACTTCTAGATCTTGTAAAATTGCGAGTTGCTACTTAGCTTCAATAAATTCTTCTGTTAAGTTAAACGGTGTATTCGTTCGAATCTTCGTGACAATATCAGAGGTGTACTTTTTTACTGAATGCACTATTCTTAAGAAATTGTTTTAAATGCATTTATGAGTTAATGTAGGAACAAACAAGAATGTATAATTAAAGAGTAATGTAAGAATGGGATAGATGTAAATCAGTTTTTCACACTGATACACAAGGTTAAATACAGAAGGAGTATAGATCATAGCAAAAAATAACAATAAAAGAAGAAATAAAGCTGAAAATGGGTTATCTTAAAGATTATTATTTTTTAATTAAAATCTAAAAAAACATGTAGACTCGTCTTATTTATTGTCAGTAATGTATTGTAAATACAGTTGAAAGATATTTAGATATGTTTCGTTTTATGAAGAGACGTTTGGTAATAAAAATTTGTAATGCATAAGAAGTAGATTGGAGAGATTTCATGTCATATCATTAAAAAATTTCATACAATTAAAAAAACGTTAAATTTAAAAACATCGAAAAAATTATACAATTTTTAAAAATATAATTTTTTTTTATCTCAGAACAGAATTACAGAATTTGAATCAATGTACGATCCTTTATAGAAAAATAAGAACATAAGTTATTTATTTACTGTTATAAATTCAGATTAAAATTATTAATCATTAAGTTTATCAAATTTATGTAATCTATTTTACACCTATTTACACCTATCTATTTTTTATTATCTATTTTATCGATTTTACACCGAATTATAAACTAAGATTTCATTCAAAAAATAATAATAATAAGGTTATCATGATTACATAAAGTCTGAATAACTTATAAATAAAAATCAAAAAATCCTGTTAAATATAATTTACAAGAAAAAATAAGTTTATATAAACATTTAGTTTATAAATTCATACTTTTAAAAAAATTTAGTAGTGGACGTTCCCTTTTGATTGAAATCTGCAGTTTTATGTAACAAAATATTTTAATATAACTTGTGTTAAGGGTTCCGGGTAAACCTTAAAAGCTTACCAGTTTCTTAAATGTTTAGCGGAAAAAACTGAAATTTTGTATTGAGTACTGTTGTAATATGTATCAGGTAAACTTTAATTTTCGTTGCCATTCATACTCTCTATAACGAAAAATCTCATTATAATGTAAAATAAGAGTAACTTCTACAGCAATGAGGGCAGAATGATATTAGTTTATTGATAGGAAATCGAAACAATGTTTTTAAGCAGTTGGAACAATGTTTTTTAAGTTAATAAATTTACATTTACTTCATTAATAACATAAATATTAAACAATAGTGTATATAATTAATACAACAGTTTTGAGAACGTATCATATAATTATAGCACTGTTGTAATATGTAGCAGGCTAAATTTAAATATTTTTATTGCCACTCATACTCTATATAACGAAAAATCTCATTATAATGTAAAATAAAACTACCTTCTACAACAACGAGAATAGAATGATATTATTTTATTGATAGGAAATGGGAACAATGTTTTTAAGCAGTTGGAACAATGTTTTTAAATTGATAAATTTACATTTACTTCATTAATAACATAAAATATTAAACAATGATGTATATAATTAATACAACAGGTTTGAGAACGTATCATATAATTATAGCACTGTTGTAATATGTAGCAGGCTAACATTAACTTTTATTGCCAATTACACTCGATACAACGAAAAATCTCGTTATAATGTAAAATAAAACTACCTTCTACAACAACTAGAAAAGAATGATATTAGTTTATTGATAGGATATGGGAACAGTGTTTTTAAGCAGTTGGAACAATGTTTTTTAAGCTGATATATTTACATTTACTTCATTAATAACATAAAATATTAAACAATGATGCATGTAATTAATACAATAGTTTTTGGAAAGTATCATTTAATTATAGCACTGTTGTAATATGTAGTAGGCTAGGTTTAATTTTTATTGCCCCTCATACTCTATATAACTAAAAATCTCACTATAAAGTAAAATAAGACTACCTTCTACGACAACGAGCACAGAATGATATTAGTTTATTGATAGAAAATCGAAACAATGCTTTTAAGCAACTGTAACAATATTTTTTAAGTTAATATATTTGCATTTACTTCATTAATAACCTAAAATATTAAGCAATAATATATGCAATTCATACAATAGTTTTGAGAACGTATCATATAATTAAAATAATAAGTATAATCGAATAGACGTACAATATTTTTAAGTGGTTCTCACATCCGGTTATTTTCATTGTATAGATAAAGATATTTGATATGTGTAAAGTAACTACACAATATTTGATTAAAATCAAAAACATATTTTTCTATATTCATCTGGAAAATTTTTAAACTTGATTTTATAATGCACCCCGTAACGATTTGTTTTTACTAATGGAAGGATATACAAGATTATAATTTAATTGTTAATAAAAATTTTATAATAATCTCTTTACTAAATTTATAATTATGTACGTCAGGTGCATTTAAAATTGGTATTTTATGTAAAGTTTCTAATAAACACATTGAGAAGATTGAAGTATGAAGCACAAAGCAAATTCTTAAATAACTAAAGATAAAAAATATTTATTTAAATATACTACCTGACTACGAAATTGAAAATATAAAGTACGATAACATCATTTATGATTTTCAGTGTTCAAGACGATGGCTTAACATCGATGACCTCCGTACCAAAAGTTATTTATTAATTTATTCCATCATCAATTCTACACCTTAATTCCCAACTTCGGAAACTCAGAAAAACAATTTTATGTTTCACAATTTCTTCCGTTATCAACTCCGAGCAATCCTGTTTCGCTTATTATGGAAACCATGTTCTTCCCTTTTTTTATTTATTAATAAGGAATTCTTTCACCATGGCTCAATAAAAAGGGACAAAAAAATAACGAATGAAAATCTATTTTTCCCTACAAGTCTTAAGGAAAGACATCTCCATTCAATCTGTACAAGCAAGTGCTGGAAGAAATTCATGAATATTTAATTATATTCCGCAAATACCATTCGATATCGGGAGGTTCCTCGGGAATAAGAAGCGCAGAATATAGAATAATATGCAAATAGGATGACGTGATGACGTCATACATGGAAGGCATGTGCTTTAGTCTCTCTGATGGGAATTCTAGAACTTATAGATAACTCTGGCTGAAGCAACAGAACGAGGCGGTGCAATTGGCAGCCACATTTTGCGATAGCTTTTTAAAAGAGCTAATTGCGTAGAAAGTTAAAACATCCAAGTCTGTAAGCTTTGAAGGTGTAAAGAAAGAAGTTGTGAAAAAAAATAATTATTTGGCGTCAGAAATTTCGGAAGCTGTTTCCAGCGTAACGAATTATGGGTTATAATTAAGAGAAGACGTAAACGCCAAATTCGGAGACGCTTCGTGTAAGAATCGAGATAACTTCATTATGCAAAGATCATGCAATTTACATACCAATGTTGTGTTTAGGGTTCCTAAAAGTTCTAAAAATTGCAGAAAGTAATTAATTGTAATAATTAATAAACTAATGTATATTAAGTGATATAAAAAAAGTACAGTAAAGAAGCATTTGAACGAGTGTAGCTTTACCCTTTTTAAATATTCCAGGAAGTCTAAACTAGTGAAAGTTACTAAAATAACCTCATGTATCTGGTCACACAACGCGGATAAATTTATAAAATTTAACAGTACGCTATTGCGAGAATAGTATTTATATAAGAAATGCAGTTTCATCGTAATTTTTTTAGAAGTGTTTTAATTAATTCCCTCTTATTGTTTAACATAAAAGTTTACTTTTGAAGCGTGAGTAAGTAAGACATTATATGGTCATTTTTGGTACATATGCAATGCCAGAAAATTACCGCGGTTAATTATTAATTTCTAAATTTCTCTCTTTATGTAAAGAAACAAAATAAAAGTGAGTTATGACATTGAGATAACACGAATTTGGAATATTGTAATCCATTCCTTTGACCTTAGTTAAGGGTTAGCATGAGTACTGCATCAAGAGAATGAAATTTTACTGTTACTAAACTCTTCTGTGTCTTCATGCTTTTGCGTCATGGATTAATTTTACTGCCTCTCTCACACACATAACTTAGAAAGGTATATTTCCTAGAATCCTTGGAGTCATTGAAGAAAATAGCAAAATTTGGGTTTATTCCGTCAATCCATCCTTGGCACTTTTACACCAAAATGCTAACATTCGCTTATATAGTAATGTGGGATCACATGGGAGCCATCTCGTGTGAGTGTTAAAACTTTGCCACATGGGGAACGATAGAAGTGAAACTAGTTAGGTAAAGATGTCAGAATTGTTGAGCTAAGACTTGCGATACTAATCTTAAATTAGATTTTGTAGAAGATAGAAATTAATATTCAAATCCTGACTAAACCATTATTAGTGATTTTCAAAATTTCTCTCTTTCTTTAAAAAAACAAAATTATTTATGGCAGTTATATAATACGAGCATGTAATATTGTAATACATCTCTTTGACCTTAGCTAGTGGTTAGCATGAGTACTGCATCATAAGACTGAAATTCCATTGTTACTTAACTCTCTCTATCTCCATACTTTTCCTTGATGGATTAACTTTATTACCTCTCAATCGCACACACACATAATATAGAAAGGTATCTATTCTAGAAAAATTGGAGTCATTAAAGAAAATAGCAAAATTTGGAAATAAAAATGTTGAGTTTATTCCGTCAATCCATCTTTGGTACTCTTCCGCCAAATTGCTAACACTCGCTTATATAGTTCTGTGGGAACACATGTCAGCCATCTCACGTGAGTGTTAAAATTTCACACATGGGGAATGTTAGAAATTAAACCAGTTAGGTAAAGCTATAAGAATCGTTGAGCTAAGACTTGATACTATTAATAAATTAGATTTTGTAAAAGGTACAAATTAATATTCAAATCCTAACAAAACCATTATTAGTGATTTTGACAAATTAGATTTTGTAAAAGATAGAAATTAATATTCAAATCCTAACTAAACCTTTATTAATGATTTTGACAGCTCATTATCAGTTACTAAAAAATAATACTATAAAATATTATATTCATTCTTCTCTAATTTAAACTGAAAATATTTATTATAATACTTAGAAAAAAGATTATGCAGTATAAACGTTTAGGAACTATATCATAAAATATGAATTTGTTATCTAGAATAAAATAAGCTATAAAAAATCAAGGATGAAATACAGATTATTCGTAAGATAAATTCAATATCATTTTATATTAATAAGAGAAATTAATCTTAAAAATAAGTAAACTAATCATTTAAACGTCAAATATTTTGAATCTTATTTTTATTGATAAATAAGTTGATAAATTATACTTATTGATACTTATTGATTAATAAGTACTGATAAATAAGAATAAAATCCCCTATAAAAATTAGGATAAAATACAGAGTATTCATACGATAAATTGAATATTCTTTTATATTAATAAGAAAAAATAATCTTAAAAATAAGTAAACGAATCATTTAAACTTCAAGTATTTTGAATCTTTTTTTATTGATAAATATGTTGATAAATTATACTTCTTGATACTTACTGATAAATAAGTATTGATAATTAAGTAAAATACACTATAAAAATTCAAGAATAAAATACAGAGTATTCGTAAGATAAATTGAATATCCTTTTATATTAATAAGAGAAATTGATCTTAAAAATAAGTAAATTAATCGTTTAAACGTAAAATATTTTGAATCTTATTTTTATTGATAAATAAATTGATAAATTATACTTATTGATACTTATTTTTAAATAAGTATTAATAAATAAGAAAAAAATCCTCTATAAAAAATCAAGGATAAAATAGAGTATTCGTACGATAAATTGAATATCCTTTTATATTAATAAGAAAAATTAATCTTAAAAATAAGAAAACTAATCATTTAAACGTCAAATATTTTTAATCTTATTTTTATTGATAAATAAGTTGATAAATTATACTTATTGATACTTATTGATAAATAAGTATTGATAAATAAGAATAAAATCCACTCTAAAAAATCAAGGATAAAATACAGAGTCTTATTATTTATATCACCTTGAATCATAAGAGAAATTAATCTTAAAATTAAGTAAACTAATCATTTAAACGTCAAATAATTTGAATCTAATTTTTATTGATAAATAAGTTTTGTTCATATGCTTATGAATATTATTGTGAATCATAAGAAAATTCAAAATAAAAAAATATATATGCTGTTACTAAGTTAAATCATTTGTTTCATATACCATTGTAATTTGCTGATGGATGAACATGATTCAGAAGCTTACAGGGACGAGATAAATTAGAAAAAATTAAACCGGGAAAAACTTAATTTCATGTATATATCAAACGAGAATCTCCTTGAAGGCTACTTAATATAATGAGAATATTCCTTTCAGGGTAAGCTATCTATTCTCTGAAAAATTAACAAAATATGGATGAAACAATTAAGAAAAGAATAGAGCTCTGAACTTATATGGATGTTCCCATTACAAACCCTGTGATTTAAGTCTTTCGAGGCAATACTTCAAGAGACCTAGTCTAAAGTTTAGACATTTAAGCTAATGAAAAGATTCATCAGCTAGATCGATAAAGTTATTAATTTCATACGTCTCCGGGTAATAACTCGTAATTTATGCCAGCGCACGAATTTTTCTCATTACAGGAGAAAAACCAATACAGTTTTATACCCCGGGAGTTGTGCGAGCTGTTAAATGTTCCTTGGCAGCCATGCTTCAACATCAAAAGAAATATCTTGTGTCACAAACGGAGCAAAACGAAGTAAAAAGCACGCGTCTTCGAAAAATCCTGCTACAAATCACCCGGTCGCCATCTTTCTATCAAACGCTCTATGTACCTCGGAGGATCAATGGCGTCTCTTGCAGTTACGGGTGCAGGTAGGAGCGAAAAGGGATACATAACACCTCTTTTGTTGGGGCCCCGATCTACTGACAATGGCGATTGCCCGGCCACAAAATATGGTTGATAAACTGTTATTTATACGGCCCTTAATGTTTTAGATTGGCCCCGTAACTCATGTGGCAGACAATGAGGGCTATTACCTTCGAAAGAGGGGGGGAAGAGAAGTGTGTAGGAGCCCCTCCTATCTAAGGAAATGCCTTTATCTGAGTTATTGCCCCACCCCCACCCCCCGACATGTGATGGTTATGTCGAGATCAGGAGTTCCAGATGTTCAAGATAGGATAGCACTATTTCCTCTGGACGGATCGCATGTTTTATACTTAACGTTTGAGTGGGCATTAGCGTAAGAATAATAGCTGTTGTTTGACTGCTCTGTTTCTGTACTGAAGGTAAAAGGGAATTTTGTAGACCCAGAAATATATATATATGGTAGCTTCCATCTGTGATAGGGGAAACGGAATGTGTTTACTTAATGTGCAGCCAAGAAACAAACAAGGGATTATTAAAAAAAAGGAATGATAAATGAAAGACTGAAGATTGTGGGGATGAAGATGTTGCATCATTTTACTTTCATCTGGTTGGCAGGATATTTGTGCGCTTCAAGAGGTTAAAAATGTGGATGTAAAGACATCGAAATTAGCTAGTACCAGAAGCATGACGTCTTTGTAAATTATAAATCTTAATGGCTGATAGGAATAATAAGACTTATTAAAATAAATTTACTTCATATACTTTTATATTTCTTAATCAATAGATAAAAATGTCTAACTGCCTTTTGGTGGTTGAAATAAAATATTCATGAAATCCTTTACATATTGCTACTGAATGAAAAATAATAAATCAGAGCACTTTTATATCAATTAATATATTTCAAATTTATATCTCAAAATATTAAGCAAGAGTAATTTATTTTATAAATGTACTTAAAAGATTGAAAAAATATATATTTTTTAATTTCAAAAATCAATTTGTTGGCTTCCTGATTTAAAAAAGAAAACAAATTTTTTTTACAATGTCTACGTTAACATGAGTGAATAAACAAATTATATATATATATATATATATATATATATATATATATATATATATATATATATATATATATATATATATATATATATACATATAATTGATACTATAAATTATATGTTTGTACTACAAATGTACTAACACACAAAGTGTATGTAGTTATTGAATTAGGAGATAAAACTAACGTCCCAATGTATATATCGAGATGTACATTGATGCAATATTCAAATGTGTTTACTAACTCCAGTTGGATGTAACATACAGATAATATACCAGATTTGATGAGTTTGTTATTTGTTGCAGTTGCAAAATGAGCACTAGATACACGCTAGATACTTCAGTATTTTTAACAAAATGTAGTATGCAATAATGAATTCATCCAGTCATTGCGTATGACTCTGAAAAAGTGAAAATAAATTAATACTCAGTGAATTATCCGGATTTGGTTTCAGAGCTATATTCTACTGCTTTGCTACACGAAGGTTAAGAAGACTAGGGCCTAGTGCTTAAATCAAATTCCGAACGGCTATAAAAATCGATACCAGCAGCGGAGTTCAAACCAGACACTCCGGTATCAAAGAGTAGCACCCTACCAGTCACCATCATACGATGAATTGAACTAGGATGTGTAAGATTTAGATTTTACAATGCGATTCCACCTAGTAGGTTTTGTTTTGTTTTGGGTATTGCGGAGCACAATTTTTCTACACAATGGTTAATATAATTTGTGCCAACTCCATAAAGTAGATTCCAAACGGCTACGAACATTTATGACAGCAAAGGGATTCAAATCTGTGAACTCCAATAGACCCTCTACCTACTAATTCGGTCATCCTTTGGCCCCCTAACCAGTAGTAAAAGTTCCTACAAACTAGTTCCTATATCGTACTTAAAACTTTTCCCCAGTTTACAAAGTATTTAATGATATATTATAAGCACCAAGTTCACATTACTATAAATCCTTTCTATTTTTCTTTGTGCATTAAAAGCAGTTCCATATTCTATAAGACGTATTCTGTTATCCATAAAAAAAACTTTTATTTTCTGCTGAAAATATTCAAACGTAGAACTAGTTTTGAATTTCTTTTACCTGAAATAAAACTTTAAGTAAAATCCCGATGCAAGAAAATGTATATATTTTTGTTATGGAATGTGGGTTTAGTGTTTCCCTTTCTATTCCTCTCCAAAACAAGCGGAGCTTGACGTGTATTTAGTTCCTACCTAAATGTCTGGAGCATGTGCATTTTAACTTAATATACCAAACATTGCATAAATAAAAATGATGCATGCAAAATCGAATAGCAAAATGACAGAAATATTTTTCCCATTTTCTTGGTAGATCAGATTATTTTTCAGTCATTGCAAAATTCCCCTTTTTCCATCATGAAAAATCCCCAGGGGTTAAATTTTTTCCCGATAAGCATGAACCGTTTCTCCTTTTTTTTTTGAAGGGAGAGTGGAAGAACCAAAGGACCAAAATAGAAACTTTTAATTTTGCTTATCACGCAAGTGTCACGTACTGCGAACAAAAAATTCTCGGCTTGAATTTGTTATTGTTAAGGATATTTCGGCTAATTGCTTTCTAATAGATGAAAAACAGTTTATTCTGAAATTATGAAAGTTTTAATAAGATTTCATTTTTGGACAGGAAAAATGCATTGAACGTGACTGAATATGATTAATTATAAAAACTGAAGCGTACAATTTTATTGCCAGACAGGAAATAAATTCCGCTATTAATAAAATGCTTTTAAATCTGATGAATATTTCTTTAGCATTTTTATTTCTTATTCTTATAAGTTGGAAATTGCGTTAGTTAAATAACAACATGTAATGTGTTACGTTTCTGAATGTTTTACATTTACAAATTTAAAGTTTTCAGTTTTTATAATTTTTTCTATTTAGATTTTAAATGAAATTTCAGTATAATATCAACTAATTATATTATAATATAAATATTAACATAAGTTAATATTAATGATTTGAAAAATATGTTAAATAAAATTTAAAAAAACATAATGCTAAGTTATATTCAATACAAACTGTTTTATATATTAAAAAATCACTATCAATTTATTAATTTAAATGATAGAGAAATCTGTTTTATTACATGTACATTCGTCCTGCAGTATTTTTAATAATATCTGTTACTGTGAATTTTAATGGTCCTCAAAAAATTCAGGTGCTATTTAAATTTGCTGAACCTATTTAATAAAAATGAGTTATAAATAAATTTTGTGTAAACTATATTATTTGTAAAATAGAATAAGAAAATAGACTGATTCGGTACGCACTAAATACCGACTTATTTATTCCTGGGTTAAGGCAATAAAATGTTGAATACCTCTAAAATTGATGGATTGAAAGAAAATGGATGGACTGAAAATGAGTTACAAATAAATTTTGTTTAAGCTATATTATTTGTAAAATAGAATAAGAAAATCAATTTATTTAGTACGCACTAAATACCGACTTTTTAATTCCTGGGTTAAGGCAATAAAATGTTGAATACCTCGAAAACTGATGGATTAATAAAAATGAGTTACAAATAAATTTTGTTTAAACTATCTTATTTGTAAAATAGAATAAGAAAATAGACTGATTTGGTACTCACTAAATACTGACTTTTTAATTCCTGGGTTAAGGCAATAAAAGGTTATATACCTCAAAAATGGATGGATCAATAAAAATGAGTTACAAATAAGTTTTGTTTAAACTATATTATTTGTAAAATAAAAAAATAAATTGATTTGGTAGGCACTGAATATTGACTTATTTATTCCTGGGTTAAGACAATAAAAAGTTGAACACCTCTAAAATTGAAATTTAAAACTAATTTTAATTGAGATTTAATTTCATGTTTATTGTCCCCTAAACAAAGTACACCCTAACATATAAAATGCGTTTTGCTAATAATGAGGAATTTTATAACAATACTGTGATAAAATTTAGGAAGATTCCCCCCTTCTCCAATTCGAATGATGACCAAATTGGTAGGGCACTGTTCTTCTGTACCGGAGTTCGTGGATTTTGACATCACCGTAGATATTTGTAGCAATTATAAATCGGATTTAAGCAGTAAATTCCCTTGTGTTAGCCTTTGTGTAGACAAAAAGTAGACTGTAGATCTGCAAAACATCCCCTCCCCCTATAAAAACATTTTTAGTTTACGTTAAAAAAAACAAAGACGTAAAGGCATTAAATTATTTGAAACTTGTTTAGTTAGATTTAATGGGAGTGTAATGGTTATTTATTTTAACGTATAAATATTTCATGTGTTTAGAATATATTTTCATTTTGGTACATCATAGATATTTCATAGCGATCATGGAAAATAAATCATCATATTGTAGTTTTTGCAGTTACTTTAGAATAACTTACTTGAGATATTTTTAAAACCTTTAGAATTGTTTTAGAAAAAAAATTATCAACGTATGATATAGAAATTGCAATGCATAAAGAACTAACGTGTATTGAATGCAGTATAACTGTTACGTACTTCATATTTTATAAATATTTATAAGCTTGTTAATTTTATGTCAATTAGAAAGGCTGGGTAGAAAAAATAACTTTTAGACTCATAAGATATGCGTCGATAAACAACTTGTATTTTACTTTTATAATTAAAGTACAATCAACACGTACAGATGTTAAAACTTTGAAAAAGATAAATGAAAACGAAAAGGTCATTAGCTGTTCTTTGAAACACGCTTCTAGATAATTTTACAATTAAAATAGTATTTTTTCTCTGAATGCTGTAAAGTATTGTTAACGATTACACGATTAAATTGATTGGAAAGTCACTACTTTTGCAGATTACATCATCATTAATCAGAAAGAGTTAATCTTAAGCTTTGAATTGTGTGTTAAATACTATATTTTTATCTCAGAAAATAATATTTATGCATGCGTGAAATAATTTGAAGCTAACAATATAAATAGATAGCAATTAAGCAATTTTTGAAATGCAACAGATCCTTTTGAATCTTCAAATAAATTATATTATAACCGGCATTAAAAAATTTATGCTACAAGAGCAAGAATGATGAATGACAGATGATTAAAATAAGATAAAACAATCTAATCTATTTCCTTTTACAAACAAAAAAATCGTGGGCGTTAATCTAATTTGAACTAAGTGATTATTCTTGAATTATATTTGGCTCTTTTAATTCTTTAAATGCACTTTTTACATGAAAGACGTATCTAAAATGTGTATTACTAAAATATATATTGCCTCAAAAGACCAAATAATGATGAATGGCAAATGAGTAAAAAAGATAAAACAGTAAAGAAATCTATTTCTCTTTAAACAGAAAAATGCCATATATTTCCTCGTAGGCGTTGCAGATCGGATTATTCTCTTTCTCTAGACAAAATTTACCTATTTTTTCCTCTTATGTAAGTTCACAAGGGGCTGAAAGTTTCAGCGATAAGCAGAAATTGTTTAGCTTTTTATATTCGAGAGTAAAGGGTCAGAAAAAAAAGAGGCATTTAATTTTGCTTATCAAGCATTTTTCAGGCACCGCAAGTGTAAAATATATTGCCAGTCTGAGACAATGCACCACAGGAAATACTTCCCTTAATTGCTTTAAAGATCGAGTTTAAAATAATTTTTGAGATACTTTAAAAGCCTAAAATAGTTTTTATCGGATTTTCAGGAAGCAAACAAAATAGCAGTTTTAAGCACTTTCTGTGGAGGTATAGGATATTAAAAGAGGCAATTTTTTTAAAGTTATGGTCTGTAAAAATGTAAAGGGAGATAAAGCGATTACTTTAACTAGAATGGAAACAAAAAGTACACAATCTTGGATTGCACGCACAAAAAAGTAAATAATTATTAGTTAAGTACAAAATACTAAATAAAAAAATTATTTTTGGTAAGCTGGAAAATTCTTTCAAAGGAGATGACGAGCATCTTATGAATATATTAAAAAAAGAATTTCTAAAGTCATTGTTTTAAAATAAGGTTATTGTTTTAAGATATAGCAAGTTTATATGAAATTTATATAAATTACATATACATACGAAAGATGAGGTGATAAATAGAAAGGCAAATTTCAACATACCTGAAATAAAAAGAAAAATACATTAGACAAACAGAATTTTTTTGTAAGAAATATATTAATTTAAAAGATAATTAAAGTATAAATTTCAGAAAACATCATAAGAAAATTACTTTGTGAAATGTAATTGTTTTCAAGATTACGTTAAGCTATGTAGCAATTCAATTAAAAATAAATATAAAAATTTCTTTAATAAACAACATAATTGTTTGAAAATGTAATTGACTTTAAGGTTATAATCTGAAATAAATATTTTGGAAATTATTAAAGCAATTAATGTGACAATGTACATTTAGCTGAGAGAATTCACCAGTAGCTTTAATATTTCAGGTGTAATTGAAACATGAAATAAGCTCAGTGTCTCTGGAGTAGAGCTTCACGTTCCTAATACTAAATTACTATTACTCATTTTCTTACTCATGATAACTGATTTTTTAAGTTTTATAAAGTGCTTTTAAGATTACTCTCGCGAAATCTGAGATAAATGTTTTTGAAATTAATAAAGCAATTAATGTGACAACCTGCATTTAGCTGAGAGAATTCACCAGTAATTTTAATATTCAAGGTATAAATGACATATGAATGAGAAGCCCAGTGTATTTGGGGCAGCACTTCAAGTTCCCATTACTAAATTGCTATAATTACTAATTTTTTTGTTCATGATGACTGATATTTTAAGTTTTAAAAAGTTCTTTTAAGATTACTCTCGCGAAATCTGAAATAAATATTTTGGATATTAATAAAGCAATTAATGTGACAACCTGCATTTAGCTGAGAGAATTTTCCAATAATTTTAATATTTTTTGTAAGAAATATATTAATTTAAAAGCTAATTAAAGTATAAATTTCAGAAAACTTCATAATAAAATTACTCTGTGAAATGTAATTGTTTTCAAGATTACGTTAAACTATGCAGCAGTTCAATTAAAAATACATATAAATATTATTTTAATAAACAACAGAGTTGTTTGAAAATGTAATTGATTTTAAGATTATAATAAAAATTAAAGAGACAGATTTAATATTCAAAGAAATAACTATAAATATTTTTCATTATTTCTCAATCTTTTCTGATAATTTTTGATGTACAGTTTAGAATTTCAAAGAAATCTTAAAAGATAATTAAATATTCAAAGATAAGTACTGATTACTCCACTGTAATTTCCCTATATATTTTTGTATTGAAAAACATTGAGCACTGTGTATGTATCAGCTTACTGACTATATTGCGCCATTTCCAGATAAGTAATTTCTTTTTTCAGTTTGGATATTCGTGTGTAATCCAATAAAAACTCCGATAAAAATTCGTTGAAAAACTCGATCCATTCTGTAATGAGAATTCGGCAAGACTCCAATTTCAACAGGTCCCTGCAGTGTTATTCTTCGAACGTGATTCGCATTTTTTATCCCATGTTGTATTTTTTCCCCTCTTTATAAAGACGACTGACAGCACAATTTATTTCGGGACAAAGAATGTGTAGCAATTTATTTATTTATAAAACTTGCTCCTTTATTTTTTTTTCATTCTATCACGTTGCATTACGATTCCAGGACACATTCCGATATCATTTTCAGCTGGTAATCGCGTATTTCAGTCCTATTTCTCCCTGATTAAATAATTTTTATAATTGATTTTTGTCCTCGTCCAAATAAATATCTATGTATCGGTATTTTTTTTCTGAGAAGGAGACATTTATAAATCATCGTATATAATTTCCTGTCTTCAGAAAACAATCTTTTTTATCACATATACGTGATAGTAATGTTTATAAGACTTTGCTTTAGATTTTGTTTTCTAATGTCTCCTCTGATATTTAAGATCTATTATAAGGTTTCATAAATTATACAAAAGTATTAGCATAGAAGAAAGACTTTTTTTATTTGTATTTGACTTAACTAAAGATACTAAATTTGATAAAAATTTTAATTACTATAATTATAATTTTCTTTATTCATGATGACTCATATTTTAAGCTTTATAAAGTGCCTTTAAGGTTACTCTTGCGAAATGTGAAATAAATATTTTGGAAATTAATAAAGCAATTAATGTGACAATCTGTATTTAGCTGAGAGAATTCACCAGTAATTTTAATATTTAAGGTATAAATGAAACATGAATAAGAAACTCTGTGTTTCTGGGGTAGCGCTTCACGTTCCCATTACTAAATTATTATAATTACTATTTTTTTTTTGCTCAAGATAACTGATGTTTTAAGTTTTATAAAGTGCTTTTAAGATTACTCTCGCGAAATCTGAAATAAATATTTTGGAAATTAATAAAGCAATTAATGTGTCAATGTGCATTTAGCTAAGATAATTCGCTAGTAATTTTAAATTTTTAAGGTATAAATCAAACATGAATAAGAAGCCTAGTGTTTATGAGGTATCTCTTCACGTTCCCATTACTAAATTACTATAATTACTAATTTTTTTATTGATGATGACTGATATTTTAAGTTTTGTAAAGTGCTTTTAATATTACTCTCGTTAAATCTGAAATAAATATTTTGGAATTTAGTAAAGCAATTAATGTGATAATGTACATTTATCTGAGAGAATTCGCTAGTAATTTCAATATTTAACATGAATATAAATGAAACATGAATAAGAATCCCAGTATCTCTGGGGTAGCGCTTCACGTTCCCATTATTAAATTACTATAATTACTAATTTTTTTATTCATGATGACTGATATTTTAAGTTTATAAAGTGCTTTTAAGATTACTCTCGCGAAATCTGAAATAAATATTTTGGAAATTAATAAAGCAATTAATACGACAATCTGCATTTAGCTGAGAGAATTCACCAGTAATTTTAATATTTAAGGTTTAAATGAAACATGAATAAGAAACCTTGTGTTTCTAGGGTAGCGCTTCACGTTCCCATTACTATATTATTATAATTACTATTTTTTTACTCAAGATAACTGATGTTTTAAGTTTTATAAAGTGCTTTTAAGATTACTCTAGCGAAATCTGAAATAAATATTTAGGAAATTAATAAAGCAATTAATGTGTCAATGTGCATTTAGCTAAGAGAATTCGCCTGTAATTTTAAATTTTTAAGGTATAAATCAAACATGAATAAGAAGTCTAATGTCTCTGAAGTAGTGCTTTACGCTCCCATTATTAAATTACTATAATTACTAATTTCTTTTTACTCATGATAACTGATATTTTAAGTTTTATAAAGTACTTTAAAGATTACTCTCTTGAAATCTGAAATAAATAGTATGGAAATTAATAAAGCAATTAATGTGACAACCTGCCTTTAACTGAGAGAATTTGCAGTAATTTTAATATTTAAGGTATAATTGAAACATGAAAAAAAAAGTCCAGTGTCTTCGGGGTAACACTTCACGTTCTCATTACTAAATTACTATAATTACTATATTTTTTACTCATGATAATTGATATTAAGTTTTGTAAAGTGCTTTTAAGATTACTGTCCTGAAATCTGAAATAAATATATTGGAAATTAATAAAGCAATTAATGTGACAATATGCATTTAGCTAAAAGAATTCGTCAATATTTTAATATTTAAGGTATACATGAAACATGAATAAAAAGCCCAGTGTCTCTGGAGTAGCGCTTCCCGTTCCCATTACTAAATTACTAAATTACTATAATTACTAATTATTTTACTCGTAATATTTGATATTTTAAGTATTATAAAGTGTTATTAAAAATAAGCTCGCGAAATCTGAAATAAATATTTTGGAAATTAATAAAGCAATTAATGTGACAATGTGCATTCAGCTGAGAGAATTCGTCAGTAATTTTAATATTTAAAGTATAAATGAAATATGGATAGGAAGCCCAGTGTTTCTGGAGTAACGCTTCACGTTCCCATTACTAAATTTCTATAACTACTATTTTTTACTACACGGTACAAATGTACTTTTAAATAATTCGTTTGTATTTTCAGAGAAATAGACTACACGCTGTTATGGAACAGACTATACATACAAAAAAAGTAGTGTTATATTATTAAAATATTATGAAAATCGAAAGTTAATATGTTATAACATATAGCAAATAAAGTATATTAATTATGATTAATGTATATTTGTTCATATAAAATTAATGGAAAATGATCTGCGTACGTAAACATTCCTTGTTTTTAGTTTATTTTGTGTAGGAGAGATTAAACTTTGTTTATTATTAACTGAGCGATTAAAGATAACATTTGAACAGATCTGGAACGCACTGCACAAAATAAAGCGATCAAATTGTCCTGCAATAAAATAAATCATTCTCTACAAATGTGCAAATCCTGTTTCGAACCGTATCCCTTTATATCCCTCTCTAAAAGCTCATCATTAGAAGTGCTTTAAAAGCTCTTTAAGCACAAGAGGGTACGATTGAAAACTGCTAAGCATGCACTTAAAGAGGCATTCATATCCATTTTTTTCCCAAACTCTAGAGTTCGACAGCAATTCAACAGAGAATAAAAATCAACTAAAAGCGCATCGAGTTGTTAAGAAATTAGAAATCGCAAAGCATCGAATGGCAACAGGTCCCACCAGTATCATTCTTTCGACGTGATCCGCCTTTTTCAATTCCGACTCAATCCCATTTGAAAGGCTATTGACGTCACTAAAAGATTTTTCATCTACGATGGATCCATTAAGGCTCCATCCGATTAATTGTTTCGATAAATTGTCCGAATGTGCACTAAGTCGAGATAGGAGGAAGCGACATGTTCACCAAATGGTGATGTTTCGTTGCTTTTAAATGGTAATTATGGCTAGAAAAAAGATGTATTAATTATGCCTATAATTTTTACACTACATTTGACATGTATTATTTCCAATAAAAGATATGAAATCCCGTTTAGAATGTATTGTATTTTAGAATGTAGAAAGAAACACAGCGAGCTATTCCAATAGGATAAATTTTAATTTTAAAATTATTTCAGGTACTCAATGATAGTTTTCAAAATATAAATCCCCTATATAATAATAGTCTAAATTGTCTGTCCATCTAACCGTCTGTCCTCGAATTTTTGAAGCGATTGTACCTGGAATGGATACAGGCATCCATATTGTATTTTTGATGAGTTGGAGTTTCACCCCTTCCCTTTTTTTTCGAGTGTTTAATGCCATTACTTCAAGTTCTGTTGTCCCCGGTTAAGAGCAGAAAATTAAATTTATTAGTTTATCACATAATAAATAGGTAAAAATAACATATTTTTCTAACATTATGACGTCAATTTTTTAACCATCTCCTTTAATCATTTCTTATTTTAAATTATTTAAATATCGTCGCCATTATTTTCATACGTTTTACCACTGAATTTAGATATTGCGTAAATAGTTCCCTTTTATATTTGTATTAAATAATAGATTAGGTATATATGGGATAAATTTAAATATAATCATCGATTATTTTTTGTTGCAATGAAATTTTTATCGCCGGTATTAACAAATTCTGTTCATAAAAGTCTAAAAGTCAGTTTCACGAACTAATAAATATCTAGCGTTTAAGTTTTATATATCTTTTTAATTAAGAGGTTTGTTCGTTTGTGGGTTTGTTTTTTATACATAACCACACGGTTTGCAATGGATTCGTTAAATTTTGGATATCATTAATATATACCTCGAAATAACCACTGTCAATATAAAACCTATGCTGTCCATCCTATCAAGTAATATGGCAAGATAAATTAAAGTTGTCAACTAACATACGATCAGTAAAGATAAACAAATTATTAAGCATGTACCAGATAATTTTTATCTAAAAAACAAACCATTTTTTTACCTGCCTTACAGGGTACTTTACAATTCTAGAAAAATAAAAATTTTACTGATCCCGTCAGATGACGGGCTATGTGCTAGTTATGTATATTATATGAGTAAAAAACCTGTATCTATAAAACAAAAAAATTCATGTTTGTAATAATTATTTAATATTGCGAGATATTAAAAACTGAAATGAATGTGTTTAAATTTTTTATGACATCTGCGAGCTTATTCCACTTTTCTAAGGATATATTCCCACATACGCTGCTTCCCACTTATCGCTAGAAAACGCATTTCTGCTTATTCCTCTGCAACTACAGAAGAGCGAATCTTTTAAAGTCATATTACACTAATTGTCTGTGACAAATCGCCTGAATCTGTCGAGCGTCCAGTTGGAAAACAAAGCGACATCTGTCATAAATGGCGTCTGCTTTCAGCCTCAGGTGGAATTGTTGTAACGACGTAGGAAGTTTTTAATGGGGATTGGTGAGCTGCAATCCAAAATTACCTTTTACGTTCTCTATAGCGTTGAAAAGACATATTCTCGGAGAAAATGGAGCCTGGGGATTAATAGAGTTTTATATTTTTGCTTTCAGGATGAGTCTCCCTTTTTATCTCGAAAATAGCATTTATTTCAATTGCTTAAACACGTCCATATACGATAGTTTGGAACTATAATAAACAATGTTTGCATTCTTTTATTCGAAAGATTTGAGAGAGATAATTGCATCCGAAATGTTTTGAAATGCAAGTGAAATTTATTCGAAGCCAGGACCTAGTTTGTAACATATTTATATAATGGGATGCTGTTATTATTATTGTTACTCTCTGCTTTGCAGCTGCGTTTTCAATGAGTAAAATGCAATAAGTAAACTGATATCCGGCATTAAAAACTTTTATGTAAGGAAAATACAAATTAGAATTGAAAGATTAATTTGATAGCATGTGATGAGTAATAAAAGGGAAATTTTTCTTTGGGGAGGGAGGATGAATGCCTTTTTATTATATTTCTGACATCTGAAATCCGAATTTTAGGATAGAAAATGCAACAATAAGGAATAAATTATAATTGATTCATTTCATTTCCCTAAATACAGCAATAAAGGGAAATTGGTTTGAAGGCATAATGCATTTTAATGCATTTTATTATCATTCCTACTTGTAAAACTATCTGAGGATATGATATACAATTATATTCTTCAATCATTTAAAGAAATTCGTTTAGGTTTAGCATATGGAAAACGATTACATTTTTGTTTGTAATTGGAAAAAGAGTAATGCATTTAAATATAATTATATAATAGCGTTATTTCAGAATATTTTAAAACAGTATTTTTGCTTGTACTGATTTATGCTTATTTGTAAAAGAAATCTTTATTAATCTTTTTTTTAAAAACTAATATTTTATTTAGATTACTCACATGTTACTGAAGTTCCAAATAATTTTATTCCTATACCTCAACAAAATACTGACTCATATACGATTTTATGATATAAGAGATTAATATCTAAATAAGTATAAGGACATTTTTACAGTTTTCCCAATTTCTTTTTATCATTCAAGAAAGTATATTCCTATAGCACACTGATTTTCGTGAGGAGTAAAAATGTTATTTGTAATTCTTTGGCATTAAATACTTAAAATAAGTTTAATTAAAGTTATTTTGATAGCATATTATCCCTTAGTTTTATCCATAAAAAAAGTAATGGATAATAAGCTATTAAGCATATTATCCATTACTTTTTTTGTTTGTTAGTGGAAAAATAGTAACGCATTTAAATATAATTATATAATAGTGTTATTTCAGAATATTTTAAAACAGTATTTTTCCTTTCTATATACTAATTTATGCTTATTTGTAAAAGACATCTTCATTAATCTTTATTTTAAAAACTAATCTTTTATTTAAATTAAACAACAGTGTTACAACAATTCCAAAGAATTTTATTCCTATATTTCAACACAAAAACTGACTGATATACGAGTTTATGATATAAGAGATTAATATCTAAATAAGTATAAGGACATTTTTAGAGTTTTCACTAGTTTTTCTTATCTTTCAAAAAATTATATTCTTATAACACAGTGATTTTTCCGGGGAGTAAATATGCTATTTGTGTATATTTGGCATTAAAAACTTAAAATAAGTTTCCTTAAAGTTATTTTAATATCATATTATCCATTAGTTTCATCCATTACTTTAATAGCATATTATCCATTCCTTTTTTTATTTGTCATTGGAAAACTAGTAATACATTTAAAGATATTTATATAATAGTATTATTTGAGAATATTTTAAAACGGTCTTTTTCCTTTTTATGTACTGATTTATTCTTATTTGTAAAAGAAATCTTCATTAATCTTTAATTTTAAAACTAATCTTTTATTTAAATTAAACACCCATGTTACTGAAGTTCGAAATAATTTTATTCCTATACCTCAACACAAAAACCTGACTGATATACGAGTTTATTATATAAGAGATTAATATCTAAATAAGTATAAGGACATTTTTAGAGTTTTCACTAGTTTTTCTTATCATTCAAGAAAGTATATTCTTGTAGCACACTGATTTTTCCGGGGAGTAAATATGCTATGTGTGTTTATTTGGCATTAAATACTTATAATAAGTTTCCTTAAAGTTATTTTAATAGCATACTATCCATTAGTTTAATCCATAAAAAAGTAATGGATAATATGCTATTAAGCATATTATCCATTACTTTTTTTTATTTGTAATTGGCAAAATAGTAATGCATTTAAATATAATTATATAATAGCTTTATTTCAGAACATTTTAAAACAGTATTTTTGCTTGTACTGATTTATGCTTATTTGTAAAAGAATTCTTTATTAATCTTTATTTTAAAAACTAATCTTTTATTTAAATTAAACATCCATGTTACTGAAGTTCCAAATAATTTTATTTCTATACATGAACACACAGTTTGACTGATAGAAGAATTTATGATATACGAGATTAATATCTAAATAAGTATAATTACCTTTCATAGTTTTCACAAGATATAAATTTTTTCTTATCATTCAAGAAAGTATACTCCTATAGCACACTGATTTTTTCGAGGAGTAAAGATGTTATTTGAGTTCATTTGGCATTAAATACTTAAAAGAAGTTTCCTTAAAGTTATTTTAATAGCATATTATCCATTAATTTATGTAAACATTATGTATTTTGTGCAAATAGAATATACGTTTCATTGCAAGATATAATGATGATGACTTAGAAATTGAACTCACTATAATGGCTTTCATGTTATTAATTTATTATTGCATTTTTTAAAAGCACTTTCCTCTCCCATAATCTTGAATGCAACCTAAATAAATTGGTTTAGAAGTCAAGAAAAATTTTCATATAAAGAAATTGAACTTGATTTGAAAAAAATTTCCATTCAAAAAGGTTAACATACTCTACTATGTCTAGATTATGTCCAATTTCTTAGTTAAATTTTAAACTGAAATTTGCAGGTTCAAAACATTTTGAAAAAGTTATTTCAAAATACGATTTAATTTGTTGGTTTATTAACTTATTACCATCTTAGAAATATAGATCATGATGTTCATTTTGAAACAAATGTAGACATATTCTAAACTAATTAAAGAAGAAAATTGTAAGGGATAGAATTTACAGGATTATACCATTGAGAGTTAACTATATTTAAAAATATACTAATTCTATAAATTTTTGGTAAAATTTTATTTGCTAATTTGAAACACTAATTTACTTCTCTATCATCATCATATCACTTCAATCACCATCTTAGACATATCGATCATGATGTTCATTATGAACCAAATGTAGACATATTTTAAACTAATTAAAGAAAACAATTGTAAGTGATATAATTTACAGGATTATACCAGCAAAAGTTAACTATGTTTAAAAATTTACTAATTCTATAAATTTTTGGTAAAATTTTATTTGCTAATTTGAAACACTGAGTTACTTATCTCAATTCAGGAATTACAAGTGATTAAAGAAGAAAATTGTAAGTGATATAATTTACAGGATTGTACAATTGAAAGTTTACTATATTTAAAAATATACTAATTCTATAAATTTTTGGTAAAATTTTATTTGCTAACTTGAAACAATAAGTTACTTTTCTATCACCATCTTAGACATATAGATCATGTTGTTCATTAAACCAAATGTAGACATATTTTAAACTAATTAAAGAAGAAAACTGTAAGTGATATAATTTATAGGATTATACCAGCGAAAGTTAACTATGTTTAAAAATATACTATTTCTATATTTTTGGTAAAATTTTATTTGCTAATTTAAAACTTATTTTCTTATCTCCATTCAGTGATTACAAGTGATGAAAGAAGAAAATTGTAAGTGATATAATTTACAGGTTTATACAATTGAAAGTTAACTATATTGAAAAACATACTAATTCTATAAATTTTTGGTAAAATTTTATTTGCTAATTTGAAACACTAAGTTACTTATCTTAATTCAGGGATTACCAGTGATGTGCTCTTATCTAAAATTTCAAGTGAATCACTTTTAACCCTTTAAAGAACAATGGTTTCGTAGTGAAACCACCTGTAAAAATATATTTTCTCTTTTTTTAAAAGGTATAACAATGATATTTAGGATAGTTTTGACACTTCGAACTATTAATAAATGGCAGCACTACACACAATTTATTTTTCTCTTTAAAATATACTTGTTTAAACTGAATAAAAAAACAAGTATTTAGTTTTTCTCCGCCATGTTCTCAGATAAATATACCTACCCAAAACATAAATAGTTTAATCTATAAATAGCAATATCTATAAATCTATAAATATAAATCTACAATAGTCTAATATATAAATAGTTTAGCTATGCATCTGTTACATCATTTTCATGATAATTAGCAGTGTTCTTTAAATATTATTTAAATTTTAAGAATGTATTATTTTCGAGCCGTACAAGGGGGTAGATAATTTCACAGTTAAAACCCAACACCCTATCGAAACAATTTTAATATTTTTCACATATTTCACATATATATACATATATATATATATACACACATATATATATATAAGGTTCACAGATATCAATTATAACCTAATTCCATTAAATCCCAAAGAATTTTCAAAAGTGAACTTTAAAGGGTTAATGTAATTTAAAACTCTGAATTCAGTATTAACAGTGTATAATTTAAGTAGTGATATACAATTATAAGTGGTTAGTATAGTGGTTGTATAGTGAAAGTGTTTAAGTATTGGTATATAATTTAAATGAAGGTAAAGTTTATCACAGGAAAATATGAAAATAAAAAAAATTAATGAACAATAAAGCTGTAAAATAAATTATATGCGTATATAGAGTTTTAATTATTATTCTATTCTTTACTGTATAATTTATTCTTTAGAAAATATTTATCAAAGTGTAGAGTATAAATTATTTTGTATTTGAGCAAGTCATAAAAACCATCCATTGATTAAATGAAAATTACATAACTGAATAAATGTATCTAACAAAAAGGAAGATGATTTAATCTGTATGCATATTTTTAACGTAATCTCCTTCGATGCCCTATGTTTTTAATTGCTGTTAGTCAGCCTTTAAAAAGCATTAATTAATTTAATTAAAAAGTGTATTAATTGCCTCAACGTATGTTATTACTAATTGTTTCTTGTAACATTGCCCATTTATTTTTCTTTTAATTTTTTGCCTTTAATGGAATGGATACTTAATACTGAAGAAAAATGCAGAGCATATTATTATTAATTTGAAAAATATTATGCATTTATAATGGGTTTGACTTACTAAAGTATTTTTAATTTATTGTGTTTTAAATAAGCTTTAATGCATTTGTAAAGAAAAAAAAAGATTTTAAATGATATTTTCGTAACTTTAAGCATTAAAACTGTTTATATTAATTTTTTACTGCGTTTATGAGTAGTAAATTTCATAACAATAAACATAAAGTAAAAGTTCATATTTAACTTGCAATAAATTATGCTAAAATGGAATGAAAACCAGCGATTCCAGTTTTTCCAAAATATATAAGGATTAAAAATTTAATTATTTCTTATATATAAGTAGGATTTAATACTTTTTATTCCATTTCTTAGAATTTGAAAAAAAATAAAGTTTAAAATAAATTTTGTATGTAATTACTATATTTTCTTTCAAGATATATTTATATATTTTTAAGTATAATGTAAAATAAATGATGAATATGTAAATTTTCATAAATATAAATTCTATATCGAAGAAGTTATATAACGTTTATAAATGAACAACGTTAATAATATATAAGTGGTATATTTGTTTGAAGTTTTATATATTATTTGAAATAGTGTTTTTAATAAATGATGAATACGTATGCAACATTCATAATATGATTTACATAGACTACTATATTCTCTTGAAAATATTTACGTAATCAATGGATAAATTAACGTTTTTATTTATAGATTACTGATTCTACATGCAACTGATTTTCAGAGCTTATGATAAATTTCTTTACTTCAAGACTTTGATAGTATAGTATACATAAGATTGTTCATTTGTAAGTACTAAGGTTTATTTTGCTACACAAGGCTAACAAAATCAATTTACATAGAAACTAACACTGTATAAAAAGGATATGTTAACTGGAGAAATTTATAGGATTCTTTATATTTCAAAAAATATTTCTATAAACTGATATCATATTTAATACAAAGAAAACTTATTAAAACTCTTAATATGTAAAAGATAATGTTTATGATTGGTTTTATTATTTTAAAGAAGTGAAATAGAATTGAAAAATAAAATGTTTGAGGGTATATTTTGGTACTATAATAAATATTGAATGAACAGATTATAGGAATTACAAGAGCTAGGTATTTGTCTACAAACTTAACATTTGTAGCCCTAAATACGAACGTATCCAGTATAAAAAAAAGTATTAAACTTTTTAAAAGTATACAAAGGCTTCATGTTTCTGTTTTTCTTCATCACGAACGATAGAACTTAAATAAAAATAAAACACTTTTAGAAGCCTATTTTAATAGGAAACTAGCAATTTCAGTTTTCTAATTTTCGTGTTCAGATCTGGACAACAGAGTGTCAATTGAAGTAATATTTAAAAAAGTTTAAGAATATTAATGTTGCATGATACTGTTTGCCAGTTGCATAAAATTCTTACAGTTTTATTCAGCATTAAAATAATTTCTTTTTGTATATTATGCAAAGGCTTTATGTTTCTGTTTTACTTAATTATGAGTGATAAAACTTAAATAAAAATAAAATAAAATGAAACACATTTAGAAGCATGTTTTAATAACAAACTAGCTATTTCAGTTTTCTTATTTTCAAGTTTAATTCCAGACAACATTCTTTAAATTGAAGTAATATTAAAGAAGTTTAAGAATACTAATATTGCATGATTCTGTTTACCAGTTACATAAAGTTCTTATGCTTTTAACTCAGCAGTTAAATAATTTGTTTATGTAAAATATATAAAAGCTTCGTGTTTTTGTTTTACTTAATTATGGGTAATAAACCTTAAATAAAACTAAAATAAAAATGAAACACATTTAGAAGTATATTTTAATAACAAACTAGTCATTTTACTTTTCTAATTTTCATGTTAATTTAAGGACAACATGCTTTAAATTCAAGTAATATCAAAGAAGTTTAAGAATATTAATGATGCATGATTCTGTTTACCAGTTACACGAAGTTCTTATGCTTTTAATTTAGTTAAATAATTTTTTATGTAAAGTATATAAAAGCCTCGTGTTTTTGTTTTACTTATTTATGGGTGATAAAACTTAAATAAAAATAAAATAAAAATGAAACACATTTAGAGAAATATTTTAATAACAAACTAGCCATTTCACTTTTCTCAATTTGATGTTCAATTACGAACAACAGGCTTTGAATTGAAGTAATACTAAAGAACTTTAAGAACATTAATGTTGCATGATGTTGTTTACCAGTTGCATAAAGTTCTTACACTTTTAATTCAACAGTAAAATAATTTGTTTATGTTTACGAATGATAAAACATAAATAATTCATAAACCACGTATTAATAAATTAGTTTTCCATTAGATGTTAAAATCACAGCAGAAATGAGAATTAAACAGTTTTTTTTATATGTACTTAAAATTATTCAGATGAACTTAATTCATGACAAAAAAAAGCAAATCTCCGAAAGCATTTTTAATTAATTAACATATTTGGATTTTGTCTAATTTTCCGTTACTTTAAATTAAAAGCGTATTTATGTCAAAGCATTCCGACAAAATCCACTTATTTTCTGACTGAACTTCATATTTATTTTATAATACTTGGAGATTATTTAGCGTTGTCTTCTCGAATACCTTAAAATGAAGAAGCACTAAATTTTTCTGCCCATATCTTTAAAAATTAATTCCGATGACACATTTCATAAGAGTCAAAAATATATACACTCACACCAGCATCCTGGCGTAAAGAGAAGGAAGGACTTGTTGCTATAGCAACTTCCTCCCCATTTCATAATGGATAGGTAGCGTAAAAGTAGACGACCTTCTCTTTTAAGCAACGTCGAAGGAGCACGTAAGCTTTTTCATTATTTATGAACTATTCTGAGATGATCTCTTTCTGCCTCTACCAATCACTTAACAGGTCCTTTTTCTGAATCTAAACGGAGGGGTCTTTTTATTTTATATTATTTTGCGTGTCTCGCAGCGCGTGGAATCCACTGGTAGTTTTTCTTTGTCGTACAACAGGTTTGGAGAAAATGAGACCATTTTGAAATGAATTTTTGAGTTTCATTTTTCTCTCCTTTTTTTTCTCCTTCTCCCTCTTCCCCTTGTCTCTCAGGGAAAAGATTTGAGGCACATAAACTCACTAAAAGCATCTAAAGATTGCTTGAAAATCCGATCCTTTTTAGCATATCAATGCGGAATATTTTTCTCTCCTGCGTTTTCATTTTTCAGATTGTAATGATATAAACGCGCATGAAACAGTGGATTTAATCAAACTACTCTAAGTTGTCGTTCTGATAGTTTGCAAGAAACTCTTTAAGGAGAAGAGAAAAATAAAGAAATATTTGAGAGAAAAATAATAGAAACGAGGTAAAAGAAAAATTATTCTAACCATAGTTATGATTGTTTTAAAAATCTATGTTCTTATTTATAAAATAATATTAACAATGACGCCATTTTGAAATTATTTTTTTAGTTTCTTTTTTTTTACCTTTTTTCTGTTTCTCTTTACCTTTGTTTCTCAGGGAAAAGATTTGAGGCACATAAACTCACTAAAAGCATCTGAAGATTGCTTGAAAATCCGATCCTTTTTAGCATATCAATGCGGAATATTTTTCTCTCCTGTGTTTTCATTTATCAGATTGTAATGAGATAAACGCGCATGAAACAGTGGATTTAATCAAACGGTGCTAAGTTGTCGTTCTGATATTTTGCATGAAACTCTTTAAGGAGAAGAGAAAAATAAAGAAGTATTTGAGAGAAAAATAATAGAAACGAGGTAAAAGAAAAATTATTCTAATCATAGTTATGATTGTTTTAAAAATCTATGTTCTTATTTATAAAATAATATTAACAATGACACCATTTTGAAATTAATTTTTTAATTTCTTTTTTATTTACCTTTTTTCTGTTTCTCTTTATCTTTGTTTCTCAGCGAAAAGATTTGAGGCACATAAACTCACTAAAAGCATCTGAAGATTGCTTGAAAATCCGATCCTTTTTAGCATACCAATGTGGAATATTTTTCTCTCCTGTGTTTTCATTTTTCAGATTGTAATGATATAAACGCGCATGAAACAGTGGATTTAATCAAACTGTGCTAAGTTGTCGTTCTGATATTTTGCAAGAAACTCTTTAAGGAGAAGAGAAAAATAAAGAAATATTTGAGAGAAAAATAATAGAAACGAGGTAAAAGAAAAATTATTCTAATCATAGTTATGATTGTTTTAAAAATCTATGTTCTTATTTATAAAATAATATTAACAATGACACCATTTTGAAATTAATTTTTTAGTTTCTTTTTTTCACCTTTTTTTCTGTTTCTCTTTACCTTTGTTTCTCAGAGAAAAGATTTGAGGCACATAAACTCACTAAAAGCATCTGAAGATTGCTTGAAAATCCGATCCTTTTTAGCATACCAATGTGGAATATTTTTCTCTCCTGTGTTTTCATTTTTCAGATTGTAATGATATAAACGCGCATGAAACAGTGGATTTAATCAAACTGTGCTAAGTTGTCGTTCTGATATTTTGCAAGAAACTCTTTAAGGAGAAGAGAAAAATAAAGAAATATTTGAGAGAAAAATAATAGAAATGAGGTAAAGGAAAAATTAATCTAACCATAGTTATGATTATTTTAAAAATCTATGTTGTTATTTATAAAATAATATTAACAATGTCACCATTTTGAATTTAATTTTTTAGTTTCTTTTTATTACCTTTTATTCTGTTTCTCTTTACCTTTGTCTCTGAGGAAAAAGATTCGATGTACATAAACTCCCTAAGAGCATCTGAATATTTATTTCTTGTAATTCTGATTTTCTTAATATATAAATGCAAAATATTTTTCTCTCCAGGGCTTCTTTTTTGAGATTTCAATAATATTAATCCCCATAAGCAGAAAATTTGATAAAATTTTTGAAAGGTATCATTATGACATTTTTAAAAGCTATTCTTTAGAGTAATTTATCTTGGTCAGAGCCAAAATCTTTGAATAAAGATTTATAATTTTTTTCAGCTATAGAAATATGAGGTAAAAATAAAAAGCAAATATTTTTTTATAAAAATAAGTAGTTTTTAAATTCACATAAGCATTAAGAAATATGTTGCATTAATTTTTTTCATTAATTCAAAGCTACCACATACTTTTAACTACTTTTTTACGCCAACAGTCAAAGACAAGCCCTTTAACTGAATTTTTATGGTACCTCTCCAGCACTTTTGGGAGCTGTATTTTGATTTCTAATGACTTTGGAAAACCCTATCACTATTTTTGAAAGCTAGATATATTATTTTAAAAATAAATAATTATTTTGTTTTCAATTTTATTCACAATAATGGTTACTTGAACGTTATTGGTAATCTTAAGAAAAGTAAGTTTAAAGAAACTTTTGAAAATATAAAAAAACAACTGAAATGACGTAGAGTGACACTTGATCTAATTCTAGTTACGATAATTTAAAAACACTAAGTTTTTATTTATAGAAATAACATTAACTACTGGTATAATGAAATTGTTTTTAAATAAGGTTTTTTGTTTTATTATTTTCTTCTATATCTTTTCTGTTGTGACTACGAGAAAATATTTAAAAAGCATAAACTTACTAAAAACATTTGAAGACTACATTAAAAATATAACGCACTTGATCCTTTTTAACATATTGTAGATTTCTTTCTTTCTCTCACCGGTGTTTTCACATTTGAAATTGCACTGCTATAAAACGTATAGACTATAGATTTAATCAAGCTGCTTTGTGACATCATTCAGACATTTTGTAAGTAATTTTTCAAGATGAGAGGAAAAATCAAAGGAATGTTTAAGAAAATAATAAAAGAACTGAAAAAAATAGACACATAATTTACCTAATCCTACTATAACTGATTTTAAAAAGTGTGTTTTACTTTTTTATAGTGTTAACCATTGGTAACCAAATTCAGTGGTTAAAGAAATACTATATATTATAAAGTCACGGACATGAAATGATCTTATACACTTACTGCTGACTTATATTTCAAATATTTTGAATTTACTAAACAATAATACCCCTTTTTCTAACTCAAAATAAATTTGGTAATAAAAGGAAAATACGAGCATGTAATACATTGATTTTTGTTGGTAATAAATTAATGTGTAGAACATACTATAAAATTTGTGAAGAATTCTTCGTAAAAATATTTTTATTGTAATTTATAATAACTTTATTGCATTTATAATAACTTTATTTTACTTTAAGGTAAAATGTTAGTTCATTATGTATCATACTGGTTTTCATTATTGCTCAATGTCATGAAGTAAATCTTCAGAAAGGTTTTGTATGTTCAATTTATATTCATGTAGAATGATACAATAACATGAATTAAAATTATGAAAATGTGTTTCCATAATGTATCATACGGATTTTCCCTACTGTACACTGTACACTATTGTACAGTGATACATAAATGTTTTGTATGTTCAATTTATATTCGGTTAGAATGATACGATAACATGAATTAAAATTATGAAAATGTGTTTCCATAATGTATCATACGGATTTTCACTATTGTTCAGTGTTATAGAAAAGCAGATTTGTAAAGGTTTTGTATGTTCAATTTATATTCATGTAGAATGATAGGATAAGATAATTTAAATTTATGAAAATGCGTTTTCATAATGTTTTATAAGGATTTTCACTAATGTTCAGTGTTATAAAAAATCAGATATGTAAAGGTTTTGTATGTTCAATTGATATGCATGCTCAATAATACTATAAAATGCATTCAACTTATGTTTGAAATAATTAGAAGCAGTTTATGAAGATTGATCAATGTAAGATGAGTTTTACGTTAAGTAGAACTAAACACATGAAGAGGTCAAATGAAACATAAAATATTTAATCTCGTTTTGTATAATCTATTAGATAAAAGAAAAACAAAACTTTCTGTACGAGAAATATTAGTTATTATAAGAAAAATCATAAATTCCATGCTAATAAACTATCGGATATTTGGGACTCCAGAATATATGATTCTGTTACATCAATGAAAGGCAAATAATATTCTTGATTCGTTTTCTGTGCAAATTCTTTTTTCTGTACGGAATTACTAAATTAAAATAACGCATAAAAATACTTTTATAATTCTCGATCGCTGCTAATGATTTTATACGTGGAAGAGATAACCTAATTAATAAAAAGACATGAATGAAATTGGAAAGAATTATGTGGTAATCCATGCTGAGAAATTATAATTGAAATCTAAATGGATTTGGTTTCACCTCTGTTAATGACAATTGCTCTGCCTTAATCATCTCTCCTCTCTTATCATCACGATGGGACTTCCCTTTTTAAAAATATCTGGAACATTCGTTTCAGACAATCCAATAAATACTCTCCATGTAACGTAACTTATTTGATAAAATATAGCTTTAGATAGTTTAGGACGTAAATTTGTTAATTTACTGGTTATGTCTGCAAATAATTTCAATAACTTTTAATAGATTTTATTCAATTATTACCTTAATAAACATATTAAATCTATCACTATATTTGGCTGTAAAGTTTAAAAGTATTAAACGTAAGTATATTAAAGTTAAGTAATAAGTATTAAGTAACGTTTAAAAGTATATTTATAACAGTTCTGTATGCATGTAGAGATGAACTTCATTTCAATTATATACAATATAATCATAATCATATTTCAATTATATTTGTTAACTTACTGTTTATATCTGCCAATAATTTCAATAACTTTTAATAGATTTTATTCAATTATTACCTTAATAAACATATTAAATCTATCAGTATATTTGGCTGTAATGGTTAAAAGTATAAAAGTTAAGTAATAAATATTCAGTAACGTTTAAAAGTATATTTATAACAGTTCGGTATGCATGTAGAGATGAAATTCATTTCAATTATATACAATATAATCATAATCATATTTCAATTATATTTGTTAACTTACTGTTTATGTCTGCAAAATAATTTCAATAACTTTTAATACATTTTATTCAATTATTACATTTATAAACATATTAAATCTACCCCTATATTTGGCTGTAACGTTTAAAAGTATTTAAGTTAAGCATAATATATCTATATATACATATATATATATATATATATATATATGTATGTATGTATATATATATATATATATATATATATATATATATATATATGTATATATATATATATATATGTTTATATACACACACACATATATATATATATATATATATATATATATATATATATATATATATATATATATATATATATATATATATATATATATATGTATGTATGTATGTATGTATGTATGTATGTATAAAGGAAACTAAAGTAGAACTAAAGGAAATTATATTAAGTATATTATGCTATATATACTAATATATATGTATACTTAAGTATATTATACTATAGTATACTACTTATTATACTAATTATAATTTATATTTTACTATTTTAACTAATTTAATTATTTTTACTTGATTATAACTAACTTTAACTAAAGGAAACTATATACTAGATATCTATGTAAAACATTTTTGAAATAAGGTTTCTATTCCCTTTTGAATTAAAAATTTCTTCAGTGAAATTCTTCATTGAAAATAAAACATGCATTACCTTTTAAGCCATGAATCATGTATGTTATTATCATATAAATAATTATTCAACAATTCTATGTGTCTGTGTAAGATTAAAATAAATAAAATTTGTTTTGATATGCTAAAATTATTATTTGTAAAACTGACGAAAACTCTTTTTAAATGTTTAAAAGTATTTTCTCAAAATTTCAAAGAAAATCTTAAATAATCAATCAGGATGAAAAATTGAAATTACTTTACCCTTAAATCAAAGCTTATATCATTCCTCTTAATTTTTGAGATACAATATTATACTTTAAAATAATCTAGAAAAATCAAGATTTAAAATAATAAATATTGAAGCATTTACATTCTAGATATCTTCTTTTAAATGAGAGAATTTTATATTTTACTGTCTTAAAACACGGAGTTCAAACTTATTCCAGACTTTGAAGTCGAATGCTAATCACTCGTGTCAAAAGTATTAAGATTAATTAGGACATTCAATTTAAGTTGGGAATAAAATTAAAGAAAAAAAAATTACTTGACATAGTTTGTGGTAGCCATCTCAAAGAAAAGATCCTAACGCTCTATAGGGAATTACTAATCAAACTGAACAGAAAGTTGAATACGCTAATTAGAAATTAATAAAAAAATAAAAAGAAAAATACCCCTCTATATTTTTCCCTCTAGCGACCAATGTACTTAGGTAAAATATGTTCATTTTCTTCCTCTAGTACTCTATTTTGATTTTGTTAATTTGGTTTTCAAACTGCGATGCTAAAAAGGACAAGATGAGTGTAATTCTGTTAAAATAGGAACTGTCAAATGATGGTAGATTTTGGCAAAAGTGTCAATTAAAATCACTTCTTTTGCCAAATTTTCAACAAGGAAATTATGAAAAAAAAGAAGAGAAAAGAATTTATCTTTTTCGTACGTGCTTCAAATAGGGGGAGATTATCATGTTGATAAGACTGAATTTAGATAAAAAAAAGGTCTCTGATTATCTTGCTTTAAAACTACATTCATGTCTGGATTTGCAATTAAGATAGGAAAAAAATGTGAACATCACTTTTTTTTCGGAAATCACACATTAAGGCTCGTTTGAAGACAGTGGGATTAAAATCTATAATTTTTATTTCAAAATATGTCATTTATTCCGAAAAAACTGCAGTTATTTTGGAAAATTGGGCCTTTAAATGATTACTCATTTAATAAAATAATGCTCTTATAGCTTTTTTTCTCCTAAAAAAGTATAACTTATGGAAAAGAGTTTTAAATAATATTGATGAAAATGGTTTTATTTTTGCTTTAAAAAACGACTAGCTTAATTGGATTATAACTATATCAACTAAATTGGATTACATGTGTTTCATTAAAGTTCATCCTCTAAAATCTAAGTAAAATATAAAACAAGCCTTTGTTAACACCATTTATTCATGGTTACTTTAATATAGAAATATTGCTTATACATTATGATAATTTATCGCATTATACAATGATATAATAATAAAACAATATGATATTAAAGGTAGAATATTTTCTTATATATTAGTGGTGTCTTAGTTGAAGCTTTTTCAACCTTCTAAATTTATAATAAAGTGTATTTAATTTAGTCATATTACATCTACAAATATGTATCAGTTTTTTTTCAGTAAATTATTACAATTGGTATAACAATTTTAGAGATTTGCAAATTATCCTTAATAAATAATAAATCAAGTTCATATTTATTTGCTTAATTTTATTAATAATGAGTAATTTAGAATTAACATGGTAAATAATACCTGAACTGCATGCACCTATCATGATATGTTAAGATTTTATCTGCTAATTCTAACCATTCTTAGAGCCAATAAAAATTCACAATATATCTTTAAAATATTCAAAGGATTGAATTAAGGCTGTTGTACGATTCGCCCTACATTCAAGACATGTTAACAGGTGACTTCACCTTCATTTTGAGATTATTTAACCCATACTTTCAAATAACATTTTTTAAGTATTGAAGTAAAGGGCTTCAAATCCGAAGTCTTCCAAACCTGGGTGATTCTGAATTTCGGACTTTTCTTCATTTAAAATCCTTCGTAATTTTTCTTATGGAAAAATAAGCAATATTTTTCCCTTTTCTCCCCTGCATCTCACACGCAAAGTTTTTTACATGTTATGTCCAAAATTCATCTTCAGCTCTAAGCAGATGCATGTGAAGACGAAAATCGTAAGAAAGATTAAGATATAAAATCATAATTTTGGTTTTGGACATGAAATCACTAGTATCTTTGCTTTCCGTAAACTTGTTTATATGTTACGTCTTAAATTCATTTGAAGCACTAAGCAGATGCATGTGAACTCAGAAATCGTAAGAAAGATTAAGATACGAAATCATAATTTTGATTTCGGACTTACAATCACTAGTAACTTTGCTTTTGGGAACCTTGTTTATATGTTACGTCCTAAATTCCTTTGCAGCACTGAGCATATGCATTTAAACACAGAAATAGTAAAAAAGATTAACATATGAAATCATAATTTTGATTTCGGAGTTGCAATCACTAGTATCTTTGTTTCTCGCTCAATTATCTTTTATCAGACATGCTTTGAATGTTTTCTTAAATGGACCCCCCCTCCCTTTTTTCAGCTTCTATTTTCATAACTGTTTTAGTGTTACTGAACTTTGAATATGAAATAAATAAAGTACCAAAACCTTTGACTCAAAATTTGTTAAATATTAGAAAGCCTGTCAATTGGGTTTTAAAATGTGTCAATAACAACATACATAATATAAATAATTTTGTATGTTACGTAATTTCAAAATATTTTATGTCTAGATAAATATTTTAAAAAATAATTATACGTTTTATAAGATAGAATGTTTGTTATTGAATTTAAAACATCTGACATAAAAAGGTAGAGATAGTCCAGATTTAAGGCTCTCTTATGTACTATGAAAATTTCTTCTATAAAATACTGTGTTAGCTTAAGACGAATTTAAATTGTGGAAACTAAATAAACCTATAACACTTGCTCCAGTTTATGTATATATATATATATATATATATATATATATATATATATATATATATATATATATATATATATATATATATGAAATATGGGCAAAATTCTTCAAAACAGAACACACATTTTATTTTTGGTGACGATTCATCCATCAATGCAACAGGCAAGAACTTTTAGGACCTGATGAACAGACACTTTTTAAGTAGGGATTTCTCGGGAAAAAAGGCTAAGAATAATCTCTAAGCACATTTGATCATGTGATAAAAATACCCATGTCTAAAGAGAAAGTGTTTAATATTGGTTAAAGCAGTACAGACAGAGGCTGGATTAAGTCTATAGCGTGTCTGAATTGAAAAATCAGAATTACAACTCAAACCCCAATAACGTAATTTATGAACAGAAATTATTAAATTAATATTAAAATTTGTAAATAGGGGATTTTAATATTATATATATATATATTATATATATATATTTAATATTATATATATATATATATATATATATATATATATATATATATATATATATGCTTTCATGTATGAATCCAATTATTTATTCTAAAGTTACAGATATATTATACTTATATTTTTAGAACAGCATGTATGATACAAAATAATATTAAATTCTAAAATAATTAGATATGCGATACTTTTCCTATTTCTGCTCTTGGTAGTTACTGCGTGTCCCATTTACTGCGAAAGAATTCAGTCCGAAAGTCATTATTTATAAGCGTCAAATAATTCAAAGTAAATCATCACAATTAGCAAAATCAAATCAATTTGCTCATTCGGGGCGATTAAAAGTATTTCCTCTTCTCAAGCGTTGCAAACTTTTCTTTTCCGAGGAAATTTAAGCTCTGCTTTATCACTTCTCCTTCTGCGAGCAATCAAATCACTACACAACATCCAAAATTGAGTACAAAAACCCATTTGTGACTCCCTCGACGGTGCAGACACTATCATTAAGCAAGATTAAAATGAAATCCGTGGCCCCTTTCCGCGCATTAGGTGTGAAAACCATTAAGTACCCATTTTTTAAGCCGGTCCATCGATTGTATCAGTTTCATTAGGCGAATTATTCTGAAAAGAAGAGTTCAATTTCTTGAATATTGTCCTCCTTATAACGCAGCCCATGAGATCGCATCGTTTACGTAGGCTTCGACTTAGCTCTCTTTTTAATTTGTCTCCTCGGAGCTATTAATTTCGAGCGTAAAACTTTTTAGGAATGGAATGAGATGTCTCCCTGATAAATCCCAAAATCATCAGAGAAGCAGTTTTTAAGTGCATTGTTATAAGTGATCACTCATTCAATGCTGCCCCAATAGTACATATTGCTTAAATAATTGTAATGACTTTCTAGAAATTTTGGTATTTTTAACTGTATTAAATGCATTAAATGAAATTTCAATATTTTATTTAAAATAAAATTTATGAAATCGACAGTAAATTTTACTTTAATATTGCAATTACTTACAGCTTTTCATTCCATAGAATATCAAAATTAATTTCATAACATACTTTTAATACACCATTATTAAAACAAGTATTCAGAATAATGTAAGCATGTTTGGATGTTTAAAATCTCCTTGTTGGTAATGAAATTCATAACTCTTCTTATAGTATTTAATGTAATAATTACTAAATTAGATAGTTAAAAGTTTCTTATGCAGAAGTAGTAAACTTTTTACTTTTCTGATGTAGTACCGTTTGAAGAATCCCGTGAAAGTTTTAACATTTTTGTACAGTTGGCAAATTTAAACATTTATTCACGTGTTCTTACATATAAATGTTAAATTATTTCTCACTGTACGAGATAATTTAGTATATATACCATACGTAAGATTATTTTATGTACAAGTACTGAACTTTGAACTTTTCTGGTGTAGTACCGTTATAGAAAATCTCCTGAAAGTTTTAATATTTTTATACAGTTGGCAAATTTAAAAGTTCAATGACGTGTTTTTACATGTCAAAGTGAAATTATTTTTCATTGTACGAGATAATTTAGTAATTATATACCATACGTAAGATTATTTTATGCATAAGTATTGAACTTTGAACTTTTCAGCCGTAGTACCGTTTTAGAAAATCTCGTAAAAGTTTTATATTTTTATACTGTTGGCAAATTTAAACATTTTTTTACATCCTCTCACATGTAAGTGTGAAATTATTTTTCATTGTACGAAATAATTTAGTGTTTATATACCATACGAAAGAATTTTTGCTACCTGAATTATATTAGCACGAAAGGAATATTTCCTTTTACTAAACACGATATATTACTGCATAATTAGAATATATTGCTGCATGTCTGCATGTGGTACTGCATGAATATGAAAATACTTAAAAATTAAAATTCAAGTTGTTTTCACTCATAATGCACTCCTGTCCACATGTACAAAGAATTGGGTTTATCTCGAAGTGCTATCCTGATGTACCCCAAGCATATAACAAAGGTTCCTCGGTGAAAAAGGCTTCAGAACCGTTGATCTAGAATACCATTTTAAGTACACCAATTCAAATAATAATTGTCCCCCTCCCCTGTGGTTTTCATATACTAACTAAGCGAGAAGGTTAAAGATGATGGTACACCTCTTCTCAGCAAAGGTATACTTATAAAGGGAAAAGTAATTTTAAAGGAAAATTCGTCTGCTTTTACTTTTTATGAAAATATCGAATTTATTGTTACCAAATGCATTTAGAATTCATTACAGGCACACATTCTACTAGTTTAAGCTTATATGTTCTGTTTCTGAAGTGAAATGCCTGGATTTAAGGTGACGATAAATACATAGTTATGAAAAATAAGCATACAGAATCTATGAACTGAGGAAAAGTTGGCCTTATTTAAAAAAGACGAAGTCAGTAGTCTTTATCTAGGGATTGAATAGGAATTGTTTAGGCAAATCTTATATGATAAGTATAAATAAAATACATTTATAATTTTTATATAAAATTTTATATAATTTACGAATTTTATTTAATATATAATTTGTATATATTTTTTATGTAAATTTAAAAATCAAATTTTTTAAATTTTACACAAAACATCTATCATTTTATTGTTTAGCTTTTCCAGGGAAAGAATACTTTGGGAACTACCTTTACTAATCACCAAGACGCTATCCTTAGGTAACAGTTGTTTTAATATGTTCTCAAGACTTCCTTATAAATTATATTAAACTAAATATAAAGGTTATATCCGATCTATTTATTCATCAATTCTTAATAATGTACAGTCTTATTTGCTTTTATAGTAAACTAAAACAGCTAAGGAATAATCGAAGTCTGTATTACTTTGGTTGCCTATATTGGCTTAATACCCTTTAATTTAAACTTAAAAAGAAAATAAATAGTTAAACTATAATCGGCTGGCTGTATGTACCTCGGCTAGCATTTTAATTTAGTCATTATTTCCAATTAAATAAATGGCAAAAAATTTAATTTAATACTGAATACTTTAGAATATTCTAATATTACTGGATATGAATGCTACAATAAGTAAAGTTTTGCCCAGCAAGTTTTAAATTAATGTTTGACACACTAACTTGAAATGATTTAATATTAATCTTGCTAAAGGTACCATGAAGATTTGAGTTTCATATTTTTTAACATATAAAAGATCTATCTCTAAATTTTACAGTGAATGTAATAAATTTTTAAGTCTTAAAAAATTCTGAACAGGTGAATGATAAACGTTGTGAACAGTGCGTTATTTCAGAGTTGCTATTAAATCAATTACTTATTTAGTTTACTATTTATCCAGATTGTGAAAAACGTAAATAGAATTAAAAACTATATTAATTCCTTATTTTTTCAAGATTGACTCGTCTGTGACTCTGTGCATTATATTAAAAATACAGCCTTTAATTGGTGTTTCCACTTTTCTCATCAAAAATATTTATAATTTTATAATTTATATATGAGATACTATACTGTAGGTTGTAAATATACCACAATTT
>CM063506.1:60712444-60729944 GCA_032207245.1 Pardosa pseudoannulata | reverse complement strand
TTTACTTTTGTACCTTTACTACTTTTTACCCAATGATTTCAAAGGTTTCTCTTAATGAAAGCACAAGTTTAGGTTTGAATATTCTTATAAATAGACACTTTGATCAATTTGTTTAAAACTGATTAAATACTTTAACAGAAATTACTGTATTAAGTACATTAAGGACATTGAAACTTCTATTGAACAATTTTTAAACTTTTATCCTTGTAGACCACAGACTCACTCAAAATTTTGTTTTGAATCATCGGAACTTCCTAAATATGTTATATACTGTCAAAACCTTTTAAAATGTCTTATTTTTATAAATAATAATACTTAGTACTAATGCTGTATGATTGTTATTGGTTCGTGTCCATTTAGAAGTCTTATTTCTGACTTGGAAAGGAAAAAGGAATGTTCTTGTTTGAAGGATCTATACATTTAAGTACTGGAGAGATGTAATTTCAAAGAAGACACCAAAATGATGAAGTCCATTCAGAAGTCATATGGTTTTTCATAAAAAGATGGCTGCCATTGTCTTTAAAATTTGGACCTCTGTATGTGGAACCTTACAATTTCAAGCAGGTACCAAGAAGAATTTCCCAAGGCTTGACCTATCACCTCCAGCGGTGTCACTCGAATTTAGAGGACATTACAACTAGGAACCTCTAAGCCTTCCTAAAGTAACATGGCAGTCTTCAGATGGCTCGAGCCTTAAACCCACAATTTTAAAGCTATAAATTTGATGCCTTTCCTTGGCTATATGGCTCAAGACTATATACTCTATATACTTTACATTAAATTTTAGTGCATTTTAGGAACCATATTGTTTCTGTGAATGCACATACCAATATTTTAATCTCATGCTTCATTTTCATAAATAGTGTTATAAACTCGATAAAAGTAATAAAGAATGTCTTAAATGATATTTTAAAATATATCAAAACATTTTTAAGTTAACAAAATTTAATAAGATACAATTATATCAAAATGTCAATCGTGAAGTTAGGAAGAACTCCAAACTCAAATACTAAGTCATTTGAACTTATATAATACTTGAACATACCTGAATATAAGCATAATATAGTTTCTGATAAAATATAGGCTTAACATTCAATTGTAATCTAACAAAAAAGAACTAAAGATGATAATATAACTTATTGCATAAATATTATTTATTTCAACTTTGAATTTAAAAAAGCTATTGTTTACATTTAAGTGATATGCTATCCCTAAGATTTCATCAATAAGATTTTTTGTTCATCTGACTTATAATTTATTCTGACTTAGTCTTTCTCATAATCTTTCACCATCCTATTATTAAGATCATTTATTAAGTCTTAAGTTTGTTGAAAACGATGTTTAATAAAGAAATGCAGATAGTTATATCTCCCAAAATATCTTTACAGTAATGGTTAAATGGAAAGTAAATTTTATAAAAGTCTAGATTAAGTAAGTATTACAAAAGTGCATTGAATACAATATTCAACGAAAGTAAATGTTTTAACTTTTGAGTATTCATCCAATTTTAACGCATTTTAAACTTAAAGCGATTCACCGCAGAGTATACTTCAGTATTCCCCAAATATTAATTACCCTTTAATTGAGATATTTTTAATGGGAATAATGTTCAGGAGATTGTCTATTAGGAGTATTTTACAAACTGATGCACTACTGCAGTATAGCAAATTCCCACTATGACGTATATTCCAGAGTAGTCAGTGGGCGGATGACGTTAAATGCAATTATTTAAATGCTATCTCGAAGCTTATAAATTAAAAAAAAGTACTTTGAATTATTTTCTAAAAATAGTTTACGTATTTTAAAGGTATTACAAAATACATCACATTTAAAATGTTACAATTTTAACATATTACATTTTAGACATTTATGTACTTACGCTATTAATAGAATCATTATTTAAATTGTGCATGGATTTTATATGGGATTTTTGTTATTCATTGTACGAAACTGTGAAGAATTAGAAGCACCCAAGCCATTATGACGTATTTGCCTGATAGTCAGTGGGATGACGTTAAATGCAATTATTTAAATGAAATCTCGAAGTACATAAATTTTTACCCCAACATTCCATTTAACATTTTGTAATTCAGTTAAAATTTAATCTTAAATAATTATACTCATTACCTTAAAAACTTATAATTGACAACTAAATAAATATCATAAAGATCTCAGTAAAAGAAATATGTAGAGAACATTTTTCAATAATAGAAAATAACCATTTTTCAACTTCGAGAAAACTTTAAATTTGAACAGTGTTAAATGATAACACATTCATTTAAAGAAATCTTAAAAAAAATGAAATTCATCCATTCTGAAAACTTTAAGCTATAATTAAAAGTATGACCCATGAAAGGTGTTGAAGGTGAAAGAAAAGATAACAAATGTTCAGTCACAAGTAAAATAAATTATCAATTAAACTTGGATATAAGTTTGGAAACCTTTGTACACATATAAGGTCTCGCATTAAAATATTTTACTAATTGTGAAGTTCCATTATTTATTATACTTTAATTTAATTTTAAAGATAAGAACGGTGATTAATAGTGAAAGAGATTTTACATGAGCTAGATATTAAAGCTGGACAAATCTCAAATACTCAACTTTAAAACGTTTGAAGTATTTCAAATTATTGAATATACTTAATTTTAAACGATGCAATAACTTTCAAAGTACTGTTTTATACTTCTTAACCCCTTCCGGTATGATTTAATAATGAAAAACTGTGCATGAAATAACCATTTAATTTTTATTTAAAAAACTTGTTTCATTTTACAATTCTTACATATTCTTAATTAAAATCCACTTTTTACATAGTGTTAAATAATATCATAAACAGTAAAATTAAGAAAATATCAAAGCAAAACATTAATAAGGTATACAGATAATAGTCTTCAAGCTAGTGGTACTTTTCAAAACAAAGGGCAAAGGAATTCTTAATTGTTTACACCACCAAGTAGTCTCACTTTTAATTTGATTCTTGTAACACACACGGCATTTCTTAGTAGGTTTTCTTTTATTCTGACTCATTAATTTGGCAATGATTCGTACCAAGAAATTTTAAGTAAACAATATGCAATAGTGACTTGTGATTTTCACAAGTGATAAAAGTGTTGCCAAATTCAGTACACTAGAAATTTTAAACTAAATTAATTATCATATTTAACAGTAACTTTAATCGCATGACGAGTGTAGCTCGTCATTGTGCGGTATGGAATGAAAAACTAATGACGAGCTAGACTCGTCCTTTTACCGGAAGGGGTTAAGGGACATATTAACTTTCGAGACTTCAAATATTCATAACAACAGCCTTTTTTCAATCCTCATAAAACAAAATTTTCTACTCAGATAATTATGAATTTTTACATGTACTTTCATAACGCTTGAGAACAGAAAAATGCTTATTTTCATCATTTCATGTAGAATATTTTTAAGCAACATAGAAAATAAACACCCTATAAAAAATGAAACATATTTTCCGCAAGATAACTTTTGGAATATGTATATTAAAAACTAAATCTTTTATATCAAATTGAAATTTTTAATCAGTATCTATTTTTATTGTTTAAACAAAATATATTCCCCTCTTTTCCTTACAGTAGAGCATAAAAAGTATGAAAAGACAGAAAAGAGTGGATTTCTTTTATACGTAAATATGTATCAACTTATAAATATGTATACATAGAAGACTTAAAATTTGAAAGAAATAATACAAATAGTATTTTTGTAGATCTATATTGTTCGAAAGTTTATTTTATAAAAAACTAATATAATAACTAGCCTATTTTTAGAATATATTATTTGTATAATCATTCCAAAATTTTTTATGTTTTCAAATCTGTATTATTGATTAAATATTTTTCAAGGTATGATACCGATTTCAATCAGCATATCTTCATGATATCTTTACATATTTTGCAAATAACTCACTGTTTTTTTAAATATTACGAATTTTATTAATAAGTAATAGTTGGAAAGTGCTACCTAGAATAAAAATAGTGGAGGAGTGAAATATTTTTATTATTTTGTACAGAAAGTTATATTTTATTAGAATTTGGTTTAGGTGTTTTCCACATTTCCATGAATAAGTTCAAATAATTAAATGTAAATTAATATTAGCATGCGTTTATATAGTTATTTTTAACTTGCATTAGAAAACGTTACATATGTTACGTAGAAACTATAATTATTTTGTTTTATTCTTCATTTATTTCAATTTTAATAAATACAAAATGAAATATTCTACTATCGATTTATATAACTATATATCTATAGGTTTTAGCAACAATGTAAACACATTTCTAAAAAGTTTTAAAGTTTATAAAAAGTTTTAAAGATATATGACATTAAAAAAAACTAAAAACTATCAAGAAGTTAAAAATTTTAAAAATAACTTTTACCATGATACAAAACAAAATATGTACTTCATATTAGCATAAATCTTCATAAATCTGCTTCAAAGAATAAAAATAATAATTTTCTTGTATTTGATAAAAAAAAAATATTTTCTAACTTACAAATGTCACAAGTTATTTTGTGGATAATTGGATTTCTTCTTGTTTCCCTTGGTATGTATATTTTATGTTTTTGTAAAAATATATTCCTACAAATAAAGAAACTAAGTATAAAGTGATAAAATTAGAATATTATTGAAGACTTAAAATATATTTTACTCAAAACAAAGCAAGAACTTTTCAGTTTATATAGAATCGAAATTAGCCTATCATAATAAATGCTTTTCAGCGTGAAAGGTATTATATCCCATTAAAATAAATAGAATCTCTAAAGGTAAAAATTTTAATTTATTTGATGATAAATATAAAACTGAATATATATTTCTATTTAGGAACTATTTTAATTTAATGTATTTCACACAAAAGCTTCCTCTAAACGAAGCTATACTTTGAATTTTATTACCTTCAACAATAAAACTTTTAATAAAATATTTTATGTTGCAAAAGGATCTTTCTACAAAAATACTGAAGCTTATATATTCCTCGTCAGTTTTATATTACGGTTAGAATATTCGAGTTGCTAGCCCACTAAATTATAGTTTAGATTGAGAGGGAGAGAATTTTATAGTTCCCATCTGTATCAAGAACAAAGCATAACGTATGTACACCTTAAATTTAAAGAAATAGTTCACCTAAAACCTATAGATATATAAATATATAGATCCCTAGTAGAATATTTCATTTTGTATTTATTAAAATTGAAATAAATGAAGAATAAAACAAAATAATTATAGTTTCCACGTAACATATGTAAAGTTTTCTAACGCAAGTTAAAAATAACTATATAAACGCATGTTAATATTAATTTAAATTTCTAATTATTCATGGAGAAGTGGAAAACACCTAAATCAAATTCTAATAAAATATAACTTTCTGTACAAAATAATAAAATTATGTCACTCCTCCACTATTTTTATACTAGGTAGTGCTTTCTAACTATTACTGATTAATAAAATTCATAATATTTGAAAAAAACTGAGTTATTTACAAAATACATAAAGATATCATGAAGATAAACTGATTGAAATCCGTATCATACCTTGAAAAATATTTAATCAATAATACAGATTTGAAATCATGAAAAATTTTGGAATGATTATACAAATAATATATTCTAAAAATAGGCTAGTTATTATGTTAGTTTTTTATAAAATAAACTTTCGAACAATATAGATCTACAAAATACTATTTGTATTATTTCTTTCAAATTTAAAGTCTTCTATGTATACATATTTATAAGTTCATACATATTTACGTATAACAGAAATCAACTCTTTTCTGTCTTTTCATACTTTTTATGCTCGACTGTAAGGGAAAGAGGGTGATATATTTTATGTAATTTTTTATTTCACCTCTAAAATTTTTAAGAAGCACAAAGAAGTAAAAATATCCCTTTGAACTTAGAATACATGCAGTATACACGTTTGATATTGTAAACATTTATGAATATACAAAAAAAAAGAAGTAAGAGAAAAAACTTATTTATGTTGCATGATTCAACAATAAAAAACCACCAGCTCAAGTGCTTAATTGTCCAAGTGGAAGTAAAAACAACAAATTTGCAAAGGATAGTTTTGTGAATGGGAAATATAGCAAAAACGGTTATAAAGTGTGAACAAAATAGAGGGATAATGATCGCTAGTTACGTATGTCATTACAACCACTAACATCTCCTATACGTCATTTTCTGTTAATAATTTAAATACGTCAGAGTAATGATATATTAATATTTTTTAATATTCTAATTGTTCAAACACTTAAGAACAAAGTACAGTGATAATGATCGCTAGTTACGTATGTCATTACAACCACTAACAACTCCTATATGTCATATTCTGTTCATAATTTAAATACGTCAGATCAATGTTATATTAATATTTTTTAATATTCTAATTGTTCAAACACTTAAGAACAAAGTACAGTGATAATGATCGCTAGTTACGTATGTCATTACAACCACTAACAACTCCTATATGTCATATTCTGTTCATAATTTAAATACGTCAGAGTAATGATATATTAATATTTTTTAATATTCTAATTGTTCAAACACTTAAGAACAAAGTACAGTGATAATGATCGCTAGTTACGTATGTCATTACAACCACTAACATCTTCTATACGTCATTTTCTGTTCATAATTTAAATACGTCAGAGTAATGATATATTAATATTTTTTAATATTCTAATTGTTCAAACACTTAAGAACAAAGTACAGTGATAATGATCGCTAGTTACGTATGTCATTACAACCACTAACATCTCCTATACGTCATTTTCTGTTAATAATTTAAATACGTCAGATCAATGTTATATTAATATTTTTTTAATATTCTAATTGTTCAAACACTGAAGAACAAAGTATAGTGATAATGATTGCTAGTTACGTATGTCATTACAACAACTAACATCTCCTATACGTCATTTTCTGTTAATAATTTAAATACGTCAGAGCAATGTTATATTAATATTTTTTAATATTGTTCAAACACTGAAGAACAAAGTACAGTGATAATGATCGCTAGTTACGTATGTCATTACAACCACTAACATCTCCTATACGTCATTTTCTGTTAATAATTTAAACACGCCGGATCAATATTATATTAATATTTTTTAATACTCTAATTGTTCAAACACTAAAGAACAAAGTAAAGTGATAATGATCGCTAGATACGTATGTCATTACAACCACTAACTTCTCCTATCTGTCTTTTTCTGTAAATAATTTAAATTTATCAGACTAATTCTATATTAATATTTTTTTAATATTAAAATTGCTCACACACTGAAAAACAAAATTATATCCATAAAATCTGTAATTCAAATAATATACCCTTACAGTGAAGAGCGCCTTTCTGCAGAACCTCTTAGAGGATGCTAAATATTCCTTGTAGTTTATGTTTCTTCAAAACTATGTCTTCAAAAGTGCACTTATGTCAACTCACAGCCCCCATAACACATATAGGGTGAAATCTCACTCGACTTCTTTTCTCCCAGAATACATAATATAACAGTTTATAAGTATAAACTGCTACAGACTGAAAAAATAGATTTTTTTTTATTAGGAATCAAAAGAAAATTATGAATGAGTTTCTTAGAGACGTGTTTTTCCGATTTTGATTTTAAATCCTCGTTTACGTTTTATTTTATACTGAACACATCTTTGTAAGAAATACCCGGCTATCGCTAGCAACAAATTTCTGCTCTCTGTTTTCAAAAATAGAATCTCTCCCGCTTCTTTCGAAAGAATAGCATCTTCGGGTCCCTTACTTCATTCCCTCAAAAGGAAGTTAAAACAACAAGCAAGGCTTCCCATCTCCAACAGGCTCTGCTGTTATGTCTGCGAGTAATTGCTTCTTGTATTGAAAACGAGGTCAGAGCTGTTATTTCGCCTCATGAGACTGCGTATAAATTGAAGAGTAAAAAGAAGAAAAAATCTAGAAATAGTGGGAAAAAAAGAAGAGAAAAGTCTCAAAAGGAGCGGAGCTCTGCCAGGCACCTCTCCCACGGACGTGGGGCTCTACAGTCTTTAATGCGGCGTTCCTACTATATTACACTGTCCATCAAGAGCTGGGAAGAAGTTCATGAAGTTTACGATCTTCGGACCAGACATTTGGCCGACGCATTCGCCGTTTCTTTCTATTTCGGTTTCATCTTTTCTTTTCACGATTCCGGGTTATTTATTTATTTCTGGTCAATGGATTGTTTTGATTTCCAAAATTCGAGTGGAAAAAATCTTTTTTTTTTTTTTTTTTTTTTGCTTCAGTCTGTTGCAGTTTATACTTATAAACTGTTATATTATGTATTCTGGGAGAAAAGAAGTCGAATGAGTTTTTACCCTATATGTGTTTTAAGGGCTGTGAGTTGACGTAAGTGCACTTTTGTTGACGTAGTTTTGATGAACCATAAATTGCAAGGAATATTTAATATCCTCTCAGAGGTTTCTGTAGAAAGACAAATTTCACTGCAGAGGTATATAATTTGAATTACAGATTTTATGGATGTAATTTTGTTCTACATTGTTTTAATATTTAGAATATTTAAAAAATATTAATATAGAATTAGTCTGATAAATTTAAATTATTTAAAGAAAATGACGTATAGGAAATGTTAGTGGTTATAATTACATACGTAACTACAAATCAATGTACTTTGTTGACAATATCACTGTAATTTGTTCTCACTTTACAACCGTTTCTCCTACATTTCTCATTCATAAAACTATCCATTAAAAATAGATGGTTTTACTAAATTTACTTAAACGATCAAGCTGGTGACTACTATATTTAAAGTTGAATTTTTCATTTCAAGAAGCATGCAAGGGTATAAGAATGACTTTGCTTTAAGTACATCTTCTTAAATCTAAAGCAGAGTAGAAACAGATCTCCAGGATCCACAATGACATTAAAGGGTATCGTTTGAATTTGAAAGACATTATGATCACGTCCTTATTTCACATGCCTCCAGCTGTCTACGTCAGTGGCAAACCTCGAGAGCTCCAAAAAGCTGACTGGTAGGTCACTTGGGACACAGTGGAGAAGGACAGGTCTGTCTACGCCTACTACCCAAAAGTAAACCCCCCTAGGTTAATCTCCAATGCAGCCCTTACAGCTTTCCTTACTGAGAATGTCCCATTCACTGCCTATCGTTGCCGGTTTCAGTTCTCCGAATCGGCTAGTCCGAGATATGTTTCCAGTGTTCTCGGTGTGCTCGACCACTACGTATTTGACTGCTCCCTTACAAGGGATTGGCATTTCAAGCGCCCCAGACCAAGCCTGGAGGTTGCCTGGGCTGATCAGCTAAATTGCAACAAAAACCTCTCATCCAATTTATGCAAACTGTCCGTTTGGCTAATGGAAAATTCGGAGAATCTGCAGGCCCCGTAACAAAGCTGATTCCGAATATGTAACTTTCACTGCCCTATCAGTATTGTATTTCTTTTCATGCAATTCTCTTGTAATTATTATTATTATTATTACTTTATTTTTATTTTTTCCTTTTATTATTATTACTATATTTTGTATTTCTAAGTGTTATTTTGTCTGTTCTAAATTTGTATGTGTGGGTTCGAAATATTTTTACTGTATTTATACTTCACTGTACAATGAGCTGCTGTGGATTGTACCGCCGAGGACACCGAAAACATCTTAAACCTTTGTTTTAAGGTAGATAGTCCTCGTTGGTGCAGATGATACCCCTAGCAAACACTACGATCTTTGATTGGCTCAAGCCTCCATCTCAATTAGGATCTTTGCTCATTATGCACAAAAATGAAGTGTATTAAAAGTAAAAATCTACCTTATAATGTATTATATATTGCGAAATATTATTAAAAATACTCCTATACAGGAATATAGTGAAAAATTTTATTTAATTAATAATATAATTTATTTTATAATTATAATATAATACCGATATAATATATTATAAACCGATATAATATATTTTCGGTATATAGGAATGTACTTGTAATAACTTGTAAATATTCCTATTTACAAGTTATAGAAATATGTATCAGCATAACAAGTGAAAGGTCATTAAAATGAAAAATAATTTTTTGTCAATGCCAGGCATTTTATTTTGATCAACAAAAACATCAAGCTAAAACTCCTTTTCCATTACTGAACAATATTTTAAAATTGGTCGGATATATGTTGCTTTTATTGTTGATTCATACAAAGAAAATAGTTTTTTTCTTTTACTTTACCAAACATTTAACCAAAAAAGAAACATTCATGATGTACAACTTTAAGAACTGTCTTACATTTTGACATGATTAAGGGCACTTACAAAAGAACATCAAGTGTTGCTTCCGAGAAGAAGACATCAAGGAATATATTCAAGAACTATCCTACAAAACATAAGTCCCCTATTTAATGTCTTTGTGAAATATATATTTTCCGACTTAAGCAATTTATGTTATTAAGCTGTTTATCTAATATAAGAAAGAGTCCATTATTATTTTAATAATCTTGGTAAAAGATATGTCTGTTAGAATTAGAAGAAAAATATCAGTTTTTGTTTCACAGAATTCCATTTCGATATAACAATTATTTCATAAAACGATGTGTAGTATTAGACTCACAAGGGTCACATGGGTTACATTACATGTTGAAAATGTAACCCATGAGATAATTGTTTTGAAATACTTGATTTCTATTATTTTATTATATTCTAAATACTTCGAATTCATCCTTCGGTAAGTAAGCTTCCCAAATTATGGTTATCTTAATTTCAAAATACAAATTAGATTTAAGGTTATGTTACACAAGCAAATTAAATAACTGAGAGTCTCAGTAGCTGAGTCAGTAAAGACAAAGATCTCGTAACCAGAGGGTAACAAGATCGAGGCTGCAGCCAGCCAAAAAAATCAATCACCATTAATAAATATACAACATGTTTATTACTGGTGACAGGGGCATGTAAAATAGTTACATGTTCGCAATAACCTCCAAGTTTTAAAACGATACCTTTGGAATGGACGACCAACTCTGGGAGTATTTTGTTTGATTCCTGCTTCTAAATTCTGAGGACCCTATCTTGAGGTTAAGTCTTCATTCTTCGTGGTTCTTCATTCAGAATGAAGCTGCATTTTATCCTTAACCATGCACCAGTCGTATATTGCAACTAGGTTTATTGGATTATCTGGAGGCTTTCCTACAATACTCGGGGAGTAACAGCAGCATACGTATTTTCCAATGTAAAGAAAACTTTCTTTCATAACACATTCATTTATATTTAACTTTCATGAAGAGATTAAGAAATATGCCCTAAAGAAATAAAAGAACTCTATCTGAAGATATTTACTGACAAACTAGCGAAAGTTAGCCTTATTATTTTGCCAGTTCCCTTAAAGAGAAGTAATGTATCTATAAATAAAAATACTACTCACACGAAATAAATGTTAAATACTTTTATGAATTATAACGCCGTTAGCGATGTCATAAGATTGACATCTAAAATTTGAATACAAAATAGTGCAACTGCTTTAAACGCTGTCAGAGGAATTAAGTTACTTAAGTTTTTTTTTATTTCCTTGTATACCGGTTTCACTCTATTTTATATATATATATATATATATATATATATATATATATATATATATATATATAGTTATAAAATTTGGATAAAAAATGATGCAACTGCTTTAAAAATGAAAGTGTTGCATAAACTAATATTTATAAAATAGAATATTTGAAGGTCAAAAACAATAATATTTTTAAAATCAGAAAACACCTTTCAAACAGTCGAATTAAGTTACTTAAGTTATTTTATTTCCTTATATACCTGCTTTATATATATATATATCTCTTCTATATATATATATATATATATATATATATATATATATATATATATATATATATATATATATATATATATATATATATATATATATATATAAATATATATAAATATAAATGTAAATATATATATATATATATATATAACTCTTTTATAATAATAAAATAAATAAAAAGACATTCGCTTGCGTAATCTTTCGGAGTAACATGGTCAAGCGCAGAAATATTTCACAGGAAACTGATGACCAATGAAGCAAGAAGAATCAATTAACGCTTTGACATGGAGTAGTTAACACATTCCACGCTTAGCTCAGCCACGAACAAATAAAAGTGGCACAAGTGTTGCCTTTAAATGAAACTATGATTTAATAAACTTATTATTACCAAAAAAGACTGCTTTCAATTCGTCTTAACACTGGATCACGATATATATATAAATAATATAGATATATATTTACAAGTATATATGTATACATTTAATTCTTTATCTCTTCACAAAATATTACTACGTTATTCTGTGAGTAAAAGATAAATTGTAATAAAATTACATGCTATCTCTCCTTCCCAGTTTTAGGTTTTATTTTCCTCGAGCAATATAGTTTGGGGAACAGCTCTATATTGGTTTCCTCGATTCGATTTCCTGACACACAATACTCACGTTTTTCTGAAGTACTGTCACCCTCCTTGTGTCTCAGTTAGAGAGTTTTCCCTACTATATAGTACACTGAAAGAGATGGAATTGCCGGAGTTCTTTCAGGGGAAGCTTTAACCTTTTTCTATATGCTCTGCTGGGGCCATTTCTGACCTACCATTCCCAATCTCTCTTCAGGAGGCCCTAAAAAGAAATTGAATCGCTGTTTCCAGGAAGAGGAAAAAAATATATTAGGGAGTGGGACATAAGTTCCTATTTGTCAGTAGATCCCCGGTTTTTTCCCGATGTGGCACAGATCGAAGCTTATATGGAATTCCGAAGTGGAGAATGAAGACTGTTTTATTGCTGATAAAGAGAATACAAACTCATAAAATGTTTTGGAGTTCGGATAATAACAGATATTTACGAAAACAATAAAATGAAGGATTGAGAAATTCGGGACGCGGAGAAATTTTCAATCGTTAAATAAGGCTTTTAGCATATAAACAGAATGGGGAAATTTTTTTAACGTGTTTTATAAAACCGTGTGTTTAAAAGGAGGATATTGGAATCTGTCAGTTACTATTTAATTTGTTACCAATAAAAAAGGTTAAGGAATGGCAACCATACCTTTAAATATATTTCGGAAAATTTGAATTTACGAGTTTAGTACTGAATTTATTGTTTGTATACCAGTTTTAGTAGTTTTCTCAAAATAGTTGTGAATACAAATATTTAGTTCATCATTTTGTCGGTAATAGTCAAGAATTTGGAAAAGGTTTTTTCTCGTAACGTTGTTCGGGTTAAAATTCATGGAGTGAATTTAAAGTTTTAATTTATTTGTTAGAGATTATAACGATTATGTCGTTATAAAACTTGGACATATTATTAGATGGTTTTTTGTTACGCTTGAAAAGATCTACATAGTTTATTAAATGAATTTAACCAGAGTCAGAAATTATTCACCCTTCGAATCCACATTTAAAACAGGTAGTAATAAAGAAGGCAAAAGAATATGATAAATTTACAAATACATCTCAATGAAATGTTTGTATTTGTATAGTTTTATCAATTTATTGCAATATATAAAATTAAGAAAATAATAAGTTTTTATTTATTATTTAAAATAAAATTCTAGAATATAAAATGTTTCTTTCGTCAAGGGTCAAGTAAACTGTACGCCCATTTTTTCTATACTTTGTTTAGAAAGAAGTGTTTATAGACTTTATCATTTTAAACAAAACTAATTGTAAAAAGATATTGGCAATAATTTTGTTATGAACTTTCGTCACTCATTCACCTTATGTAGAGTGCCTAAAAATATTTAATAATATACGGGTTTAAATGGAATTAAAATCCGAATACAGATTTTAATATTTTCCATAATACAAACATAAAATTTTAAATGAGGTTTCATGATAAAGAAAAATATTAAAATTTTAGTTTGTAACATTTCTTTTACGCAATAGGTAATGATCTTCATTAAAGGTTTACAAGCCATTATGTTTTTCCGAAAAATCTGTGAGTTTTACTATTAGCTTGTAATATTTTGAAATTTTGACTCAGTTAAATAAGGTATGAAGAATTTAATTTTACAAGAAGATGTGTACTGTAACATGGGTATTTTATTACAATATATAAAATTAATAAAAAATAATAAGTTGTTTAGTTATTTTTTAAAGTAGAATTCTATAATATAAAATGTTGCTCTCGGTGGAGGTCAAGTAAACTATACTCCCATTTTTTTCTATATTTTGTATAGAAAGAAGTGTTTATAGACTTTATGTTTTTAAACAAAACTGAGGGTAAAAAGATATTGGCAATAATTTTGTTACGAACTTTCCTCATTCATTTACCTTATGTGGAAGGTCTAAAATTACTTAATAATATAAGTTTCAAACAGAAATACAAATCCGAATACAGATTTTAATATTTTCCATAATACAAGCGTAAAATTTTAAATAATGTGTCATGATAAAGAAAAATATTAAAATTTTAGTCTATAACATTTCTTTTACGCAAAAGGTGGTGATTTTCATTAAAGGTTTACAAGCCATTCTTTTTTTCGAAAAATCAGCGAGTTGTACTATTACTTCATGATGTTGGAAAATTGCCTCAGTTAAAGAGGTATTCAGAATTTTGTTTTACAACAGGATCTGTACTGCCCCATGGGTATATGAAAGTTCGTAAATTTCTAAGTAGAGAATTATCACACTGTTGGATTGGTTGCATTGCAGCCAATAATTGTGCACTACACTGCTACTTTTAAAGGTTGATGGACCTAACCCCATGTGACCTCTACCTTTGATTATGTACCAAATATCTACTGTTCATACCGCATTTGTCTAAAAGTTTGCTCCAACTTAAACAATGTATTTGTGAGGATTTACATACAGTTAAAAGTATGCAAATACATCGATTTTTGCAAGTAATAGCATATCATATTGCTATCACACGGGAAAATAAAGGAAGTTATATTGAATATTTGTGACACAAAATTTTTCTTTAAAGTGACTTATTGCTTATAATTTAATGTTTGTATTTATGAAAGAATATTAAGATTTGTAATCGGATATTATTTTGCAATAAACTATATTATATGTATGTAATAATTATTTCCTATCGAAACAATAATTATGTAGCCCCTATTAATTTTACTTACCCAGGCTACTGGGCAAGTAGAAACCTAATTAGCTTAGCAGTGATAACGATGCAGTCGGTCCACATTAAAGAGAATAGCACAAGTCTTATTAAAATATTATTTTAAAGCTCCTAATACGGGCATTTTACTAGTCAACGACAGACAAAAGAAAGGCACAAAAATAACTCTGCTCGAACAGAGGTACACCCAAGATCGAAGAAAAGAAGAATTTTCCCAAAGGAAGAGAAACTTACTCAGTGAATTTAAGTGTTAAGATCAGGAGAAAAGCTGAGCCATTTGCCGGCGACAGCTGGAAAAAGTGTTGAATAGGTAGAAATTTTATAGCTATAGGACAGAAAGCTTTGGGAAATGGCTCGAAAGAATTTTAAGCCGAGGACACTTCTTTGATTAAGACATTTAGAGGCTGGGAAAAGATTTTAAGGAATTAGAATGGGAGAGAGGAAGCTTTTAAGGAAATATTAAGGTTAAATAATTAGGCTACATTATATATATATATATATATATATATATATATATATATATATATATATATATATATATATATATATATATTATATATGTGTATATATATGTATATATATATATATACTATGTGTGTGTGACAGTGAGAGAGAGAGAAGCACTTAGCATGTGCGGGAAAATGAGAAAGACATCTATTCCAGTCTTTAATGATCTTATTCTAATGTAATATTCCACTTATGACATTTTGTTTTCAATGTAAGAATCAATACTACAGCAGGTTACCAGCTACCTCTTTACAAAGAGTTCATTATCTTATTATTAATTAATACTTTAATTTATAACTTTAAAATTCCAAACCTGACATATATACATGTGTATGTGTGTTTATAGACAGAGACAACCATTTGAATATGAATATTTATGGTATAAAGTTTAATCCTATAGGTACACAGGCATATGTGTCATAAAATAAGGTACGAAATAGGACCTTTAATAAAATTCATAGCTCAGATTTTTCCCACTGAGTACTCCAGTCAGTATAAAAGAAATCCCAATAACTCCGAGAAAACAACGTCATAAATGCTAGATCACATTACTTCTGGGAGCTACCTTAGTCTATTTAATCTACCGGTGCTATCAATTCTCCAATGAAATTATATATTGTCGCTGCTTTCCAACTCGAGGTTTTATTTCCACGAAGCAACATAGCCTTCGAAGCGTCTCTGTACCGCTAGCCTCGATTGGATTTTCTGAAACACAATACCCACGTCCCTTACAAATGGAGTGACTCCGAGTTAGCGAGTTTCCGTCTAGCATTGCCGAGAAAGAAAGAATTGAAGATTCTTTGTAGGAAGCAGTAACCTTTTCTCTATAGTCTGTCGGACTATTCCTGACCTCCTATACCTTCCCTCCCTTTTTTTCGGGAGGCCATAAAAAGAAACTGTATCGACCATTTGAAGAAAAGAGGACATAAGTTTCTTATTTGTCAGGAGATCTCTTCCTTTCGAGGCACAGAAGGAATAAGCCAGATATCGAAGCTTATATCGCGCCCAAAAGTGTAGTAAAGAAGGATTGGTTTATTGCAGATAAAGAGAAAGAGTGGCAATAAATGCCGTTGGGATTTCTGTAATAATTTGGATATTTGTGGATACAAAAGTTTACGAACGTAAAAGGAGAGTGGTAAACTTTTTTGTTTTTATTTTTAATGGGATTTTATGACTTGTCTCGACTTGTAAAAGTAAATTCGATCTCAAAGACAAAATAAAATACATGCGATGAAAATAAACTTCTTTCATTTCAAAAGATAGATATATCTATTTATTTATACATTGAGATATGTACTTGAAAGTGAAACATGACTTTAATTAAACACTCCCAGTAAAATATGTACAGTGATTGACTAATTCTAAAGCAGGCCCTAGGCAACATTGTAATTCTGGGACTATTTTTCAGTCATGACACATATTTTGCATTTGGTATTTATGTTTTAAAGCATTTAGTATATAGTTCTATTTAATTATCGGATTCCAAGAAGAAAAAAGGAAAAGATAATATCCATGTACAAAAATTAAATAAACATAATTTATTAAAACAAACAATAATTCATAAACAATTGTACCCAGATTCATTACTTATATTTCCTTTTTTCTTACTTTTAATTCTGCAAACTCGTCAATTAGTTTGTCATATTTAATAGAGTTATTTAATAACTATTTTTCTATATAATGTATTGATAAACTATTTAATTTTTGTTGGCCTAATGAGGATATTAAAATTTCTTTTATTCTGGCCATTACTGAGAATGATCTTTCACCGCTTGCAATGCTTATTGGAAAGGTAAAATAAATTCTCAGAATTATGATTAAATTCGAGAATGTGGCAATAGTATTATTTTCCTGAATAAGTGACCACATGGACACAGGCG
>CM063506.1:60684944-60707444 GCA_032207245.1 Pardosa pseudoannulata | reverse complement strand
TTGTTGCATTCTAAGTGAATATACAGTTTTGTCATTTTTTTATATATACACTTTCAGGCATATGTGTATAAGAACAGAATATCCATACATAAATCAATATATCAATCAAATGTTTAATACAAATTTATACGCAAACATTCTAAAACAGTCGCTAAAGTTTCAGTAAAAAAATAGATAAAATATCTATTATTTTTTAGATTAGGACCAAAAATTTTGACCCACTATACCATCGTTCTGTGGACAGTGTAATTGCAAAAGAAATATAAAAATCAGAGTACAGATATTAGCAATTGTAATGTTCAAATTGTTTTAATTTAGTAAATTCACGTATATATATATATATATATATATATATATATATATATATATATATGTGTGTGTGTGTGTATGTGTGTGTGTATGTGTTTGTGTATAAATAACACTATGTACCAATTAAGTGCATATATTATGTTTTTATACAACATTATAGTTTTATTACATTAATATTATATATTGGATTATATTTTTATACAAGTATGTTTTGATTTACAGATAGGCTGAAAAACTTCCTTGCCCTAACTCTTCATTTTTCTCTTAATTTCTAATTCTCTCTTTCAATTACAATCAAACACATATATTTACATACGTCAGTGTCAATATAGATAAGAGTCTGAATCATAATCATGTCTTTAAACATAAATGATCTAAACCTGCGGCTGCAGAATCCATAAAATATACAGTCGGCATTGTTTCAATTCAGATCCATAATTTAAAAACCTCCTTATCTTCCTTTCCCTGTGGCCAGTTCGCAAAGTCAAAAACAAAGAGTCTCGCTTACGGAGACTGTCGCACTTTGACGAATACTCTGTCTTCGCGACTTATCAGAAAAATTTCGTAAGCCGCAGTTTGTCTCTAGGGCTAAGAGGGTCATCCGTCTTCGGGACCGTATCGGAAGGGATATTTCTTCGACCCACGCTTATCTGTGTTCCTTCCAAGTGACACACGCACAATTCAATCACCGGACCATGATAGAGTTAACCAGGGCTCTTCCCTTCCTTCTTATCGCTGAGACGCTCTCTTGAACGGAGAGGGTCACTGATTGGAAGATATCGTGCTGGGAGGAGGGAGGGGTGAAGGTACGGTCGACTCCCGATGAGATTTGTTACGAGACAGCGATAGTACGACTGTGATTGTTTGGTTCCTTTTTGTATGTATGTATACGTGTGTATGATGACTCATGTGCTTCATAACGCTTGATGTACGCTTACTGCTTTTGCATTGGGAACGGCAAATACTTCTGAACAAGTGAATTAATTGCTTGCTGTACTAGATCAGAAATACTTTTCTTTTCTTAAACTTTTATTCAGTTATAGCTGACATTTTGCACAGCTATTACTTTAACAGCTGATTACTTTTTTGTCAAGAAGTGTGTATGTGTATATACTTTTGAACTCTAACAACGTGAATGTGTAACTATGTTAATAATGAAAGTTGTCATCTACCTGCTAAATAGTTTTTTTTCTGTATACTGACTAAAATCTTAATTATAGTAATGTTTTTCAATTATATGAGACAACTTTATATACATGTAAGTGTGTATGTGTGATTAAGTTTATCCTAATATCTAACGTCCTAAGCTTTTTTTTTTAATTGCATATGGTAAATATTTCTGCTAAATTGCCTGAATTACTTATTCTTTAATCAATGGTAATGTTTTATTTGGTTAAAAAGGAGATTTAATTTTTTGCGAACTGTTAGTTTCTTTGAGGTCGTAGATGCCAATCTAGTATCTGGCCTACATTTGCTATCCAATTGTGTGTGTGTGTAGACATTGAGATTGTCTATCTCTCCCCTCCCCATTTTATGTATATATGTATCATAAAAATTTAAATAGGTTACATTTCTAGTAAACTTTTGATTTCAGCATTAACTAATAACCAAGATATATATATATATATATATATATATATATATATATATATATATATATATATATATATATATATATATATATATATATATTTATATATTTATATTTATATTTATATATATATATTTATATTTATATTTATATTATATATATATATATATATATATATATATATATATATATATATATATAGAGAGAGAGAGAGAGAGAGAGAGAGTGAGAGAGAGAGAGGGAGAGAGAGAGAGAGAGAGAGAGAAATATGTGTTGTGTTTGTGTCTCTGTGGTGTGTGCATGTGTAAAATCTTGCATTTGAAAATTTATTCTTTCTATAATTTGAAATACTACGACAAATTGTCTGAAATACAAGAGCTAATAACCCCAGAACTAACTGTACAAATTTAACACCAAATGGTTATAAAATCTATTCCAGAATTGGTTTTCAGATCCTTACCTCTGTACCAAAACGCATATCTTCTATCAGTAAATTTATTTTTTTTTTGCATTGACAATTCAACAGATTAGAAAAAGAACTACTTCATTTGTTACTGCAAATTTTACGAAGACCTCTCAAACGTTCTCTCAATAATATGCTTTTTTGAGTGCCATTATATAATAAATCAATAAAGTATTGCAGAAATGATACAAATTATAATTTTCTAAAATGATATATTTATTAATTAAGATGTTGAGTAAATACGTATATTCGCATACAATTTTATTGATAATCTCTATTTCCAGTCATAATTATTGTATTCAAATGCAGCTTATTTTAAGGTATTCAAACATATGAAGAAAATTTTATATTCTTAGATAATTGGTTTTATGAATGGTATTGATTATATATAATTTTTACAAGTTTGTTCAGTACTTAAGAACTTGTATTTTAAATACTATAATGTACCTGACTGGAAGTACGCCGGTAGAAAATACCATAAAATGGACTAAACAAATTTAAACCAGTACCAAAATTCATTAAAGGTGTTGCATTTAATGATTTATATTTAAAAATTAAAAAAAAAGAACTTTTTGTAAAATTGGCTCTTTTACCGACATACTCTCCGAACTGAATAAAAGTCTTTACAGGACTTTATTCCGTTTTAAATAGGATTATGAGTATCAAACAACAATTTTTAAATACCCATTTAAAAATATTTAAAACAAAAATCGTATGAAATATGTTGATTACAGTTTTTTTGCTACATGAAGACATTAGATCCGGAGCTACTTTTTTTTAGCAGATTTCGAACGACTATAAACACACATGCTTCAGGGGAATTCGAAGTCGTTGATCATGATACCAAAATTCAGCTGCGCAAACAGTTACTCTTTAAAAAACTTCATCAAAAAATCATATAGACATCTTTTCTCTGCTTAAAGGAAAACCTTTTCAAAAGTGTGCACAATAGTTTTACTATCTGAATCCTTCTGGATTACTACAGCCACACGTTAGAAAACACTGCTGCTTTTTAGAACTCCTATTACACGTTTTGTAAGTACCACAATTAAAATAAAATGTAAAATAGAAAAATCAGTGGACTGGTATATTTAAACAGGCTACCAGAACTACGTAGGTCAAGTCAAAAGTTTTGTTTATCAGAAACCTAAAATATGTAGAAAAGTTTGTGAAAGCTGCTATCCTGTAAGTACCAAAATATATATTTGTTGATACTCAAGCTCGTTAAAATTTATCCATACTTACATAGCTGTGTCATCTAATTATGTTTTGATTTATATATACAGTATAGAAAATATTTGCAGATGTAATGTTACACATTATAACCAATTATATCACGATTCTAGCAGTTATGCTTAGCTCAGTGGAATTAAAATAAAACAGTTTGATCATGAAAGATCAAATTTTATTTCTAGAGTAAATCTCAGATAGTTTTTTTTAAGATAATTGTTTTGATTTTACAGTAGTCAAAATTTAGTATTAAATAAATAATAATAATTCATCTATGTTGTATTACGTAGATAAAAATATTTCTACTTCTTATGTGATGTGCTCTGACGATTTTAAATTTCTTGTATTCTTTTAAGAGAAAAAAAAAATGAGTTAATTCTTAAGTGATTCTTAAATGAGTGTCAATAATTTTAGTTGTATAGATTGCGAAAAAACTAGTCATTACAGAAATCTGCTTGAATATTCGTCTACTACCTTTCTCCATAGATGGCGCTCTGGTCCACCTAATGACGTGCGAAAAAGATGCACGTCTGAGATCCATACAAATGCGCACGTATATGCCCTGCCTTTTTTTATGTAGAGTTTTTAAATAATTCTTTGTTTTACGCCATCTTTAGAACTACTTTTCGAAGGTTATTTTTTTCTCTAGTCACATTTGTTTTTTTTCCTTTGTTCCTTTCATCTGCTTTTCCACTTTTATGTAGTTTGAAAAATGCATTGTGACCTAAAATGTCAGTTGGATATTTGTTATAAGAGCTAACACAGAAAAAAAATCAAAATAAAAAAAGGAACTTTTTACCGCAAAAGACGCAAAAGTGTCTCTATTTATATGGATGTCACAAAGTGTGAAACATAATGCTGAATTTTCCTTTGCCTTCATTCTTTTTTGCTTTATTTTTTCTCCTGTTCCTCATCTTTTTTTTTTCTTTCATTCTCCATATTCGAGTCTGTTTTTGCCTGCTCCCTCCTGAATCCAAAAAGGAAACGGGGAAAATTTGAAAAATGATTTTTGACGTAGAACTTTACTTTTTTTTTTTTTCAAAAATTACGGTCTACTTGTGGAGCATTTCGAAGAAAGTCGAGTTTTGATTTACATAAAAGCTTCGCCTCGCTGCTTTGTTGTTACGTTGCCATTTTAGGTGAAGAAAATGTGATGAAATCAGGAAAAAATATTACTTCTAAAGTAAATAAAAGTATTGTATCGCATTTTGTTGCAATTTCTTTTAATGGAATCGGGAGAATTTTCAGCTGAACAGTAAAAAAATAGTCAATGACTGAAAGATGAATCGAGGATAGAAATTTAATAGGGATTACAAAGTTTAATTATTTAAAGGCATTTATATATGATGTAGCAATATGATAATATGATATCCTTTATGTAAGGAAAAACTCAACAAAAAACTTAATTATGATTCATTCTCAAGAGATATGTATTAAAATTTTTTTTTTCCGAGCTCATTAATCATTATCACAATAAGACTGTTTAAAACGGATAGAAAATGGCATTATGCATATCTATTTTTGTAATAGAAACATTTAATTTAATTAAGATATTTTTTGTGCAAATTATAATTTTTTTAACAAAACTAACATTTTCTCTTTTATAATCCATTAATTTAATTAAGTATAGTATTAAAATATTTTTTTCTGGTTACTTAATCTAAAAATATGTTAAAAATTTCTTAATGTCTCAAACTTTTGAATAGTTTTAGCTGTTATAGGTAAAAAAAAGCTTTTTAATTACACGGGGATTTATGTTGAAACATAAACCAAGTATCGTATTTCCACTTTTTATTAGTGGTAATATAATTGTTTAAAAATGTATCCACTGTAGCCTAAATACTTCATTAAACAAGATTATTAAAAAAAAGTAGTCTCCATTAAAATTAAAGCTTGATAGTTACCTTTAAACTCTTGAAATTGTAACAGTGCGCATTATTTTTTATATCTAAACATCCAATACAAATTTTTTTAGCAATTTAAAGGTATGTATGTATAATCTAGAGATATGACTATATGATTCACAAATATCGATTTATTTTTAATTACCTTATTAAAATTTACATATAATTTATTTTAAATTTTTTGCATATAATTTTATTTTATTTATTTTACAGATAATGTATTTTATATTTATTTTATATTTTGTTTTGTGATATAATATTCTAAGGCTATCACTAGTATTAAATTTCAGTCTTATGTTATCACAATTTGGCAAATGTCTAATACACACCCACACACACACACACCCACACACATATATATATATATATATATATATATATATATATATATATATATATATATATATATATATATATATATATATATATATAATATATATATATATATATATATATATATATATATATACATATATATATATATATATATATATATATATATATATATATATATATATATATATATATATATATATATATATATATATATATATACATATATATATATATATACATATATATATATATATATATGCATATATATATATATATATATATATATATATATATATATATATATATATATATATATATATATATATATATATATATATATATATATATATATATATTAACTCTAACTGTTTATATTATTAATTGCATATTGTATTTAAATACTGTACTTTTAAAAGTAAACTTTAATAATTTTTTCTCATTTCATTCACATTTTACAACAAAATTACTTGTAAATCAAACAATTTCCAGATTATTCAACTTTAAACAATAAATATCTCTCTGACACTAATTTCCATACATTGGAACGACACGTGAATTTACAAAACGATGCTTACAATGTTGACAAGAACTAACTTGGGCTAACATCTATGTACTCATTGCCTTGAAGCTTGAAAAGCAGGTAAATTCAACATGTCGCGCGAGGTATGACGGCAGTTGTACTTACTTACATATGCATACATTTGGCTGTAATTTCGTTTGGCTGCTGACGTTATCGATTTTCAACTCAACTCAACTTCCCTAAAGCTGCTGTTATAAGTGAAGCTCGATGACATTCGGCAAACAGGCAGATGTTTACAGCTGAAAGATACGTCTTTTCAAATGTTTACACTCAAGTGAGGGGAGTTTAGGTTTTCTTTCCTTTAATAAAATGACTTGAATTTTCGGACGATTTTAATCAATTGTAAGTTTATGTTCGATTAAACTTCATTTACTTACTCTGAATGTTTGATGATATTCAACTAAATATTCCACTAATGAATTTTGAATTGAAATAATACAGCTTTGATTCAAATAAGTAGACTGTATTTCACTTTACGGAAACTGGATAATGTTATTTGGATAGATGTCAAGAATAAATGAATAGATAGTTTGGATAAATGTAAATATGTTTACAATTCATGTATATTAAGAAATAATTTTTAGTTCAGTACGAAATAAATCTTAAAGGTTAATCATATGAACACTACTATAACGTTTATGTAGATAGTAATCATGCAATAAAATCTATTGCAGCATTAATGATAAATATTTGAATAAGTTAATTACGATAGAATTCTCTCTTTTACAGGGACCACGATACGGGTTCATGTAAAAGCATAAAACTTTATGCATAGTTACCAGTATGCATATGTTAGTAACTATGCATAATGTACTCAATATACTCAATATTGTAATAATCAAAAGTGTGTAGAGAATATATTGTTTACTCGTTTATGTGTGTGATTGTTTGTGTGTATAATATATAACTACATACATAAATACATATATATGTATATATATATATATATATATATGTACATATATATATATATATATATATATATATATATATATTTTATATATATATATATATATATGTATATATATATGTATATATATATATGTATATATATATATATATATATATATATATATATATATATATATATATATATATAATATATTATATATATATATATATATATATATATATATATATATATATATATATATATATATATATATATATATTATATATATGTATATATATGTATATATATATATATATATATATATATATATATATATATATATATATATATATATATATATATATATATATATATATATATATATATATATATATATATATATATATATATATATATATATATATATATATATATATATATATATATATATATATATTTATATATATATATATATATATATATATATATATATATATATATATATATATATATATATATATATATATATATATATATATATATATATATATATATATTTATATATATATATATATATATATATATATATATATATATATATATATATATATATATATATATATATATATATATATATATATATATATATATATATATATATATATATATATATATATATATATATATATATTTTACATACATACATATATTTTATGTTGAGGATTGTGTGCATTTTCCCTGTGGGATTGGCTTTGGCTGTCACTTATAGAGGTATCACGTGGTGTAATCTGTTTAAAACGAATTCTGTAGTCCTAATAGCAGACCAGGCTTGCTTTTTTTTTGTGTTTTTAGATGTGATCTGCATGTGCTCTCAGTTTATTCTCGATTCTCGACTTTATTTTGATTCATAACTTTCTTCATGGTTTAAGTTTACATTCCGTCTAATTGTTATTGTTTTAATATTTTTTTATACAAGACAAAAAACTCGTACGCCTCGAATTAATAGAAGTTATGCTTTGATTTTAATTCCTGGATATTCTACCATTGGCTTCGTGGATACCTATACTCTATACTTAAACATATATATATGTATATGTGTGTGTGTGTACTCACCTTATTTTAGATTTCAGTGCAGTGTAAAAGAAGTTGATTAATTTCATTTCAACTATCTTATTGCCTATTTCTTGTGTTATTGGTCTTCGGAGAAGACTCATGGTTTTCAAACTATCGTCATTTGCACACCTAGTTTCAAAAAGTCATTGCAGTTTTTCTGCGTACCCTCTTGGTTTACCTTGAAATTCTCCACATTTGTCTTTATCTTCTTCGTTTGCATTATCTATTAATCTGTTTCAGCTGTAAATTTCTCTACAGGATTAAAATTCATCTTTACCCATTTGTAAATTTTCCAAGTTGCCTGCTTCTTCCTTGCTGGTTTATCTTTCTTGGGAAACGTGCAATCCATCTTTAAAGTAGCAATTGGTAATGTGCGTTGATGTAACGGTTTTCCTTGAACTGTCCATTGAAAGTATATCTTTGAATACGTTTTCATTAGCTTTTGAGGTTATTCTTATATTTTTCTCTTCTATCTAGAACAACAGAATCAAAGGCTGACGAAAGTTGGATATAAAACTTATGATGACCACATAATCGAATAAATAATTAGATGAGGTTTAGACTGTGAGATCTATAAAAATTTTATAAATGTTAAAATATTGTTCACTATAACAGAGTTTTTCTCCTTAAATGTGAGTTATATTCTTACACACTTAAAATTATGCCAACAATTTATTTCTGATTTCCTTGTTAAATGCAGGTTCTCATTAAACCAGGACTCGATATAAACGAGTTGCGCTGTACTACTTAACCAGTTAGAATACATGTTTAAAAGCATTTCTTTGTAATATTAGTTAATAAACTGTTCATTATTTTAGACCTAAATGTATTCTGTTATACCAAGTATTACTATATATTAGTATACCAAATATAAGTACTAAAATTTTTATAGTCAAGTTTACTGCTACACCAACTAGAGTACAGAATGTTGCAACAGCATATTGTTATAGAATGCAGTTTATAACTCAACCCTCTTCCTTAGAAACGAAATCTGTCATTTACCAAATCATTCAAGAGTACGCCATTTTCCCCCAGTATAATACATGCAGTCTATTCCGCTACACGTCTTTCACAGAGGTAATCCCTCCCATTTAATGGCTGCAATATGGACACCCCCTGCAGTGCAACCAGGGCAACACCATGGGAACACATTACTGGCGTATTCTAGGACAGTAATCACGTTACTGTTTCCGCCTCCATTAAAAGATATAATTTAAAAATATAGAATACACAGAATACCTTATGCGTAGCTATCGACTGAGTTGTACGCGTGCTTAATAAATGTTAAAATAACGTTTAAATAACTTATTTCGGGAAAGTGTCGATTATTTGTCAAAAAATGGCTTTAAATAATAAATATTTATCACTTGGTTATAATAGGTGTATTTAGCTGCTTTTGAAGGCAATGAGTACGCAGATTTTATCAGAAGTTAGTTCTAATCAAGATTGTAAGTATCATTTAAAAAAGTCACGTGTTGTTTCTATTAAAATAATTTACTTTACTATACTTCTTCGTAGCATTCACCTACCTAATATTAGTTTAAAAAGTGACAAAATATTGTAATAATCTGAAGAGTTTAGAGAATATATTCCGCTTGCTTTTTTATGTATATAAATTTGCTTTGTTACATTGGATTCATTTTTAAAATATAAGAAATAGAAAACTTCCCATGAACAGTTAATGACAAAAATTACTTTGGTGTAATGGTTAACAAACTCTTATTTTCCAAAATACTAAATCAGTGATGTAGTCACTGACATGCAAAAGATAGTGGTAATCACACTTAAAATAAAACATTTAGTGATCAAAGTGAATTATAAGCATTACAAGAAAATTATAAAAAATGCAGCATAAATAATATAAAGATGCATTACTTCTGATTAGTAAGAGTCTTGTGTTTATATTTTCTTAACAAGTTTTTATCTATATGTACATTTGAACCTTAATATTTTGAAAGAAAAAGCTCATATTTTACACGATTAATTACAGTATATTCATCTATATTGTGCGTGTATGTATATACATATATATATATATATATATATATATATATATATATATATATATATATATATATATATATATATATATATATATATATATATATATATATATATATATATATATATATATATATATATATATATATATATATATATATATATATATATATATTATATATATTATATATATATATATATATATATATATATATAGAATATATATATATATATATATTATATATATATATATATATATATATATATATATATATATATATATATTATATATATATTATATTATATATATAGTATATTTCTATCAATGAAACATATGTCGTAAATCTAGGTCATGGAAATATATCAATGAAATTGAAATGTTATAATAAATAAGTAAATGGACAACTTGAAAAATTAACAGAGTATATTTCAATTCTTAATCTTGATAAATTTTTAAAACAAGGTGAATGTACATAATTTTACGTGTAAAAATTAAACAGATATAAGTAACCAAGGTAGTTTTAATTTGTTACAGTGATACCAGTAGGAAACTGATGCTAAATATCATATACGTTAGATTGTAAAAATTCAAAAACGAATATATTCTGTTTGCAATTTTCTTTTTCTAATGAAGATTTCTTGTATGATAATGAGATATAGTCAACCGTTTAAAGATATTTAAAATCACACGTTAATATTCACCCAAATAAATTGGTTGAAAATATTTTGTTATCATAAAAAGAAATCTTACAAGCGATGGCCGATTAGTTTAGGATGCTGACCTTCCGTACCTGAGTTCTCGGTTTCGAATCCCACTTTGGCATGTATGTTCGTAGCCTTTCGGAATCGGATTTAAGTTATAGGGTTCCGGTATTATTATCCATCGTATTACGAAATGTAGACTGTAGCCCTCTAAATCAAACCAAACGAAACAAAATCGATCTTTATTCACCGGATTAACAAATTGTGAATCAAATCTGTTGATTTTTTTAACAGGTACCTGTTAATATGTGATAAAGACTTGAAGCTGTGAAAAATAGGGCATATTTTCAGTCAAATATTCCTAAGTCTTTCATGAAAAACAAAATTAACAAACAGGTATTTCTTAAATAAAAGAAACAATATAACATTTTCAAACTTGTTGAAAGGAATGTATTAGTTAATAAATGAGAATTCCTCAGATGAAACCATCTTATAATTACCGTGATTAGAAAATTCTCAAAAAATCAACTCCCAATGCAACTACAATCTACCTTGTAACTAGTTTAAAAAGTTTTTGTACTGGGACTTTTGCCGTACAGAATTTTATGCAATCAAAAGCAAAAATTGTACCTTAACTCTAATTAAAAGCTGTGTATATACTGCTTTATAAAAAAAAGCAAATCTTTATTTAAACCATTATGTTTTGGACTTACAAATAAGAGCCGATAATAATACATCATTTTAAAATTTTGCAGTATTTCACTTTCCATTAAAAACACGAAAAAAAAAGTACCATTTTTAACGATGTGGTCTTTTAAGGAACTGTTTTGAGTCAGAGAAGCTCTTGAAAGACAAAGTCTCATGAATATTCAGAAAGAGCTTTGAAAAAAAAAATAAAAGCTCATGATTAGTTATAGGGAGTGGAAGGAAACTGTGTTATTTTTCCCGAGACGTGATTACCTATCATTAGAGTATAAGAATATTTTCAGTGGTAGATACGTAAACAAATGATAATGCCCGTGAAACTCCCAGAGGGTCTAATTTTAAGAGACTTTATTGGAAGCGTTTTTTACTGCGTTTCCTATCCTTATTTTTAAAGGAATTAAAGTTGTTTTAAGGGATAAGGCTTTTAAATGTAAAACAGTAAGATAAATTTAGTTTTTTCCCCTAAATTATGATGTAATTTGGTGTGGAATAAAAATTTTCTCATGATCATTAAGGGGACATAGTACCTTTGGAGATTTACAATCGACATTATAACTTTTTTTTCATGAAACTTCATAAAATATAAACCAGGGCTTCGAACCGGAACTGAACCGAAAACCGGAAAAAACCGTTATTTTGGTCGGAACGAAAACCGGAACTGAACCGAAAAAAATATCGGTTTATTTCGGTTCGATATATCTTTCAGTCATTTTGTTACTGTTACCAACTTATCAATATTTTCTAATTTAACGTCAACTTTATATTTATCATTACATGTATACTGCTTCTCGATTTCCTATTTTGATATTTGTTGAAAGAGCGTTTTCAGGTTTGAAATTTATTCTCCGAGACAACAGAAGTAATCTCAGTGAAACCACGTTAGAAGATATATTAATAATTAGAGGCAATTTTCATATGTTAAATAAATAATATATTTTTTACATAATTATTGCAAGGCCAAGTGCACGATGTGAGAGTCAAACGACGAATGTGGGTAATCATGAACCTAGTTGTCAAATGCGATTTTGATAATGGATAACAATGCCAATGCTCGCCGCTCTTATCGTACCTGCTGTTTGTATCAATTCACATAGTGTACCAATTAAAAAAAGAATAAAATCTTCTAAATTTTGATAGAATTACATTTTTTGTTTATGATAGAATTATATTTTTAGTACAAATAAGAATATACATAAAATGAAATTATTCATTTGGAACTGAAACGAAAACAGTTATTTTTGGCGGAGCAAAAACCGGAACTGAACCGAAAACCGTTATTTTTGGCGGAGCGAAAACCGGAAAAGAACCGATATTAATTTTTTAGTTGAACCGGAACGAAAACCGGAACAAAAAAAATTACGGTTCGAAGCCCTGATATAAACTTCTGTTCTTTTTAAAATAATTTTTTTGCTAGCTGTTTAACAACACTGCTACTTTGAAAGAGTCATTTAGTTTTGTCATTTCAAGAAGTTTTCCCCAATACAACAGGTAATACAGAAAGATTCTTTATACTAAACACGACTGTGGAGTTTTTTCTCATTTAGCACCGCTCAAGGAGTACGTGTAGCTTAAGGAATGCTACGGACGCGAAAAATATTGTCCCCACTGGGTCTCCTTAATTTAGAAGCAGGGACGAAGTAGAACACTCACAGGGTTATCCTGCCGCCTCTTGAGTATAGTTTGGGAACTTGAATGGCATCCCGACCACAAACCCATTTTACATGCACCAGCAGCCATAATAAATCGTAGAATCTTTGCCCGGTTTGAGCTTCGAACTCACAACCTTCAGGTTGAGAAACCGTCACTTTTACCGAATGAGCTACCGCAGCTCCCTTTCAAGTGTTGTATTTATAAATAAAACATATACGGCAAATAAAAAACAAATTGATTTAACTTTGAAACATATGTTAAAAACTAACTGATAACATAAATTCGACATAAATTTATTTCTTCTTCTATTTTTACTATTATATTTTACTAGAAGTGTAATTGTACCTAACATTTAAAGTTTAAAAAAATCTGTCGAGACATGGAAAGTTAAAAAATATTGCCTTTATTATGCTATAAAATAAAATTTATTGATGGTATTTATATACTAAATGATAGCATAAATTCGACATAAATTCATTTGTTCTTCTTTTTTATTATTATATTTTACTGGTACTTCAAAAATACCTGACATTTATAGTTTAAAAATTCAGTCGAGATATTGAAAATTAAAAAAAAAACCTTTATTATCCAATAAAATAAAATGTATTGCTGGTATTAAAATACGAAATATTAATATAAATTCAACATAAATTTATTTTTCCTCTATTTTTATTATTATATTTTACTGGTACTTTAATTTTATCTCACATTTAAATTTTAAAAAAATCTGTCGAGACCTTGAAAATTAAAAAAAATTGCCTTTATTATCCTATAAAATTAAATTTATTGTTGGTATTAAAATACGAAATGTTAATATAAATTCAACATAAATTTATTTTTCCTCTATTTTTTTATTATATTTTACTGGTACTTTAATATTATCTGACATTTAAATTTTAAAAAATCTGTCGAGACCTTGAAAATTAAAAAAAAATTTGCCTTTATTATTTTTTTTGTTAGTTTGGTTTGGAGAAATAAACGGTCTACTTTTTGCAAATATTATATTTTACTGGTACTTTAATAGTATCTCACATTGTACCACACAAAATCTGTCGAATCTGTCAATGAAAATTAAATCTTTTTTTTTGTTAGGATATAAATGAGAATGTATTGATAGTAATGAAATAATTGAGGTCCCCAGAGTTAAAAAGATAATTAGCTTCTATTTTTTTATTAAAAAATTAGTTTCTAAACAACATACTTAAAATATTTTGCCGGTACGTTGATTTCTATATTTATTCACCTCGTGTAAATACATTGCATTTTTTAAATGTATGGTTTCATATACCACTAAATAGTTTTTATATGGTTATACCACTATTATCAAACAGTATTACTGATTCAGGCAAAATATTCTGGACAGAGTAGGACTTTACATTTTATATTGAATCATAAATAAAATGAAAACTTCAGCTTGAAATGTACTTATACTCAATAGTACTACCTTAATAGTTTTCATAAAGTTAGACCAGTCATATGTAGGAAACATGTTCTAAATATAGCTGACCTTTTTTATATTACACTGAATCAAAATAATACTTTTTTCAACTCGAAAGGTAGTAGTTCATTCTAATGATGAGATAGTTCAGTAAGGATAAAAACGGAATATATTGTGTCGCTTACTTCTTAAAGTTCAAATATATCAAAGTAATGCAGTGGTCAGATGGTTAAAGAATCCTAACTATTTGTAGTTTCGACGGAGAAATGATAAATTTTAGAATTATCAGGACAGCTGTAGTGGGGCCCAAACAAATCCTGCTTTGAAAAGGATTATAGACTTTTCTCGTTCTTACTTTAACAGAAAGAATATAAAGTTCTCGACTGATAGTAATAAATAAAGAAAGCTCAAAGGGATAATTCAGTTTTGACACGTGCAATCCGTATAACAAAAACCTTAAGTGACGTATATGTTTAAACATACATATATTGTGTCGCTTACTTCTTAAAGTTCAAATATATCAAAGTAATGCAGTGGTCAGATGGTTAAAGAATCCTAACTATTTGTAGTTTCGACGGAGAAATGATAAATTTTAGAATTATCAGGACAGCTGTAGTGGGGCCCAAACAAATCCTGCTTTGAAAAGGATTATAGACTTTTCTCGTTCTTACTTTAACAGAAAGAATATAAAGTTCTCGACTGATAGTAATAAATAAAGAAAGCTCAAAGGGATAATTCAGTTTTGACACGTGCAATCCAAAACAAAAACCTTAAGTGACGTATATGTTTAAACATACATATATTGTGTCGCTTACTTCTTAAAGTTCAAATATATCAAAGTAATGCAGTGGTCAGATGGTTAAAGAATCCTAACTATTTGTAGTTTCGACGGAGAAATGATAAATTTTAGAATTATCAGGACAGCTGTAGTGGGGCCCAAACAAATCCTGCTTTGAAAAGGATTATAGACTTTTCTCGTTCTTACTTTAACAGAAAGAATATAAAGTTCTCGACTGATAGTAATAAATAAAGAAAGCTCAAAGGGATAATTCAGTTTTGACACGTGCAATCCGTAAACAAAAAACCTTAAGTGACGTATATGTTTAAACATACATATATTGTGTCGCTTACTTCTTAAAGTTCAAATATATCAAAGTAATGCAGTGGTCAGATGGTTAAAGAATCCTAACTATTTGTAGTTTCGACGGAGAAATGATAAATTTTAGAATTATCAGGACAGCTGTAGTGGGGCCCAAACAAATCCTGCTTTGAAAAGGATTATAGACTTTTCTCGTTCTTACTTTAACAGAAAGAATATACAGTTCTCGACTGATAGTAATAAATCAAGAAAGCTCAAAGGGATAATTCAGTTTTTGACACGTGCAATCCGTAAACAAAAACCTTAAGTGACGTATATGTTTAAACATACATATATTGTGTCGCTTACTTCTTAAAGTTCAAATATATCAAAGTAATGCAGTGGTCAGATGGTTAAAGAATCCTAACTATTTGTAGTTTCGACGGAGAAATGATAAATTTTAGAATTATCAGGACAGCTGTAGTGGGGCCCAAACAAATCCTGCTTTGAAAAGGATTATAGACTTTTCTCGTTCTTACTTTAACAGAAAGAATATAAAGTTTTCGACTGATAGTAATAAATAAAGAAAGCTCAAAGGGATAATTCAGTTTTGACACGTGCAATCCGTAAACAAAAACCTTAAGTGACGTATATGTTTAAACATACATATATTGTGTCGCTTACTTCTTAAAGTTCAAATATATCAAAGTAATGCAGTGGTCAGATGGTTAAAGAATCCTAACTATTTGTAGTTTCGACGGAGAAATGATAAATTTTAGAATTATCAGGACAGCTGTAGTGGGGCCCAAACAAATCCTGCTTTGAAAAGGATTATAGACTTTTCTCGTTCTTACTTTAACAGAAAGAATATAAAGTTCTCGACTGATAGTAATAAATAAAGAAAGCTCAAAGGGATAATTCAGTTTTGACACGTGCAATCCGTATAACAAAAACCTTAAGTGACGTATATGTTTAAACATACATATATTGTGTCGCTTACTTCTTAAAGTTCAAATATATCAAAGTAATGCAGTGGTCAGATGGTTAAAGAATCCTAACTATTTGTAGTTTCGACGGAGAAATGATAAATTTTAGAATTATCAGGACAGCTGTAGTGGGGCCCAAACAAATCCTGCTTTGAAAAGGATTATAGACTTTTCTCGTTCTTACTTTAACAGAAAGAATATAAAGTTCTCGACTGATAGTAATAAATAAAGAAAGCTCAAAGGGATAATTCAGTTTTGACACGTGCAATCCGTATAACAAAAACCTTAAGTGACGTATATGTTTAAACATACATATATTGTGTCGCTTACTTCTTAAAGTTCAAATATATCAAAGTAATGCAGTGGTCAGATGGTTAAAGAATCCTAACTATTTGTAGTTTCGACGGAGAAATGATAAATTTTAGAATTATCAGGACAGCTGTAGTGGGGCCCAAACAAATCCTGCTTTGAAAAGGATTATAGACTTTTCTCGTTCTTACTTTAACAGAAAGAATATAAAGTTCTCGACTGATAGTAATAAATAAAGAAAGCTCAAAGGGATAATTCAGTTTTGACACGTGCAATCCGTATAACAAAAACCTTAAGTGACGTATATGTTTAAACATACATTATATTGTGTCGCTTACTTCTTAAAGTTCAAATATATCAAAGTAATGCAGTGGTCAGATGGTTAAAGAATCCTAACTATTTGTAGTTTCGACAGAAATGATAAATTTTAGAATTATCAGGACAGCTGTAGTGGGGCCCAAACAAATCCTGCTTTGAAAAGGATTATAGACTTTTCTCGTTCTTACTTTAACAGAAAGAATATAAAGTTCGACTGATAGTAATAAATAAAGAAAGCTCAAAGGGATAATTCAGTTTTGACACGTGCAATCCGTAAACAAAAACCTTAAGTGACGTATATGTTTAAACATACATATATTGTGTCGCTTACTTCTTAAAGTTCAAATATATCAAAGTAATGCAGTGGTCAGATGGTTAAAGAATCCTAACTATTTGTATTTTGGACGGAGAAATGATAAATTTTAGAATTATCAGGACAGCTGTAGTGGGGCCCAAACAAATCCTGCTTTGAAAAGGATTATAGACTTTTCTCGTTCTTACTTTAACAGAAAGAATATAAAGTTCTCGACTGATAGTAATAAATAAAGAAAGCTCAAAGGGATAATTCAGTTTTGACACGTGCAATCCGTAAACAAAAACCTTAAGTGACGTATATGTTTAAACATACAATTTATTGTGTCGCTTACTTCTTAAAGTTCAAATATATCAAAGTAATGCAGTGGTCAGATGGTTAAAGAATCCTAACTATTTGTAGTTTCGACGGAGAAATGATAAATTTTAGAATTATCAGGACAGCTGTAGTGGTGCCAAAAAAATCCTGCTTTGAAAAGGATTATAGACTTTTCTCGTTCTTACTTTAACAGAAAGAATATAAAGTTCTCGACTGATAGTAATAAATAAAGAAAGCTCAAAGGGATAATTCAGTTTTGACACGTGCAATCCGTATAACAAAAACCTTAAGTGACGTATATGTTTAAACATGTATTTGAAATGGAACATTTCTTCTATGAATGGAAAATTTATCCTTTCTCGTCTTTAAATATTACAAGAAAAAGCTTTAAAATATACTAAACTAGTTTCTTGAATTTTCAACAATTGCAAGATTCAGTTCACTTTAATTATGGCAAAATGTTTTAGAGAATCACAGATTGTTTAATAGTGGGTTTTATTTTGTATTAATTTATAATATACTATTTTACGTTGTTTATGTAGGTATAATATGTGTTTGGTTAGTTAAAGAATTTTAAATATTTTTAATTAAATTACAAATAATTATATACTTATCTTTAAACAGTATAACAATTATATTCCAATAGTTATTTTTAACATGTCGAGGAATATAGAATTTGAAATTATCTAATACAACTAAATTAGAAATTGCAATATCATATAAATTTATTTTTTAACTTAAATCAAAATTATACTAAAAATTTCAAATCTTTTTACATAATATTATGATAGATAATAATTCAAATTACAATAAATTCATAACTATAAATGATTGAAATTTTAAATAATACGCAAAACGTTGTATAACATAAAACTAATATACATTTTGTTCATTTGTAGTTTTTGTCATTTTAAACGTAATTTTGGATATTCATAATTTTTTTATTAATTTATTTTTGTGCTATATAAATACAACAAATGGTTTTAAAATTGGAATATCATTAAATTTATTAACTTAAAAAAATATACTAAAAATTTAAATAAATTTTATGGAATATTATTTAAATAATTCAAATAACAATATCATAACTATAAACATGATTGAAATTTAAATATATAAACGTTGTAAAAATAAAAATTCATAAATTTTTTTAGCTGTAGTGAAGTAAAAAAAATAAGATAATAATTTTACATAATTTTTAGTGCTTATTGAAATATTTTTTCAATACAGTTAATAGAAAATAATAAAATTATATAGTATTACATTTAAATCTATAAAAGAAATTAAGTTTATGTTTAATTAACATAATTTTCTAATAGTTTCGAAATATTTATAACTGTCAAATATTTTAGATAGTTGTTTCTAAATATAAATTTCTTTTTAACATTTTCCATAGATCAATCTATATAAAATAAAAATAAAACTTTATTTCATCATAAGTTTCTGTAGCTTCAAAATATTGAAGCTTGAAATAGATAAAATTAAAAAAAAAACAATAAAAAAACTTAATTACGTAAATGTTTTTAACACTCTCTTTTATCTCTAAATATTTAAAGTAAAGCAAATAAATTTCAATGAAAATTCTTCACTATTGATTTTCACGAGTAAAAAAAGAATTGTATTACAGACATCTTTTATAAACAAATTGTTTGAAAAGGATATAAATTTTCCAAGTTTCATATGAAAAAGTTCCGAATATATAAAAAAAGATGACGATTAGGTATAGCAGAAGAAAAAAAAAATGATATTTTTCAAAGTTTCATATTATATCATTATCGCTATCTGTTCAAATATAACAAAATAGTGCGGAGCTTAAATCTGCTTAAAGAGACTTCATTAAAATATATAAAACTAAAAAGTAAAAAAAAATATATATATAAGATCCTCGAGAAAATATCTAAATCTGAATAAAATATTATGGATAACTAAACACGTTGAAATCGAATAGAACGCGTGGAAAAAAAGATTTTATACAGCTGAAAGTAAAGAAAAATAAAAAATAAAAATTCAGAAAGGTATGGTTTAAGTTAACTGTTGCTTTCGAAATTGCTGTAAGGCACACTTTAAATAACTCTTGAATGTTTGTTTTAACATTTAATCTATTGTATTAAACTGAGTTTAATTCAAATATGTATTTTTATCAAATATATTTGTGAACTTTTAACAATACTAAATAGTTTATCTTAAAATATATAATTGTCTTCTATACATATCTCCTGTTAGATGTTTACAAAAACTATATAAACTATTATTTGAAGTGGAATAGAACGTGAGGAAAAAAACATTTTATACATTTGAAAGTAAAGAAAAATAAAAAAAATATTCAGAAAGGTATGGTTTAAGTTAACTGTTGCTTTTGAATTTGCTGAAAGGCATACTGTAAATAACTCTTGAATGTTTGTTTTAACATTTAATTTATTGTATTAAACTGAGTTTAATTGAAATATGTATTTTTATCAAATATATTTGTGAACTTTTAACAATGCTAAATAGTTTATCTAAAAATATATATTTGTCTTCTATCCATATTTCCTGTTAGATGTTTATAAAAACTATATAAACTATTATTTGAAATAGAATAGAAAGTATATAAAAACATTTTATACATTTGAAATTATAGAAAAATAAATAATAAAATTCAGAAAGGTATGGTTTAAGTTAACTGTTGCTTTCGAATTTCTGTAAGGCATACCGTAAATAAATCTTTATGTTTGTTTTAATATTTAATATATAGCATTAAACTGACTTCAATTGAAATATGTACTTTTATAAAATATATTTGTGAACTTTTAACAATGCTACGTAGTTTATCTAGAATTATATAATTGTCTTCTATGTATATTTCCTGTTAGATGTTTATAAAAACTATATAAACTATTATTTGAAATGGAATAGAACGTGTGGAAAAAAACATTTTATACATTTGAAAGTAAAGAAAAATAAAAAAATAAAAATATTCAGAAAGGTATGGTTTAAGTTAACTGTTGCTTTTGAATTTGCTGTAAGGCATACTGTAAATAACTCTTGAATGTTTGTTTTAATATTTAATATATTGTATTAAACTGAGTTTAATTGAAATATGTATTTTTATCAAATATATTTGTGAACTTTTGACAATACTAAACAGTTTATCTAAAAATATATAATTGTCTTCTATCCATATTTCCTATTAGATGTTTATAAAAATTATATAAACTATTATTTGAAAGAGAATAGAAAGTATATAAAAACATTTTATACATTTGAAAGTAAAGAAAAATAAAAAAAAATATTCAGAAAGGTATGGTTTAAGTTAACTGTTGCTTTTGAATTTGCTGTAAGGCATACCGTAAATAAATCTTGAATGTTTGTTTTAATATTTAATCTATTGTATTAAACTGAGTTTAATTGAAATATGTATTTTTATAAAATATATTTGTGAACTTTTAACAATCCTAAATAGTTTGTTTAAAAATATATAATTGTCTTCTATCCATATTTCCAGTTAGATGTTTATAAAAACTATATAAACTATTTTGAAAAAAATAGAAAGTATATAAAAACATTTTATACATTTGAAAGTAAAGAAAAATAAAAAATAAAAATTCAGAAAGGTATGGTTCAAGTTAACTGTTGCTTTCGAATTTGCCGTAAGGCATACCGTAAATAACTCTTGAATGTTTGTTTTAACATTTAATCTATTGTATTAAACTGAGTTTAATTCAAATATGTATTTTTATCAAATATATTTGTGAACTTTTAACAATACTAAATAGTTTATCTTAAAATAAATAATTGTCTTCTATACATATCTCCTGTTAGATGTTTATAAAAACTATATAAACTATTATTTGAAATGGAATAGAACGTGTGGAAAAAAACATTTTATACATTTGAAAGTAAAGAAAAATAAAAAAAATATTCAGAAAGGTATGGTTTAAGTTAACTGTTGCTTTTGAATTTGCTATAAGGCATACTGTAAATAACTCTTGAATGTTTGTTTTAATATTTAATATATTGTATTAAACTGAGTTTAATTGAAATATGTATTTTTATAAAATATATTTGTGAACTTTTAACAATCCTAAATAGTTTGTTTAAAAATATATAATTGTCTTCTATCCATATTTCCAGTTAGATGTTTATAAAAACTATATAAACTATTATTTGAAATAGAATAGAAAGTATATAAAAACATTTTATATATTTGAAATTAAAGAAAAATAAATAATAAAAATTCAGAAAGGTATGGTTTAAGTCAACTGTTGCTTTCGAATTTCCTGTA
>CM063506.1:60667444-60679944 GCA_032207245.1 Pardosa pseudoannulata | reverse complement strand
ACCAGATCACAAATTGCTATTAAATTAATAATTGAAATAATTTTAAAATATTCCAATCCTTTAAAATGTTCTCTGATTTAAAATATTTTTAAGAATAAAATGTCTTTAGTAAGAGTGAAATGAGTTTACATTAAGGATTAGGAATATGTATTTTATGTATTATATTAATTATTATATTATATTTTATGCATAATATCCGTTTTATGTATTGTGTATTACATGTATTATATGAATTTTGGTATTCAAAATTCCATTCTGGAATTTTAATTATTAGAATACAAATTTCTATTTATCTATCCATTTAAATTTTTGAAATCTAAAATCTAAATTTGCATTATAACAAAAATTGTATTTCAAAATTTACTGTACGTAATAAGAATTTGGGAAAATGTGTTTTGAAAACCTGTTTATCACCGGTAACATTTATATAGAAGCAATATGAAATGTTTATGATAATTAGTTAAATTTATTAATAAGGTAAACCTATTCATGATTTCGTTAAAATAAAATAGATAAGATTAATTATTTTATGTATTATATAAACTAATATATTACATTTTATGCATAATATGTGTTTTATGTATTATGTATTATATAAATTATATAAATTTCTGTATTCAAAATTATGTCCTGGAAATTTAGTAACTTTAATTATTAGAATACAAATCCTTATTTATCTATCAATTTATTGAAATTCTTAAATCTAAAATTTGAATTTGAATTATAACAAAAAATGTATATTAATATTTACTGTATGTACTACGATTTGGGGAAAATGTTTTTTGAAAACCCGTTTATCACCGTTAACGCTATTATAGAAGCAACATGAAACGTTTATGACAATTACTTAAATTGATTAATAAGTTAAACTTATTCAGGATTCCGTTAAAATAAAATAGCAAGTACGATGAAGTAATAGATTTGTGTCAGAGAACAAAATTACATGCAAAGTTAAAAAAGTAAGACACAAACGAAAAAAAAAACTTAAATGAATACTTTTCTGTTATTTTACGTTTGTCATTCTACTGAAATATTAATTTGTATACAATAAATAATAAATAAATTTGATATCAGTATTAATTGGTATAAATTTAAAGTTTGATATTTAATTTTAGTACAGTACTACCTAAGATTAGTAATAAATGACTAATCAAAACTACTTACTTTAAAATGTGAGATTTTATCGTTGTTTAATAGGGGATTTAGGGAACGTAGTTTATCATGAAATTAACTATAAAATCCTAATAATTATGCAAATTTTGCTAAATATTAACTGTGAACATAATGAATATAGGCATACATATACATATTTTATGTAGAGAAGCATTAAGGGATTACAAATGAATTTTGCCCATTGGGGCGATATATTTGCTATGTACCCATTGTGGTAAAATATGTAACTTAAATACAGCAAACTTTTGATAGGTTTGCATTATAAATATGATATTGTATACTATAGATTTTAATACTAAATCCACAAAAAAATCTAATCACACTAAAAGTAAAAATTAAGAAATTACTATTAATTAAAAATTAAACTTTTACTTGAACTTCGGCATTTACTTACTTTAATATTACTTATTATGTTTTAATGAAACAATCATTTAATAACTTTACAATAAAAGTTGATTTGTTTAAAATATCTTTAAAGAAAAATACTGTACATACTATTGCCTATTATAATTTTAAAAGGACAATAAATTACTTTTAAAGATAATTAAAGTATTTAGGTGAGGTAATTTTATTCTTTTTCCTATTGCTTTAATGATATTTAACATAATATTACAACATATAAATTAATAATCGGTGGATAAGGCATTAATGGGGTTAAAAATTACAAAGCATTTGGATGATATAAAATAAAATATAATACGCAATTGTTCTATATGTTAAAAAATGTAAAACTTCCTACTTGTCATAAATTTATATTGGATAAAATTGAATTAGATATCAGACTTTTGATAGATTATGAAAGATTAATATAAGCCAATAATTCAATAGTTAATTCATATGCACTAGCCGATAAATCAATAAACTATTATGTTAGTTATTATGAAAATACTAAACTTCAAAAAGGATATGAAGTGATTACGACACAAACTGCCAAATTATGATGATTAACTATAATATAGAAGCATATTTAAAGTAGACTTTCCAAATATCTATGGATTTTTGAATAAAATTAAAAGTATTGTTTAGGTATAGAAGTGAATTATTAAACACAATAATGGTAAATTTAAAACACAAATAACAGTGTATAATATGAACATATATATATATATATGTTTTCGTGTTTGATATTTATACAATTACAGAAAAAAATTTACATAGTATGTTTGAAAATGTAAAACAGAAAAACAGTAACGATCTACAAAAGAACTTCTCACTTGATATTGCACATTAACGAATAACAAGCTTGTAAACATCATAAGAGTTTTATTTTAATTGATATAAAAACATGCTTCACTGTAAAGTAAACAGCAGTAAATTATATATATATATATATATATATATATATATATATATTTATATATATATATATATATATATATATATATATATATATATATATAAATATAATATATAATATATATATATATATATATATATATATATATATATATATATATATATATATATATATATATATATATAATATATATATATATATATATATATATATATATATATATATATATATATATATATAATATATATATATTATATATAATATATATATATATATATATATATATATATATATATATTTATATAAATATATATATAATATAAAAAAAATAAAATATATATATATTATATATATATAAATAATATATATATATATATATATATATATATAAATAACATATTATAATATATATGTATATTTTCAGTGTGATATGTAAAATACACTTTGATTTAAAAATATATAACCAATATATATTTATTAAATATATATATACTTACATACATGTGTGTGTATGTATATAAAATTGAATAATAAATAAGACTTTCAATATTTAAAAATAGTTTTATATGTATTATATTTTGCTAACATAAATAACACTTAAGGTATATAAAAATAAGCTGTGTAAAATTTATAGAATAATTTGACATAAAAGAAATTTTAACAATTACATATTATAATATCATAGCATAAAACATAGTTATAAAAATGAAAACACAGAATTGCTAAAAACTATTTAAAATGCAGTTATTTATATCTATATGTAAAAGAAAATGTGAAAATTTTTACTTATTGCTGCCTATGTATTGCGATACATTTTCATTCGTGATCATTTTTTGGAAATTGGTTTTGCATTCGTAATTGGGATTTTTAAAAAAAAGTTTTAAAATATAATATTCAATGGTGCGAAATTTAATTAAGATAATACATGCTGCAAAGTATTCCACGAAAAATGGTCGATATTTCCGGTCTCACTGCAACACTCTGTTTTCTGGAAGATAATTAAAACTCGGATATTTGTGGCTGAAATTTCGAGTGTAAATTTGCAATAAATTTAACAGGCGCACAATAAACGACAAGAAAATACGATCTAGATATTTGGTATATAAACGTTTTTTTTTCTATTTTATTAACAAAATTTAGAAACAAACGGTGGAAAAAAAAGTAGCGAAGGAAAAGAATTTAGCTAAATAAATGTTTTCTCTAATGATTATATTTTTCGTACGTTTGCAATTACTCTTTTTTCCTTAATTCGTATATTTTCCTTTACAATGTAACAAATACTTTTGTTGGAAATCGAAGATAAGAGCCTGTTGCTATGGCGACATTTGTTTTTTCTCTTCCCTGATCAAAAATGCTGTTAAGACCAGGACGTCATTTGAAAGGTATGATGGTGTTTTTTTTCCTTTTAAGATATCTTAAATGCGCATCTTTAGATATAAAACGAAGAAAAGCCGGGAAAAATGCATTATATCGATGTTGTGTGAAAAAAACGTGCAGGTAAAATGAAAACAAGCGTGAATTTAAATTTTTTAAAAAAGGACGAAATTAGTTTAGTACGGCGAAGCATGGAATTTTTGCAAGAATAAAATGAATTCTATATATAGGAAATAGAATGAATGTAAAACAAACCAATATGTTTTGACAATTTTTTTTAGAATTATTTGATAGAATAATTTAAAGTTTACCAAGAAACACAATTTTGCTGATATTTTTTTCTTGGTATTTAATTAATAAAAAGCAGAAATAAAGTATTGATACAGGATGGAAAGCGTAAGGTATATACTTTAACCTGGAACATACATAAAAATAAACACAAATACACACACACACACTGGCTGCCCTTGTATGCATTCAAAATAATAATTAAATAATTGTAAAGATTCTAATTATTATAATAACACACTACAGGAAGGTAGTCACGTCATTGTTTCTATAAGGACCAAGGGGGATGTGATCACTCCAGTTAAAACGGTTTTTTACCATTTTTTAATTGTAAAGTTTCTAATTATTATAATAACACACTACAGGAAGGTACGTCACGTCATTGTTTTTAAAAGGACCAAGGGGGATATGATCACTCCAGTTAAAATGGTTTTTTACCATTTTTTAATTGTAAAGATTCTAATTATTATAATAACACACTACAGGAAGGTACATCACGTCATTGTTTTTATAAGGACCAAGGGGGATGTGATCACTCCAGTTAAAATGGTTTTTTACCATTTTTTAATTGTAAAGATTCTAATTATTATAATAACACACTACAGGAAGGTAGTCACGTCATTGTTTTTATAAGGACCAAGGGGGATGTGATCACTCCAGTTAAAATGGTTTTTTACCATTTTTTAATTGTAAAGATTCTAATTATTATAATAACACACTACAGGAAGGTACATCACGTCATTGTTTTTATAAGGACCAAGGGGGATGTGATCACTCCAGTTAAAATGGTTTTTTACCATTTTTTAATTGTAAAGATTCTAATTATTATAATAACACACTACAGGAAGGTAGTCACGTCATTGTTTCAATAAGGACCAAGGGGGATGTGATCACTCCAGTTAAAATGGTTTTTTACCATTTTTTAATTGTAAAGATTCTAATTATTATAATAACACACTACAGGAAGGTACATCACGTCATTGTTTTTATAAGGACCAAGGGGGATGTGATCACTCCAGTTAAAATGGTTTTTTTACCATTTTTAATTGTAAAGTTTCTAATTATTATAATAACACACTACAGGAAGGTAGTCACGTCATTGTTTCAATAAGGACCAAGGGGGATGTGATCACTCCAGTTAAAATGGTTTTTTACCATTTTTTAATTGTAAAGATTCTAATTATTATAATAACACACTACAGGAAGGTAGTCACGTCATTGTTTTTATAAGGACCAAGGGGGATGTGATCACTCCAGTTAAAATGGTTTTTTACCATTTTTTAATTGTAAAGATTCTAATTATTATAATAACACACTACAGGAAGGTAGTCACGTCATTGTTTCAATAAGGACCAAGGGGGATGTGATCACTCCAGTTAAAACGGTTTTTTACCATTTTTTAATTGTAAAGTTTCTAATTATTATAATAACACACTACAGGAAGGTACGTCACGTCATTGTTTTTATAAGGACCAAGGGGGATGTGATCACTCCAGTTAAAATGGTTTTTTACCATTTTTTAATTGTAAAGATTCTAATTATTATAATAACACACTACAGGAAGGTAGTCACGTCATTGTTTCAATAAGGACCAAGGGGGATGTGATCACTCCAGTTAAAACGGTTTTTTACCATTTTTTAATTGTAAAGATTCTAATTATTATAATAACACACTACAGGAAGGTAGTCACGTCATTGTTTTTATAAGGACCAAGGGGGATGTGATCACTCCAGTTAAAATGTTTTTTTTTAACCATTTTTTAATTGTAAAGATTCTAATTATTATAAGAACACACTACAGGAATATTCGTCATTGTTTCAATAAGACCATTGTGAACACATCCAGTTAAAACGGTTTTTTTACCATTTTTTTAATAGTAAGATTCAATTATTTAATAACACACTACAGTAAGGTACGTCACGTCATTGTTTTTTTTAAGCCAAATTGATCACTAAATAAAATTTTTTTTACCATTTTTTAATGTAAAGATTCTAATTATTATAATAAATAAAATACGTCAGTTTCAATAAGGACCAAGGGGGATCACTCCAGTTAAAATGGTTTTTTACCATGAGGACACTGCTGGAAGTCGGAAACGTAAAGAAAACTTTGAATTTGAATAACTGGTATATTGTTGTGAAGTTTAATAACAGGTGAGACCTCGCGGTCCATATTTTAGCAATTAGATTGCTAAAAATAAACATAGATTAAGAAAAGCCAAGTATATTGAATTAAGAGTAGTAAAAAGGAAAAAGATTTATTTTTTTCTGGTTTGGTTTGAACTCTACGGTCTTATGCAACACGAGGGCTAAATGAAAATAGCTTAAAATTCGAACGGCTTAAATCCAAACCCAGAAGGATTCGAAATCGAACTCCATACCGAAGTCAGAGAACCAATTATCGTTCCGAAATTTATATTTAATAGCTGCATATGTAAAAGTATAAGTGAAGAAAGACAATGACAATAATTTTTATAAAATCCCAAATCCCCTTTATAATAATAACCCAAGTTATCTATCCATCTGTCCTAGAATTTATGAAGTGGTTGTACCTGGAATGGATGGAGATATCCATATTGGATTCTCTATGATTTAGGGTTAGCAACGTTCGAAATCCACCCCTTCCTCCCTGTTCGAGAGGTTCAATGCTCTTATTTCAAGCCCTATATTCCAGGATAAGAGCAGGGCTATTCAATTTATCAATTTGTCACATTACAATTAGATAAAATTAACACTTTTTTCTAGCTTATGACATTATTCCTTTAACCATCTCATTTAATCATTTATTATTTTAAATTATTTATATATCGTCTGCATTATTTTCACAAGTTTTATCACTGAACATAGATATTACGTAAATAATTTTCTTTTATATTTGGCTTAAATAATAGATTAGGTACACATGTGATAGTTTTAAATTTAATCATCGATTATTTTTTGTTGCAATGAAAGTTTTATGACCGGTATTAACGACAGATTATCTCTACCTCCAAGGTGTAGTGAAAATGATAGTTTCATTCCTTTAATTCTATTAATTACTGTGACAAAATAATTGGGAAGAACTTAACGATAATTTCGACGTCGATAAAAACACTTTGAATTATCTTTATAAATGGATTCAACGGAATTCTAAACTATATTCACAGTATCGTGAGACTTAACAGGAGTATGGAGATAAATTATTGAGCGTGTACCAGATAATTCTCATCTGAAAAACAAACCATTTTACTAACTGCCTTATAGGGTACTTTACAATTCTGGAAAATGAAAAACTTTACTGATCTCGTGATAAGACGGGCTATAATATAATATAAGTATAAAACACAATATCTTTTAAGAAATTAACAGAATGTAAGAGATCAAAATGCGGTAGATCATGAAGTAAGAATTTTAGAGAAACTGGATGGGAGCTTATATTATGAATACGACGATGCTAGATATTTGAACACTCTACAAGATACTTGATTTTCAGTTGGGGGACCCTGCATTCTTTACAAATGCGAACGTGTTCTCGAAATATTAGGTAATAATGCTTAAATTGTGTATATCCGATGTGAAGTTGAGTGAAAAAGATGTTCTGCCTTTTTCATCATTTCTAGATTTAACACCGGCTAGAAATGATAGGTCTTACAAAATACAATTTATTATGAGTATGTCAGTCCCAGACATTTCGCTATTATTCCTAGAAAGTATGTTATTAACTTAGTAAAACTTAGTCTTATATTCAAAGAAAACACTCAAAACACACAGAAAATATAACTCTAACTAACAAATTGAAGCAAACTTAAAGAAAAACCACTACACAGCTATCCTTCTTATTCGCACAGCATTTTTCTGTATACAGCTAGATATCTTACACATTAACTGTTGTAACATTACTTTCATTCCTTAAAAATAGACTGATGTAAACTGTTTTGTAAGTGTTTCGAAAACATCGAATGACATTATCCAAAAATATCCTTGGTGGTCACATTTTCCAACTGTCTATTTAGTTATTTAAAAATATTCATTCCAGATTTTTTTTAAAGTCTCCACGCCGCAATTCCTTTTGTTTTACATTTATATTTTACCCATTCCGTTCAAACAAATTCTGTTGCATGACAAGACTTTCGGAAGGTTTGTTTTTAGAATAAACAAAATTTTGATTTATTTAAAATGATATTTAAATAAAACACTAAAAAAACTGTACAGAAAATTAAATTTAATCTGAAAGAAAAATTAATAGTAACAGTAGCTGAGGTTCATATTAACTAATTTTCGTCATTCTGCAAAATATGTTCAACATCAACCATTATAAAATCACTTCTGTTACTTACAAAATTGATTCATGCATCATATTTTATCTATTTTTAGAAAACATCTAATAACATTATCTAAAAATAAATTTGGGGTTACAATTTAAAACTAGTTATTAAAAATATTTATTCCAAACTTTTTAACAGTCTCCGAATCGCCATCTTCTATTATACATTATTATTGAAGTAATTGATATTCTAATATTTATCTTATATATAAATGTAAGTATGTATAAGTGTGTTTTTGTTTACAATTTTATACATTTAACTTGAGAATGAATGTAGAGAATGTAATTATTGGATTCCGAAATCATTTGCACATTTCTCATTTAGTGATCACCATTGGTTGACAATTTGTAAACATTATATCAATCATGATTAAACATATACAAGGACATTCAAATCATTGATTAATGTACTGTTATTACGAATATATTTTCTAAATAACGGATTCATAATAAATCATTTCACAGATTTCATGTTAGTACGATTTTGAAAAATAATTTTTTAGTAGGAAATTTAATAAATTATTATTATGTCTTCTCATTTTAATTTTCAATTAAATTTATTCTATTTAACCATACTTTTTTAACCAAAGAATAGTAATATATATGAAAAAATTGTTCTAACCTATTACTTAGCAATTGCTTATTTTTACATTCCTTTTATTGCAAATTTCACTATTGAATAGCAAGTTGTCGTTTCAAAAGTCTATACAGTAATTTCTACATGTCATTAAGTGTTTAAAGAATGCGTTTAACAAAAAATAGATAGTGTATATTTAGAAGAAATAAAGAATTTAACAGTATGTTAATATCTTTCTCGAAACTTTAGCAATATTTTTAAAACAGGAACATACAACTATCTTGGCTACTTTAAACAAATTTATGCGATCAGACAAAGCGTTGAAGATCGTAATTTGTTCTATGCTCACTTGATAATTCTAGAGACACCAAATCATAATAAACTTACATTTCATAATTTTGGAAGTTTGTAGTTTATTTTTAAACACTATCGTTATTTGTGCCTTATTTCTGTGAGATATTAGATATATCTTACAGAAGAGATATATTAGAGATATTAGATATATATTTTCCTATTCTTTTCCCAATTTCGATGCAGATGGCAGATATCGACTTTAATCGAGAATGTTTAAATCACATCGAGAATGTTTAAATCACATCGATAATGTTTAAATCGAGATTCTTTTATAATCATTTATAATGTCTATAAAAGAAGGTCATTCTTTTTCATATACTCCTTACCTTAATGGAAGTTTACAATTACAGGGTTAGTGTATACTTATGTCTCTGTAAAACACAAACTGTAATGTAATTAAACATCCGCAACAACAATCATTTTATAGAAAGGAACGACAATATGTGTATAAAATATTTTATATTAAATTTTGATTATTTAATAATAGGAGTAAACAACTATAAATCTCTAGCAATTTCTGAATTTTCTTTTTCATTCTTAATATAAAATGGTAAATTCAAACCAAAACTTTATTTTCATTTCTTATAGATATTCCTATAGTTAAAATGTCAAGCCTTATTTTAAGGGATCTATTAGGGAAATAATAATTGTTATAACTGCTTAATTATTATTATCATGGCGTAAAATCATCACAATGTCTCTATCCCAAATTACGATAACTTATATACGAAACTCTTAATTTTTTATTACTTAACTCTATTTTAACTCTTAATTAAGATATATATTTAACTAAATGTTATCAACATGAAACATTTTCAGGTATTTTATTTAGAGATAAGTAGATTTTTCAAATTGTGCAGAGCAAGTTACCAGTCCCAAATATATTTGAGTTGTACTAAAACATAATTAGTCTACAGTACATAACTAAAAATAATGGACTTCAAATATAATATTAAATTCTATATACATAAACTTCTTATGTCTCTGAAATTTTTAAAGGTGGCTGAACATCAGTTCTTTTTATGTAGAGACAAAAGATAATTTAAAAAAGTAATGCATATTTTTTCATGAAAAGAAGCTATGCATTTTTTCTTCAGATAGAGAGTACTTTAAAAAAATTTAAGTTAAAAAAAGAGAGCTCTGAGACACTAACCAGACACATGATATTTTGGGAACGCAAGAGATCCTTTGTTGACTTCGCAAACACTATCGCACCCCCCTCGCAGGAATTCGAAAACTCACTGACACGCCATGGATTGGGTAATGCAATTTAGCGAGATCTCACTTGTTAGTGAGGCAGTACTGTGGAAAAAGAACGGAATTGTCGATCCAGCAAAGTCTTGGTCCGCTGCCAGCAGCTTAAGACAAAATGTCAGACAAATGCTTAAAAGTATTAGGTGACATTTTATCCCTCGTATCCATATTTTTTTCCGATTTTGACAGGCTAACTAATGTTTGCCATTTCTATGGGCGACAGCAAACGACGCTTTGTGAGAACAAAGTAATTAAAAAAGACAGGGCCGGGTCCCTCGAGTTAAGTAGCATGAAAAATGTTTGTCCAATGCAACATGCTACAGAAATGGTGACATACATTTTCCTGATTGGAGAGTTTATTGTTATAAATCAGAAAATGTCTTAGGGCTCTGATACATCTGCACAATAAATTTAATTTCATTTACATTATGATTTAGTGCCGCTTCTTTTATTTTGAGACAGCACTCGTTTCGATGGCCGATGCTGTGAAAAGTTTTTTTTTTCAATATGAAGTATAAATTCGAAATTCGAATATTTCTTTTGAACTGTAAATGTATGTGAGATTCAAAGTACAATATTTGTTGAGATTTTATTTTTAAAAACTTCTAAAATACTTCATATATTTCATACTTTCCTTATTAAACAAAAGAAAGAAGATCATCAAAGAAAAGAAACATACAGTTAAAATTATTGACGAATTTTAAAATGGTAATTACTTATTTATATAGAATTTTAGAATTTATAACATAGATTTATAATAATGTTAAAAAATTCTCCTTTTATCATTTGATTGGGAGAGTTATGCACAATTATTTTACTATACGACGATTAATCTCCTTTTTGTAATTTTTTTGTTGAAAGCAAGAGTATCAGAATATTATTTTTAAACTTAATTTATCATATAAATACTTCACAATGATGTGCTACTTTTTATGATGATTAATACAATTATCTTAACTTTTTTGCCTCAATTTTTATATATTTTTATATATAATTTTTATAATAAATTTTTATATCAATTTTTTATATTTAAAACTCTACAAAGTTATATAAACAAAACACAATATTAAAAAACATAGTATTATAATAGATAGTCTCTAGATTTATATTAATATCCACAAATATTTGTAATTAACAAGAAAAAGAAGAATATAATTCAAGTTGGATACTCAATATTAGAATGAGAGACAATCACTTGTAAAAGTATGTTTGAAATCCTATAAAGTTATAGAAACAAAACACAATATTAAAAAACATAGTATTATAATAGATAGTTTCTAGATTTATATTAATATCCACAAATATTTGTAATTAACAATAAAAAGAAGAATTTAATTCAAGTTGGATACTCAATATTAGAATGAGAGACAAACACTTGTAAAAGTATGCGTTTGAAATCCTACAAAGTTATAGAAACAAAACACAATATTAAAAAACAGTATTATAATAGATAGTTTCTAGATTTATATTAATATCCACAGATATTTGTAATTAAGAGGGAAAAAAGAATTTAACTCAACCTGGATACTCAATATTTGAATGGGAGATAAACACTTGTAAAAGTATGCGTTTGAAATCCTACAAAGTTGTAGAAACAAAACACAATATTAAAAAACAGTATTTTAATAGATAGTTTCTAGATTTATATTAATATCCACAAATATTTGTAATTAACAAGAAAAAGAAGAATTTAATTCAAGTTGGATACTCAATATTAGAATGAGAGACAAACACTTGTAAAAGAATCCAGAAATAAATATGTTTATTATTACATTTTGATACTAGTATCATAATGTAACGTAACATAGTAAACACATATTACATTGCGTATGCAGGAATGTGTAGTGCACACTGTTGACATATGAAGTACCATATGACAC
>CM063506.1:60629944-60662444 GCA_032207245.1 Pardosa pseudoannulata | reverse complement strand
TTTATACTCTAAAGGTAATTTGAATAATTAGAGTAATTTAGTAAATTTTAAAATTAAGTACTTCAAATCACAGCAAAAATTAAGATTACAGTTAAAATAATTTAAAAAAAGACCCCTAAAATAAATTGTAATAAAACAAGAAATAAGTAGTAAATCCAATTTTTTTAAGAAGGAGAAGATGACGTAATTCAAATCACAGTAAAAATTAATATTACAGTTAAAATAATTTGAAAAAGAACTAAGAAGAAAAATTGTAATAAAAGAAGAAATAAATAGTATAGCCAATTTTAAGAAGTGAAAGATATATTATAATTGATGTTTTCTTGTGTAGAAAACAACTTCCTTTTAATATATCTATTAGTATATAATCTAAAAATGTATGTAAAGTATTTATATTATATATATATATATATATTTTTTTTAAATTAAAGGAAAATTTTCTCCCCAGCTTATTTTGTTAGAAATTTCAGTTAAGTGCAATTAGCGTTTGAATTTCCTATGTAAAAATTTTTGCTTAAAATTACAATTTGAATTATACAGTTTTAATAATTTATAATGTATAATACTTTATTGGTACAATTTAAGGTACCTGAGTTCATTGAAATTAAAGGTAATAAGGCTTATATAAAATATATCTGTGTATGTGTATATATCCATGCGAGCTTGCGTATAATGTTTATGTATACTTGTCTGGTTATATTTGTATTTATGTGTGTAACATTGATGTACATTTATTAATAGAATCATAAGAGAGCAGCAATTTTTTAAAAAATACACAAATGTAATTTTAGTTTTAACGATTCACTGATGAACGATATAATTTTCTACATTTGAGCTAAAAATAATGGGTTTAAACTCAAAATGAACTTAATAAGAGGGCAGTAAGAACATAACGAATGCAATTGAATGAATCATTCTGTCAAAGATAAACATATATCTCCATCATGATAATGCTCTAAACCTACTGCAAAGAGAATATCAGACCTATAAACTTCCCTTAACACAATACACAATTCATAAATCTAAACAAAATTACTATTTGATTGATTTTAGAAATAAAAAATATAATAATGTTTGTAGTAAAATCTTGAAATTCTAAACTCTCACATAGTTTGTTTTCTATTTAAGAGAGAAAAACAGTCCTTTGTCGACTGAAGTTTTAAATATGTTTTTATCATGCGCAAATTCCTATCACCTTCCCTAAATGTGGATATAAATTTAATATTTATTTCTGTATACAAGCTTTAAATTCACAAGAATTTATACGTACGTATGTGCATATATACTTGTGGGTCATTTATTAGTTAAAATATAGATATAACAGCAATTTATGAAAGAATTACGCAAAGGCAATTTTCGTTTATTTAATTCACGCATGATCGACATCATTCCCTAGATTCCAGCTTATGAGAATGCTTTTAAATTAAAAATATATTTAATAAGGAGACAGCGAACTAAAAAAATTGCAATTCAATGAATCTATCTGCTTTAAATAAGCGTATCTCTATCGTGATAGCCATCGAACCTTGCTACAGAGACAATACGAGATCCGTTTCGCGTCCCCTTATCTCGAAAAGATCTCATTCATAAACTTATTATCTTTAAGAAAATGAAGGATCCCAAAAGTCTCAATAATTTAAAATTTTCCATTAAAACGAGCAAAACCCTTCGCAAAGCAGCTGCGAGTAACAATAGAGCCACAAAATTTCATCGGAGTGGCTGCTGAGAGAATTATTTAAATGAATTGCAAGATATAAAATGGCCATCTTTAACTATAAATGGAAACGATATCGCTAAAGAAAGCTTTATTATTACCCTTCTCTTAGAAATTTTTCCTCTCATTATGTGTTGTATTTTGCCGTTCTTAGGACCACCAAAAGTGCCGTATTATTTTTTATATTTTTTTTACTCCCTCCTAAAAATTTTCTTCGCTGTTTTTGTTGTATTGTTCAATATCGGAATGGGTCTTTTTTTTTCTAATCTTTTCTTTTCGGGTCTGGCTTTTCTAATGCAAAGTAGCGTCGTCTGAGACTCGAATTTAATGTAATAATTCAAAGGCTAGAAGAGAAACTTGTATAAATTCGGAATTGTGTAAAGAAAAGCAAAACCGCTCCCATTTGGCAAAGTTACATAAAAGGGACCTCCGTACAGCTTTCTTGCTGAAATCGGAAGATAATGACATAGAAAAGATAAACGACTAACAAAACGCGAAGAGTTTGCTTTTTTTTTTAGTTTGCTTTTTTTCTTTACAGTTTTTTCCCGTTCTACTCCTCATCCCATGACTTTCCGAGGGAAAAAAAACCGAGGGAGTGGAAAGAAATTTTTGAATGGGAAACCTGTTAGCTGTATCGTTAAATCAGAGAGCGCAACAATCTAGTTCTTTTCCATCTCTTTACACTTTCATTTTTCTTTGGGAAAGCATTACACGGCCATACTACATTAAGCGCATTATATCCCATTAATTCTGAGAACGGGAATTTTCGCGATTTTTCCCTGTGTTCTTCCCGCGATTTTTATTTTATTTTATTTTTATCTTCTTCGTTACTTGAAAATCATCTCTTTTACGACGTGCGATCCCAAAATCTCATAAATTTTAGGTTGTCTCAAACAGAAACGAGTGATATCTGAATTACGTATAGCTGATAAACTTTATCGTCCGATTCTAAGTTACAAAATTTAATCACGTATCTAGCTCTAGCGTTTTAATGCTTTTTTGAAAAGTGACATTACTGTTATCGATATTAACTGGCAGTTATCTCATCGATTTTCGGTAAATGAAAGCGGTATTTGTTATCTGAGGTTCGGTGCTAGCATGCTTGGAAAAAAAGTGACGTATTTGAAATTGTACTCCTGAGAAATAAATTGAGAAAGCGTATATTTCGTTTTGAAATTGAAATGAGTGGCAGTTAAAATCGAATGATATTGTAATTGTTTTAATGTGTTGTCACAGATATCCCGATATTTCTTATTTATTGAGCTAGGAATACAGGATAAAGTGTTTCCGATGCTTGTATAGATTGCGTTTGAAATATTGCAATCATTGGTGAGATTTGTGTAATGTTAGTTTTCGGATTTGTTTGAGTATTTAAATGAAAGGAATTTACTACCTTCCAGCTGAAAAATCGGTTCCAATACGGTTTTTCATTCATAATCAAATAAATAGTAATTCTTTTAAAGTTTAGAATATATATTTTACAGTTTTTTCCATTAGACTTACTTTAAATCAAAACTACTTCTGCAGTTTCAAAAAACAATAAAAAATTAAGAAATACATTAATTAAAAATTAATAAATTTCAATTAACCGAAACACAAATTTTGAAATATGCATAGTAAACACTAAATTAGAATAAGTTTTTATAATTATCTATAATGTAAGATTACAGATCTGCATCGCCTCACTTAGTTGGGCAGTAGATTTTCAGAATTAATTTATTTTGGCGTTTAAACCATACTAATAAAAATTTTATATTTTATTAAGAATATATTTTTTATGTCAGTGTTTATAATTTCATGATAAAATCTAAATAATTTTATAAAGTAAGGAATAAAATTGTTATTAGAGAACAAATCAAGTTGGTAGTCAGTCGTGTGTACTGACAACGTGGTTTCCAATGGGAATTCTTACTGTTATTAAGTATGAATTATGATCTTGAGCGTCAACGCAAAATCAAACAGAAAAATACATTTACATAAGATCATATTTGTTGATTCAAATGGCAGATAGAGAACCACTCGGCCTATAACCCCGATCTTGTCCCATTTTACTCTCGCCTGCTCTCTACTTTGAAAATAGAACCACTCGCTTATAACCCCTATCTTGTTCCATTGGACTCTCACCAGTTCTCTGCTTTGAAAGTAGAACCAAAAGGCCTATTGCCCCTATCTTGTCCCATTGGACTCTCACCTGTTCTTTGCTTTGAAAGTAGAACTTCCGGGGTATTACTTCCAAAACAATGCTAAAGTGGAACCGGCTTTGTAGTAGGTCCTTTCCTCATTGAAAATAAGTTTTTGTTATATTGGTGTCTTCAAATGAACTGAACTCTTCGATGAATGTCTCACTGTCAAAGTAAGGTGTATAGTTCATGATGTCATAGTGCAGTTTTTTAGCAAATAAAGATTACGCTTGAAGGAAAATTATACTTTAAAAGAATGTGTTAATAATTGATATATAAGATTAAACATTAAAAAAAAGTTTTTTTAAAAGTATTTCTCTCAATTTAAAATTGTAAAATATGTTTTTTAAATATTTTTTTATTAAATATTTTTGTACAGTAATCGTGCTCTATATGTTTAAAAGGTAATCTTTTTATGTGTTTGTAAATATTGTGTTTGTTTTTGTATTTTTTTTTGTATTAGAAATTTGAATTTTTGTTTGTTCCGAACCTTGATATTTTTAGAATTTCGTTTTTGTTTTATTTTTTTTTGAGATTTTGTTTTTTTAGTTTTTTTTTAATTTTTTTGCGATTTTTGAGATTTTTTTAAAAGAATTGTTTTTTTTATTTTTTTTACTTTTTGATTTTTATTTTTTTATAAGATTATATTACTTGTAGTCCGAGTTTTTGAATACTTAAAGTTCTCAAATTGAAATTTTTGATATCTTTAAAATTGCAGAAATTTTATTTTTTAGAAAGTTTCACTTTTTGATCTTATTTTTTATTATTTTTATTATTTTTTTTTTTTTTTTTTATTATTTTATTTTATTTTTATTTAAAAATTTATTTTTTTTTTTTAAAAATTTATTATCTTAAATTTTTTATTTTTAAATTTAAAGAATTTTTTTTTAAAGTTTCTTTAATTTTTTTGAGATTTAATACTTTTTTTTCATAAGACTTTAATTTATTCTTTGTTTATTTTGAAGTGATTTTTTTTTGTTTTTTTAAAGTTTTTTTATTTGTTTTTGAATTTTTTGATTTTTTATGATTTTTTTTTATTAAAGAATTTTTTAGATATAAAAGGTTTTAGATTTTTTAGATTTTTTCAAAATATAGTTATATAAGGATTTTTTTTTTAATTCAATCAAAGAAATTTAATGTTTTTAATCAAAGCAACAATGTAAAAATCTTAAAAAAGGTATATTTACATCTCAGGTTTTTAAATACTAATATTTGAAGATTTTCAAATTCAGAAATTTATGTTCTATTTATTAATATTTGTTTTGTGTGTTGTATAAATATTTTTAAAGAAATATTTTCAGACACAGAGATAATGTAATTTCCAATCGAAAGTAATGAAAAATCATTCATTTTCCTCCCACAGGACGTCTTGTTGATATTTTATGTAATATTAATAATAATGCCGGTAATTTATACTTGATTATAGTTGTTTAAGTACAATTAAAGGGTAACATACGATAATAGGAATTATCAACCGTATTAAAAGATTGTAATAACTGAAGGCTGAATTAGGCTTAACTAATAAAAGTTATAAATTAAAAATTATAAACATAATTGTATATTATGCATTGTGTATAAGTTTTTAATAATTGATAATGATTTAAATATTCACTGTTCTAAGTTGAGTAGGAATATATTAAAATTTATTTTCAATTTTCAGTTACAGGTAAACACCTACTATAAAAATTATATATTTTTTTAACTAGCATTCATTTCAAAATTTCCAATGATAGGCTAAAAGAAGAAAGGCACATTTCTCTGATTTCTACCTTATTATTGAATATTAAAGCTGTGTTTAATTCGGTTTCACTGCGAACATATTTTTTATAGTAAATGCATGTCATAATTTACATTATTTTCTAAGCAATACGTTAGCATAGACAATGCGAAAGATGGGAAGTTTAAAAATACTTATGAAAACAAAATCACATCTATATTTTATCTCTGTTTCAAGAATAATTTAAGCTTTTTACACTTCCTTTATAAATTGTAAAATCTAAAATAAATAAGGAAACAAATTCTATTCATTACTAAATGAAAAAAATTCCGTCTTTTGTTTTAAACTTTACACAATCTAAAAAGGTGTTAGATAAAAAGAAAGATTTCATTTAAGTCGTATTAAGGCAATATTGAGTACTTCATATAGTAATGGTTCTATTTAAATGCAATAAATTGGTTAGCATATTTTAAAAAATGTAATAAGAATATTACAATTTAAGTACACTATAAGCAGTATTAAGATACACTAAGAAAAGAAATATATTATAAATAACTAAACCGTAAATTAAATTTTAAATATGTAAAGGCATAGATATTAACTGTTTCAAAACGAGCGAAAACAGTGAAAATAAAAATATTAAAATATAACTGTTGTCGAATATTTACAGATAAAATTTAACTGTCTATATTAATCTATATTAATTTATTATTTATCTAATATATATATATATATATATATATATATATATATATATATATATATATATATATATATATGTGTGTGTGTGTGTGTGTGTGTGTGTGCGTGTGTATATATGTATATATATATTTATATAATATTATATACATAATGTTTATTTATATAATATTTATATAATATTATATACAGAATACAGAATGTAAACTGCGTTTACATTCTGTACGTAAAATTAATAATTACGAAAAATAATAAGCTTAGTTGAATTCCGGCTAACTCTGAATAGTTCTTTATAATAAATGCGTGACATAACATGCATTTTTTTTTTGTAAAAGTAAAGCGCCAGCATACATGCGAAGTTTTAAAAAGCTGTTATGAAAATGTCACATCTATATTGTGCCTCCACTTCAGTACAAATTCACGCCTCTTTACACTTCCATTATAAACTCCAAAATTAAAAAAAAAAAAGAAGAAAATATTACTTATTATGAAAAGTTGTTTAAATGCAATAAATTAGGTAGCGTGTTATAAAAATATAATAAGAATATTAAAATTTAAGTAAACTATAATCAGAATTAAGATACACGAAGAAAAGAAATAAATTATAAATATGTATTATAAATAACTAAACCGTAAATTAATTTTTAAATATGTAGAGACGTAGATATTAACAGTTTCAAAACGAGAAAAAACAGTGGAAATAAAAATATTAAAATATAACTGTTCTCGAATATATACAGATAAATTTGAACTATCTATATTAATCTATATTTATTTATTATTTACCTAATATATATATTATATACCATTATATATATATATATTATATATATATATTATATATATATATATATATATATATATATATATATATATATATATATATATATATATATATATATATATATATATATATATATATTATATATATATATATATAGATATATAATAATAATAATATATATATTATTATTTATTATTTATTATTTATCTCTATTTATCTTATATCTTTTAATCTATCTATTAAATTTTAACTTTTAGATCCTTAACAAAATCGTTAAATGTTTTTTAAATAAAATTATATCTATTACAAATTACTAATTATATCTAGTACAAAATATCTGCTTTTTTAACTAACCTTTATTTAAAACTTTCAAAGACAGGTTAAAAGGGGAGAACTGCGTTTACATTCTGTCGTAAAATTAATAATTACGAAAAATAATAAGTTTAGTTGAATTCCGGCTAACTCTGAATAGTTCTTTATAATAAATGTGTGACATAACATGCATTCTTTTGTAAGTAAAGCGCCAGCATACATGCGAAGTTTTAAAAAGCTGTTGTGAAAAATGTCACATCTATATTGTGCCTCTACTTCAGTACAAATTCACGCCTCTTTACACTTCCATTATAAACTCCAAAATTAAAAACAAAAAAGAAAAAAACTGAAGGAAATAAATTCCCTTTCATTACTAAATGAAAAAGTAAAAAAAAAATCGGATTTTGTTTTAAACTTTAGACGGCCCAAAAAATGTTAGAAAAAGTGAAGAGAGATTTTATTAAAATCATATTAGGGCAGTCTTTCATAAAAGGCTGGCCGAACCGTGATAAGACCCAGACCGTGATGACCCGTGGAATTCAGATCACTGCTCTTGAGCCACCCCGAAAAGTTAATTAATTTTATGTAGCAAATGCCTACCTAATATTTTATTGCTCTGAGCTCCAGAATTTCATTAAAGACTCCTATGGGCGCTCGTATTTTTCACAAAATTCTTGGAGCGTTGAGCACTAAAATGTCATCCAACCTCTGCCAAGCTCTAACTTTTGAACAAATGTTGCGGATCCAGTGTTATAAAATAGCCGCTAAGACAGAGAGTCCGTGCTCGTAAATCGCATACGTTTTACGCTAAGTTTAGAGGATATGGTGTAATTTTTAAATAGTCGTAAAGGATAAATCAGTTTTGCTTTTAAGAGTCATGCCTTCATCAAAAATGATGGTCCCTAACTATTAACTGAGCGTGCACTCCACGCGTACTTAACTTTATTTAATTTTCAACCAGAATATCCTTTCCCCAACATTATAAGTAGCGATAGCTTTTAATTAGTGCAGAAAAATTTCGGTTACTTTAAATATATATATAAGAAATTCTATAGTTAAGGTTCAGCGAAATTCCGAATTTCAATCCCTACGAATTGGTAATTTAGAATTAAGGCGCTAATGAAGATTCAATGAAATGATGATAAACAAATTTTTATATAGTACTATTTTATCATTATTTCATAAATTACACAATTTGCTTAAACGAGATGGATGGGTCAGATGAGATATCAAATCGTCGCTGGAGGTTCATAATCCCGAGTCAAAGACCGTCGTGTTCATTATATGTGGTTTAGGAGCGTAAAGTTTTTTTAGGAACTGCTAGACAACACTTGGAGTCTTTTACATGGCCTCTGCTCGACAATTACGATGACTCAATTTGAGTTAAATGTTGTCTCTTCAAAACAACAAACTCAATCCTTCACTACATCGAGTATCCTTTGGATCAAGAGCTTGGTTCATGCAAGTTGTATCAGAATCAACAAAAACACTATGTATCCGACACAGAAAATACATATAACTATCATTGTCATAAAAGTATTGCACTTTTGGAGGTATTTCAACAAATAGATGGATAGCTCTCTAGTGGCTAAAGAAAAAAACAGTCATTCAGCCTCCAGGTATCGGAGATGTAGTATCGTCATTATCTTGGATTATTAATTGTTTTATGCCTAATTGTTTTGTGGTGTATGAGTTAAATATAATTGTATTTCATGGTTTTGCCAATGTCTGTCATCTCTTTGTCACAGTGTACATTTGTATAGTGTCATAGTCATATCGCTTCTGTACAGCTAAAAAAACACCAATGAATCATGCTCTTTTATTGCAAATAATACTCATGAATGCTTTTAACAATAGACTTATATAAACAAGGTTAAATATTCTATAACAAAAGACTGAATATTTAGGATGTTCGTGACTTATTACCATGTTAGTGTTATTACACCAAAAGATCGTTAAAAAATATTTATGTTTAAGTTGAAATGCTTATAACATTTTATCCTTCATAAACTACACAATTCAACAAGATGGGAGAATGAATAAGAAATATCATTATGATAAATTTGTGACATACATTTACTACTGCATATTCTCCTATTGTCATAGTCATATCTCTTGTGCACAGCTCAAAAACATCGATGTCTTTATGCAGTTTAATAGCAAACAATTCTCATGAATGAGTTTAACAAAAGTAGCCTTGTGTAAACAAGGTTAAATCTACAGCAACAAAAGACTGAAGACATGAATATCGCCGATGATATTAAGAGCATATAAGATCTTGAAAGGTAAAAAAGAAATAACGCTGGAAACGGAAAGAAATGGAATAAAAACACCAAAATGTAAATATGTATGTCACAAATGATTGAATGTAAAATGGCTATGTCATCATCATTTTTTAAATGAGAATATTAAGTAAATGAGAATGCTACCCTTGTCTTTGTATCACTGATGATATGTTCGCAAATATAACTGAATGGCATGTTCAAATGTTATGGATCAAATCGTGGTATTTTTAAAGCTTAAATATTATGTTGCGATGTAAAGTTTGAGTTCATTTCAATGATTTTATGAACAATATTTTGATATTCAAAAGAGAGGGAAATATCAATGTATGATACATGTTTTTGTTTATGCATCAATTTCGCTTATTCAATTTATTTCATAACCGACTGATTTAAAGAATATAATAATCCTAAAAGTCAATTGCATTTGATTTTTAAACAATCACCAACATAGAAAGTCTGATAAATATTCTACTTGTATAATTTTTTAAATCATAAGTTATTGAGAAATACGTAAACTTAATTTAGAAAACTTTATTCTATGTACGAAACTACATAAAGAATAATATTTTCGTCATTATTTTTGATTTTTTAAATAAAACACTTAAAATTTGCTGTAAATAAAAAGCTTAAATTTTACTAATTTTTTAATTTTTAAACAATATTTTTTCATGATAAATAAAAACATTTAAATCCTTGCATGTTTACAAGAGGTAATAATTTATAAGATTAATATCTAAGTAATCATAATTTCTACTTACAGAAATGTATAGATTGCACACTAGAAATATGAATTATAGTTATTTATGCTATAAAAATATAAGACAGATTAAATTTTATACAATATTTCCATTGGTTGATTTTTTATTGAATAAATGATACTTTCTGTCAGCCTTTAAAAATATTAGAAATTTTAAGATAGTATTAAGTAATGTAACTGATTTTAAATTAAAAAATGAAGCTCACACTCAACATTACATTTATAATCCACTAAATTCATTATTTATACATAACGAAGATGAAGCTTTTAACCTCACCTGTATTTGAAAAATTGTGTAACTATATTATGTAACGAAATTATGTAATGTAGCCGTGTAATTCTTTTAGCAAATATTATACCATGACGTGACATTAAGAAAAGATGAGAATGGCTTTACCACAAAAATCAGAAGAGACCAAAAAGAGGCTGAACTACTATATTACTATTGCTAAGTTGCCAAATGTGACTACAGAAATGATGTTACGAAATTATGTAACAAAACTTTCACCATTGCCGTCTTCATATTACCTTTGTTTAAAATTACATTCTCAATTAACAATTTTCTTTTCTATACGGAACAGAAAGAAAAGATATCAGGGTGCAGGGTACATATCTAAAGGACGAGGAATAAAGAAGGATCTTCCTCCCCAGACACATGAGATCAGAGAAATTGTGTGAGGTTTTCTGGTTTTCTCTTATTGTGAGCTCGCTGCTAATATATGACCTCTTGATGGCAAACTATCTTTCCTTCAGACTAGTACAGAGTGAATTTGTCACTTGGGGTGAAAATCCGATGAAATCCACAGATTTGGCTATTCTCCAGGCAACACAGAGTGTTTCCTGGAGATGAACACTCTGTGTTGCATGTTATGTGTAAAATGATTCTGAAGGTGAGAGAATTATTTAATAATATATTTACAGAGTTACTTTAACTTTAAGTTGTTGTAAGAAGAATGTTCTATCACAGCAACTACGTCATCAGCATGTAACCTATAACGCATACATACAAAAATATTTTGTAAGAATTCTGAAGGAATCAAGGAAAAGTAACAAGATACTTTATTTCAACAAGAACAATTACAGTCAAGCTAACTGCTATTTAATTTACTGTTGATCTTGAGTTTCGAAATAAAGTATTTTGTTACTTTTCCTTGACAGTGGCAAAATTCTTACAAAATATTTTTTATATGGTGCAAAACTTGGGAACGCTATTGACCTTTAGATTGTGGATATACTTAAAAAATACTTGAATTGTGAATCTGGACTTCCAAGCAGATTACAAGCTGGAATTGCTTACTGCTGGATAGGCAATAAGTCATCAGGAAAGGTACTGTACAAATTTTGTATTTACGGGAAGTATGGAAAAGCTAGAAAAATTAAAATGTAAGCGAATATTTAAGTTAATTACATCTATTCATACCTTTTTTACTCAGTATGAGAATCAAAAGTTCAACTGCTCGAGGGAAACTTTCTGAATATTTATTATGTTTAGAAGAAAACAAAACAAATTAAGGGTGTTAAACGAAAAATATGAAGATTTAATCTCTGATGAGGCATTATTTAAATCCGAAATTCAAAAATCATTTGAGTATGAAGAAGCAATAAGAGATTCAAAACTAAAGATCAACAGTAAATTAATAGCAGTAGTATCTCACTAATTTATGCTAACTTGCCTAAATAATTAAGATTTAATCTCTGAGGAGGCATTATTTGAAGCCGAAATTCAGAAATCATTTGAGTATGACGAAGCAAAAGAGATTCGAAACTAAAGATCCACAGTAAATTAAATAGGAGTAGCATCTCACCAATTTCTGTTAACTTGCCTATATTGAATATTCCTACCTTTAGTGGGGATTCTAGCACATTCTTAGAATTTTTTACATACCAGAACCTTTCAATCTTACAACAACGCTTCTTTTTAGTGTTGGGAATATAAAAGTAAGAAACAGACTGAGATTATATGCTTCTCACCACATCATTTTCACCTTTCGCATGCTAGAAATCTCCATCTAAACATTTACACGCTCTCCAACCAAAACCTATATATGCAAACTGAGCTGGAAATTAGTTTCTAAGAAAAGAAGTTGAAATCGTAACGAACTTAAATATTCCACGTATACAACGACGAACAATGCATTATTCAAAAGTATCGCACCCGTAAAATCGATCCGTACTAGAATGACTGATTCGATGAATTTTTCATTTTTCCCAAAACCTTCTCGAATAAGTCACTGGGAATCAGCCGGCAGATCCTATACCGGTATAAACACACGCATACATGCCGAGGTGCATTGCTTTGAAATAACATTTCATCTCTTTTACCGCCGTTTTGATTACGCCGACGAATATTCTCCAAAGAAATCGTCTGACTATACGAAGGTCGACAAGTTTGTCCCGCGTTCGCTAAAATGCAGCTTGGCACGAGAACTGAGCATTACCGGCGAAAATGGCCCGCGCATTATAAACTAGGGTGGAAAGGCCGCCTCACCTCCCGCTTCGTGCAGTTTCGTTTTCGAATTCAAATAGCTGGTTTAAGGATCCTCTGGGGGAGATGGGGCCGATTATAGAATATTTAGACGCAAATGGACTGTTTACTAGGAATACTAAAATATTCAGGGGGCCATTTTCCAGCAGATTAAAGTTGTTGAAGCGGCACTGATTTCTAAGCACTTCGCACTTTCGTTTTATGTTTAACAAAGATTATTGCAGTTATTAAAGCAGGGACCGCTTCTCATTACTATCCATGTAATTAGAAGTCTACGAAATTCTGGATTCTATCATAAGCAGATGATAATAACAGTGCGCTCATTAGGGGACAATTACACGTTTGTTCTTGGTTAGACGTAAGCTAGTAGATTTAGTAAGCTTAGAAAACTCTATTAGTCTCTAAGTTTCTAACCGTTTTCGGTCGCGAATTAAAACTGGGAGTATGCTGGAGATTTTGTAGAGTCAATATTGGTTAGACATCAAATATTGACAAAGTATTCATCAATCCAAAACGTAAACAGATGCTAATAAGACTGCATTAATGAAGGGGCAATTACATGTTTGCTCTTGGTTAATCGCAACTTGATGAATGTATGTACTAATACTAGAAAATTGTATTAGTCTCTAAGTTTATTACATGACTCATAAGGAATTTAAACATCCAAACATGTAAAGTAGGGAATTTTCATTAATATATATTAGTGTAATATAATGTTCTTATTACTACATGAGTAAACTTTATCTTATCCAATTGTATCTATCTGTTTAATATATATGCAATCGGACACTGAACCAACTAAAATTTTCACATTGATTTTATACATAAATATACAATCATATTCAAATATCTGCATTATTGTTAAAACAAATTTAAATCATTCTATAAAATTCATACATCATAATTGACTCTTGAATTCAAGATATCTAAAATTAGTTAAAACGCTGATTTTATATAAATCTGTACGCCTATACTAAATTTAAAGATTAATATCTTTGCGAGGAAATTGTCCTAAATAATATATCTGTAAGTGTATCTTACAATATCAAATAAATGCATTAATTTACAGTTAATGAACTCAATTTCTTTACTCGTAATTTTGGATTTAAGGGATCCTTCATAAGTAAAAATATTAAAATGCATCAATATGTATGATATTTCAGCCTGTGTGAACTATCTTCAAAATAAATGTGTTTTACAGGTATATTTTCATAGCTACTATCATACGTTTTAAAAAGTTGCCCATTAAATTGCAGTGAATGCATCAAAGGGAAAAAGATTGTTTTAGTTACATCTACTTACATATTAATCTGCTCTATTTAGTTTACACGACAAATAGCGGGATGTAAAGTTACAGTTGGTCTATTAGAAGTGGACTTTATATTATCCTATTGTGCATTTAAATGAAGCATAATATGAGTGATTAATACGAACATAATATTAGTGATTAATATTAGTGATAAATATAAAAGAAATAAATAACTAAGAGATTTCACTTTATAGATACGTTCGTCTTATATCTGGGTATTAATTAAAGACAGGTAAATTGAAAAAGTGTACTTATATCTCAGATAACAATATCATTTAAAGACTACTAAAATACACAATATTATGTTTGTTACGCATAGATGCCAAATTTTGGTCATTTAATTTGGATAAAGCATGCAGATATGAGCCACATTATAAAGGTTAGAATATTACCTCTCTAGATAAGTAAAGAGGTTCGAATTCAGCTATATTATGACACCAGACGCTAGATAGCCTACTGGTTAATGTGCTGGGATAGAATTGAGGAGTACCGGCTGCAAACCTGGCAGAGACCTGAGATATATCTCCATAAGTGGAGAACGCGCAGGATAAATCAGGGTGTCTAAATATCATATGCCTTGAGACCGACTGTGAAAGGGAGGTACAGAAGCCGGCAGGGACTAATAATCCTCTCTCCCGAGGTGATCGAAATTGACGGAAGTCTTCAACTTGACACTGAAAATAACTTACATGACGTGAAGGTAATCAGATCTTCTAAAGTTAAAGAGATTAAAATTTGGAACAAGTTAAAGAAGTTAAAAATATAAAGCTGGTTTTGGTCTCTACGGTGATTTTGTATTGGCCGTAACTCGCTGTTGAATTGCCGATAGATGACTAAATGGGTAAGGCACAGCAGTTTGGCACCAAAATTCGTGGGTTTAAATCCAAAAGTTGGTATACTTGTTACATACCGGAGTCTTCTTCAAGTAGTATGCCCATGTCTCATTAGTCCTATTATAGGGAAACATCAGACAGTAGGGCTCCAATCAACCAATCATATTAACGTGTGGGAAAATTTGCTCTACTTCTAGCCATTTATAACATTTAATGATTTCTTTGCCACAAAGCAAATTTTAATAAGTATAGAGCATAGAATATTTTTAGGGTTATATATGATCATTAAAAAATTCAGTAGGTAACATATCAGTATTTGCTCTTAAAAAAGGTTAGATCAAAATTTTTTACAAATTAAAATTAAATGTATTTTATTCGTATTTTTAAACATTTAGTCACAAGATTTGTCCGCTCTTACATTATACAATTTGCTTAAAAATTTATAAACATTTCTAGAAGTAGAACCATTTTTCCATCTGTTCCTTATCTCGCATACCCGAAAAATGATTAGCCACATAATACTACAATTCCGTAATTAAAATTGTAGAAAAATGTAGTTGTACACCTCCATTTTTATTTTACAATGCAATCTATGTAACAAAAAGTCAGAATAGCTGGTATTAACACTACAAGTTTCAACCAAATGGCAATACTTGAGGTTTACAATATAATAGAAAACTTTCAGCAGTTATACATGCAGTTGAAACACAATATTTTAGGTCCGTTTAGAAAAACAAAAATAAAATTACTTTCTATTTATTGCTTGCTATTACTGAGCAAGAGTAGTATTGCAGTCGTGAATTATAGTAAAATATATATGACACGAAAGAAACAAATATCAATATAACTGAAATAAATAGGACGATTGACGTCTATATGGTAGTACTTGAGCTAAGACAACATCCTTACATTGAGAAACGAAAATGTCTCTGATCTTTTAAGGAACAAAGTAACTGATAATCATTGATGATGAAACATACACTCAAAAATAAAATAGTTGTATAATTTAATGTGTACAAGTAAGCAATAGGCTGTCTACATCAGAATTAAAAAAAAAATAATACATGAAACTACAAAACGACAAAAAAATAATCTATCAACAAAAAGAAGTTTTATTTAAAATTTGTAAGAGAGTTAAATTATAATAATATGAACAGAAGTATAATTATTTATATATCAATTCATATATAGTTATAGATATGATGGTTATAAATAGATATGATATTATATATGAAGATATATAGGTATGATAACATGTGTATTATATATATATATATATATATATATATATATATATATATATATATATATATATATATGTACCCAGAGATTAAGGCATGGAAGACAAATCTTATTTTGTATATAAAAACTTTTTATTGTAATCCTTCTATCCCTGGCTATGCCATAAAGATATCATTTGATATCATTTTGCAACGACAAGCAGAGAGGACTTTACCAGCCGAATTTCCCGCCTAGAAGTGTCTTTTCGGCATTACTACCTAAACAAATTCCTATTTCCGCGTCAGCTTCTTTACTCTATATGATTCCGCCCGAGGGTGTATCTTTCTCCTATTACATTATTGTTAAATAATTTCCAATTATTTTTAAATATAACTTGCTTAATTATTAACCCCCCCAATTTTTAACCTGACATACAAAAACACACATATATATATATGATTATGTAGATATGATGAAACATATGACGATATATATGATTACATGCACATTATAAGATATGATTATATAGATATATGAAGAATATATAATAATTTGGATTTCAAGTTATATGCCATAGCTTTGGTAGTTTAAGAACAAAACACAACTGTCTTGTCACACTTTCGTAAACATAAAAAAAATATTCAACATATTTAATGTGTGAATAAGACTATTCGAGTCACTATAATAGAACATTTGAGTCACGTTTTTGATAAACGCAACTTTGAATAAACCTACTTCTGTTCATATATAAAGAAGAAATGCTATAAAAACAGAACTGAGAACACATATTTTTATAACGTAGAATGCTACACTCCATGGGTCAAAATCCCATTGAAGGGAACATTTCTATGTAAAAAATGCATGTTATAGCTGATTTTAACATTTTATTTTGTTTATAAAATACGCAAAATAAACACTCTGCGATATAATGGTCAAAACCTAGTGTATTCAGTAAAGGTAAACATTTTATCTTAGGTTGTTATGGGGAAAGTGAAAACAGCTTACATATTCTGTTATGTTTTATGGTTCTCACATGTGGATGATATGAAAAGAATAAATAAAGGAATTTTAAACAATGCCTGTGGTAGCTTTTCTTACGTTTAAAAGTCAATGCATTGTTTTGTATCTTTTAAAAAAAGATAAGCACGATGCAAGTTCAGATTTGTTTCAAGCACTCCTACTGTGAGGTTTTTCCAATCAGCTAACTTAACGTGTTTGAAAAGTAAATTATTGACTTTTTATCCACTTTTATTAATAGAAATTTACTGAAATATTATTTCGTTATTTAATAAGAAATTAGTGAATAAATAAATGTTAAACTTTTAAAGTACTGCAAAAGAGAAACATTCTATACAGCACTGAATATTTTGAAAAAAATTCATTTGTAACACTAGGTATTTCTATCCCGATACGATGACTAATTAGATAGATGGGGACTTACGGTTTAAAGTAAATTAATTCTAGAACACCCGGAAATGTACAGTCTACTACTGACAAGAATGTCGATGAATATATTTTTATTTATGTATAAATATGTATAAACAAACACATGTATAGATATAAATACACACATGCACATGTGTATAAAATATGTATACACACATACATATATATATGTATATATGTATATGCATATATATATATATATATATATATATATATATATATATATATATATATATATATATATATATATATATATATATATATATATATATATATATATATATATATATATATATATATATATATGTATATATGTATATGCATATATTTATGTATAAATATGTATAAAAAACATATACATAGATATGTATACACACATGCACATGTATATACGTATAAATATCTATACACATACATATATATATACGTATATATATATATATATATATATATCTATATCTATGTATATATATATATACGTATATATATATATCTATATCTATATCTATATCTATGTATATATCTACCTATCTCTCTCTCTCTCTCTCTCTATATATATATATATATATATATATATATATATATATATATATATATATATATAATTTTCATTTTTACAGCCTACTAATATTTAGATTCTTAGAAGTTAGGATGCATTATTAGGACTATTAGAACTAATTATTATGAATTAGAAATTATTCCTTAAATTTTGCATTCAAGACAATTATAAATCTAGTTGTTTTTCTCCCCTTGTGATTACTATTTACAATCCATCTCAATGTAACGTACAATAACACTACCGTTTTACAAAAATAAATACAGAAATGTTATGACCTAATCCCATGCAGTTGAAGCACTTCTGTTTAAGAAGTTGAAACAATACTTATTAAGTCATGAATTATAGTTACAAGATGTGTTAGTCATCTGAGTCTGTTAAAGCCATCTAGGTTAAGCTACAAGATGTAATAAGTTATATAATAATACCTATAAATATTAACATTTCTGATTACGTACAATAAAATTTAAAAAATTGTCCGTAATTAATATGCATTTGATGCTTGCATGAGTTTATTATGTCTATCTTAAAAGTATCAATGAGTTAATCGTACACCCTTACAGTGATGAGAATGTTGCTTTACATTTAGTTTCTATATTTATAAAATAAAATGCATATTCAATCACTTATAATCAAAAAAGTATACTTACCATATATTTCAGTTCAAAATTTTATGAAAAATATAGTCTTTTATGGTGAAGACGGGGAAATTAAAACAAATATCAATTCACTTTGCAAGAGAGAGAAATTATTAGAACTCTTTCAAGGAACGAGTGTTTGCTGCGTAATCTAGATAAGTCGTAGAACGCATATTAGTCTAGATAAACAACAGCACAATTTTTCAAACTTCTAAAAATATCCGAGAAGTTCAGTGTCTGAAGAAGAAAATTCACTTAAACAATCTAAGCACTCGAGCTGGAGTTGATCCTGATATATTCCTAACACGCCGCTGGTGTGATATAGAATAAACGAATTAGCCCTGTAGCGGGAAGCAGAAATCTGAAAGCCAAAGCATTATTCTTTTTAACTTAATGAAGGCATTTTTGAGAAGGGGATAGCACTTCTAAAAGGCCATACATATGGCTTAGAGTCATTCATACCAATAAATGGAAAAGCTGTAATGGGAACAAATTAGTAAACAACTTAGGCAAAGGACAATATCGGGGATTACAAAAATATCATTCCGGAGTCATTCTCCAGCTTGAAAAGAGCTCGTGTTTATTCGTTTAATGCTAATGGCAACAGTCCAAAAATGAAGCTTAAATTGAAATTTTTAGAACAAAGTGGCACAGAAACGAAGCGCAAAACGAATGATATTTTTAACAAATTAATCAATCTTCAATTCAGTCGGCGATGATTTTCAGATAATGTGCTAATTAAATGGCATTATCTGAATTCGAATAAATGGATTAAATTTACTGTTGTCTTTTATTTGTGGTAGACGTTTGAATTAACATTTTGGGATTGTAATGATGTGTAAAAATTAAACATATTAATAAATTACTTCTCGTTTTTTTTTTTGGAAGAAATAACTGTCTGGAAAACTAACGGATATTTAATGATATTTAACAGTCATACTATTTAATTTCATTAAATACTTCCAAATCTATACTAATTTTCAATATTTTTTATTCAGAATGAAATTTTAAATGTATGTTAAAAAAATCTATATGATTTGCTTTCATTACTAGCTGTCACATACATAATAAAAATATTTATTACCAGTTAAATCCAGTGATATATCTGTTAATTCTGCAAAGTTATATATATATATATATATATATATATATATATATATATATATATATATATATATATATATATATATATATATATATATATATATATATATATATATATATATATATATATATATATATATATATGTATATATATATATATATATATATATATATATATATATATATATATATATATATATATGTATATATATATGTGTATATATATATATATATATATATATATATATATATATATATATATATATATATATATATATATTCATATATATATATTCATATATATATATATATATATATATATATATATATATATATATATATATATATAGAGAGAGAGAGAGAGAGAGAGAGAGAGAGAGAGAGAGAGAGAGAGAGAGAGGAAAGATAAGAATTTAATTATATTTCTTCAGTAGGTTAGAGTATAAATAATTTTTAGAAAAATTTAAATCAGCAGTCAATAAAATGTCCATCAGTTGTCCGTGAAAAATTATAATGGTCCACAGAATAAAACGAATGATTATTTATTATAAGCTACAGCACAGCTAACAAAAAGCTGCATTACAGTTAATATTAAAAATTAATACTAACAGAACCTATGTTGAATTAAGATTATTATTATTATTTTTATACTTTTCATGATTTTTTTATATATTACAATAAATTTTTGCATTGCATAAGTAAAGTTTTTTAAATAACGATATAACATTGTCTTTTAACTTTAATGCGTGCATTTTCCAAAATATAACAAAAAATTCCAAAATGTGTCAAAATAAAGTATCTGATTATAATTATAAAATATATGTATGGCCTTTTTTAGTTTAAAATTTATATAAATGCTTGTTCTCCGAATGATAATTATATATGTAATGTTCCATGAAATTCTAAAATCTGCCGACTGCTGATTTAAACCTTAAATAGGATTCAAGCATTGTATGTGGAGTAAATTTCCACATTCAATTTCCAAACTGAATTTGAATCTATACTGATCTACAGGTAAGAATACATAAAAATACATATTAGACTTTTATTTAATATAGTATCATAATACTGGATTTAAGTATTTTTCTCAAAAACAAAATCAAGCAACAGGTTTGATAGATAATTTCTATGCTACCGGTATATCGCCAAAGAGGAAAAACGTGGTAAATCGAGATCTTTTATAGTCAAAAGTGTTAATCAACCCCTTTTTCTGAAAACTAAAGACAATAAAGTTAAAAAGAAATTTTTACCCAGTTAAGATATTTAGGAACTGTTAATCTTAGTACAAAATATGAAATGAGAATGATTAGGGAATAATAAACCACTTACAGTCATCTTGTACAATTTAACAGCTTTTAACAGTAAGTAAATGGTAAATTTGGCGGCAAGACCAGTCAGACTGTTAAAATTAGGAACTACGCCAATACGAAGCCAAATTAATGTATAATTACAATTATGACTTGCAAAATATATGTTATGAAATAGTCATTATAAGAGGTATTATATTATATTATATTAGAGAAATCAAAATACATGAATGGCTAGGAAAAAAAATTATTACGTAGTCCGATGATCACTTCCAATTTCTCGTTCAAATTCATCAAAATTCTATACAAAAAATGTTGCATGTATTTCAGCTGGCAAAAACTATAAAAACATGGAAATTAAGTCACATTAAGTACAAAGAAATGACGTTATTACACTCACTCTAATAGAATTAAAATTTCTCAGCTCAATCTGAAGTCGATCTGCACATCATATAAGCGAATTGTTGGAATCATAAATCTAAGGTAAAAATTGAATCTACATTTTTAATCGTTTGCTTCTTCATACCCATGTTGCCACATATACTCAACACAATTCTAAAGTCAATAATGCAAAAATTAATCTTTATTGGCAAAAAACACGGAAAACAAATAATAATTTCACTACTAATTTTTTAATTAATATTTTTAAGCATGCTTAAGATAACTAAGTTTTATAGCTAGGTGTAAAATATATCCTATCTATTAAGACAATAAAAAAGGGTAAAAGATTACTTATGGAACCATTTTTATTAGACAGATACTTTTAACACTAGATTTACGGACCAAGCCAATTTGACTCATTAAAAATTTGATCACTATATATATATATATATAAAACTTTAATATCACTTTTCAAAAACATACGTCGGTTTTTAGTTAAGTAACAAAATACATGTAAACTTTCATTACTCTTCCCCGCAGACCCCTTCATTTCGCATTATCAAATGTGATATACCTATTTTCAGGGTTGTGAGCCAATTTGTATATTTTAGAATGTATATGAAAATAAATAAATATAAAGTAAATATAAAGTATAAAGTATATAAAGTATAGTATAAAGTAAATATAGAGAATAAGTCAAGAACACTTCTATTCCAATGACAGAAATTCATGCTACTGACGCACGGAAGAATTGCCAAGTTCAACAATCATGCAAAAGAAACAGATGTAGAAACCATTGTGCTAAATGTGATAGAAATGTTTGGGAAAAATGTGCTTAAAAACAAATTTTATATGTAAAATTGTTTTCCATGAATTTTTTTGATAATAAACATTTCATTTAAATTAATTTTTAACTATTTTCTTGGCCAAAAATGTTTTTGTATGAGTCAAATTTGCTCACTTCAGTAAAAATAGGTATAAGGTCAACATCCTTAAATCTAGTGTTAAACAATTGATTGTTATTTACCTTAAAATTTCAAGCTTATTTGCACACACATATGTATATAATAATATAAGGTTGCACGTACTTTTATTTTAAAAAAAGTTTGTTTTAAAGGACTACTGTCTCTGTAATAAGTTATATCATAGTTTTTATTCAGATAGCGTGTGTAGTGTCTGATTACGTTTCTATGTCAAAAAAGCCAAAGTTTCATATTAAATATAATGAATAATGGCTTCTTTTCTTTTCCGTATCTACGATCAGGATAAGAAACAATAAATATCATGTCTGTACTATATTTTTTTCCAAAGTGGCGGATTACGCAAAACCTTTTATTTAAAATTCCGTATGCTTGCACAGCGTGCAGCTGATACAGTGTGCGTGTTAGCAAGTCATGTTTGCAGGATGTTTTAGCATCTTCGGTCAGAAGCCAGGAACCATTTTGAATACAGTCGTTTCTGACCATTCGTGGGAAATTCCTGCACGAAGCCGCGGGGTGATCTATGTGTGGGGAAACTACACGCTAGTTTCCAGATTGCATCGAAGAGGTTAAAGGGAGAATATTTCATCCAGAAAAGGTGGCATCTATCCTGTAGCAAATTTTACGTAAATTTCCCAAGAACTTGATTTACAAATGTCAGATGACTTTTTCAAAGGACAAGTGATAGATCATTGTTAAGGTCACGAAATAGATTCCCGAACTGTTATGCTGTTATGAACAAAATAAATTGCTAAACAAAATCGAATATTCAAGTGGAAACCTTGTGAGATATTTGTTTTATTTATAATATGAATCAAATAGGAAATATTTCTTTGATTCAATAACACAATATGCGCTTGTTGCATGCAATGTACGAATGTAGATTATATTATAAATGAGGAATTTTCTAATTTGTTTTCTAACAATTGTTGATCTGTGAATCAGTATATTTGGTGTGTACACTTTACTGTTTAACCTACTTTAAACAGTTAACTTAAATGATTATTGATCTTTGGGAAGTATCAGAATTTCATTGGTGCTACATCCGTTGAGAAGGCTGAACGATGGCCGAATGGTTAGAGTGCTGGCCTTCGGCACCGGAGTTCGTGGGTTCGAATCCCACAGTGACATGGATATTCATAGCCGTTCGGAATCGGCTTTAAGCAGTAGGTCCCGGTCTCGTGAGCCCTCATGTTGCAAAAAGTAGACCGTATCGCTCCTAACCTAACCTAACCTAATCTAACCGTTGAGAAGGGGAAACTGGTGGAGGAAAGGAATTTTATGTCTTAAAGACGTGTCAGCACAACCACCGATGTGTGGTGGTTGAAATCTGCCATCGTGCAGTGACCATCCACCCTTTGGAAGGAAGTTTTATTAGAATTGCCTTTAATTGCCTTTCATTTTTCGTAGAATGTAAAAAAGGAATGTTGACATTTATCAAGAAGGTGCATATAGAACTCGAAGTTAACCATTAACCCTCCGAGTGGAACACACCGAGGAAAAAAAAAGTCTCCAAAAATGCGCTAAAGTTTAATTGTGTCAGTGACCAAAGTGTTCTATGATTTTTCACCCTTTGTCGACTAGATTGGAATACGGGAAACTCACCCTCGTTACTGTTCCTTTACTTTCAGTTATAAATAGATATATAAATAGACATTATAGATTGTTAATTTTTAATACACATAAAGCTCGTCAAGTCTCGAAGATCATCCCATAAGAAATAATGGGTTCTAAAAGTACAAATAAAATATTCTTTAAAAGAATGATTTATATATTTTTTACGAAAGTCATCCAAGCTATTTAAGTGGTGCAATTAGATATACATCTGTTACCGCAAAACGAAATACTTCGAAATTGAGATTTACAAAGCCATGAAAAGTTATCAGTGCCTTTGTGCCACAGGGAGTGGGTGTGCAGTTCCTAAACAATCGACCTGACCCTCCTACCTCAAAACTCCATGGGTGAAAATAATGGCAGAAATGTACATTGCATCCATTTTTGGAAAGTTTTTGGAGGTCGAAAATTGTACGTGCGAACCGCTTAGAGGGTTAACGCCGTAGAAGGCATAAAAATCTTGAAAAGACTTTGACCAATATTTTCAGTAAAACAGGAGCGGTTGAGGAAGCCCGTGTGTACTGAATGCATCTACTATAACGACTATTCACTAAATATGTACCTCCCTGTGGTAATAAAGATTTACAACAAAATTTGGGAAACTTTTCGATGGTTGCTCTTATATTTACACATAAATAGATATACATACACACATATGTATAGAAAAAACACTCTTCCACGCACAGATATATATGTATAGATAATTAGATGAACATATAGATGTAATGATAAATTAGCTCGATAAATTATCAAAGTTTAACATTTCTTATTCACCTTAATTCGGAATATACATTTATTCATAATAAAAGACGTGAACGCTTTATGTAGAACGCTCTTTACACTCTGCATTCTACTTGTACATTTAGATACTTATATATTCATCTTATGACTACTTTTATCAAACAATTTGGAATAATAATGGTACAAGCTCACGCTTATATTAATCATTAATTTAGATAGGATATAACATAATATAGTTCATAATAAACCGTGAACCTATAAAAATACTTAAGGTTTTGTATGTGACTTTCCATGTGCCCTAACATAGAGGTAAAATTTAACATCAACAATCTTGGGTTATATATTAGGTACCATTGAGAACTAATTATCTTTACCTCATTGCACATAATTCATGATTGCACTATGTGCAGGACTTTACCACACTCTGCATAGTATTTGTAAAGTGGCTAAGAATTCTTTTTAAATTATAAGTAATCGTCTATTTTAGATTCTGGAAAGTAAAGGTTACTTTTAAAAAAACTGTTCGAACTTCATGAACTACCATGCTTTCAGTATTTCTATTTAAATTATTAGACACTGGATAGTTTCTGCTGAATACTTAATGCTCAGCTGTATCATAATGAAATAAAATTCTAATATTCTACTTTTCAAGTGTACAGACAAATAAGTAGATTTCTAAAATCATACATGCATAAATAACCCTCCATGCATTTTCGAAGTTCTTCAATTTGCATAAAAGAACATTCAAAATTTTAAAAAATACAGCCAAAGAATGTCACAAAAGATAAAAAAAAATGAACAATGACTAAATGGCAATAGATAATTAAATCCTTTTATCAAATATAATTTTTCTTTGTAACATTTTTGCCTTTTGTTTTACGTATTATTATGCGAGAAACTCCGAATAATTCGAAGCACCATTGATTAGCCTCAAACTCATGTAATGAAATAAACAAGAATGAATCGAATTAAACAACGTGATGTAACCTGCTTTTGAACAGTATAAAATAATTAACGTTATTCATTGTATTTACAAACAGTTAAATTTGTTCAAGGTATTAGATTAATGTTAATATTATTAAAAGAGATTAACGACATCAGAAAAAAAATGTTTGGAATGCAACCTAATAATTTAAAATAAATGGAAAATAATTGATTTCGAAAACTAATTGCAAATGGAAGAACAATTTACGTAGCATTTAAATGGCATTTAAAATTGCTGAAGTCTTACGTTCACTTATATCTTCCTTGTAGCAAATTTTATTGAAATCTCCAAGAAACGAATATTTGTTTCGGGAATTAAATTATCAAAAGGTAAAAAGAAAGAGTTTAATTGTTTCAAAAGTTAGCAGCAATTTATTAAAGCAAAAAAATATTATTGCATCACATTTTTGCATTAAAAAACTTAAACAATCCTTTTTTATTTAGAAATTTATCTTTACAGAATCCAAATAGTATTATATCTAGTATCTGTATTAAAATAACTTTTCAACGAGATGCCAACTTTTACGAACAAAAGTAGAACATAAGTTATGGAAAGATAAAAAAATTGATATTTTAATTTTTTGACAGCTTTAAATCAAAGAGCTGTAAACATAATTAACAAATAAACTTTGGCTCGTTAAAAAACTACATTTGTCAGTGATATAATTAGAGTAATATGTTCTGTGATTAATGCTTATTCTAATGCAAAAAGAACGAGATGGAACATTAAGGGTCATTAATAAGATATATTGCAACTTACAAAAATAAGTGTTAATGAATGTAATCTAAAATTCAAAACGAAACAAAAGGCTGGAAAAATGTAATGAGCTGATGATATGGAAATCTATGAGAACTCAAAAATAAATCGCGGTTTTTTTTAAACTATTTATCTTTAAATTTGTGGTAACAGACCGATTTTCGTGTCGGTTGCGATCGATTTAATTTTGTACCACGTGGCAGGTGATCGGAAGATAAAATTATCCATGATTTTTTTAACCACATTTTATCGTGTATTTTTGAAAAAGATTTGTTTCGAGAAAATGAATCCAGTTAATTTACGGAAAAAAATCTTTATTATCTTAACATGGATTTATTTTGTATAACTTAAGATTATGACTTGATTCTCTTAAATCTTTTAGTACCATTTACATCTATAATGACAATTTTTACGTTTGAATGTAAGATTTAAACGTTTTATGATAATTTGTTAAATAAATAAGCTATGATTGTTATCTAAAGTTGAAGAAGAAAGCTTTTTTTAGATTTGTATTAATGCGTTTGTTTTAGTGGTGTTTAAAAATTCTGCACTTAGTTTTAGCATGAGTTATAAATGCACGTTCTTAATGGGACAAAATACTTTAAATAAGGATTTTTGAATTTTCAATATTTATATGTATATTTATCATTAGATTAATACTGTCACATAAATAAGACATTGAAAGCTATAAAAAAGCGTAATATATAACACTTGGTGGTCTAATAGTGTTACTTGAGCTGCCACGTTTGTTGAAACAAAAAATGCAAGTTTCTCTTGGGGTTACCCATTAACTCATTAAGTCAGGGGTGTTCACCCTTTTATATTTCGGGGAACCCTTTGAGCTTATCATTTTCTTGAAGTAATTTCTTGATCAAAAAGCATAATAAAATAGTATATGAAATAATTATCACATTTAAATTTACAAAATTATTATTGTATATTTATTTTATCACAATACAAACATCTTAATAAGATACTGAAAATAAGGTAGCTAATGTTTATTTATTTATTTATTTTACCAGCTTTTCGTTTTCTTAAATTTACAAATGTATTATTGTATGTTTATTTTATCACAATACAAATATCTTATTTAGATATTAAAAGGTAAGTTAGTGAGATTTTTTTAGTACGAAAATATATTCCATGAATAATAATCAAAAGAATTAATAATTTGGTTTGGTCTGGTTTTGTTGTATGAGATATAATTATGTAAATTTACGATTCTCATAAAAATGTAGCTGAAAAGATAAAATTAATTTCCATAATCATATTTATCTAAAATGATATTAAATCGAATAAAGCAAAGAAATCTGATGTTTTAATTAAAAAATTAAAATTTTTCAAAGCTGAAATATAACATTAAATGCAAATTATTAGGATTTTTATTTTCATTTTTGGTACTAGAAAGTACCAGCTGCAAAATTAATTACTAAAATACAGTAAAAAATAATTTTCTTTTTTTTATGATTATTCTCCATTTAAACTTATCTAATGATGCAAAAATGCAGTAAGAAAGTTGATGGTAAATTAATTCAGGATATAAAGGGTTAAAGAAACCATGCTTCTTAAATATATTGTGTAGGGAAATAAAAAATGGATTATATCTGCTTATTTTATTAGTCTTCTTAGTATGCAACCATTCTACAGTTTATTATTCTTCTACAAAGGAAAAATTTACAACTTCACAAAGATTTAAACGCTGATTAAATTCAAAATATTTTATTATAGATAAAAGATTTTATTAACTGATATATTTTCCTAAAGAAAATAGACTTACATGTATTTCTAACCTCAAATATTCAGGCTCACAGTTATTCGAGAAACTGAAACAAATTGTTTAATTTTCAGCATTTTCATCAAAATAACCATCCCTTTTCCCAAAATATTCTCCACCAAAACAAGCCCTTAAAATCTTTTCCAGATGCGTAAAATGCACTGTTAAAGTCTGGTACCTTTTCCTGCAGAGTGAAAAATATATGTTGGTACTAGGAAGTACCAGCTGCAAAATTAACTACTAAAATGCAGTTAAAATTAATTTTCTTTTTTCTATGATTATTCTCCATTAAAACTCATCTAATGATGCAAAAATGCAGTAAGAAAGTTGATGGTAAATTAATTCAGGATAAAAATAGTTAAAGTAAACATGTTTGTTAAATATATTGTGTAGGGAAATAAACAATGAATTATTTCTGCTTATTTTATTAGTCTTCTTAGTATGCAACCATTTTACAGTTCATTATTCTTTTACAAAGGAAAAATTTACAACTTCCCAAAGATTTAAACGCTGATTAAATTCAAAATATTTAATTATAGATAAAATATCTTCCTAAATAAAATAGACTTACATGTATTTCTATCCTCAAATATTCAGTCTCACAGTTATTTGAGTAACCGAACAAAATTGTTTAACTTTCAGCATTTTCATCAAAATAACCATCCCTTTTCCCAAAATATTCTCCCCCAAAACAAGCCCTTAAAATCTTTTCCAAATGCGTAAAATGCACTGTTAAAGTCTGGAACCTTTTCCTGCAGAGTTCAACGGAAATAGTCGCCTGAAAAGCCAATTCGATGTTTAAAACAAATTGTGAGATTCCCTCTCTTAACTTTTGCTTGATGCCCCAACTTCGTAAAGAGCTAGTTTACTTTGTGCGGTAATGTTGTGAGGAACTGGGAAATCGAAAAGCAAGGAGACAGACGGAGGTTAATGTGATTGTAAAGTTCCGATCTTTAAGATCGATCACTACTGGAAGAAAGAAATTAGTTTAGAATCTGGTTTATGAGGACATCGAAATGGGTTCTTTGGAAATTTGATTTGGCTACTGTTAATAATGGAGGAAGGTGGGCGACTGTGTTCGGAGCCCTGACTCTGCAAATAAATAAATATAATATACCACAAATTGGATTTAGAATAAAGTTTGGAAATAATATTTGAAGCGAAATATATCTGAATAACCGTGCTTCTATGATATATATTTCTATTTAATAATAAATGCTTAGTATTTGAAGGATAGCCCTTTTCATGTTATGATAAACGTATACGTATTTTAATTTTATTCAGTAAGTAAATGATATGTATCTTACGAAGTACATATTATTTACCGAATTTTTGTAACTTTAAATATATTCTGAATTAACCTATAAGTCATGTATTTTAGCTTCTATGTTTTTTTTTATATATATTTCTGTTTAATAATAAATGCTTAGTATTTGAAGGATAGCGCTTTTCATGTTATGATAAACGTATACGTATTTTAATTTTATTCAGTAAGTAAATGATATGTATCTTACGAAGTACATATTATTTACCGAATTTTTGTAACTTTAAATATATTCTTTAAATTTAAGTAGTTTAACATTAAAGAAAAGCATTTTAATAAAATATAAGTCATGTATTTTAGCAACTAATTTACAGTTTTTTACCTTACGGTCTTATGGATTTCTGTTTAATAATAAATGCTTAGTATTTGAAGGATAGCGCTTTTCATGGTATGATAAACTTATATTTTAATTCTATTTAGTAAGTAAATAATGTGTATCTTACGAAGTATATATTATTTACAGAATTTTTGTAAATTTAAATAGATTCTTTAAATTTAAGAAGTTTAACATGAAAGAAAAGCATTTTAATAAAATATAAGTCATAATGTTTGGTTTGGTTTGGAGTGCTACGGTCTACTTTTTGCAACACGAGGACTAATGAGACCGGGACCTACAGCTTAAAGCCGATTCCGAACGGCTACGAACATCCATGCCATAGTGGGATTCGAACCCACGAACTCCTGTACCGAATAAGGCCAGCACCCTAACCAATTGCCCATCGTTCGGCTAAGTCATAATGTATTTTAGAACTAATTTATGGTTTTCTACCTTACCGTCTTATGTATTTCTGTTTAATAATAAGTGCTTAGTATTTGAAGGACAGAGCTTTTCATGTTATGATAAACTTATATTTTAATTCTATTCAGTAAGTAAATAATGTGTATCTTAACAAGTATATATTATTTATAGAATTTTTGTAACTTTAAGTAAATTTTATAAATTTAAGCAGTTTAACAATAATGAAAAGTATTTTAGTAAAATATAAGTCACAGTCTGTTTTAGCAACTAATTTACGGTTTTCTACCTTACCGTCTTAATTAATTATAATACTTATTATCCCATATTGTACCACACCAGCTAAATATATCTGAAAATTTTTAACCCTTTATCCATAACATTAATATGGTGTAACTAAGCATATAAAACCAAAATTTTAAAAAAAAATTTTAACTTTTTTAAGTAATTAGCTGTCCTATAATTAGGTCAACGGTCCAATACACTACTAAAATTTAACAAGTATCACTTACATTGCATTAGGCTGATTCATAAGTGAAATTTGGGAAAACATTCAAAGCAAAGTTCAACATTACATTTTAAGCCACACTGTTGTTGCTTTTCTTTTGCAGTTCTTGAACTGGCATTTTTGGTAAGGGTTAATAGAAAAAGGATATTCGTTGTAGGATGCTAATACCCAAAATTTATATCCAAAATTTACAGGTTTATTTTTCACGAAAATCTTGCAACTGTGGCTTGCAAAATATTTTACGTGCTTTCATCTATGGTGAGATTTTAAGAAAATATACCAAATTGCTTCAAGGTTCTGCTGATTTTGTCATAAAAAAGTCGAATTTTACAATAACTATCTTGCGGACCAATTGAAGAATGATCGTTAAAATGAATAAAGTGTTTGGTGTCATAATACCGTTTTCTGGACTCACTAATATAGTGGCAATGTCTGGAGTACTACAAGTAACCTCCACTATGTTTAAAAAAATAATAATAAATATAAAATTAAAGATTAAAAAATGACAATTTTTAAGGGGTTGCGAAAAATATATTTTACAATACAATATATTATGATTTCTCAGTATTTTCTTGTTACTATGATAAATTGTGTCTATTTTAAAGGTCTTAAAATAAAATCCAATCAGAAAAATTTATAACTTTATTATTAAATGGAATTCTATTTGCTGTACTCTTTATAGGACAGCGGTCCAATATGGGTTAATATTTCAAAACTGACATGTATCAACTTGAACAATTTACTTTACTTTTACTCCTGAAACACGATTAGTAAAGAATACTATGAATTTATAGTACATGTTTACAGATTAACACGCAGTAACGAAATTAAAGAATATATTTTACGCTATTTAGAGTATCTTTTTCGTGAGTAACATACACAGAAAACAAGAATATATTTTAATTCCTTAGTAAATGCAAATGTAATATTAAATATAAATCTTTAATTGTAGTAAAATAATTTAATACTCAATTAATTATAATCTATTTACTAATTTTTAAATATCAAATTAATTGGAGATAATTTATACATTTACTCAGTAACATCCTATCAAATTTAAATATCATGCAATTTTTAATATAGTAAAACATTTCAATAATTTAAAAATCATTAGTAATAATACAAAATTGTTGGAAAATTTACATGGCTTTTACTCTTGAAACATGATTAGTAGAGAGTACTATGAATTTATGGTACATGTTTACAGATTAACAAGCAATAACAAACTATTTTATGCATGTATAAATCTGCATTTTTTTAAAAGACTCTGCCTAAGATATTTAATTTTAATAACACTTAAACCAGTAAATTGATGTCAAAAAGAATAATGCAAAAACTTATGTTGAAATAAAGT
>CM063506.1:60604944-60624944 GCA_032207245.1 Pardosa pseudoannulata | reverse complement strand
CAACGAAGGGAACAATGAATTTGTCTTAATGCAACTTAGTTCTTTTAATGCTGACAAACATTTCCCGTTCAGAAACCAATGTATCCTAACTGTATACATTACAGATACTATAATTTCGAGTATTATTTTGAAAGCGCTACCTAGTATATATTATTACATAAATTATGATTATGAATATCACATATTTCACATATAAAAAGATAAAAAATTTTCATTAGTGAAAAGTTATAAAAAGAGAATAGCTGAAAAGATATTCTCCCTTTTTTATCTGAAAAATATATTAATTATTAACATATACAAATTGTCAATATACATACAATTTGTATATTATAACAATATATAAATTGTCAGATTAATATATTAAGAATATTGTCTCAATATTTTCTCTTAGATTTAACTATATTGGCTATTGTAGGTCCTAAACAAGGTAGCTTAGCTAAATTCCTATCTCAAATCCTCATTTCTAACATAGATTAAACATTAATTTTCTTTACTTGAACTGCTTAAGAGCATCTATTTGGTATAGAAATAGAATAGCTGAAAATATATTTTCCCTTTTGTGTCTGAATAATATATTAACTATTAATGTATACAAATTGTCAATATACATACAATTTGTATATTATAATAACATACAAATTGTCTGATTAATATATTAAGAATATTGTCTCAATATTTTCTCTTGGATTTAACCATACTGGCTATTGTTAGTCCTAAACAAGGTAGCTTAGCTAAATTCCTATCTCAAATCCTCATTTCTAACGTAGATTAAACATTAATTTTTCTTTACTTGAACTGCATAAGATCATCTCTTTGATATAAAAATAGAATAGCTGAAAAGATATTCTCCCTTTTTTGTCTGAATAAAGGAAAATTATTTTCTTATGTTCAGTAATTTTATAGCTCATTTTTTTTTTAAGATTTTGAGTTTTCTTTTCATTGTTTCTTCCCTTTTGTTAGCATTTACATTTTTTTTTGTTAAATTCCATGCTTAATTTGAAATGCTCTTTTTGCGCTCTGTGGTACTTGAATAGACTTTTGTGTTTTTCCACTAAAAAAGGACAGTAAAATGAAATTAAATATTTGGATTAAAAATATTCAGTCTTTTTTATTTATAAATAAGATGTCTCAAGCATTTAGTAACAATAGAAGCATAAATTTGTGTTTTGGTTCAGATAAAGATTATAAAGAAATATTTTTTGCTTTTTGCGCAATTCAAGTAAGTTTAAAGGTTAGTTATTAATACTTCCTTACTAATAATTATGGTAAAGTGTCGTTTTTCACTATTTCAGTCAAATTTTTAATTACATATTTTTAGGCAATTCTCTTTTTAAAACAATTTTCTTTACTTTTTACATAAATTGCCAAATAGCCATCGTGTCATAAATTGCATAAATAATTTTTATTAGTTGGCTGTAATGATAAGTAGCCGATAGTGAAATATTTATAGATAAATAACTAATAGTGAAGTATAGCCATCTTTATAAATTTCTACTTAATACTTCCTTACTAATAATCATGGTAAAGTGTCGTTTTTCACTATTTTAGTCAAATTTTTAATTACATATTTCTAGGCATTTCTCTTTGTAAAACAATTTTCTTTACTTTTTACATAAATTGCCAAATAGCCATCGTGTCATAAATTGCATAAATAATTTTTATTAGTTGGCTGTAATGATAAATAGCCGATAGCGAAATATTAATAGATAAATAACCAATAGGGAAATAAAGCCTTTTTTTCAGATTTTTACATTTAGTTTATATTTAAGCATATTAAAAAATAAATAATATTAAATATATATAATATATTAAATATATGTAATATTAAATATATGTAAAAAAAGTTTTGTTAGTTATACAAAAATTAAACAATTTTCGATATTATAATTTTTTTCTGGATAATACAACGTAAAACTAATATAATTTTTGAAATATATATTTTCTTCAGTGCATTGAGGTTCAGAGGGGTTTTCAGACTATTACGCGATTTTAGGTTTTTTTATAAGATAGAGATATTACATAGTCAGTATGACAATTGTTTGTTTCACGTAGTTCATATGATTTCGGTAAAGTAATTTGGTGTTAACATGTGTCTTATGTAAAGTCAAAATCATTTTGTTTTTGTCATTGCAGTGTTACGACGTATTGGTTGGTTAGTATTTATGTTCAAAGAAATAATGAGCTCAATATGTGATAAATATTAGTTAATAATTTATTGTCTATAATCGTATATTTTTATATAATTCCTCAACATTTATCTTGCCGAAAAAGTAATTAATTTCCAGAATCTAATTATGCTCTGTGTTACTTCTTTCTTTAATAGTAATATATGCGTGACGATCCCTAAAGTGCCATAGATGATAATTAAATATTATATATATATACATATATATACACATATATATTATATATTATATATATATATATTATATATATATACATATTATATATAGATACATATATATGTACCTATATATATATACATATTTAATACTATATATATTTATATATATATATATATATATATATATTTTATATATATATATTTATATATATATATATAAATTTTATATATATATATATATATACTATGACATATATATATACAATATATATATAATATATAAATATATATAATATATAATATATATACATATATTTATATACATATATATTTATAATATAAAATTTATATAAATATATATATATATATATATATATTTTTATATAATATTATATATATTATATATATATATATATATATATATATATATATATATATAATATATATATATATATTTATATAATATATATATATATATATATATTTATATATAATATGTTTATATATATATATATATATATATTTTATATATATATATATTTTATATATATATATTATATGTATATAAATATATCATATTTAATAAATATATATAAATATAATATGTATATTTTATATTAATATTATATATATTATATAATATTTAATATTTTTATAAATATTATATATATATATATATTTATATATTTATATATATATAATATCAATATTTGTATATATATATATTTATATATATATATATATTTTTTATATATAAATAAATATATATTTTTTTATAAATATTTTATATGCATGTATATATGTATATATGGCCAATTGTGAAATATTAAAAGATAAATAGCCAATAGGGAAATAAAGCCTTTTTTATGGATTTCTACTTTTTAGTTTATATTTAAGCAAAATTTAAAAAATTTAAAAAATATTAAATCCATATAAAACGTTTTGTTAGTTTTACAAAAATTAAACTTTTTTCGATATAATAACTTTTTAGTGGATAATACTACATAAAAACTAATCTAAATTTTGAAATATATATTTACAAATATATATATTTATTTGACATATTTCTTACTTTTTAATTTTTGTTCCTTATTTTAAATATTGATTATTTTAGATTATATTTAAGCCTAACAAAATATTAAATTTTTTTAAAATGTCTTATTACTTTTCAAAATTAAATTTTTTAATCGAGATTTTAATACCTTGCGGTTGATAATACAATATAAAAACTAATATAAATTTTGACATACGTAAATATTTATAAATATATTTTTTATATTCCTTTTTTTTAAATTTTGATTAGATACTATTTTTAAAATCAATCTGTTTTGTTGCTAGGAGTAATGTATCATCATTCGTTAAATTTAAAATATTTAATTTATTATTTATGTCATCCGATTAATATTTTATGTTTTATTCACTTTAAACTGTCTCGTGAAAAATAATACGTATTTTTTTATTAGTTAAATATGAAAATGAAACTCAATATATCTCCACGTGTATTAATTTCCTTTCTTTAGTTTATATATCTTAAGTATATGAAAAAAATTATATCGTATTAATTTTACAAATGTTAAGTGTTTTCATGGTGATTTCTAAATAATTAACTTTAAAACTAATATCAATTTTGAAATAAATATAATATCGTAATAAATATTAAATTTAATTAAAATGTCATTTTACTTTTCAAAATTAAATGTTTTTATCGATATTCTAATACATTGTGGTTGACAGTAGAATATTAAAACTAATACAAATTTTGAGATACGTAAATATTTATAAATATATATTTGTTATATATTTTTTTTAATTTGATTAGCCACTTTTTTTAACCACCAATCAGTTTCATTGTTAGAAGTAATGCAATATCATTTGTTAAATTTAAAATATTTAATTCTTTATTTATGTCATCCGATTAATATTTTATGTTTTATTCACTTTAAACTGTCTCGTGAAAAATACACATATTTTGTATTAGTTAAATGTGAAAATAAAACACAAAATATCTCCACATGTATTAATTTCCTTTCTTTAGTTCATATGTCTTAAGTTTATGAAAAAAAATATGTCGTATTAATTTTACAAATATTAGGTATTTTTATGGTAATTTTTAAATAACTAGCTTTAAAACTAATATCAATTTTGGAATAAATATAATATCGTAATAAATATTAAATTTCTTTAAAATGCCTTATTACTTTTCAAAATTAAATGTTTTTATCGATATTCTAATACATTGTGGTTGACAGTAGAATATAAAAACTAATACAAATTTTGACATACATAAATATTTATAAATATATATTTGTTATATTTTTTAAAATTTGATTAGCCACTTTTTTTTAAATAAAACTCAATTTCATTGTTAGGAGTAATGCAAATACTTTGCTAAATTTAAAATATTTAATTCTTCATTTATATCAGCCGATTAATATTTTATGTTTTATTCACTTTAAACTGTCTCGTGAAAAATACACATATTTTTTATTAGTTAAATGTGAAAATAAACCAGAAAATATCTCCAAGTGTATTAATTTCTTTTCTTTAGTTTATATGTCTTAATTATATGAAAAAAAATATGTCGTATTAGTTTTACAAATATTAAGTGTTTTTATGGTAATTTCTAACTAAATAACTTTAAAACTAATATCAATTTTGGAATAAATTAAATATTGTATCAAAATATTAAATTTATTTAAAATGTCTTATTACTTTTCAAAATCAAATGTTTTTTTATCGAGATTCTAATACACTATGGTTGACAGTAGAACATAAAAACTCATACAAATTTTGAAATACGTAAATATTTATAAATATATATTTGTTATATTGTTTTTAAAATTTGATTAGCCACTTTTTTTAACCAACAATCTGTTTCTTTGTTAGAAGTAATGCAATATCATTTGCTAAATTTAAAATATTTAATTTTTATTTATATCAGCCGATTAATATTTTATGTTTTATTCACTTTAAACTGTCTCGTTAAAAATACGCATATTTTTTATTAGTTTAATGTGAAAATAAAACGGTAAATAACTCCACATGTATTAATTTCTTTTCTTTAGCTTATATGTCTTAAGTATATGAAAAGAAATATGTCGTATTAGTTTTACAAATATTAAGTGCTTTCATGGTGATTTCTGCCTAATTAATTTTAAAACTAATATCAATTTGGAAATAAATATATAATCGTATCAAAATATTAAATTTATTTAAAATGTCTTATTATTTTTCAAAATTTAATGTTTTTATCGAGATTCTAATACATTATGGTTGACGATAGAATATAAAAACTAATACAAATTTTGACATACGTATATTATGTCATATGTATATATAAATACGTATATATAAATACTTATACGTATGTATAAATAGGTATAGTATTTATACATACGTATAGTATGAAAATATTTATAAATATGTATTTGTTAAATTTTTTTTAAATTTGATTAGGCACTTTAGTAATGCACTACCATTTATTAAATTTAAAATATTTAACTCTTTTTTATGTCATCCGATAAATATTTTATGTTTTATTCACTTTAAACTGTCTCGTAAAAAATAGACGTATTTTTCATTAGTTAAATGCAAAAATAAAATGCAAAATATCTCCACGTGTATTAATTTCTTTTCTATAGTTGTCTTAAGTATATGAAAAAAACTTATGTCGTATTAGTTTTACAAATATTAAGTGTTTTTTATGGTAATTTCTAAGTAATTAATTTTAAAACCTATATCAATTTTAAAATAAATATAATCTCAATTTAGATGAACATTAATTAACCTAACTGAAAACAGAGAGGGAATTTGTTAGTAGAATATAAATTTCCTATCCAAATCTACCATTTCATTCATTAAAGACACATATATTTCCACTCTCTTTATTATTTGTTTGAGTCTCATAGGAATTGTTTTTAATTTTTATTTAATACAATCATGAAATATAATTTTTCTAGATACATATCATTTTAAATATAACCATTAGCAAAATGCTTGTTTTTTGATTTCAGTGATATGTTTAATTCAATTACATATATTGAAAATAAAATACATGTATTTAAAAAAATTCATTAAAATATAGTTTAATAATAATTTTTTAATACAATAGATTTTTGTAATTCTACTGACTCTTCATAATTCGAAAAACTAGTTATTGGCAATTTCTAAATTCAAGAATTTTATTTATTAAAGGAAATCTAAAACGATTTTCTATAGTGTTTGCTTACAGTTATCTTCCTTCCTTTAATTAGAACGTCATATTTTTTAGAAATTTATGATGCTGGAAAATGTTTTTCAGGATAAAATGTCAACATTAAATATAAAAGTCTACTGTATAAAATGCAAGGATAAAAATAAGCTAAATAAAGCAGAAAGCTGCTTGGAAGCTTAAGCTGTCTGCCAAACATAGCTTTTCTGATATTTGCATTTTATACCCAGGTTTTCCTTATTTATTTATGTACATAGGATTAATAAAGAGATCGATATTTTGTTATAATGTAAAGTTTTACATTATAAAGAATTGATTAATACTGCAAAAATTTTAGTTACTAGATTTTATTTAAAATACAATATATCTAGAAGAAAAATATATTGAGGAATGGGGTAAAAATTTTAAATATGCAGAAAAATTGTTAGGCTTATTTCTATAATAATAGTATAAAATCTGCATTCATATGAGGTAGTAAAATGTTTTACTATACAATATATCTAGAATAAAAATATATTGAGGAATGTGATAAAAATTTTAAATATGCAGAAAAAATGTTATGCTTATTTCTATAATAACAGTATAAAATCTGCATGCATATGAAGTAGTAAAATCTTTTACTATGCAATATATCTAGAATAAAAATATATTGAGAATGAGGTAAAAATTTTAAATAGGCAGAAAAAATGTTATGCTTATTTCTATAATAATAGAATAAAATCTGCATTCATATGAAATAGTAAAATGTTTTACTATACAATATATCTAGCATAAAAATATATTGAGGAATGAGGTAAAAATTGCAAATAGGTAAAATATATTATTGTGCTTATTTCTATAAAAATAGTATTAAAAATTTTCATGCATATGAGGTAGTAGAGTGTTTTACTATAAAATATATCTAGAATAAAAATATATTGAGGAATGAGGTAAAAATTGCAAATAGGCAAAATATATTATTGTGCTTATTTCTATAAAAATGGTATTAAAAATCTTCATGCATATGAAGTAGTAAAACATTTTACTATACAATATATCTAGAAAATAAATATATTGAGGAATGAGGTAAATATTTTAAATAGGCAGAATATATTATTGTGCTTATTTCTATAATAATAGTATAAAACTTGCATTCATATGAGGTAGTAAAATGTTTTACTCTACAATATATCTAGAATAAAAATATATTGAGGAATGGGATAAAAATTTTAAATGGGCAGAGTATATTATTTCTATAATAATAGTATAAAATCTTCATGCATATGAGGTAGTAGAATGTTTTACTGTAGAATATATCTAGAATAAAAATATATTGAGGAATGAGGTAAAATTTGCAAATAGGCAAAATATATTATTGTGCTTATTTCTATAATAATAGTATAAAATCTGCATACATATGAGGTAGTAAAATGTTTTACTATACAATATATCTAAAATAAAAATATATTGAGGAAAGTGGTAAAAATTGCAAATAGGCAAAATATATTATTATGCTTATTTCTATAATATTATTATAAAATCTGCATGCATATGAAGTAGTAAAATGTTTTACTATGCAATATATCTAGAATAAAAATATATTGAGGAAAAAGGTAAAAATTTTAAATAGGCAGAATATAATATTGTGCTTATTTCTATGATAATAGTATAAAATCTGCATGCATATAGAGCATGTAATACAGCTTGTACGTTATAGGTATCATCATTGTATATTTCTTGAACTGCAATAAAGCGGAAAACAAACTACGTAAGGCAACTTAATAAGAGGAGAAAGGTTTGGGTTGGATTAGAGTGCTAAGGTCTACCTTTTTGCATACGAGAGCTAATGAGGCCGGGATAATGATAATCTATTGCTTAAAGACGGTTTCAAAAGGCTGCGAACACCCATTCCCGCAATGGGATTCAGTCTCGTGAACTCCGGTTCCGAAGAGCCAATGTCTAATATCCTACCATTCCGATATCGGTAAGAAAGAACAATCATTAATCTTAAAATTATCAAGGTTTGCGAATGAAATTTATTTGTATAATATATAAGTTATCTCTTTTTTTACTTATTTCCCAGTATAATACAAAATAATTTTCGAGTTTTATTCTGATAACGCATTCTAAAACACCCCATTTATCCTCCGGGGGCACTTTCTTTGTAATAGCTGTAGATAAAGGCATAGTTCTATATATTCGGATGTACTAAAAATACTAAACCTTACCTTCACCTGACGAACAAAGTTTCGAATGTTTCGATAGTGGTTAACTTTATTGCGTGATGTTCTCATTTTCTATATCAATATGAATCAACGCAAAAGTAGTGATTCTTAAAGCAACAAGAAAATAAAGGACACTTCTTTTATGGATTCCTGTAACCTTTATGGTTATATCTCATTTAGAGCGTGTAATACGCCGTGCACGTTATAGGTATCATCCTTGTATATTTCTAGATCTAACTAAAAGCTCAAAATAAACTACAAAGCAACTTAAGAAGGGAAGAAACGTTAGGTTTGGTTTGTAGAGATACAGTTCATTGTTTTGCACACGAGAGCTTAATGAGATCGCACCTTACTGCTTAAAGTGGATTCAGAACAGCTTCCATGCCAGCAATGGGATTTCATACCGTGAACGCCTATTCCGAATAGGAACGCCCTATCATTCGGCCATTGGTTAGAAAGAATAATCATTAATCTTGTAAAATTAAGCAAGGTCTGTAAATGAAGTTTATTCTTATAATATTTAAATTTCTTTTTTACTTCCTTCAAAGTGTAATAGAAAATAATTTTCGAGTTTTATTCTGATAACACATCCTAAAACACCCCTTTATCCTCCGGGGCACTTTCCTTGTAATAGTTGTAGATAAAGTCACAGTTTTGTATTTTTGGATGTACTAAAAATACTAAACCTTATCTTCATCTGACGAACAAAGCTTCGAATGCTTCGATAGTGGTTAACTTTATTGCGGTATGTTCTCATTTTCTATATCAATTGTGTCAACGCAAAAGTAGAGGTTCTTAAAGTGACAAAGAGAATTCTTTTCTGGATTCCTGTAACCTTTATAGTTATATCTCATTTAAAGTGAAAAATACGCCGTGTACGTTATAGGAATCATCCTTGTATATTTCTGGATCTGTCATAAAGTGAAAAACAAACTAAAAAGCAACTTAATAATTGAAGAAACGTTTGGATTGGTTTGAAGCGCTACGATCTACTGTTTTGCACACGGGAGCTAATGCGATCGGGACCTACTGCTTAAAGCAGATTCCGAAAGTCTATGGACATCCATGCTATCAACGAGATTCAAACTCCGATACTGAAGTTCATCGCCTTACCATTCGGCCATCGATAAGAAAGAATAATCTAAAATCTTGTAAAATTATCAAGATTTGTGAATGATGTTTATTTGTATAATATTTATCTCTTTTTTTACTTCCTTCCCAGTGTAATAGAAAATAATTTTCGAGTTTTATTTTGATAGCACATCCTAAAACACCCCTTTATTCTCCGGAGGCACTTTAATTGTAATAGTTGTAGATAAAGTCACAGTTTTATATATTCGGAGGTATATCGGTGTATTATATATTCGGAGGTTATGTACTAAAAATACCTTACCTTCACCTGACGAACAAAGCTTCGAATGTTTCGATAGTGGTTAACTTTATTGCGTGATGTTCTCATTTTCTACATCAATATGAGTCAAAGTATAAGTTCTTAAAGCGAAAAGAAAATAAAGGACACTTCTTTTCTGGATTCCTGTAACCTTTATGGTTATATCTCATTTATAACGTGTAATACGCCGTGTACGTTATAGGTATCATCCTTGTATATTTCTGGATCTGTCATAAAGCGCAAACTTACGACACACTAAAACTCGCGTCTCCCAGAAAGAGGACGACATTTCACGGCGGGTAATCCATTAAATTTCGAAATGCCGTGAAGGTTGTCCGACTCTATGACCCATCCATGAAAAGGAAACCCGAAATATATTGCCCCATTTTCGCGCCGCGCACTTGATCATTGCACCCTAAGTGGCAGTCACATAACACACCTCTGGAGTGGTAGCGAGTTATTTGTCACCCAGATAGATCAAGATTTTTCCTTCTTTGCTTTCGCAGGAAATTTCAGGCTATCAACTTTCTTTGAATACTGGCTGCGAGGCACGGAGTGGGGAGCAATGCTGCCCCATAAAGAGCAGTGTTACTTTCCTCTGTGTCCAAGATTTATGAGTTTGCAAATTGCACGGTTTGGATGTTTCGGATCTGCGAGAAAAATGGACCTTGTTTGGTATTTTTTTACTTTTACTTTTTTTTTGTTTTTCTTTATAAAGAAACTCGTGTTCGTCACTGTAGAATTTGCTTCAGTGAAAGAAGGGTAGAGTGGGCATTGTATCGCCGATTTTGTGTTGTTTCGGACGCCTAGCATCAATTTTTTATCACATAATTGCGAGGAACGACGTCTAGACTTGAAATAAGTCGGTAGAGATTAGTTCTTTTTTTTGGTGTATATATGAAGTGAGAAAAATAGAATAAAAGTAATGATTGTAAAACTTTTTCAGAAAAAGATCTGCAAAGCATAAAAATTATAAATTACGGTTATATTTATTTTTATAGGGTGAATGAATAAAATGTTTTTAAATAATAGTACATTAAAGACTCAAAAAAGCATACTGTAGTATAAACAAAAGAAATTTTTACATATTAGATTTCAGGAAAATTTGGACTTGTTTTGAAAAAAGAGTGTTTCATTTATTAGTCGGGAAAATTTGAAGTTAATTTCTTAAAAAAAATAGGAATTTATAAAAAATATGCCTTAATTCCGATTTTCTCAAAACTTTCTTTTGAAAATCTCTATAATTATCCCCCATATAATAATATCCTAAATTATCTGTCCGTCTGTCGTCGAATTTATGCAGCGTTTGGACCTAGAATAGACAGAGGCATATATTTTAGATATTTTTTTAAAAAATTTTATAGGAAATGAATTGAAGAAATAAGTAACAAATGCGCATTTATAGGTATAATTATCCTCCAATGCGTAAATTTAGAATAAAATATCAATTAAAAATTAGCTTTTAAAATGAATAAAACATGAAATGGTTATAGAAATTGCAATGATTTCACATTCAAACACAAATGTTAGTACAAGAATATATTAACATATTTGTCTTAATATGTTTCATTTAACCCCTTCCCTGTTTTGCCCGTACGCCTTACGGACACAGCTTTCGGTCCTTTATTGATTTGCCCGCACGACGTACAGGCAATCTGATTTCTATTTCGCTTGCACTGTGTCGGCTGTATTTTTTCCAATTTTGGTAATAAATTATTCGTATAGATGACGATAGTTGTCCAGTAAATGATAGTTTACAGTTTATTGTATTTTCTACTCTGGTTCAAAAGCGCGGGTTTTTTCGCATGTTTTGTATCAGAAGAAGAATTGTTATCTTTCAGTGTATAGCTTTCTGGTTATATTTTACTAACCGCCTGATAATTTTATTGATGTAAGAGTTGAATAATATATTTTTACTTTTAAATAATGGATAATTCAGAGCGTATGGAGCTCATTTCTTGTGATTCGAATTGTGACTCGGAATCAGAAACTGAATTATCTGTAAATGATAGTAGCGAAAGTTTACTAGATGACCTGGATAGTAGTGACTCTGATAGTAGTACAGCTGCAATCAGTAAACAAGACAATTTTTTTGAATTAATTGTGATAATCCTTCGGACCCACCTCCTAGATTTGCTTTCACTGGAATTCCAAAAATTAACTTGGATATCGATGAGACTAAAGATAAACTTCAGTTCTATGATGCTTTCATAGAAAGAAAAAAAGTTGTAATAAATGTTTAAAAATATTAGAAATGTTCATTTTAATAACATATCTTTACTTAAAAATATAAAATAAACAAAAAATTCAATAAAAATATGTGACAATTTTTTGACCGAATTTTGGAAAAAAAGGAAACTGTCAAAGGGTTAATGTATAACTTTTTGATTTGTAAAAAACCAATTTTACAGCGAACCGTAGTAGAGATGGGAAAACTTCTATATTTATAAATATAACTTATAAATATAGATGATATAATTCCTTATTATAAATTATATATATAATAATATATATAATTATATATAATTCCTATTATAAATTAGAAGATATAATTAATTATAGATATAATCCCTTATTTTGCGATATTTTGTTCTTTATTGGACGATATGCACTTATAATAAAATTTCATCCTTTTACCTAAATTTGATAAAAACTGTTTGAAATTTAAAAAAATATCCAAAATTAATATTCATACTTATCAATTTTAATTAGTACATTATCATATAAATTAATACATTTTAAAATGTAAACTATACATCATGCATCTATTAAATGTAACCTAATTTTTTCCCTATTAATGAGTGAGTTTGATTTCCATATCCTTAATATATCACCTGTTATTAGGATAATGTAAAACGTTGCGGTGAAATATCAGTAGATACGTCTATTTATAAATATTCATTACATTGAAACAAATATGATTTGAATTTTTCTGCCATTTATTAACATATATTATTTTATGAAATATTCATGGAATGATTCAGTATCTTATAAGTCAGCAAATAAAGTGAAGCATGTAGGGGACTTTTTAAAAAATTATGTGAAATATAATTTGCGTACATTACTATCGTTGTCATATTCAAAAAGTAACAATTATATTTCAGTTCACATAAATTATTTGTCGGCATTAGTTTGTATTACTTCAAATACTTCATTTAAAATTCATTTCAGTGAGATTACCTTAAAATTGAATAATTAAAATTAATGTATTCCGATATTTTAGAGCAGGGCTGTCCAACTGCAAAGAGCCCAATTTCCAGAATTCTGGTCACTGATCACCTGGCGGGCCGCAGTTTGGAAAAGTTGAACAATAACCTCTTACCTCTTACACAATAACAATTAATAGTTGAATTATTAATTATAAAACAATGAAACAGAAGGATTATAAAACAATTTGCGATCAAGGGGAAACTTTGGGGACCATTGCTTGACAAAGAATGGTAGTCTCGGATGCTTCTTGATACGATAAAATTCTGAAAAAAGAAATATGCTGAATAAGAAGTTGGCCGCCAGTTGGACAGCCCTGTTTTAGAGTATTGGATATAAATACGTATGAATAAATATATGGAATGAGCAATTTTTGTGTCGATATGTATCTGATTTCAGTAAAATGAATCCTGTTCACCGAGTTACCATTTGTACAAGATCTATATAGAAATGCATTTCAACGTTGCTTTTAGATCACATGTCCATGCTGAATTTTAAGAAATCAGACAAACAGAATATCTACAGCATCGTAACATATAAAAAAAGTATGTAAACTCCTTATGGTTACGTGTCTATTACGGTTTAACAGAGGCTCCTGTTCACCGAGTTACCATTTGTACAAGATCTATATAGAAATGCATTTCAACGTTGCTTTTAGATCACATGTCCATGCTGAATTTTAAGAAATCAGACAAACAGAATATCTACAGCATCGTAACATATAAAAAAGAGTATGTAAACTCCTTATGGTTACGTGTATATTGCGGTTTAACAGAGACTCCTGTTCACCGAGTTCCCATTTGTACAAGATCTATAAAAAAATGCATTTCAACGTTACTTTTAGATCACATGTTCATGCTGAATTTTAAGAAATCAGACAAACAGCATATCTACAGCATCGTAACATATAAAAAAAGTATGTAAACTCCTTATGGTTACGTGTATATTGCGGTTTAACAGAGGCACCTGTTCATCAAGTTCCCATTTGTACAAGATCTATAAAGAAATGCATTTCAACGTTGCTTTTAGATCACATGTCCATGCTGAATTTTAAGAAATCAGACAAACAGAATATCTACAGCATCGTAACATATAAAAAAGAGTATGTAAACTCCTTATGGTTACGTGTATATTGCGGTTTAACAGAGACTCCTGTTCACCGAGTTCCCATTTGTACAAGATCTATAAAAAAATGCAATTTCAACGTTGCTTTTTAGATCACATGTTCATGCTGAATTTTAAGAAATCAGACAAACAGCATATCTACAGCATCGTAACATATAAAAAAAGTATGTAAACTCCTTATGGTTACGTGTATATTGCGGTTTAACAGAGACTCCTGTTCACCGAGTTCCCATTTGTACAAGATCTATAAAAAAATGCATTTCAACGTTGCTTTTAGATCACATGTCCATGCTGAATTTTAAGAAATCAGACAAACAGAATATCTACAGCATCGTAACATATAAAAAAGAGTATGTAAACTCCTTATGGTTACGTGTATATTGCGGTTTAACAGAGACTCCTGTTCACCGAGTTCCCATTTGTACAAGATCTATAAAAAAATGCATTTCAACGTTACTTTTAGATCACATGTTCATGCTGAATTTTAAGAAATCAGACAAACAGCATATCTACAGCATCGTAACATATAAAAAAAGTATGTAAACTCCTTATGGTTACGTGTATATTGCGGTTTAACAGAGGCACCTGTTCATCAAGTTCCCATTTGTACAAGATCTATATAGAAATGCTTACATTGTCATTGCATTCCAACATTGTTTTTAGATCGCATGTTCATGCTAAATTGTAAGAAATCAGACAAACAGCATATCTACAGCATCGTAACATTTCAGAGAAAAGCATGTAAACTCATTAAGGTTACGTGCTATGATTTTACACTGTTTTCACTTAGAAAAATTCTCCTATTAAAATACCGCCAGAATATCTTAGACCAATTCTTGATTAAAACTATCTGGCAAAGCTATAAAAATATCCGTTGAGGATGCAATTGAAGGAAAATAACCCTTTTAACGGGATAAAATGCATGCATAAGATTCATAGATAAAGATTCTTCAATTTATTGATGACCCCTTCCAGTAATCCTTACAGTCGGAATGACGAGCGATTCGAATTTTTGGCCAAGGAATAAGGTTTATCGGACGCCTGGGGACAAGCAAGTAATCTCCCGAATATGACACCCGATAGGAAAAACAAGTTTTTTTTCGGAGAACCTCAGAAAAAGTTTCTTATTTCCTCCTTTTCGATATTTTTATGTGGATTCTTTTTTACGATTGTTCGGCACAGGCGCGTTCCCCTACTTTTTCCTCTGCTCCCCACATCTGCAGAGATACATGTTTGTCGGCGAGATGGCTTTATTGCAAATGAGATATACGAAACCTCGTGTGTGTATGTGTTTGGAGGAAGATGCCAGAAGAAGAAGAAAAAAAAAGAATGCAAAGCCTAGATGAGTCCTAACGCAGCCTATTCACGAGAAAGCCGCTTTTGAAGATCATCTCTTCTTATGGCTTCTTAACAAGCTAGGGCCGTATGCCTGTGTAGAGAAGTGCAACATAAAATTTAAGTTGGAATCAAGTAACATCACATTTCGGTACATTAATGCGCGTGTTTGGAGTTCTTGGGAAGTTTATGAACATGAAAAGATTTTGAATCCCATGGGTAATTCTTTAAAAGTTGCAAAAAAATGTTGGGTAACGCAAAATTGGCATCGCAGGAGGAAAAGTTTTAAACGAGTTTGTGAGATTTGGGTCGAAAACGGAAAAGATAATTTTAAGTATGGTTTAAGAAAAAATAGTTTTATGAGTTATACGATTTTCTTTAAGTATTGATAATCACTAAAACTTTTAAAGCAATTACTTTAGAAATATGTTAACTTTTAAATTACTACTTTTCTCGAATTTATATACAATGAACGAGATCAGTGATATGAAATTATTGATAATCTATTTATAATCTAATCATATATTAGTAAAGAAAAATCACCTTAGAAATATTTACTTTATTGGAAATGAAATACACAAAATCTCGTTTGTATGTGTCTGGAGATTGATGAAATTAAAAGAAAAATACAAAATATTAATGAGGCCCAAGGCAGCTTATTCAGGAGTAAGTTGGTTTTAAAGATCATTCCTTCTTAACAATCTAAGTCCGTATTTCCGAGTACTACAATGCAACAAAAAATTTTATTTCGAATCATGCAACGTCATAAAGAAATGTGTAAGATTTGGATCGCTAACGGGAAAGATAATTGGAAATATGTTTTAAGAAAATATACTTTTATGAGTTATATGATTGATAAATATTGATAAGTATTGATTAACAATAAAATAAACAATAAAAGGAGCCATAAGAAGGGATGATATTCAAAATCAACTTACTCCTGAATAAGCTGCCTTGGGCCTCGTTTGTATGTGTCTAGAGAATGATGCAATTAAAAGAAAAATGCAAAATATTGATGAGGCCCAAGGCAGCTTATTCAGGAGTAAGTTGGTTTTGAAGATCATTCCTTCTTATGGATTCTTAGCAATCTAAGTCCGTATCTCAAGTACTGAACTGCAACATAAAATTTAAGTTGGAATCATGCAAATTCATAAACGAGTATGTAAGATTTGATTGGCAAACGGGGAAGATAATTTTAAATATGTTTTAAGAAAATATATTTTTATGAATTATATGATTGATAAGTATTGATAAGTTTTGATAAACAATACAATTTTGAATCAAGGTATGTGTAAAAAATATTAAAGAAACTAAATTAATACTTTTTTTTCGAATTTATAACAAGTGAGATAAATTATACAAATAACTTAATGAAGGTTAATATAGTTCAGTAAATAGTAATATAGTAAGGTTAAGTTAAGATTAGTAAATAGTAGTAAATAGTAGTAAATTGTAATAAGTAAGGTTAAGTTAAGATTAGTAAATAGTAGTAAATAGTAGTAAATTGTAATATAGGTTAAGGTTCAGTAATATAGTAAGATTAATTTAGGTTAATATTTCTTTACTAACACATTAGTAAAGAAATATTAACCTAGGACTATTAGCTGTATAGAAATTAGTTATACAAAACCTAATGTATGTGTTTAGAAGAAGTTTCAAGTAGAACTAAAAAAAGAATCCAAAAGTCGACAAGTCCTTAAGCAGTTTCTTCAGGAGAATGTTGACTTCGAATATTATACCTTTTTTATGGTTTTTTCAAAGAAGCTAGAAAAGCCTGGATAACGAAATGTAACACAAAATTTAACTTAAAACCAAGTAACACCATATTTCGGCTCATTAATATGTGGGCCTAGAATTCTTGGAAAGTAAATAAACATGAAGCGATAATAAATCCAAGGAGGATGCATACATAATTCATCTAAATTTAAACAATGGATGATATGCAAATGAAAATGAACGATAAACTATTATATTATTGAGCTTAAAATTATACTTAAAGCCACGGTAGCTTTTTTGTGAAAGACAGTGATCTTCTTGCCGAAGGATTTTATCTTCAGGGCTCGAATGAACTAGAGATCCCCGGTGTTCATTAAAGATAACTGTGGTACGTGAAATGGGTTCATGATCGCAAAGTCCTTCAAGTTTCCAAATGATACCTCAGGAGGCAGAAGGTCAAATTTAGGGCTCTTCTCATTAATCACACATTCTAAATTACGATGACTCATTCATAGAAGTCCAACCTCTCGAAGCAATATCAACTATCTATCCATGATAAATCATAGGACATATGTATGGACATGACACAATCCAACCAACCAATCAAATGATACCTCTGGAGGTAGAAGGTCAAATTCAGGGCTCTTCTGATTAATCACACATTCTAAATTACGATGACTCATTCATAGAAGTCCAACCTCTCGAGGCAATATCAACTATCTATCCATGATAAATCATAGGACATATGTATGGACATGACACAATCCAACCAACCAATCAAATGATACCTCTGGAGGTAGAAGGTCAAATTCAGGGCTCTTCTGATTAATCACACATTCTAAATTACGATGACTCATTCATAGAAGTCCAACCTCTCGAGGCAATATCAACTATCTATCCATGATAAATCATAGGACATATGTATGGACATGACACAATCCAATCAACCAATCAAATGATATTTAAAAAGAGTTTTTAAATAAATGTAAATTTGATCAGTTAAAATATACAAATTACAATTAAGAGCTGCATAAGCAACTTTGTGAGTGAAAAACATCGTAATTCACAACTATAATTTAATTTCATAAGAAAGCATCTTATAGGTTACGATCTAACATATTTTCGACAACCAGAAATCAATTAATTATCCTGTACAATAAAGTATCTCAATAATCTTTAATAAATTAAGGAAATGAAATTAGATTAACTAATTTTTACTTTACTTCAAACGCATTCAAAAACTTAATGGAATTATGACCGCGAAGTTTAGAATTGAGCACAACGAATTTTAAATTAAGTTGTGTATGAGTGTGTCAGATATGAATAAAATTTTACACTAATTTTGGGTTGCTTAATTTATTAAAATTGAAAATGGCTAAAATTCCTCCCTACTATACTTCCCAATTTTTATGGCTAATAAATCAAATTTTCCTATCCGTACTGCTGTCAACAAAGCGGATTTCATACCTTCAGAAAGAACAATTGGAGCCTTTTTTATTTAATTTTAGCGAGTGCCCGAAACTTTTAAGCTATAATTAAATTTATGTTTGTTAAATTCAAAACAGAAAAATACTTCGCAAAATTAAATTACGCTGCGAATTTAAATTTTTGCTTTAGCTTCAGTCTGAAGTATATTTTCCTAGAGGAGAGTTGAGAAATTTTATTACAGTTCAATTAAATATACATAGAGACTAAAAGCTCATTCTAAAAAATTGAATCTAAATTTTAAAAAATATGTGCTGATTACTTCGCTTTTGGATTTCACTTCTTTTACTATTTAAAGCAAATTTATTTTACTGAGAAAATCATTATTAAATTTTAGAAAATTTTAAAAGTACATGCAAAGAAAATTTATTTACAATATAATATTTTTTGAACTACGATCGTGCCAAAAAAAATTATAACGCATATACTAATGGGAGCAAATTTCTTAAATTTACATACAAAGACAAACTAGTTGTGGAAATATAATAAGAAATAATTCTGTACATCAATGTCTTTTTCGACATAAATTTTTCTTATATTTTGTTTATGTTTTATCCATTTTCCCAACTGTCACCGGAAATTTTATTTTATTATAGTAAAATAATCATTATTTAAATACCGTTCATTTGGGTCAAAGAAAGATTTAAAAGGAAATGTTAATTTTCAAATACCAAATATGGATCCTTTTAGTAAACATAAACTTTAAAATATATTCAAAGTGGACATCACATTACTACCTTGTATACTTACAAAACAATGCACATTTGTTGCTACACTTATTTTTTTTACTTAAACTGAGATATATCCTCTAATTCTTTAATAAAATGGAAAGTTACACTACTTACAAAATATTAACATTAATAGCATTAAAATTTTATATAAATATTATTTCAACAATGAGTAGAATTGTATTCAACATTGAATAGCATATATTTGTTCAAAAATGAGTAAAACTGAAATACTGCTATCTGGCTATGATAACAT
>CM063506.1:60579944-60599944 GCA_032207245.1 Pardosa pseudoannulata | reverse complement strand
CATTAATTAAGAACTAAATCACGCAAACAAACAATTTTCATTCCGTTCCAAATTTGCGTATGATATCGGATTTAATTCAGAATTAGATTTCTTCTTTATTTATTTTCGATATCTTTAGAATGAAAGTTTGTTGGAACTTATCCGATGATTTGTTTAAGAGCGTAGCCCAGATATACCGATTTTTACATTATTTGCCGCTTACACTGTTTACTCTGAGAGAATTGAATTGAGACGCCATTGTTCTATCAACCGATACTAGTTATTTATTGATAATTTTACTATAATTTAGCCTAAATTTTCTCATAAATTATATCTTTAGAATGAAAGTCTGTTGGAAACTTATATTTGGTGTTATATCTTTGGTGTTTATATTTGGTGTTATATCTTTAGAATGAAAGTTTGGTGGAACTTATCCGATGATTTGTTTAAGAGCGTAGCCCAGATATACCGATTTTTACATTATTTGCCGCTTACACTGTTTACTCTGAGAGAATTGAATTGAGACGCCATTGTTCTATCAACCAATACTAGTTATTTATTGATACTTTTACTATAATTTAGCCTTAAATATTCTCATAAATTATATCTTTAGAATGAAAGTCTGTTGGAAACTTATATTTGGTGTTATATCTTTGGTGTTTATATTTGGTGTTATATCTTTAGAATGAAAGTTTGGTGGAACTTATCCGATGATTTGTTTAAGAGCGTAGCCCAGATATACCGATTTTTACATTATTTGCCGCTTACACTGTTTACTCTGAGAGAATTGAATTGAGACGCCATTGTTCTATCAACCGATACTAGTTATTTATTGATAATTTTACTATAATTTAGCCTAAATTTTCTCATAAATTATATCTTTAGAATGAAAGTCTGTTGGAAACTTATATTTGGTGTTATATCTTTGGTGTTTATATTTTTTATATCTTTAGAATGAAAGTTTGTTGGAACTTATCCGATGATTTGTTAAGAGCATTGCCCAGATATACCGATTTTTACATTATTTGCCGCTTACACTGTTTACTCTGAGAGAATTGAATTGAGACGCCATTGTTCTATCAACCAATACTAGTTATTTATTGATACTTTTACTATAATTTAGCCTTAAATATTCTCATTATATCTTTAGAATGAAAGTCTGTTGGAAACTTATATTTGGTGTTATATCTTTGGTGTTTATATTTGGTGTTATATCTTTAGAATGAAAGTTTGGTGGAACTTATCCGATGATTTGTTTAAGAGCGTAGCCCAGATATACCGATTTCTACATTATTTGCCGCTTACACTGTTTACTCTGAGAGAATTGAATTGAGACGCCATTGTTCTATCAACCAATACTAGTTATTTATTGATACTTTTACTATAATTTAGCCTTAAATATTCTCATAAATTATATCTTTAGAATGAAATTTGTTGGAAACTTATATTGGTGTTATATCTTTGGTGTTTATCTTTGGTGATATATCTTTAGAATGAAAGTTTGTTGGAACTTATCTGATGATTTGTTAAGAGCGTATCCCAGATATACCGATTTTTACATTATTTGCCGCTTACACTGTTTACTCTGAGAGAATTGAATTGAGACGCCATTGTTCTATCAACCAATACTAGTTATTTATTGATACTTTTACTATAATTTAGCCTTAAATATTCTCATAAATTGTCTTCTAACGTAATATCCTCCTCGAGCTTATCAATTTTATATTTGAACTATATTTTATAAAAATATAAATGTTAATCTCAAACAGTAAACAATATAAAATAAAAAACCAGGTATGTTTTGTTTGCAGTTTTATAATTTTATCGTTAATACATAAAATTATATACTTTTAGATAATTAAGGATATTAATTGACTTATATAGCATAACATATAAAACAATTTAAAAAACTTAACATGCATTCAATAAAAAATAATTTTTTACTATCCTTTTATATTTATATGTATACTGGACTACCCACAGATTTTGTCCTGTTTTAAAACTGTAAATCCAAAAATTGAAAATATATTTTAAATAAATTATAAATTGGACCGTTTTGATGGTAAAGTAAGCAAAATCAATTATTTTAAAATTAATCGAGTCCACCATTCGTACAGTCATCAAAAACGTAATTAGATTACATTGAAAGTCCCTCATCACCTGCACGAGGGTCCGATCCTAAGACTTGTAGTACTAACGTCCGTTGACTCCTGTGCAACAGATACGTTGGCAGCGAAGGGTTTCAAGCGACATTGTAACAAACTAAATAATCGCGCATTTCTGAATTTTGAATAAAAATATCATTTTCTATCGGAAGAAATTGTGAATCTAAACCATTCTCGAATCAACTTAATTCCATAGACAAAATTTCATCAAAATCAGTCCAGTCGTTTTTGAGGATTTCCACTACAAACACACCGACAAAAGAATTTTATATATCAAGATACATATATCCATATCCATACATATATATATATGTATATATATATATATATATATATATATATATATAGATAGATAGATAGATAGATATAGATATATATCCATATATATATATATATATATATATATATATATATGTGTGTGTGTGTGTGTGTGTGTATATGCATTCTTTCAGCATATAGTCATGCTTAAAATAGCATTCTAATATTTCTTAATATTTTTGGTTTATTTTTTATAATACAATTTCGTTATATATATATATATATATATATATATATATATATTATATATATATATATACATATATACATGTATTATGTTATATTATATATATATATACATACACATATATATATATGTATATATACATACATATATACATATATATATATATACACATATATATATATGTAATATATATATATATATATATATATATACATTTACATTTACATATATTTATATATATGTGTGTGTGCGTGAGTGCTTGTGTATGTACAGAGAAAAGGAGAATACATTACATATGTAGTACCTTATAATAAAATGGAGAGAATTATAAAGGTTAAAATTGGTGTAACACCTTATAACAACAGCCGAGCTATGACTGAAAAGTTAGAGCACTGATCTTTTATATCGGAATTCGTGGGTTTGAATCCCACTGTGGTATGGCTTTATGTAGCTGTTAGGGATCGGCTTTAAAGAGTAGGTCTCGGTCTCATTAGTCCTCGATTTTCAAAAGTTAAACCGTAACACTCCAAACCAAACTAACAGTTATAACAACAAAACATTTGTTACAACTACTGATGTATAAAATCAACATAGATTATATATATGATTTTTTATATGAAAGCATCTTTATATATACCTTTATAACTTTACTTTTCGTCCATACTTATTAAAAATGTGAATTCAATTTTGTGTGGATTAATTATGATATATTTTAAATGGGTATATCTGGACTTTATATATCTCTACTTGATATTACTTCTTAAAAAAGATTATTTTTTGCTTTACAGTAATATCCTGACTAAGAAATATTTATTTTACACGATTTCACATTTCAAACTTTTGGTATCATTAATTCAAGTAACGTTCTGTATATGATGAATAACATGATAGTTTAATCTCCTGAATACAACTACCAAACCTCCATATACCTTATACAACAAGAGTTTTTTAAAATGAATTTACCATATTTTATTCATTTTCCGAGTTGCTCTCTTCCAATCTAAGACAGAAACATTATACATGGGACATACTGAATTCCATACGAATGCTACATAATTCAGAGATTATAGAATTTGACTAATGGATTCAGCATTTCTTGGCCTACATAAGAGAATACCAAATACGCGATATATTGTTTCTAAAATCGAAAGCACATACAAAATCAAAGCACACTTTTTTAAAAAAATGTAAAAATGTTTGAACAAAAAGAAGTTTTCTTTGTTACGCCGAGAGAAAATATTTCAAGAATTCTTCATTTAAAAACTTTCTTCTATGATTTATATTAATAAATTACACACAGATTAATCGAAGAAAGACATAATTCCCCGATTCTTTGAATCATAAATCATTCTTTCTTTACAGTCCGAATCAGAAGAAATTTAAATTTGCATTTACGCACGGTCTTCATCCACCAATCCAATCAAGGTATAAATATTTTTTCCCCGCTCACTCTGTTCTTGGGAGAAACTCCATTTAACTGTAACCGTGTTATTCCCAAGGCCATGAAATATTGCCCCATATACATAAATCATAGGAAATGCCCGCGCATATTCTAGCACGTCGAAGAATTGTGAGTTTAATGGATGACTGCCCTAAAAGAAAAGCTGTTGTACTCGCCATTCCTCATTAATCTAGAGTAGATCACGCGATGAAACAATTTCCATTTCGCTTCCAAACTCTATCTGTCGGCCCCGGAAACAATTTATGCAATATTCTTTCGCCCCGCAACAAGTTCCGTCCTTCTGGAAAAGTTTAACGGTGTTGTAAGATGATAAGAATAATTGTTATCAGTGGTCTTTGCTTTCCCCGTTAGCTCTCAGTTGGAGATGGAAATCTAGTTTTGAAGAGTTACGGCTGGATTGTGTCTAATTAGGAGTAATTTATGTGGATAGAAGAAAACTAGAATACTGGAAATGTAATGATAAAAATGTTATACAGCTTGCGCTAGTGTACCGGATGTCTGTTGATGGCAATATAAAATTGAAATTTAGCTTAAACAAGAATATTCTTATAAAGTAATTAAAAAATATACTTATTAAGTAATTAAAAATTAAATGATATATGATTATCTTAAACAAGATATGAAATATGATTATCTTAAACAAGATTATTCTTTTAAGGTAATAAAAAATTAAATTAAATATACATTTTTAATAAGTAATGTTTAATTTTTTAATAATTATGTTTTAATAATTATCAGTGGAATTTGTTTTCATGTTTGATCACAGTTAGAGATGTAAATCTAGATTTGAAGAGCTAAGGCTGTGTTATGTCTAATTAGCAGTATTTGTTGATAAAAGAAATTTGAAATTTAGCTTAAAGAATGTTATTCTTATAAAGCAATAAGTTAAATGAAATATTCTAATTATCAACGCTTAATTGTTTAATAACTATCAGTGATATTTGTTTTCTTGGCTAGTTCTCACTTGAATAACTAACTAATATCTGTAAAGAGAAGAAAACTAGATTTCTAGAAATGTAAGGATAAAAACGTTATACGAATTATGCTAGTATAACGGATGTCTGATGATAACAATATTAATTTGAAGTTTAGTTTAAAGAAGATTATTCTTACAGAATAATTAAAAATTCAATAAAATATAAATTACAAATATCAACACTTAATTTTTAATAATTATTAATTTTTGATAGTTACGTATGATCTTCGTTTTCAAAATTGATATTATTTCCCCATGTACCAATTTTATAGGTATAAACTCTTTAAATAAATTTTAACACATTATATACTAGTACGTTTTCTGACGATTGATTCTTGAGCTCGGGTCACTTACTAGTACGGGTTAGTGTAACAACATGGTTTGTTTGTGGGTACGAAAATAACGGTATATAAAAAAAAGAAACCGAACGTTCTTGTCTACTCATAAATAATGGAAAAATTTAAAAAAAAAAAAGTTAAAAACTAATTTTTACATCAGTATGCGGAACCACAGAACGGAAAAAAATTAAGGTTATATGCTACTATTTCTATTTGATTTTTCATATTTAAAGATACTTTTATAAATTTATACTAAAATATATTTTTGTTTACAAAAATCTTATGGTTGTTATGTATATATTTCTATTTATACATTTGGTTATATATTTCAATATAAAATACTAAAAGGTTTTGAAAAAATTAAATAATTTTCGATCTATTGAGATTTAACTGAATAACTAAATTTAGGCGCAAAACACAAGCTCCCGGTACAATTCCGCTGCGAAATGTACCCCGCACACAATGTGTAAACATAAATATAAATTTTGTGCAGTTACGAGAAATTCATCGTTTTTTATGAGTATTCTCATTAGATACCTAAAAGCCTTAAATATGCAAGATTGTTAAAAGTTCCATTAAAATCACAGCAATCATCAAACCCAGAAAATTAAATAATTTTCGATCTATTGAGATTTAACTGAATAACTAAATTTAAGCTCAAAACGCTTACTCCCGGTACAATTCCGTTGCGAAATGTACCCGCACACAATGTGTAAACATAAATATAAATTTTGTGCAGTTACGAGAAATTTACTAACGGTTTTTTATGAGTATTCTCATGAGATACCTAAACGTCTTGAATATGCAAGATTGTTAAAAAGTCAAATTAAGATCATAGCAATCAGCCAACCCAGAAAATTAAATAATTTTCGATCTATTGAGATTTAACTGGATAACTAAATTTACCGTCCGCTCCCGGTACAATTCCGCTGCGAAATGTACCCCGCACACAATGTGTTAACGTAAATACAAATTTTGCGCAGTTACGAGAAATTCCTACGAACGGTTTTTTATGAGTATTCTTATGAGATACATAAACGCCTTAAATATGCAAGATTGTTAAAAGTCCCATTAAAATCATAGCAATCAGCAACCCAGAAATTAAATATTTTTCGATCTATTGAGATTTAACTGAATAACTAGATTTACGTGCAGAACGCCCGCTCCCCGTACAATTCCGCTTAGAAATGTACCCAGCACACGTGTTAACATAAATACAAATTTTGTGCAGTTACGAGAAATTCCTAGATTTTTTATAAGTATTCTCATGATATACCTAAAAGTCTTAAATATGCAAGATTGTTAAAAAGTCCTATTAAAATCATAGCAATCAGTAACCCAGAAAATTAAATATTTTTCGATCTATTGAGATATAACTGAATAACTAAATTTAAGCTCAAAATGCTTACTCCCGGTACAATTCCGCTACGAAATGTACCCTTCACACAATGTGTTAACGTAAATACAAATTTTGCGCAGTTACGAGAAATTCCTCGGTTTTTTATGAGTATTCTCATGAGATTCCTAAACGCCTTAAATATGCAAGATTGTTAAAAAGTCCCATTAAAATCATAGCAATCAGCAACCCAGTAAAAAAGATGAATATTTTAAGAGTTAATGCAACCACTGTTGATTAAGAACTCAAAATAGAGTACGTATCATTATTCTTCAGATAAATTAAATCCTCTCTTTTACGCGAAATTAAGTAAAAAATGCTCGCCTTTTAATTGATAAAAAATACAATGGAAGCTGCATGGAAACAGTATCTCGGGCGAAAAACACCCTTTCTTCGCATCGCCCTTAATGATAGCATCTGATGACAGTTTCCCCTACTTCTTTAACAAGGTATCTACAGCGGTAATTAAAGTTCCGAGCCGCTATAAAAACAGTCCCTGGGCGACTTCCATTGTTTTATCCCGGGGACTGATGTGCGTATATTGGAGGATTTTTATCGCAACAGCAACAAAGCGCAATCAATAAGATATTACTAAAAGTTCCTCAGGGAAATTCGACGCGCAGCACAATAAGAGGTAACAACAAAGGAAAGAAGAAGTAAAAAAAAAATGTAGAAAAATAAAACTGCCCGACAAATGAAAAGGATTGGAAAGAAGCAGGAATAAAATATATAAAAGATGAAAAAAAAAGACGAGGAAAAATAAACAAGAAGATAGAAAAAAAAACTAAAAATAAAAAACATTACAATCACCTTTCGCAGAGATTGCGGGGAAAAAATGGACGAAATAAGTTTTTGTTGCAAGAAAGGGAAAAACACTCAGAGACGGTTTTTTAGCCATCTTTTCAACAGAGCACTTTCCTCTGATCACATTTGAATTGCTAATCTCGCTTTTAATTCCGATTTTCCGAGAGAAGATGGATGAGATCTTATTAATGGGCTTCTACTCTTATTTTTCGTGCCTCACTTTCGCGTTCGAGTTTGTTTATTGGTTCTGTCGTTTCCAAAAACCGAAGACTCTATATGTGCATTTATATTGGCGATCGTCCAATTCGCCACTTTTCTACGGATTTTTTTCAACGTATTTCTTTCGCGCCTCAACAGCTGTCTGATTAAATCAACTCGTTCGAGGTTAGAATTTGTTATTTTGGCCATGGCCCAGGTGCTGCCCACCCTCCGCCATTCTAACAGAGTTATGCACTTCACACATAACAAGAATAAAGGCGCCTGCAACAGCAAAATAATAATAAAAAAATATACTAGCGAGCGGATATTCGGAATGCCGAAGCTATGCAATGGCTCCGTGATAGGAGGAAAAAAAATGTCACCTCTGTACGTAGAAGTTAATAATAAGCAACGAAAAATTGGAGAGGTTTCTTTTTTTTTTTTTTTTTTTTTTTTTGCTGTTAGCCGAACGAATAATTTTTTACCCATTTGTTGAGGAATACTCGCCGAATACTTTGTTTTGATTAATTTTATTTCCAACACCGTGGCTTGATAGGTTTACTTTATAAGTAAAAAAATAATAATCGCATGCAATCTGTTATTAAACGTCAATTTTAGGAAGCTATAATAAGCAGATTGAAAAGAAATGGGAAAAGGTCTTTTGAATTAATGGTACATTTCTTGACTCTGATATTTTTAAAAAGGGTTGAAGAAATAATTTAATTATAAAAAAAATGTAAGGACCTCATATTATGCATATATGAATGAATTATTAATATGATAAAATAACTGCAATGTAATCGGAAATTATTACATATGATGATACTGAATATATTACTTTCGTATTTTTTATAAATACCTTAAACTACTAAATTCTGTTTTTAATACGAATAATGTTTTACCCATTTGTTGAGGAATACTCGCCGAATACTTTGTTTTGATTATCTTTATTTCCAACGCCATGGCTTGATAGGTTTACTTTATAAGTAAAAAAATATAATCGCTTGCAATCTGTTATTAAACGTCAATTTTAGGAAGCTATAATAAGCAGATTGAAAAGAAATGGGAAAAGGTCTTTTGAATTAATGGTACATTTCTTGACACTGATAATTTTGAAAAGGGTTGACGAAATAATTTAATTATAAAAAAATGTAGGGACTTCATATTATGCATATATGAATGAATTATTAATATGATAAAATAAATGCAATGTAATTGGAAATTATTACATATAATGATACTGAATATGTTACTTTCGTTTTTTTTATAAATAGCTTAACTACTAAATACTGTTTTTAATACGAATAATATTTTACCCATTTGTTAAGGAATACTCAATGAATACTCAGTTTTGATTAATTTTATTTCCAACACCGTGGCTTGATAGGTTTACTTTATAAGTAAAAAAAAATAATCGCGTGCAATCTGTTATTAAACGTCAATTTTAGGAAACTATAATGAGTAAGGACTTTTGAATTAATGGTTAATTTTTTGAAGCTGATATTTTTGAAAAGCTTTGACGAAATAATTTAATTATAAAAAAAGATGTAGGGACCTCATATTATGCATATATGAATGAATTATAGGTATGATAGGCTATCTACACTGTAAACTGAAAATATTACATATAATGATACTGAATATAATACTTTTTTACAAGTAACTTAAACTATTAAATACTATTTTTAATACTAATATTTTTTTTACTCATTTGTTGAGGAATACTCGTCGAATACTTTTCTTTGATTAATTTTATTTCCAACGTCGTAGCTTGATAGGTTTACTTTATAAGTAAAAAAAAATAATCACATGCAATCTGTTAGTAAACGTCAATTTTAGGCAGCTATAATAAGAAGATTGAAAAGAAATGGGGAAAGTTGTTTTGAATTAATGGTACATTCTTTGACCCTGATATTTTTGGAAAGGTTTGATGAAATAATTTAATTATAAACAAAGATGTAGGAACCTTATATTATGCATATATGAATGAATTATAGGTATGATAGAATGCCTACACCGTAATCTGAAAATATTACATTGAATGATACTGAATATAATACTTTTTTTACAAATAACTTTAACTACTGAATGCTGTTTTTAATACAAATATATTTTTTTTTATATAATAATATATATATACTTTTATTTATATATATATATATATTTTATATTTATATATATATAAAAATATAAATATATATATATCTATATATATATATATATATATATATACATATATATATATATATAAATATATATATAATAAAATATATACAATTTATAATACAATATATACTTTTATATATAAATAAATATATATATATATAATTTATAATAAAATATATATATATATATATATATATATTATATATATATGAATATATATATATATATATATATATATAAATATAAATAAAATATATATATATATATGTATATATATATGAATATAAATTTTTATAATGTAACTTATATATATATATATACATATATATATACAAATATATACATATATATATACATATATATATACATATATATAATATATATATATATATATACATATACTTTATATATATATATATATATATATATATATATATATATATTTATAAAATATAATATATATACATGAGTGAATTCATACATATAAACGCCTATAAAAATATCGTTTAAAAATATCAAGAATAAAATCATTTTGTTAAACAAATGAAAAACAAACTAATATATATCTCACCATTTATTTAAGTAACAAGAATTTGCACTGTATTGCACTGCCTATTGTCGAATTTCAATGTCTTAAAAGATCTGGAATATTTATAAAGTATCCCGTTTAATTAAAAGAATAGTTATTTAAAATCTATAGAGTTCATGGATTTCAGCAAGCAACATGGAATTCATTATTTATGAACCACTTAATACTCTCCCTTTATCATTTAATTCTTGAATCCTATTTATTGAATCCTGATTTGTTACCCAATCATAAGACCAATTTTGCTCTAACTTATAACTCAATAATAATTATTGAGTTGGAGAACGAATCCCGGAAATCGGTTTTAGTGCATAATTATGGGTTGATATATCATAGTGCCTTTCCAAAATACCTCCTTATAAAATACCGCATTTTCCACTCAATCATTTATCAAGTCCTTAACTTTTAAAACACTTTAGAGTTAATTGTAAAATTACTGAACTGCAGGGAAATCTTAGCGGTATCTATGATTACATGTTCAGCATTCTTTAGCAAACGCTTCACAATATGGCAAATGGATTGAAAGCATTTATTCGAGCACACATAAATATGGTCTGCAAAAGTAAACAGATGCCTGTACTAAACGCAAAATTAGGAATATTTATAACAGCTGCTGAACTAAACTAAATAAGTGAATTCTAAATAATCTCAAATTCGCGACCGGCAAACTAATGTATGCAATTAACTGCTATAATTTTATTTTCGCTTTGCTTGAAAATTTTCCATTAGTAAGTTTAGTATAATGTTAATAAACGGGAAACTTTTGGTGCCTTAACATGCTTGGTATTTCAAAATGAAAAATCTGGATCTAAATAAGAGTCGCGTAATTTAATCTCATTTTCCCCCTGTAAAGAAATTAAAGTAAATGCAATTTGAATGGGTGATAACATTTACTTTAAATACGTATACGATTTTAATCAACTTTGCTATTTGCATTATTTACAAGCAATATAATCCTATAAACATCAAATATATATAAAATAAAATTATGTACAAGCTATTTTTAAATTATTAAATTATAAGGACACTTTTCACGATACTGGTTCAATATTAGATTTAAAATTTTATAAAATACGTTATTTTCAGAAAATTATTTTCTCTGAAGCATTAAAGAGATCTAAACCATTTTCGATGTATTATATAAATATGAATAACATAAGAATCTGTAGTATAATATTTGTACCATCTTTCATAATCTACAACAATAAAACGGATATTTTGAATTAAATCAATTTTAACTGTATTCATAATATAAACATAAATATTTATAAATAATTTATGACAATAACACATATATATAAAATATATATATAATATATATATATATATATATATATATATATATATATATATATATATGTGTGTGTGTGTGTGTGTGTGTGTGTTGTATAATAAATATATATATATATATATACATGTTTTACATATATAAAAACTGAATAAAAAAACTTAAAAGAAAACGCGAATTTGGTGCAAAGATTTATATTATTTGCCTCGATATATTCGAAATTTATATACAAAATTTTATTTCTAAATAAATGTTTTGTAAGTCTATTTGCATTTTTAATTATATATATATGTTTGTTTTTGTGTTTTATAAAATAAATGGTAATATTTAAACCAAAATTAATATATTTAAAATTTACCTTTTATATCATTATTCTTCAATTACATTATTCTGAACATTTTATATTAGGACCTAATTCTATATAAAAAAACTGTTGCAAAATTTTTTGTATATTTTAACTCTAAAATGTATATAGATTTCAAATATGTAATTTTAAAAAAATATGCAATTTTTGAACCTATTTTGATAAAAATAATACGCAACAAGAGGGTTAAGTATAATTTATATAAAACTGAATTTTTACAATATTTTATTAATATTTTACCTTTCCCCTATCTTTAAAACTGTAAAACTGAACAAAATATTTAATGTTTAATAAAAGTCCCTTTAAATTACTTATTGATATATATTACAGAAATTTAAGTTACTTTATATTTGTTTTCAACATTTGTTTTTTAACTTAAAAAGTATCTATAAAACAATTACATATTGTAACTACAGTTAGGAAGGTTTGCAATACAAGCAGTGTTATAAAAACCAATTTGCATTCAAGTTCTGAAACGTTTTCTAGGTATAAAAATTCAACAAAATTTATGTAGGTGTAACTGGGGTTATTTAGATGTAAAATTAAAATAATTACTGTTATACTTTTCATTATTTTTTCGTTAAAACCTCTATACATCCTAAAGTGCTTAAAAATTAAGTATTTAAAATTGTTTTTGGTTGGTTGGTTGAATGAGGTTTAATAACGCCAGGTCCAATAAGGACAAAATGCGGCAGACTAAATATAAAAAGCCGAAATACGGTAAAACATATCGATAGACTAACAATATAATTAAAAAGGGTACAAATAAAACTGACTAGAATAATAATTTTAAAACACTAAAAACGGAACAAGAACGTGAGATGCGAAAAAATGGGATGAAGTGAAATGCTTATAAAGTGGAAGAAAAACCAATACTCTTTAGAAAAATAATGCAGGATGTGGAGATTCACCCCAAAGGTGACAAACTTAAATTCATTACTAAAATACATTATAAAAAACGAGTACAAAGAAGTTAAAATATATGAACGTGAAGATATAATCGCAGCTTACAATAATTAAAAGCAAATGAGAATGGGTGAATCTAGTATGACCAATACGTAGCCTTGTCAAAATAACATCCCGCTTATCACCAGGAATTGAAGCCCATGTGGTGATATTTGGTTTGATACTATGGAGTTTATTTTGCTTTTCTTTATTCCAGTCGTCAATCCAATTATTTCGGATCATAAGGTAAGTTGCATTCTTAATATCAGAATATGGCAGAGAGACATTATAATAATAGCATTCGCAACAACATTTCATTTGCAATATATGTCTACACCCAACAAATAGAATCTAAACACGAAATAATATTTACAGATTAAGTATATAAATACAAATGTTTATTATAACAACTGAGACTATATATTATATACATATATACAGAGTATTATATTGCTATAAAAAATTTTAGATATATAACTGCAATAATATATAAAATATAAGCAGAAAGAATAAATATATATTTTGTAATATATTTATTATATATATGTAATAATATATTATTTATTGAGATATATATTAATATAAATTAATATATATATACATATATATATATATTTACTTTATATTAAAGAACGAGATATAATATTAGATATATAATTTTTATATATAAACAAAAATATAACAATGTAGATAAAGATTCAAAATATAAGATATAAAAATTATTTAAAGACATATATATATAAACTGAATATTAATAGAGATTACTTATAAGTATATATAATTTTATAATATTTACATATATATATTTGAAATAATATTTGTGATTTCTATTTAAATAGACACACGCATATGTGTATGTAAAAACAATTTTAAACCTATGAATAGTGTGAAAAAATACAAAATAAAAACAATATTCAATAGAAATTATCGTTTAAAATTTTTTTATAGCATCACTTTTAGAATTGCACTGAACGAACTGTATGTTTAAACGATATTGCATGCAGACTTTTTATTGAGATTGATGAATAAGTTTTGTTTTTTAATTAAAGGAATCTACAAAATTGCCATCAGGGCAAAAAACATCCAAAACAAATTCCTGTTTTAGTTTCTAAAAACATTCTTTTACTGTAAAGTTCTATTATTCTTATTCTTTGATCTCACTAGAGTATACGAAGCAAAAAATGTTTAACTGCCTTTAAACTTCTGAGTATCTTTCTATCGATGTACTTTTGTTTATTTACTACTGCCTTAAAAATAACTATCTCTTTACAGTTGATTTTTTAACTTTACTGCACCGGATCAATATTTTAAAACACAATGGATCCGAACCTTTCAAACAAGTGTAGTTTATTTATGTAGGGAAAAATAAAAACCTTTGTAACAAGATTTTTCACATATATCTTCTGCCTAACACAGAAGCGTCTAGACGTTTGTCTACTTGGTATTCAGTGAAGCAAATAAAGTCATTGATCTATAAAATCAAAGAGCATCACTCAAAGTTGAAGGATATTTCCTACAATATATACGGCGATGATCGCTCAGCAATAAACGTTGGTCAACATTTATCAGTTTCGTACTATATATTTCCAATTTACTTCAGGTGTCAGACAGTGTGTGAACTCTCAATACAAGATATTTACAGATTTAAATAAGATGTTCAATAAACGGTGACAGAAACGGTATAGAGTGACATAATAAGCAAAAATAATCTAGGGCTACCGTATTTACTAGTGCACGCACTAATAAGTAGTTTTACTAATAGCACAGTTTACTTTACACGCACCCCTCTTTTTTTACAAGAAAAAATATTCGAGTATGCGTTATAAGATACTAGCTTTAGTTACTAAACTATAACGTGCACCCTGTTTATTTTTTCTTACAAGAAATAAATAGTGCATACCTACCTCTCTAAAATTTACCCACTATCGTTTTCTAACTATCCCTAAGGTTTCGAATTTCTCAATTTGGCATGTATTTTTGCCGTATACTGTGTGTCATAATGGGTAAATCATGTATTTGGCGAGATATTGGCTCGTAGGCGATGTTTTTGGCGACTAAGTTTTGGCTCCAAGTTTGGTGATTTATCCATTATAATACACAGTATACGGCAAAAATACATGCCAACTTGCGAAATTCGAAACAATACAGATAGATAGAAAACGATAGTGGGTAAATTTTAGAGAGGTAGGTATGCACTATTTATTTCTTGTAAGAAAAAATAAACAATAAAATTTATAATAAATATAAAAATAATATATAAATATAAAAATATAAATAAATATAAATATAATATATAAATATAAAAATATAAATAAATATAAATATAATATATAAAAATTATAATAAAATGTAATATTAACAGGCCATGGTCCGTATCCTTATCGAGAATGAGAACTCTCAATGCAAGTCATTTACAGATTTAAATAAGATGTTAAATAAACACAAAGAGTGACATAATAAGCAAAGAAAATCTAAAGAAAGAAAGGGGACTGTATTTACTAATATATAACACGTAGCCCTCTTTTTTTTACAAGAACACATAGCAGGGTATGCGTTATAAGATACTAGTGTAAGTTACTGAACTATAACGTGAAACTTGTTTGTTTTTTCATACAAGAAATAAATAGTGAATATCTACCTCTCTAAAATTTACCCACTATCGTTTTCTATCTATCCCTATTAAAATGTAATATTAACAGGCCATGGTCCGTATCCTTATCGAGAATGTGAACTTTCAATGTAAGACATTTACAGATTTAAATAAGGTGTTAAATGAACACAAAGAGTGACATAATAAGCAAAGAAAATCTAAAGAAAGAAAGGGGACTGTATTTACTAGTATATAACACGTAACCCTCTTTTTTTTACAAGAACACATAGCAAAGTATGCGTTATAAGATACTAGTGTTAGTTACTAAACTATAACGTGCATCCTGTTTATTTTTTCTTACAAGAAATAAATAGTGTATACCTACCTCTCTAAAATTTACCCACTATCGTTTTCTATCTATCCATATTAAAATGTAATATTAACAGGCCATGGTCCGTATCCTTATCGAGAATGTGAACTTTCAATGTAAGACATTTACAGATTTAAATAAGGTGTTAAATGAACACAAAGAGTGACATAATAAGCAAAAAAATAAAAAAAAAAAGAGCTACATATTTACTAGTGTATAACACTAACCCCTCTTTTTTACAAGAAAAATATTCGGGTATGCGTTATAAGATACTAGCGTTAGTTACTAAACTATAACTTGCATCCTGTTTATTTTTTCTTACAAGAAATGAATAGTGTATACCTACCTCTCTAAAATTTACCCACTATCGTTTTCTATCTATCCCTAATGTAATATTAACAGGACATGGTCCGTATCCTTAGCGAGAATATGAACTCTCAATGCAAGACATTTACAGTTTTAAATAAGATGTTAAATAAACACAAAGAGTGACATAATAAGCAAAGAAAATCTAAAGAAAGGGGACTGTATTTACTAGTATAAAACACTTAACCCTCTTTTTTTACAAGAACGCATAACAGGGTATGCGTTATAAGATACTAGTGTTAGTTACTGAACTATAACGCGAACCTTGTTTATTTTTTCTTACAAGAAATAAATAGTGAATATCTACCTCTCTAAAATTTCCCCAATACCCTTGATTATCTATCCCTATTAAAATGTAATATTAACAGGCCATGGTCTGTCTCCTTAGAAAGGTTAATTATAATAGATAGATATAATTTTGTGGGTGATGAACGAGGTGATTCTTTTCATTACATGTACCATTGCATTTTAACAACAACCTGTGACCTCACTCTCCCTTTCATCAGGAAGGAAAAAGCTCATTTCATTACTTCGAAAAAGCTAATTTCAAATCGCCAAAAAATTGCCAAACTCTCGTTCTTGTAAATAAAGAACATATCTGAATAAAATACTAAATATTTTATCGCTATCAGTTCCAGGTTCATTGTCTAGGCTCTCTTTACAGGGTTGGATTCAATCTGAGAAGACCCCCCCCATACACGTGCGGCTGATGATGTATTTTGCACATATCAGAATTTTTTTAAGTAGTACACAACAGCCGTACACTTTTAATTAGTTTGGCTGCACGTTATATCTTACTTGATAATATGCACCTAAAATTTTACATAGAAAGCAATTTCTTTCCAGATGATTTAAAGTGAATTAATAAAGAGATTATTTGAAGATGATTTTAAGATATAACTGTTTTATTTTCCTACTTAAATACCTGTGAGTATTCATACCTATATTATATGTGATTTCTATAAACATTAAAAGATATTTAAAACAATTGCTATGGTGTTCAATGATTTAATTTTCAACGCTTTTTTAATGTCATTCTTAAGATCGCATCGAACGTCAATAAGTACGTGTTGAAAAAGCAGCAGATTCAGTTTAGGAAACCTTTTTTCGTGTTAGAATACGCAGATTTTCCCCGTGATAGCTAAAACTTTTCAACCGATTAAAGGCTTATCAAGACAAAATCTGAACAAATCGTTTATTGTTTTGTTATATATTCAAATGTTTTCACTGTAACACAAGAAATCTTCATATTTTTAACCAATAAAAGGAGTTATATCTAACTCGCATAAGTTAACGTGTGGCAAGGTTATAATGATGACATTATTCTTAATGAAGTACTTTATTATTCTTTTTGGTCCCCTTAAATCATTGGGAGAATTTGGCTACAATGAAATAGACTTGAGGATTACAGGAGAGATTGTATGTTCTTTATACCCTTTGATTGTACAAGAAAAGAACATTTTGTGATAACATACAAGTATGATGGAGAAAAGATCTAGCTGTATTTTAGCTTTTAAGTTGCAAGTATTCAATATGCAACAGAAAAGATAATCCATGCTTCGATTCAGAAATTTGTTTTAAAAGTTAATAATTAGTATTACTAGCACTGTTGTTTAAAAGGGGTGCATTAGGAATGATATATATGCAGTACAATTTCTATTAAAAGTTTTACTTTTATACTTTCTTCTTTTAATACCTGTATTAATTCACACGTACATTGTGATTATGGATGGATGTAAAACTTATCCCACAGTTAACGTGTACCTCAAATTCTTATAATCAATATCTTGGGACAAAAAAGAATTGAATTCATCTAATTCAAAATAAAAACACGAAAACAATATCACTGATAATGCCAATTTTAAAGAATGCTGTTGGAAGACTCAATTTTAAAGAAAAACTTTCTGTTTAAATCATAATTTTTTGTCTATGAACGATGGCCGAATCGTTCAGACCTAATGGGTACTAATCTTCGGTATCGGAGTTTGTGGGTTCGAATCCCACAGTGAAATGGACTTTCGTAGCCATCCGTAATCGGCTTTAAGCAGTAGGTCCCGGTCTCATTAGTATTGGTGTTGCAAAAAGGTAGACCGTAGCACAACAAAACATACCACACCATAATTGTTTCGTAGATATAATGTCATTTCAAAAATTGGCATATGTAAGCAAATACAGGTACACTTCCATTAAAAATATCATTTAAAATTAAATAGTTAAAAACTCAAGATTTCATGTCTTTTGTTAACTTTAAGGTTCGGAATTATTTAAATTCAATAAAACACTCAGGTTCTTTCCACTCGTTTTAGATGTATTGAAAAACGATTTCCTAAAATCTGTAGTACAACAAATAAATCATTACCATTCAAAACATGGAGTTGCATTAATCAGTTATCCTAACTAGTCACCTTTTAGCCCAAAATGTATTGTGTTTAGAAAACAAAGAACAATCGGCTAGACATATGTTGTCTACCAATATATGTTGGTACAAGAACTTATATTGTAGTATAGAAAATTACATGTGATTTGATCATTTCAACTCATTTCTTTTCTATATGTTTGCGAATTCCAAATGCAACCTCAAAGCACAACCATGGAATAAAATAAAACCATGTTAAATAAATTTGAGCCAGACCAATCTGTTTGAAAACAAAAAAATGTTTTATCAGCCAGACTTTCTACGAATTGAAAAAAGAAAAATCACAGACATGTTTTGGCTTCCAAAAATCAACATAAACATAAAAAGAAACTTAACGTACGTGAAAAATTTATACTCCCTAAAACAAAGAATATAGTTGTATGATTTTTTTTGTATTTTTACTTTTGTTACATACGGAGGACAAACACAATAGTTTTAAAAGTATCAAACTAACAATAGAAGAAGTTTGTAAGTTGCATGAAAATTCAAATCGATGTTGATAGCCATGTTCAGATCTGTGTTATATTTTTAAACGTTCATTAAAAAATATTGATTTTCAGATAGTAAAAAAAAACATTTTGGAATGGGTTTTTATCCTTTTTTGGTAAGATTGTGTTATGATAATTAACGCATATTCACAAGAGTATCGTATATTTCCGCGTATAAGACGATACTTTAAACCTAAAAATGACTCCCCAAAATCCGAAGTCGTCTTATACGACAGGTACAAAATAAAGTTTATTGCAAAACACCATTATAAAATGAATCAAGTCACTCACTAATGTTTTTAAAATCCTGCAAAATCCTCACATTTATCATCTGAGGGCTGAAGTACATTCTCACATTCATTGTTGAATTCATCAGATGGGTCCCATTGACTGTACCTAATGTACCTAACCCTGTACCTAATGAGTCGAATTCTGCGAGGTCATCAGAATCCCATAACATATCGTGCTCAATGCCACTTTTTAAACGATTTTATCACTGTGTCCACTTTTACTTTTTCCCATGATTTGATGACAAAAGTACACAGCATATCAAGTAACGCGGACCGCATAGCTCCACCTTTTGTATATGACTTTTCTC
>CM063506.1:60552444-60574944 GCA_032207245.1 Pardosa pseudoannulata | reverse complement strand
TAATATTAGGAACAATATATTAGTTCATGCTACCTCTCACATAAATTTTCTCACCACTCTAAAATATTCGCCTTTTTAGAAAATCTCTAAACTGTTAAAATATTAGAAATAATTTGGGTAAAAATTTGGTTTTTTTACAAAATGCGAAATATCTAACTAAACATTATTATCCAAACATTACTCCCAACATAAATGCACTTTATGTTTAAAATGTTTTTAATGGATAATACTTAAAGAATTGTAGTTCAAATTACAGTGAACTACTTCACATTAAAATGAGTTGTAGTTCTCAATAATCGAAATTTCTCGTAAGATTCTGAATTGTATTTTGTAGTTATTCAAAAATTAAAAAGAAAATTGAAGAATACTTAAGTATTAATCATATAGAATTCACCTTACACTAAATTATGCCAATTATGAAATTTCTTAAAATCAAATTTTCGGGAACTAAACTTTAAACTATTTCTACTTGAATATAAATTTTAAAAGCTTTAAACGAAATTTACTAGAAAGCCACTCAGCTAAAAATTGATCAATCAAGCATATAGTTGTTTAATAACTACAAACCACTCTATTAATATTTAGCCTTATAGACTTTACCTTAAAATACTTTTTGGCTATGCATAAATGTTTGTTAAGGATTTCGGCACTGGAGCTTATAACACTTACTGAAATTACTCTCGTCCCATTATTCTGTTCTTGTTCAAAGATCACCCACTGATTATCAAGCAGAAAATTGATCGTTCCAGAGAGCGTACGAGCGTATCTTAACAAAAAGCAAAACCCTCGCTATAACTGTGCCATTAAACGGTTGATTAGATGCTTAACCATCCATTTTATCGTACGATTTTAACGAAGGTGTTCCGTTTTACCCTTGAGTAGGGGCAAGAACGGAACTTAACACTTTAAAAGTATCTAAATTGTTCAGAAAGTAAGAACCAAACATCATCCATAAACTATAATAAACATATATATATATATATATAGAAGATATATATATATATATATTATATAAATATATATATAGGAAAAATTATATATATTATATATTTTACATATATAATTATATAATATATATATATATAATATATATATAGAATAAATATAATATATATATATATATATATATATATATAAATTAAGTATATATATATATATTTATATATATATATATATATATATATACATATATATATTTATATATATATATATATATATATATAATATATATATATATATATATATATATATATATATATATATATATATTATATTTATATATATATATATATATTTATATATATATATATATATATATATATATATATATATATATATATATTATATATATATATATATATATATATATATATATATATATATATATATATATATATATATATATATATATATATATATATATATAATATATATATATATATAAATATATATATATATAAATATATATATATATATATATATATATATATATATATATATATATATATATATATATATATATATATATATATATATATATAGAGAGAGAGAGAGATAGAGTGTAGATAGATAGAGTACAATATATATATAGATGTATACATAGATATATATGCGTAGACGTTTATATTCATTCATTATGTGTCTCAAAGAGAGAGTAGTCGATACGGCTGTCAAATGTACGTAAAATCAATTTTTGTAAAATAGCATAGAAGTGCTGTTTTAAGATGTACATACCTGAAATGTTGTAAAAATTTAAGAAAACAGTTTAAAGATTTTATTTAAGATAATTTTTAACTTTTTAGACAGAAGAGTTTTCAGCGGTTTTATTCTTAAGCAAATAATTGAAACAGACTTAAAGATATAATGAGCATATTAATCCATAGACACAGAATGACGAGTTGTTGTAGTCATTTATTTCATGTGCCACTTAGGGTTTGTTCAGTTTAACATGTCAGCAGCTGTTTCCGGCTCAAAGCAGGGCACTGTATAATATATTACAGAATTGCTGCACTCGTGTTTTGATTCTAGTTTGCTTACATCTTCATTATGTTTCTCTTTCCCACCTCTTTAACCCCTTAACAGTTTCGTTTTTTCACGAAATCGGCTACAAAAATGTCCGATTTTTAATTGCATATTTTTGTTCATATTACATTTGTAAGATGGAAAATGATGTTAAAAGTAATACCTCTAATTATTTTAAGCATATATAACATCTTTTTTTTTACAGGAAATAAAAAATATTTTCCCTATAATGTGATTTTTCTCTCTCCTGTATGCCAGCCATGAAAGTTACATTTACGATTGTGAACTTAAAAAATACATATATTTTTGACTACACGATTATTTTCGAAAGCAAATACTGCAATTAAATTTACTTAACCTGTTTTATCAAAGATCAGATTTAATACGATGAGATCGGAAGAGGCATAGTCCAACTTCACAGTCCGGACAAAAATATCTAGTATCTTTTCTAATTCTTTCGTATCTGTCATGTTTCTTCAGTGAACACACATAGCACTAATGTGAAGGTCCTAGATTTTGTCTGTAGGTGGAATTACCTCTAAAAAAATCTGTTTTGGCCAGTCTCTCAAAAGCTCAAGCGAAAGTCAAGCCCAAAACTGAAAGATAAAAAATCACGGAGTAATGCAAAACCTATCAGGAAAGCCCACGCTTTTAAACCAAATTGAATACTCTTCAAAAGCTAAAATCTTGTGGGCATCTATACAACTAATTTGACATTAAAAATGCAAAAGTTACGGCTAAAACAGTGTGAATGACAAAGAAATCTGATTAACCTTACACCGTACGGGCAAATCGTTAAAGGCATGGTAACCACTCCCGTACGATGTACGTGCAAAACAGGCAAGGGGTTAATAGAATCAATATTAAAGTTGCATTCAGAACACATAAAATCGGAAATATATGCACGTTGAAAGCAACATTAAATATAGCAGGGATATCGCCCGGTGAATGTCATGCTAAGCAATATGCACATGACACTTCTATTATAGCAAATAACAGAAATGGTAATGTTTGACTCAAGTAAATGTTATATAACAATACAAATGTCAATATAAACTGCTATTTTTCTCAGATTGCACGTAGCTTTTCAGTTGAAGCTAAATTAAAAAGTATTTTCCAATGCATCAAATTCCATTTTGTTTGTATATCAAAGAGTCTAAACATCATTTAAAAAATACCAAAGTATTTATGCCACAGATCATTGCTGATACTTGCATAAAGTACTTAAAATTTATGACGGATATCTCAACCTTTAAAGAATAGAAGCTTTTCCAAATTTTATTGCAGTTTCAAAATGACCCCGCATCCAGTAAAAAACAGGATATATTTATTCTAAAACACAGAGTTAAATATTTCCTATCTAAAAAGAAAGAACTGCGAGTAGTTTTTACACTCTGAATATAAACGATACAAGCCATTTGAGCCACCGGAGAATCGACGTCGGAACGAACAGTATACAAGAATTCAGACATTACAATATTTCTTGCAACGCAGTAATTTTCATACCTTCTTTTTTTCCGCTATCTTTTTTATCACCTATATAGTAACCATCATTTGCCTATCGCCATTTGCTTGTTCCACTCCTGACGCCTGGCTCCTTTCTCGCCAATATCTATCCATACAAAATCAAGATGTTATCATTAAACAAGAGAGCCTGTCGATTACTGACCTGCGAAAGGCTCCCACTTTATATGCCATGTGTGGAATAGGAGACTCAGTAATACAGTCCTATGTATGCACTGCGAAGTCGGCACGCGGTCGTTATGTGTGTATACGCTGACAGGTCGTTCAATGCTCCGATAAACTTAGTTCTCTCTCTCACTCACCCCCTTCCTTTCCGACTCCCGGGGCTGAATAGAAATTACGAGATTTGCGGCAGAGGGTCTATCATGTCCTCGTAAAAGTGAAGTATTTAGGTTTATCGTTATAAGAGGTTCGCGTGCCGTGACGATGTATTTTTAAACTTAAAAAAAAATGTGTTGCTTGAGATGGAAAGAAGAAGAGAAATACACTTTTATAGTTTTTAAAAGTACATAAGTTGGATGACATCTTGGAATGGAATGAGTTTAAAAACCGTCTAAATGTACCTGTGTGTGTAAATCATGCTTTGAGTACAATTAATTTCAGTTCTTAATATAGCATAAAAGTGTTACTAAAGAAAATTTTTCAACTACCTTTTTTTACGATAAAGAATTTAATGATTCCATTCTTATATTAAGTGTTACTATTGATTTAAAATAGTGCTTTAAATTATGGATAGAGTAAATGAAACGACATAATAAACTAACTATAGACGTGTTTATACCACAGAATATAACTGACTAAAATATACAAAACTCTTGATGCATATCTTAAACTTGGAAAATGTGGAAGATATTTTGTAAATCATTCTTGCAGTTTCTAAATTATGACACAGTATTTAGTAGAAACAATGCGTACTTCTTTAAAAACACAGGGCACAAAATATTTCCTCCAGATTAAAACAAATAGAAACAAAGTTATGACAGTTGGGGTATTCTAAACATAAATGATAATAGCCCTTGAATCTTCCAGGTAATTCTTGTTGAAGTGAACACTACACATAAAGACGGACAATACGATACTTTTTTCAACGCAGAAATTTTCATATTTTTCTCCCTATTTTTTAGCACCTATTCCTAATCATCAATAGTATATCGCTATTTTAAACTACTGCTCGGCTCTTTGCTCACCAATCTCTGTCCAATTCAAGATGTTATCGTTAAACAAAAGAATCTGATGACTTCTAACAACGCCTTCACTTTATATGCTTTCGTTAGTAATACAGTCAGTCCTATTCATTCAGTACATAGATGGCCGATAGTTGTTATATGTGTCTCTCTGTCAGGTCATTCCATCCTCTCTTAAATTCTGCTGTCTCTTCCCATTTACCCCTTTCCCCATACGCTCTTACTCACGGGACTGAACAGAAAAGACCAGAGTTTCGGTTTATCATTGAAATTATTCGCGTTCCATGGCACTATATACTTAAAATCTTAAAATTTACTTTTATAGATAGCAAATATATATATTTGAAGATTCATCTTCAATATACTTTAAAAATTTATTTTTTCTTGCTGCTTGGATTTCAATAGTATTTATTCGATTGCCTTCACTTTTACATCCTAACATCAGCTGGCAAATGCATCAAGCTCATAGCCAAAGGTTTGTCAATTCAAAGACTCAACCGGTTCGAAGACTGTCGAAATCACTACTGCAACTGGGGCATGTAAAATAGGTTCATGGTTGCAATGTCCTCAAGTTCAGAGGATACTTATCTGGTCATGTAGGTGTCAGGTCAATTTTTGTTAGTCCCTGCTTTCAAATTATGAGTTCCCACTTATAGGATACCAGTCTCTTGAAGCAATGACAACCCTCTTTCTATTAGACGTCACATGACTTCTAAATGGATATAACACTAATAAACTTCTTTTCTGGAATAGAAAAATCATTGGTTCTATTCTTGTACTAAGCGATATTATAGACTTAAAAGAAATAGAATAATTAAATTAAAATATTCTTATAAACGAACTAGTAAACTGATAATATCACAAAATATTGCTCACACTTATATAAAATAAATCAAACCAATTATACGTGTATTAATTCAGGAAAGAATAGCAGTTCTTGTTTAATTTTACGATCTCGCGCATAGTAACGTTTGACATCCAAGTGTTGAATATGTATGACTCCTTTCTCCTGCAGATTAAAATAAAAAACGAGTGCAAACACTTTTTATTGTCCGAATGTAAAGGATACAAGCCATTTGAGACATCGATGAATCCCCGTTGGAAGGAACACTACACAGAAACTCAGACATTACAAATTTACTACAACGGAGTAATTTTCATATCTTTTCTTTCTCTATCTTTTTCAGCACTTGTATCGTAACCATCAATAGTCTATCGCCATTTACTCCTACTCCTCAGCTCCTTCCCTCGTCAATATATATTCATACAAAATCAAGATGTTATCATTAAACAGGAGAGCCTGCCGATTACTGACCTGCGAAAGGCTCCCATTTTATATTCCTTGATGCCTTGTGTGTGGAATAGGAGACACAGTAATACAGTCCTATGTATGCACTGCGAAGCCGGCACGCGGTCGTTATGTGTGTATTCACTGACAGGTCGTTCAATGCTCCGATAAACTTACCGCTCTCTTCCCCTTTCCCCGAACACTTTTACGCCCGGGGCTGAATAGAAATTACGATATTTGCGGCAGAGGGTCTATCATGTCGTAGTAAAAAGTGAAGTATTTGGGTTTATCGTTAAAAGAGGTTCGCGTGCTGCGTCGTTATATTTTTAAACTTAAAAATGTGCTATTTTAGATGGAAGTAAGGAAAGAAACGAGGTTTTATAATTTCTGGATGTATGTGAGAGATGGGCAACATATTAAAAGAGAATGATATTGAAAAGTTCATATTTTTGTCTGAAATAAGAGTGGCTATTTATTGATTTGTCTATATGGACGATATCTTTACCGATAAATTAAAGAAAATATATGTTTGTCATCTAATTTCTTTTAGTATTAAGTGGTTTACTAATACCATATTTTGTAGGCATACCATTTTTAACTTTTTTTTATCAATGGAAAATATAATGTCAGAATCCTCTAAAGCGTGACTCCACATTAGTTTTATAGGTAGTGTTTGTTTTTTCTGCAATTTGTCTGAAATAAGAAGAGGTATAATAAAATAAATAAGAGGGTTATTTATTGATTTGTCTATGTGGACGACATCTTTATTGACAAATTAAAGACAATATGTGTTTGTTATCTAATTTTTTTTGTATAAATTGGTTTACTAATACCACATTTTGTACGCATACCATTTTTAACTTTTTTTTATCAATGGAAAATATAATGTCAGAATCCTCTAAAGCGTGACTCCACATTAGTTTTATAGGTAGTGTTTGTTTTTTCTGCAATTTGTCTGAAATAAGAAGAGGTATAATAAAATAAATAAGAGGGTTATTTATTGATTTGTCTATGTGGACGACATCTTTATTGACAAATTAAAGACAATATGTGTTTGTTATCTAATTTTTTTTGTATAAATTGGTTTACTAATACCACATTTTGTACGCATACAAATTTTTAACTTTCTTTATCAATGAAAAAATATAATGTCAGAATCCTGTAAAGCTTGACTCCTCATTAGCTTTATAGGCAGTTTTTGTAGAATAATATATCCTTGCATCTTGGACAAAATTCTCAACCTATACTTTACTTTCAATTTCTACAAATAGCTTATGTTATTTTAATAGTCGAATAAGTTTTATTTAAATAGTTGGATAAATTTATAAACTCTTATTCTTGTATAAAGAGTACTTGCAGATATTCTTCAATTAACATCCTCATGTGTTTGTCATTTATTTATTTTATAAGATAATTAATTAAAGAAACGTTGTTCAGAGGACATGTAATATTAGTATATTTTGTAATAATTTGTGTTGATGTAATTGCTTTTATTTTAAAAAATGAAGGATATTTTATTTTTTCAATTTGATACTGTATTCTCTTTACAAATATGAGTATGTGGTCACTCTTTACTGATAGAAGTCTACATTACTAGTTAAAAGTTAAAATATATCATTATATCTTCGACAAGATTCCCAACCTATACTTCTGCAAATAGCTGACGTTATTTTAATAGTCGAATAAGCTTTATTTCAATAGTTGGATAAATTTATAAGCTCTCCTACTTGTATAAAGACTACTTGCAGATAGTCGTAACATTCCCATGTGTTTGTCAATTCTTTATTTTATAAGATAAAAAACTAAAGAAATGTGGTTGAGAGGACATGTAATATTAGTATATTTTGTAACAATTTATGTTGCTGTAATTGCTTTTATTATAAAAAACGAAGGATGTTTCATTTATACAATTTGATGTTGTATTCCCTTTACGAAAATGAGTATGTGGTCTTTCTTTACTGATAGAAGTCTACATTACTAGTTAAAAGTTAAAATATATCATTGCATCTTGGGCAATATTCTCATTCTATACATCTGCAAATAGCTGACGCTATTTTAATATTAAAATAAGTTTTATTTAAATAGTTGGATAAATTTATAAGCTCTCATACTTGTATAAAGAGTATTTGCAGATAGTCTTCAATAACTAATAACTCATGTGTTTGTCAATTCTTTATTTTATGAGATAGAGAATTAAAGAAACGTGGTTGAGAGGACATGTAATATTAATATATTTTGTAACAATTTGTGTTATTGTAATTGTTTTTATTATAAAAAATGAAGAATGTTTGATTTATACAATTTGATATTGTATTCTCTTTACAAAAATGAGTTATGTGGTCACACTTTACTGATAGATAGGTTGGTTGGAGCTTAATGAAAGTGCATCCTCCTGGGTTAAATTGTGCCAAACACAAGTACTCATTAGTAAGAACATGGTTTAAAAATAGTTTTAAAGTTTAAAACTTAAAGAGGAAGCGATGATTCGACAAAGAATACGAAGAGAAATGTATGTAGAACTAAAAAAGAGAATGAGGTGTGGTTATAATATCAAATATAGGGATAAAAATCAATGACTTTTAAAAAGATAAAAAGTTTATTATAAACATTACTGATAGAAGTCTATATTACCAGTTAAAAGTTGTAAAATGTCAACTAAAAATGGTCATAGAAATGATTAACTGATAATTGCTTAAATTCTAATATGCATAAAATTTATTTGCATGACATATATAATTTATTATTTTAAGATGAGGAATTGTAACTATTACTTATGGTCATAAAATAATAGTTAGAAAGGCATAAAGGAATGATTATCTAATAAGGGAACTTGTATTTGTAAGAGGGACTTGTAATTCTCTGCACCACACCATGTTTTGGATGAAACAAAAGTAGATTATATCCTCAGGTGAAATCCTCATAAATTTCGTTTTTTATTTCTTATACAGTAAAATATGAAAATGAAAAACAATAGACTAGTATAATTAAGTATTTTGGGGTGAATCTCGTTGAATCTCTTTGAGAAATTTGACAAAAAATCTCGTTGAGCGAATACACATTGAATGTAGATAATTTCTAACTTAAAGGATCAACCAGATGATTTTGAGATAATATTGTCCATAGAAATTTAGAGAAAAAATATATTACGACAAATTAATTATTTTTCTGAGAGAATATGGTTTAAGGCATTTAATTTTTAGATGTTTATTATGCTATCCCGCAAATAAATTCTAATCAAATGGTAAAATAAAATCATTCCTTACGAAGTAAGGAATATATAAAAGGTATTTTAATTCATGGTTTAATTAGAAGCAAAATGGAATATTCAACATTTTTGTTTTGTAGATACTTGTTTTAACACAGTGATACAGTGCATTTTATTTGTGGTGGTGAAAGTTTTTAGGTTTAAAATTTAAAAAGAAAAAATTATACTGATTCCTAAGTTTTATTTCTGTAAGCAACATCATTGTATGAATGCAAATCATCTTATCACACAACTTGAGATAGTTCATAAGATGCGTATAAAAAAGATATTTGAAAATTCTTCTTATTTCAATACTGCTACTTTAATATTTGCTATATCTATTTTGCTTCAGTGTTAACTTAACAGTTCCTATAAAATAATCTAAAACTTATAGGTTTTGTAATATTTCTAAAACTTACCAGTTTATAATAATAAAAGCAAATATTTTTTGCAGAAAATAATCCCGTTACGAAATAAGCAATATATAAAAGGTATTTTAATTCATGGTTGAATTAGAAGTAAAATTCCATACCTAACACTTTTGTTTTGTAGATATTTGTTTTCACACAGTGCAGTTTACATGTGGTGTAATTATTTACAGTTAAAATTAAAAGAAAAAATTCCATACTGGTTTCCAATTTCTATTTCTGTAAGCAACATCACTGTATGAATGTAAATCATCTGATTACATACACAACTTGAGATATTTCGTAAGTTTCATACAAAAACATATTTGAAAATTCTTCCTAGTTCAATACTGCTACCTTAATATTTGCTAAATCCTTCTTTTCTTTTGTGTTAACTTAACAGTTCCTATGAAAGAATCTAAAATTTATAGATTTTGTAATATTTCAAAAACTTTCCTGTTTATAATAATAAAAGTAAATAATTTTTGCACTTTGTAGAACGTTCTTTCTGTTCGAAAAATATGTTCTGTATGCCCATTATGTATTGAATCAAGAACTGACAGTGATTAATATGCTTTAGTCCTAAGCATACATTTTTTCACTACGTAAAAAAATATTGAAAATACTTTTGTCAGTTTTCCAATAGTTTGCTTTTAAGAATTAGAAAACAATACAAAAATTATAAATGTATTGATTAGGAAAACATTATAAAAAATCACGAATTAGAATATTTCTATTAAATTAAAATAAATTATCTAACGTATGTTATTTAAACTAATAAAATATATTAACACAAACACATAGTATTATAATGCATGTAAGTGTACATATTCCAAAAATATTTAGTCCACTACATAAACGCATTTTCTTACGTTGATATTTAAATACATAATCAGTTATATTAACTAATAAAGTTTGTGTTAATAAAATATATTAACATATATATGTAAGTGTACACAAAATAGTATTATACTAATGCATGTAAGTGTACATATTCCAAAATTATTTAGTCCACTACATAAACGCATTTTCTTATGTTGATATTAAAATACATAATCAGTTATATTAACTAATAAAGTTTGTGTTAATAAAATATATTAACACAAAGAGTATTATAATGCATGTAAGTGTACATATTCCAAAAATATTTAGTCCACTACATAAACGCATTTTCTTACGTTGATATTAAAATACATAATCAGTTATATTAAAATGCATAATTATCGGATAAAACATAAAATAAATTCGAAACCATTTCTTTCAGCTGTTCGTAGCCGTTTATAACAAAAGTGTTGAAAGAAGAAGAATCATTATACAAAAATAAAATGGCGCAAAATGTACCAAAAAAGAGAATTTTTTTTCCAGTAGAATATAAACTTGACTAGTGAAAAAAAAATTTGCCGTCGAGTATTGAAGCTTTAATACTTAATTGCTAGTGCTTATGAGGGTAATTTAAAAAATATTTTATCTAATATTTTGCTAATAAAAAGCCTACTAATACACTTCAAACAGCTTTGGCTTAAATCCAAGATTTCGCCAAGGGAGAATCAACTTGCTGCTGAACAGTTGCCACTTGATGCGTGCAAGCAGCAAATTACGAAATAGATAATGTCTCTTCAATATTTTCTAAGTTTACACATTGTTTGTTGGACTATTAAATGCCACTTGCATAAGTTAATGTTTAATTCTGATCTTGTTAATTACTCTACAGAAGGAATTGTTAATTTTACGTTAGGGGAAACATGTAGTTTTTGTTTTTGAAGATCAAGGTTTGGCTAGATCACATTTGTAATGAGTTGTTTAATAAAAGATTAAGGTTAAAGAAATTGCAATATTTAGCCCTATTGTGTTTTGGAAACATATTTATTAATTATAAAAATAATCTTTTCATTTTATATTCATAAAATTTTAAAATTCATTTAAAAAATTTAAAGTAAAATTTAAAGTATGAAATAAAATTTTTAACATTAGTAAGATAGCAATTATAAATATAATTAGCAATTAAAAACAGCCATCATTACAAGACAGCAATTAAAAATAGGCTGTAGAAGAGAGTTTTAACTTGCAAAAAGCTGAATGTTATTTAGTATATGCTCTCTAAAATAATCTTAATATATAAAATAAAATAACATTTAAATTTTCAAAATATTAATATTTTGTTTTATGTCGTAGATGAATTTTATTTACCTAATATGATACTAAATGTGAAAAATATCTCCCCAATATCCTATAGGCTAAGTATTATATAAAGTCCCAAAAAATAAACTGTAGAAAAGAGAAACTTTCTACGGTTTTCCCTTGAAAAAAAATCTGAATTTCCTTTATTATATACTCTCTAAATTAATGCCAATATATAAAATAAAAAATTATTTAAATCATTACGTTTAAATTACCAAAAATATTAATATTTTGTTTTATGTCGTAAATGAATTTGATTTATCTAATGGAATACTAAATGGGATAAAATATATCACACATCACCAACCTCTTACAGAATAAGCACTAAATAATGTCCACAAAAGGTTGTACAAAAGAGAGACTTTCTATAGTTTTCCCTTTTCAAAACTCTAAATTTTATTTATTATATGCTCTATAAAATATACCAATATATAAAATAAAAAACATTTAAATCATTACGGTTAAATTACCAAAAATATTAATATTTTGTTTTATGTTGTAGATTAATTTGATTTACCTAATACGATACTAAATGTCATAAAATATATCACCAATCTCTCATGGACTAATCACTAAATAAAGACCCAAAACATAAACTGTAGTAAAGAGAAACTTTCTGCGTTTTTCCCTTGAAAAAGAATCAATCTGAATTTAATTTTTAGATGCTCTCTAAAACAATACCAATATATAAAATAAAATAACATTTAAATCATTACGGCTAAATTACCAAAAATATTAATATTTTGTTTTATGTTGTAGATTAATTTGATTTACCTAATACAATACTAAATGTGATAAAATATATCACCAATCTTTTATTGACTAATCACTAAATAAAGACCCAAAATATAGACTGTGGCAAAGAGAAACTTTCTGCGTTTTTGCCTTGAAAAACAAAATGAGAATTTATTTATTATATGCTCTCTAAAACAATACCAATATATAAAATAAAATAACATTTAAATCATTATGTTTAAATTACCTAAAATATTAATATTTTGTTTTATGTCGTAGATGAATTTTATTTACATAATACTATACTAAATATGATGAAATATATCATCAATCTCCTATAGACGAAGCACTAAATAATGTCCCATAAAATAGACTGTAGAAAAGAGAAACTATCTACGGTTTTCCCTTGCAAAAATCTGAATTTCATTTATTATATGCTCTCTAAATTAATGCCAATACATAAAATAAATTAACATTTAAATTATTACGTTTACTTTAACAAAAATATTAATATTTTTTATGTCGTAGATGAATTTGATTTACTTAAACTATACTAAATTTGATAAAATATATCACCAATCCCCTAAAATAATCTTAATATATAAAATAAAATAATATTTAAATTACCTAAAATATTAATATTTTGTTTTATGTCGTAGATGAATTTGATTTATCTAAAAGTATACTAAATGTGATAAAATATATCACCAATCTCTTACAGAATAAGCACTAAAAATGTTCCCAAAAATAGGCTAGAGAAGAGAAACTTTCTACGGTTTTTCCTGAAAAACCTGAATTTTATTTAGATATACTCTCTAAAATAATACTAATATATAAAATAAAATAAAATTTAAATCATTGCATTTAAATTAGCATAAATATTGGATTATGGTAATTATGTCGTAGATGAATTTTATGTACCGAATACTATACTAAATGTGATAAAATATATCACCAATCTTCTATAGGCTAAGCACTAAATAAAGTCCAGAAAATAGACTGTATTAAAGAGAACTTTTCTACGGTTTTCCCTTGCAAAAATCTAAATTTTATTTATTATATGCTCTCTAAAATAATACTAATATATAAAATAAAATAAAATTTAAATCATTATGCTTAAATTACCATAAATCTTAATATTTTTTTTATGTTGTAGATGAATTTAACTTGCGTAATACTATGCTAAATGTGATAAAATATATCACCAATCTCCTATAGGCTAAGCACTAAACATAGTCCAAAAAAATAGACTGTAGAAAAGAGAAACTTTCTACTCTTTCCCTTGCAAAAATCTGAATTTTATTTATTTTCTAACTTTTTATAGAGCCTTTCGTGAGAGCGTGTTTCAAGCTTTGTGTGCAAATGCAAAAGAGTTTATTTTTAGCAGATATTTACAATTGGACATTTGCATAGAAAAATAAAACACATTTCAAGACCTTTTAGTAACAGGTTCCAAACTTTAAAACCCCGACAAGATAATTGCATCATGCTATACAAACAAGTTTTCAGTTCGTAGACAGATATATGTTGAAAGATAGCCGTATGTTTCTCGCGTGATTTACAGAAATATTTTCTATTGAGCTGAATTTTGGTTCATAGCTTGATTTGCATTTGCTTACACACTTATTGCGTGCTTCTGAAATTTGTTTTCAATGGTAGCTGCTTAAATTTAACGTGGATAAGTATTTAGAGAATGCACGAAATACAAACATTAAAATTAATTTTCATGTTTCTACAATAAAGTATTCTTTAATATTAATCTGTATATTCTAGCATTATTTACCTCGTAATATAATTGTTTGTATCTTAAATTTTATAAAAGTTATAATACTTGTTAAAATGAGGTTCTTTTTCTTCAGTTTTATAATAATTAAAAATTTATTTCATATAAGAAAACAATACTTCCTCTAATTGAAAATATGTATTAATTTAATAATTATTTCATAAATTATTATAAAATTAAATCCAAAATTGCGGTATTTTCTATTGTATTAATGTTTAGTCTTTTTAGGAGTTAGTTTCACATAAATATTACACACTGTAAGTAAAGGTCTGTATTTTAAATAAAGCATCATATATCCTTTATTTAAAATACAGACCTTTATTCATTTGCCTTAACGTTATTTTCGGAAATAGACTATTTGTCCTTTTATACATTTTAAAGCAAAAGAAATTGCTTTAAAAAGCATTTGTAAAATCCTCGAATTTTCTTTGTCTCCAAGGTCCCATGCCAACGTAGAAGGAATATTTTCGTGGGTGAATAATGTGGGCTAACAAAAACATCCAGCTAAAAAATGGGTAATTTAAAGCATGTATTTCAGTCAAATACAACTTTCAAATTAACTTTATTAAATTCTATGACATTACAAAGCATTAATTGGTGCTATTAAAAATTTTTGTATGTTTCTACAATAAAGTATTCTTTAATATTAATCTTATATTCTAGCATTATTTATCTCCTAATATAATTATTTGTATCATGAATTTAAAATTATAAAACGTGTTCACTTCAATTTTATAATAATTCAAAATTTATTTCATATAAAAAACAGTGCCTAATGTAAATAAAAATATGTTTTCATTTTAATACTTATTTCATAATTTATTATAAAATTAAATCTAAAATTGAGGTATTTTCTATTGTATTTATGTTTAGTCTTTTTAAGATTTAGTTTCACACAAAAATTCCACAGGGTAAGTAAAGGTCTGTATTTTAAATAAAGGACCATATATCCTTTATTTAAAATACAGACTTTTATTTCATTTCCTTAACTTTATTCTCGGAAATAGATTATTTGTTCTTTTATACATTTTACAGTAAAAGAAATTGTTTTAAAAAGCATTTGTAAAATCCTCGAATTTTCTATATCTCCAATGTCCCATGTCCACGTAAAAGAAATATTTGTGTGAGTGACTAATGTAGACTAACAGAAAAATTCAGCCAAAAAATAGGTCATTAAGAGCATGTATTTCAGTCAAATACAACTTTCAAATTAACCTTATTAAATTCTATGACATTACAAAGCATTCATTGTTGCTATTAAAAATCTTTGTATGTTTCTACAATAAAGTATTCTTTAATATTAATCTATATATTCTAGCCTTATTTACCTCCTAATAAAATAGTTTGTATCATAAATGTAAAAAAAAATTATAAAACTTTTTCGCTTCAGTTTTATAATAATTCAAAATTTATTTCATATAAAAAATAGTACCTCCTGTAAATGGAAATATGTTTTCATTTTAATAATTATTTCATATTTTTTTATAAAACTAAACCCAAAATTGAGGTATTTTCTATTGTATTTATGTTTAGTCTTTTTAAGAGTTAGTTTCACACAAAAATTCCACAGGGTAAGTAAAGGTCTGTATTTTCAATAAATGACCATTTATCCTTTATTTAAAATACAGACCTTTATTTAATTACCTTAACAATATTTTCGGAAATAGACTATTTGTAGATTTATACATTTTAAAGTAAAATAAATTGTTTAAAGATCATTTGTAAAATCCTCGAATTTTCTTTGTCTCCAAAGTTCTATGCCCTTCGTAGAAGGAATATTTTTGGGGGTGAATAATGTAAGCTAACAGAAAAATTCAGCTAAAAAATAGGTCATTAAAAGCATGTATTTCAGTCAAATACAACTTTCAAAATAACCTTATTAAATTCTATGACATTACAAAACATTCATTGTTGCTATTAAAAATGTTTGTATGTTTCTATAATAAAGCATTCTTTAATATTAATCTGTATATTCTAGCATTATTTACCTCCTAATATATTTGTTTGTATCATGAATTTAAAAAAAAATTGTAAAACGTGCTCATTTCAATTTTATAATAATTCAAAATTTATTTCATATAAAAAATAGTACCTCCTGTAAATAAAAATGTGTTTACATTTTAATACTTATTTCATAATTTATTATAAAATTAAACCCAAAATTGATGTATATTTATTATGAGGACGGGTTCCTACGTCATCATAAAGACAAGACAAACTAAGGGGTCAGCTAGCATGAAATCATATGTGAAAAACCCTTACCACCTAGGTTAACATATTAGTCAAAATATGTGGTAAAATCTCTCGAAAAATCTGTCTCCGACAGCGTGCATCTCCTTTTTGTTTGGAAAATATTATTTCCTAAAATATCCGCTAGGGCAATGTAGAATTATAATTCGTTAGACCACTTCTCTGAGAGCGTGAACTGTAAATTTACATTACGGGTTAAAAAAGGAAATGCTAAAGGACTTAGGGGTTTTATACAAAATGCCTACATTAGTTTCTCAATCCAGTTTACTTTTTCTTACATTCACACACACATATATATACATATATATGTGTGTTTGTATGTATATATATATATATATATATGTATGTATATATATATATATATATATATATATATATATATATATATATATACACATATACATATACATATATGTATATATATATGCATATATATATACATATATATATATATATATATATATAAATTTATATATATATACATATATATATATATATATATATATATATACACATATACATATACATATAATATATATATATATGTATGTATATATATCTACACATATACATATATATACATATAATGAATATTATAATAATTAAGGAATGTTCTCTGAAAGTTTCCCAGGAATTACATATATATAATTCCAGGAAACATTCAAAAAACGTTCCTTCATTATTCGAAAATATAAATATAAAATCAAATATAAAAAAAAATACTCAAATTCTTCTTACTGAATATTTTATTTATTTCTTTGAACCATCAACACTTTCCATCTACCTTTCGAGGAAAAAAAATCTGCACTAAAACATACCATGGGGTATAATAAATAAATATCGTTTCTCAGAATTAATAAATAATAGGATTATTGTATCTAATTAAAAACATCAAAGGTATCTCAAAAAAATAGATGGATGTGCTTTTAACTATACTCTCGTCCACCAGTAACGAAATTTTGCCGAACTGGAAGCGTTGCCAAACCATCAGCTTAATGCAAATGCGATTACAGAGAAGATAAAATAACGTAGAATATTAATGCACCAGTATATTAAAATACAAAAAAAGGGGGGAAGTTAAATGGATGCTGAAGTACTTTAGCATTAATCTCGCTTTAAATTATGTTTACCCCAGCAATAAAAACAAACAAATGTATGAAGTCATTTATATTCCAACCGACACTTTCAACTTCTAATGCATTTGAAGGATAAACTTGTTTTGGTAATGATAGTACGCCGATGTAATGCATTTGTTGCGCCGAATTTTTTGAAAGAATTTACAAAATTTTGATAAATTTCCTGAAACTTTCGGAGTAATTCTTCGCAGTTCGATAGAAATACAAGCCAGAAAAATGCAAGCTTTAATGAAGAAATATTGTTCGAAATTTTTTAAATAGGAAGACAAACCGAATGTTTGTGAAAAATTCTCAGAGTTCGCGGTTAATGAAGATTATAACAAAAGGATGGTTGAAGCTTATATTAGTTGCAAGTTTTTGATCTCATCTATCAATTATCTAATTCTTGTAAACAGTGATATTTTAGAAAAAATTTTAGAAACACCCATTGTTTTTCTTTATCTCTAAATTGTTCAAATTGTTCCGAATGATACAAGTGATTTAAATTAATTTGAATTACAATTCACGGAATCTGTATAAGCACATATGTATATATATATATATATATATATATATATATATATATATATATATATATATATCGCCATCCAGTATTAAGACCAATAGAAAACAGACTTTCTTGATAATAATAGGTTTATTAAATCATCGTTTCTTTTAAAAGCAAAAGCTGCTCCATTTTCAATGTTCGTCAAGCGTGAAAAAGGTGTTGACATCTCCATATCCACGCGCTAACTGATCTTATCTGTTTTCAAACTCATCAAATTTTTTAAAAAGACCCACGATCGCTTACGCAAGCGTGAGTCTTTTTCATTTATTTTATTATTATAAAACAGTTCCATTTTTAAAATCGCTTATATACATATATTTCTAATTAAATTTTATATAAATATAAATAAATAAATAATATATATATAATATATATATAATATTTAAATGTATTATATATGTATATATATATATACATACTTATATATAATATATATATATACATATAAATATACATATATATTATATATATATATATTATATATATATATATATATAATATATATATATATATATATATATATATTAATATATATATATATATTTATATATATATATATATATATATATATATTTATATATATATATATATATATATATATATATATATATATATATATATATATATATATATATACATATATATATATACATATACATAAATATATTATATATATATATATATATATATATATATATATATATATATATATATATATATATATATATATATATATATATATATATATATATATAATGCATATATATACACACCAAATTTATATGTGTGTGTGTGTGTGCATACGTATGCACATGTATGTATATGTATATAAGTTGATTCAAAACTAAGAAATGGTGTGGGGCTTATATAATTATTATACAATTTATGTTTAATATATTTATTTTAAAAAACATAATTTAAATTAAAAACCATTTAAACAATATTTGTAAGCTAAATTTAAATTTAATCATTTTTGTATTTAATCAGGCTAAATATATTCATCTTAGAAATGAATGTAAATGTAAAATTTCAGACTATAAAATGTTTTAAAACCTTCTATTGTATAACATTTTTATAGTGCGGATTAATTATAGTTTTTATGTATTTTGGGCAATATTAGGAATATATCTATGTATAATATTTATGATACTTTATATTTTTATGACGTTACTAATTTTCATAAACAAAATAGGAATTATCTTCAATTACACCTAAAAGAATGAAACTCATTTAGATGTGTATATTGCTGTATTATTCTATAAAGTGAAAAATATAAATTCAAAATTTACTTTTTAAAAAGATGATGATGTAAATGAAATAATTTTTATCCATAACATGCGTATGGATAGGGGGTTGTAATTAAGGATCATAGTTTTCTTAATATTTCTTTTCAATACATTTCATTGTTAGTAGTTTAGAGAACCCTAAAATTATTATTTAAATTGGGATCCAAATTGCCTTGATTGGAAACTTATTGAAAACGGTTTGCGACATTCTTTAAAATGGAATTTTTTATTTTTTAATTTGATTCGAATATTGTTTTTAAATAGAAATTAATTTCGGTAAACTGTTTTTTGTATATTATTATATGTATTAATAAAAACAAATATAATTTTCTATAAATATATAAATATATTTATTCATATTCAATAAAAATTACTATGCACAAATTACTTAACGTAATAAATGTTAAATAAAAAGAATTTCGTATCAAGGAATATTTAATTAACAACTTTAATAAATATCTATCTATAGAAAACGATTAAAGACTTCCAAGTATACAATGTCCAATCTCAAAGCGCCATAAAGAAACCCCTTTCCTCATTTTAATACTAAATTTCTTTAAAGAAGTTTTATTGTGCTCTTAAAGTTCTCCTAAAATCCGAAACCGACATCATTTAATTTCAATTATGCATTAACAATTAGTTTCCTCGAGCTAAATTGGAGTCATTCTAGAATAATATCTGAATGCACAAAGCGTCAAAATGAAAACTCTGGACACTGTTCCCATCCTTCCTAATGCATTTCTATTTTGAATCGTTCAGACGACTATTTAACTACGCTTAGAGAATGACTTCGTCGATGGCTTCACTGAGGGAGGCGTAGTGGTTAGCCACTTTGCATAATGTCCGCCGTTCGTACCATTAAGCGGGGTAACGTCATTGGTTTTGCCATTTGTTGAGTTTTTCGTTCTTTTTTTCTTTTCTTTCTTTCTTCTGCATTTCTGCGGTGCATAATCTGCGAATTTTTCTCCGTGTCGCATGTATAAATTCTCGCCAGTTTTTCCCCCTTCACTGTATTTTAAGGCACTGGATCTATTATAACACAGAGCGATCAATAGACTATTACGTATTGAAATACCCGCGAACATTTGTTTATTGCTAATATCTTTGTTAAAGTTTTGATAAATATATGTGGGAGATTCTTATAGAATAAGGCTAACGCCTAAAATGTATTTTTTTCCAAGTTGATGTCTTTGGAAATACATTTTTTGTCTCCGCACGCCGCACTTTCTTTACATATTTACCCCGTTTATGCTAAATATACGCTGAAAAATACACGTGCAAATAAGCACTTGTTGGGAGAAGTGAATTTTAAATAGTGAAACTATTTTATATGACATATTCAATCGTATTCAATTTTTTAATGTTGTAATAATATACTAACTAAAATGAATTCAAACATACCTTGTTTTTATACTTTAGATTATTTCAAATTATTTAGCATGGATTTTCAAAACTGTACTCTTCAGTAGAGAATATGTGAAGCCATTAAATAAACAAATTGAAAGCAATGATTAATTTATGGTGCGTAAAAATTTTTATTTTCCCAATTTTCACTTTTCTCGAGATATTTATTTCTTGCTGAATTAGGCTCTGTCCAGAATTCCTTTCACAATCATCAAGGACTTAACTTTTCTTTTTACCACTAATGCTTAATATGTTATTGGGAGAAAATAACATTAGTATTGGAAGATATTGAATTAAAGTGAGAATGCAACAGCAAATATTATATTACTAATTGTTTAGTCTTAAAAAATCAAATAGTATGTTTTATAAAATCTATAATTTTGGAGTTCATTGCAATAAATTTAGACTCCTATAACATTAATTTTTATGGAGAATATTCTTTATCTATGCTTGTTAAACTTGAATGATACAAGTATACAGAACTTACAGGGCAAAAGGATACTAAATGTTTTATCAATAATTTTCAATTATAATCTATGTTATGATGCTACAAAGGATAATTATCTCAATAACTTATAACTTATTTCATAATATCAAACAGATTTCGATTGTTTTAAACTTCAAATAATATTTTATATTCAGTTTTATTTCAAAAGTTTTATTAATTGAAACTTAAGTTCAGAAAAGTTCAAAGAAATCCAAAAATGTTTGAAACCACATGTCTATTTATTAGTTTAGGCAAATGACTCACGAGCTTAGTGTCAAATATTTGTATAAGTAATCTAAGTATTTGCCCAATATATTTATACTTGTTTCCCTTTTAATTATATGTTAAACATATTGTTTAAATTTGTAAAACTATTGCAAAACTCCAACTCTTTGTTAAAGAAAACAAACTTTTCAAGTGATTTGGTTTTATGCAAGTGGTACGAATTTCTGTGGTTAAACATATGGATAAACATATGGAAAAATATTTGACGTTCATTTAATAGTGTATATACTATAAATTCAGGAACAAAATGAATAATGTTTTTTATTGTAAGAAGATTGTAATAAAATCATAACATAATAAATATTCTAAAATTAACATATATTCATATACCTAACTTTAAACTTTATAAGACTATTTATACCCCAAACCATTTCTAGATAATTTGAGATAGACATTATATTCGATTTTGTTTTACATAAAATCCTTAGCATTCTACTTTATTATACAAATATTAACACTTTGACTGCCATGGCTATCATATGTGATATCCAGTGATATTTCCGTTGAGACACTGGCTATCCGATATGATAGCCATGGTGTTTTAACCCTTCAGGCCATGGCTATCAAAGATGTTATCAGTTACATGAAAATCGTATTGGAGTTTGATTGTTGGGCTCCCTACGATGTGTTAGGTATACGTGGTTTGCGCAAATTGGTATATGTGACGATTTTATGAGCTAAGTTTTATGAAAAATTAAATATTTGGAACATGCAACAAAAAAGGGAATATATATAAATAG
>CM063506.1:60527444-60549944 GCA_032207245.1 Pardosa pseudoannulata | reverse complement strand
GTATCTTTCCACCACCAAAAGGGAGAAATGAATAGGAGCTAAACTATCAACAATTTTATGTGACTTTTAAGCTAATCTAACAATTTTCACTGTTTTTTTTAAACTTAAACTCAGTCCTAGTGGTATTTAAACTTTTCATCGAGAATTTATCTTTATGTATCGTTTTCATTCACAGGCGTATGCAATTTTTGAAAGGCGTACCGAACTTTACTGGAGCTTCTTACATGTTTAGAAATCTTTAACATTTATCACCCTCATTTTTAAACATCATCTTACGTCTATGCAAAGATAAGCGTGGAAAATAATTTTGCCAGCGATATAATTCATTTAAGGAGGAACACAGGTACGAAAAATGCCGTTCTCTCCCATACCTCGGCAGATCAAATTTATTTGGCACTCCCGCTAAAAGCTCCTCACATTTTTAACTTTGTTTCCCTACTCGCATGAAAGGCACCATAGGCATTTACGGCTGAAAAATTAGATCGAAGTCCATCAGATTTATAATGCATGATAAACGCAAGCTTTTAGTTCACTTTGCCCGTGAATCTGCAGCGCAATTCGGAAAGTGCCAAAAGCAGAAGGTACTTCAATAGCTACCATTTGATCTCCGCGAAAAGCTTTTGAAACTAGTCCATGATAGAGCTACGGGGAGATGGGAGGGAGACAGATCGAAAAGGGACTTAAAAAGTAAGAACAGAACTGTCGTGTCGCCATTTTCGAAGAGTGCAGACCCTCTCACCCCCCACCTCTCACACACCCACCCACACCCCTCTATGTTTGCTCACGAGTAAACGCTTCTTACGAAACGGTTCTGCCGTCCCCGAAATTAGAAACTGCAGGCTTAAAAGATAAAAATTTTCCCAATGAATGGAAACTTTCGGAAGTTTTACAAAATGAAATGTCATCAGCGAACGTTTGGATGAATAAATTTGTTGCGCGGCGGCCCGCTTGTTTGTCGAAAAGATCAATATTACGAGATGGGAATAAAGAATTTTTTTTTTAAAAAAAGAACTAATGATTAGAGGTATTTCAAAAAGCATCAGAGTTCAAAATGTTATGAAAACATGCTTTTAGGAGGAAAAATATCAATTCGAATACATCTATTTGGCTACAAAGGAATACAGAATTTATCTATTGATTATACGAAATATGCGGATACTGTAAATTTTTCTAAGGTATTCCTAGCAAACTTCAATAGTTTTGTTGAAAGTTAAAATGCACTTAACCCATGAATGAGCAAGTAATTCCTGCAGAGCATTTATTGATGACTTTCTTAAATATAAAATGTTGTGTACTCCTGGAAGTAAATCAAATATGAAATGTAAACAACTTTGAATTTAACAACCCATCTTAAGTAGTTATAACTAATATCTTAAACATCAGTGAAAGCTATTTCAAAAAACAGACAAACTTTGTGATGATAAATTTGATTAATATCATATATAAACACGGTACAATAAAGGGAACTTTATTATAGATAAGGGCATGTCTTATAATTTCAGTCGAAGTACTTTGTGGGAAATCTAAAAATGATAAAATGATGATTCACATAAAAATTATAAATAATACCACATACCCGAAATATTTGGGAGATTTATCACACTGCAAACAAGACAAAGTTAACACTTTTGATTCAGTCAGCATAATAATGGTGTTGCATGGCATAAATCCTCTCCATGAAAAAATTGAACCTATTCTAAATTTAGCAGAACTTTAAAAAGATGAAGCGTTTTCTTGACCAATTTAATTATTATACGAGGGCAATTTCTCATGCTAGAATTCAAACAACCTTTGCTGACAAATTTAATTTTAAAAATGATACGCACAACAAAATACACCAAAGAACGCATACTAGAAGTGCTACCAACATTTATGCGAACTTTAAAAAAGGTGAAGTGTTTTCTTGGCCTACTTAATAATTACACGAAGATAATTTCTCATGTGGGAATTCAAACAAACCTTTACTGACTAACATAAGTTTTAAAATGATACACACAACAAAATACACCAAGGAGGTTTAAAATTTTAATTTTTTATGGTATAATAGAAAATCGTTCTATAAGTCATTAATCGTGTGTTGGTTTCAGTGTGTGGAAAATAATCTCAAAACCAATCTCGTATCTATACCAAAATCATGAAAAGAACAGAACAAGTTTTTGTCTCATCTTCCGAATAGAAAATCAAATGATGCGTTACCTTTTATCCATAATTTGTATTTTTGAGATAAGATGATTTTCGAGCCTTTTTATACCGTTTTTTAAAATAAAAAAATGGTCATAACAAAACGATATAATTTACTTTAATAAAGAGTATTTTCTTTTAGTTTAAAAATATTTTCTGTTTCTCTTATTTGCTAGTGGTTATATGCAATATTAAACTGAGAATGCCTATTAAATTTCTTTTAAACTCCACGCTAGTATAAATTGTAATATTTAATCATTTTTAAATACAGATATTTTTTATTAAATTTAATATTCATGGTATGGGATAAAAGCGAAAAAATCAGTTTCAGCAATTAATAATGGAGTTTATTTTTTTTTTTCATTTTACAGCTTTACATGCAATTTTGTAAAAATAAAGTACAATTTCATTTAATCAATTTAGAAAATCAATCTGCGTTCTCAAAATATAACTAATTTGAAAATCAGCTTTATATCTCTAAAATACTTTTTTAATTCTAATTATATTTATGTTAAAAATATGCTAAAAATTTCCTAAAAAATTAGTAGACTAAGAAAAGTTAGTAGACATATCTTGAGTAAAAATGAATCATAAGTTAACACATGCATGATGAAGTGTTGAAACTGTAATGGGTTTAGCTTTCTGTTCATTAATTTCCGTTGAAACATACAAGTATTTTTCATGTGATAGGGAAAAAATGAATAAATCTTAAGTTTAAATGCAAGGATAATATACACTTAAAACTTCCAGTTTATCTCCTTAATTCAAATTTAAATACAATTGTATATTATTACGAATTCCAAATCTTAGTATACATTCATAACGTACTTAAAACATTTTATAATTTTTCGTATTTTTAGAAATTTTTGCCTACACCAGATATGTTTACCACTCTTTCCTTGACTAATTGTGTATTGTTGCAGCTTCATTCCTCAGATATACAAACAAATCAAGGTACACAAAAGAATACATCTTAAGTTTAAATGCAAGGATACAGTACACTAAAAAACAATTGTAACTTGTTACGAATTCCAAATTTTAGAATACATTCATAAAGTACTTAGAACGTTTTATAATTTTCTTGTATTTTAAGGAATTTTTGCCTATACCAGATATGTTTACCATTCTTTCTCTAGCTAATTGTGTATTGTTGCAGCTTCAGTCCTCGGATATATAAACAAATCAAGGTACAAAAAAGAATAATCTTAAGTTTAAATGCAAAGATACAGTACATTAAAACCCCCAGTTTATCTTTTTGATTGAAATTTAAATAAAATTGTAAATTATTACAAATTTCAAATCTTAGAATACATTCATAAAGTACTTAGAACGTTTTATAATTTTCTTGTATTTTAAGGAATTTGGCTATACCTGATATATTTACTACTCTTTCCCTTGCTAATTGTGAATAGTTGCAGCTTCAGTCCTCGGATATATAAACAAATCAAGGTACAAAAAAGAATACATCTTAAGTTTAAATGCAAGGATACAGTACACTAAAGACCTCCAGTTTATCTCTTTAATTCAAATTTAAATACAATTGTAAATTATTACGAATTTAAAATACATTCATAAAATACTTAGAACATTTTAAAATTTTCTTGTATTTTAAAGAATTTTTGACTATACCAGATATGTTTACCACTCTTTTCCTCGCTAATTGTGAATTGTTGCAGCTTCAGTCCTCGGATATATAAACAAATCAAGGCACATAAAAGCTGGTATGACATTGATAAAACCGTTTGAATAGATGCGAGATTCAACATTATTGCTATGTGAAATCAGAGAAAAGAGCACAAACCAATACTGTATCCGAATATAGAAACACGTGCCTTGGTTAAAATCTTTTATAAATAAATATTAATTTACTACTAATAACAAACATTTGAAAGCTCAGTTGTTTTCTTCTTTTCCTACATTTCAAAGAAATATCACCTACACCAGACATATTTCCCTCTCCTTCTTCTCTCACAAAGAATTGTCTCAACTTCACTCCTTGTAGGTGTAAACAAATCAAGATGCACAAAGGCTTCTTTGAAATTGATAAAACCGTTTGAATATTCCTCTCCTATCTCAAAATATATGAGATGGAACATTACTATGTGAAATCAGACAAAAGAACACAAATCAATATATGTATCCAAATATAAAACTACGTGCCTTGGTGCAAATCCAGCCGCAGCATCCTGTGGGATGAAAGTGCAGAGCGACAAAACGAAAAAAAGTAAATAAATAAAAAATAAGCAAACTATAAAGTCGTGTGAATTAAATTTCTTTCATTTCTGTTTGAGTATCATCTTTTTTTTTATTTAGTTCCTTTTCTCGCATTGACAATGCGTGATCGAGGCTCGACAGATTCCTTTTAGAGAGGCTGTATCTTGAAATATTCTTATTTTTCTTGTTTTACTGGATTGATTGAACAGAAGAATTTGTGAAGCCCCAAAAATGGAAAAAAAATACAAATTTAGATCCAGCACACATTGAAACTCATATATTTATAACCCGGTCATGCAACGTTAGAGAATGGATTTTTCCCCTCGTTCTTTCCTTATATATAAATATACATATTTTTTTTTCCTTCGAGAAAGGATTCTTCTTCGGAGACTGATACGCTTTTCTCTTCACAATCGAGGTGGGGTTTGTCAGATTAATGTATTTTTTCGCAACCCAGACAGATGACAAAAATGTCAAAATCAAACAGGAATTCTGAAAGAGATAAATTTGTCACATATTTAAATCCCATCCATCTCCGAAGCATATTGCTGAACGATTTTCATTTTGGTGTTGCGAGGAGGGCGTAGTATTGCTGGGGAAATATCTCACCAGACAACCTACTGTGAAGTATGTGGGATAATTTTGTGAAAGGTCTTGTGAGATTGATGCAGCCTTAACCCATATTGTACCACACCAGCTAAATATTTCTGTAAGTTATTAAAACTTAATCCATATCATTAATATGGCGTAACTAAGTATATAAAACCAAAATTTTGAAAAATTATTTTTAATTTTTTATGTAATTGGTTGTCCTATAAATAGGACAACGGTCCATTGCACTACTAAAACTTAACAAATATCACTTACATTGCATTAGGCTGATTCATAGATGAAATTTGGAGGAAACATTCAAAACAAAGTCCAACATTACATTTTAATCAAACTATTGTAGGTTTTCTCTTGGAGTTATTGAACTGGCAGTAAGAGAGTAAGTTTATCTTGCAAAACATCTCCAGTTTTCTGAATAGAATAGACATCTATTTACCCCTTGTTTTGTCCAGGTGTGTGAACAGGTGTTTGAACTGGTTTTCATTGAAAGATAAGAAAAGAATGTGCGCTATCAATCCAATATCGAATTCATAGAAAAATAATCAGGATTGGACCGTCGTCTTAATTTTAGGGCACCTTTTTTATACTTATAAAATACACATGTAAAATATATTTTTCAACAAAAATTTCAGCTACATTATTAGCTCTGTTTTTAAACTAAAAGTAACCTCCACAATGTTTAAATAATCATAATAATAAATATAAAATTAAAGATTAAAAAATGACAATTTTTAAGAGGTTGCTGAAAATAAATTTTACAATATAATATAATTTGATTTCTCAGTTTTTTTGTTACTATGCTAAAGTGTGTCTATTTTAAAGATGTTAAAATGAGATCCACTCAGAAAATATTTATAACTTTATTATTAAATGGAATTTTATTTGCTATCCTGTTTATAGGACAGCGGTCCAATATGGGTTAAAGTAAATTTCTAGAATTTTAATTTGCGAGAAAGCTTAAAGGAAATGTATTAACTTCTGCAACTGACAACCAGTTATGTAAAGGTTACTACACGATGCTATCCATCCCCTATATAATAATAGCCTAAGTTATCTGTCCGTCTGACCTCGATTTTATGAAGCGGTTGGACATGGAATGTATAGAGGCATCCACAGTTAGCAAAGAGAGTTATATTTATCTTCTCCTAAACTATCGATCCAATTCTAAAATAAATTGGTATAAATATGCTTCATATCACAGCAAAAAATACTGCCTTCTTTAAAACGTTCGAAATTCATTCCTTCCTATCTTTTCGAGCTTTTAAGGCCATTATTTCAACTCCTATTTTCCCGTGTTAAGAGCAGGCGATTAAACTTATCAATTTATCCCATAATAAATAGGTAAAAATAACATTTTTCTAGCATTATGACGTCATTCCTTTAACCATCTCATTGAATCATTTCTTTTTTAAATTATTTAAATATCGTCCGCATTATTTTCATACGTTTTATCATTGAACTTAGATATGACGTAAATAATTTTCTTTTATATTTGGCTTAAATAATAGATTAGGTACATATGTGATAATTTTAAATTGAATAATCGGTTATTTTTTGTTGCAAGATAATTTGCAGCCAAACAACAAACCATTCTTTTACCTGCCTCATAAGGTACTTTAGAATTTTAGAAAATTAAAACTTTTACTGATCCCGTCATATCATGGGCTATATGCTAGTCAAATGATATTTTTCTAACAACAATATGTTTTATTGGGTACATAAATTGGTATGCAGATGGTTAGTTAGTTAGTTATATTAGGTTTTATAACATAAATATCCTCTCAGGTCAAACTAAGCTAAAACAAGTTTTTAAATTGTATCACATTACACAAACAAAAAGAAATTCAAGTAAAAATAATTTGGATAACAAGATCCCTAAAGATTTTAAAAGGACATACAAAATATATTAGCAATGTATGATTAAAATCAAGGAGTCTGAATTAAAAAAAAATAAAAATAAAAAATTGAAGATAAAAAATTAAAAATTGAAAATTGAAAAATTAAAATTAACATAAGATAAAAATTACAGAATTCAGAATTCATAGTAAAAGACAGTACAGCAAAGAATTGAACAATCTTTGATACTGTGTTTCCTCGATGATTGTATCAAGATTCGGCAATGGATTTTTAAAGAATTTTATGTACATTGGTCTAAAACAGTAACAAAATGTTCAAACAGGTGCAACATGATGCGGCATGAAGAGACATTAATTTCATACACGAAGAAATGTGAATATAAATGTAGTGTAACGACGCGTTGACAAGTCTACAGAATTATCACACGCCAACATGTACGCATTGTAAGACAACAGATTCAGTTTAGGACTACTTTTCCCTATGAAGATTTCATGGATTCTCATGCGATAGTAGGAAATTTTCACCCGTTTAAATATCATAACATAAGTGAGCTGGAACCAGAAAAAATCGAGTGAAATTATGTTTTGCTGTAACACTAGAAATCAATAGATTCTTCACTACAAAAGGGAATCGTAAACTGCATCTGTCATTTTTTCTGCCCGTACATGTTGTTCTGTGATAACGCCTTACAGAAATCATTGTGTTGTTACCGTTGCATTTGACATTTCAGTTCTCTTATCATAAAAGAAAATTCATTTTGGAAGTTGTCATATTTACTTAATATCATAGTAGGGGATATAGTAAGGGATATTGTATCTTTCAAGAAAAAATCTTTTTTATAGACTATTTTGGAATAAACAATTTTTTTTCCTAACGCAGCTGGCAATACAGACAGTATATGCCTTGTTGAGGTGAGGACCGACTGAGCTTCAAGGCCAGCCGCACTTATAAGTGGCGTTCCCGTGAGAAATTACAAAAATGAATGAAAACTAATTCTTCTTGCTGATTTCTTTTATTTTAAATATAAGTAAAGATTAGAATAATAGATAGAATAAATACAAAGAAAGAGTTTATCTTGGTAAAAAGACAAAATCTAGTAAAATATTTTGTTCCGTATATTTATGACACTGACTTTAGAGTCTCGTGGTAACAACGGCTGTAGGGAAGTCAATGAAATCTGAAGACACAAATGAGAGTTGTTAGAGGTGTTAGTTACGGTAAAAGTTTGATGAAAAAATGTTTTAAATCAGTTTTATTATTTGAATTAAAAGCCTCAAAACAGATTGGCTTTAAAAAATTCAACATCAAAGATCACATTGGCGGTAAATAAAAATTCCACCAAAAGTATCTTACCATCATAACTTGAATTCTGATGTACCCAGTATTTCATATTTGTGAAAATGAATTCAGAAATAAAATATTTTGTTTACTTTTTCTTTTGTTTTTCAATAATTTTAATACTACTTTTAACAACATAAAATATTAGTACATTTTATTATTTAAATGCAATGTTTTTAAAAATAATCTCATTGTCTCATTAATTTACAACCATATCACAGTCATTCAATCCTTTTATTAAATAAAATCCAATAAGAATTCTCAAATCAGCATTTTACGTTTGTGTAAAATCTTCAACACCATTTAACAGTTCACAAAATTATTTTATTAATTTTCATGTAATTGATAATTAAATCAAAATAAAAAAAAATAGTTGTACCCAATATTTTTGCCAAGTACAGTCATACCAAAACATTCCAAAAGTAGTTATACAGGTAAAAATGTGTCATATGATGTATATTTAAAATACACAATCGCAAAGTATGAGGAAAAAAAATTATTTTGGATGGATTTTCCTTTCTCGCATTTTTCAAAAGATTCTCTCGTCTCCCACAGGTTTGATATGCTTTCGAGTACAATTGAGGTGGGGTTAGCCAGATTAATGTATCTTTCTTTGCAAAAGGAAGGAAAAATGTCAAAATCAAATTGAAATTTTGAAAGAGATAAATTTGTCACATTCAAATCCCATCTATTTCAAAAAAGCATATTGCTAAGCGATTTTCATTTTCATATTCCGATGAGATATTGCTGTAAATGGCCTACTGATAAAAAAAAAATGTTGCTGGCAGAAAGAACTCTGTGATAAGAAGACTTGCGGTTATTCTTAAGGGAACAGGGAATCTTAAATTTTAGTCTAAAATATTTGACTTTTATGTTGTGTTCTTATATTATGAAACACAATTTCGGTTACATAAAACCTACAAGAAATTAAATTAGTATTGATCAAAATTTAAGATATTTTATAAACATTTACTTTTTTGAAAAATGTTTCTTAACACTAGATTGCCCAAGGCAGTCATTTTGACTGTTTTTTAATTTCCATTAGAAAAACAATTATGAAATATAATGACACAATTTCTTAGAATTTGGTGACTTTTTCTATAACATATAAATGGGTTTATGAATAATTGTAGTTAACTCCGCCCTCCCTTATTATATAATATTAAAAATTAATTTTAAACAAATTTCTTTACATATTTGTTATTTTTTCACAATGCAGTCATTTTGACTGTTTTTGGGTAATATAGGTATACAAGAAATCTCGAGCAATCTAGTGTTAAATATGTCAGCTGCCTTGCATACAAATAAGACTCATGAAGTCAAAATATATATTTTTTGGTGAATATATTTTAAAGATTTTTCCCTTGCATGAAACACTTTCAAGTAAAAATTGTTAATAAAAACAATTAATATTTTAGATATGTTTTTAAATATTTAAAGTCGTCATTATATATCGACTTAGCCGTGGTAGTTGATTTGGCAAAGGCAGCGTTTTAGAAGCAGCGGTGCTGCGTGTTCGGAGCTCAATCCATCCAAAGAGCGGATGGTGCATGTAGAATAGGTTTGTGGTCTTTTGGATGTGGCAAGCTAAGGCTGCAGACCTTCTGGTTACTTCCTGCTATGAAATTACGAGAATCCCCTTTGTGTGCTGGCGTTCTCTTAAGCACCACCAAGACAACGCCAGTATATGGTGCTATATGGTGATCTCATAATAAAGTAGTCAACAAATACCGAGCTGTTGTATGGGTAGCTCGTGATTGACGGCGAGTGATATAAAAAACAATATGTTTATGCAATTGACGTTTTCATCTTAAAAATTAACACCTTGATACACAATGATGTCTGTGAAACGTCAGTCATTTTATGTGTCAATATAGACTTTTACGTCTCAGAACGGCCCTCAGGGGGACACCTCCTTTAGTTGTGTACGGGCTTCACAACCCCAAGTGATCTTTTCTTAGAATTCTTAATGGTAGTCTTGAGTTTATCTCTGTAGTGTTTGCTCCTTACCGCGTTGGACCACATTAAAATCGGACCATGACGGGCCTCTCGTAGGTCAGCGGTTATTTGATAGCCATTTATGGAGTCACTGTCACGGCATGGTCATCATTAGTTGCTGCTGTATGTCTTCGGATGGGTCAGCGTAAAACACACGTCTTAGAACGTCTCAGAAAGACATCATGCAGCATAATAATAACTTAATTATTTAACTTGTGCTTCGATTCTGTTTTGATTCCACTGTTCAAGATGTTATGTGCCCGTAAAAAACAATGTAGAATGTGAAATAACATAGAAGTGTATAAGCTGTCAGTTCTTTTACATATTCGAAAATGCTTTGATGGTTGGTTGGTTGGTTAGAATTTAGTGGCGCTAATTCCTGAAAGGACAAATTGCTCCAAAGAAGACGAAAATAGAGAACAAAGTAATAGAGAAAGGAATTTTGAGGATGATATAGACGAAACTATAAATTAAAACGTTAAAATCACATAAAAATCAAACAAACGGAGATAATAAATTGCAAATATATACAAGATAGATTAATACATTATAAGAAAATTAAAAATTAAAATTGGAAATTGAGAAATTGAAAATCAAAAAATTGTTAAATTGAAAATTAAAAATTGAAATAGAGATTAACGTACAAAAAAACACAAATTCATATTTCATAATAAAAACCTGTACGGCGAAGAAAGGGAAACAAGCCTGGATGTGGTGTTTCACCGATGATTGTGTCAAGATTCGGCGATAAATTTTTAAAGAATTTTATATGCATTGATTTGAGACAACAACATGATGACAAAATGTGTGCGACTGTGTAAGGTGTTTTACAACAAGCACACTGTGGAGGATCTTCACCCAACAAGAGATGGACATGGGTAAGTCTGCAATGACCCACTCGAAAATGCTTTGAACCTCATAGAATAAACTTCATATATGAATCTATGTTACTCAGAAATGCAAATAAAATTAAAAATAAAATTTCTATTCCTATATAAGAATAAGATCCGAATCAAATAGTACAGCATCCAATTCCGTTTTATTTGTATCCCGAGGAGTTAAAGAAACAAAGTGTAGTTAACCTATCTGTATAATATTTTATTATATACAAGAAAAAATCTACCTCAAAGTATCTGCTAATAAAAATTATAATTTAAAAATTTGTATATTACATTCATTTGGTAGGCTTATTTATAATAATAAAAATCCAGTTAAATCGTGCTCATATATTAGCATGCTGTAATAGAGAAACTCGGTAAACTACAAAAACCAATTAGAGAAATTCAGTCTTTCTATTCTACAGATAGCGAATCAAATTATAAACAAAAGAAATTCTTCAAACCGAAGAAAATCTATTCCGAAAGTTATCGGAGGCATAACTCTGTACTGACTTCCGCAGAAGAAACTAAACTACGCTCTTGGCGAACAAAACCTGATAAATATCTGACTCCATTGCCTTTGGGTATATAAGGCTTACGAAGGGAGAAAAGGGATATATTAACCAAAGTATTTGGTAGGTGATCCAATAAAAGACTTTTTGCTGGGATTGTATCCTCTGATATATTGATAAAGAAGGAATATAAGATAGAGATATAGGTTGGTCCTGAGTATATGTACGTGGAATATGGAGATAAGAATTCTTTTAGAGTATAATGATTTAATTCGTGAATATACTCCGAAAAGAAATCTATTCTCATAGTTTATAATGCTACATCCACTCTTTAATTATTAAAACAATTAACATAATATGTAGGGATAACTCAATTATTATTAATAATCTGTTTAGAAAAGTGTAATGTAACTCAAAACTGATAAAAACTCAGGCTCAGTATAAGGCTCAACAGTCAATTTATTTCAATACAAGTTATAATTAGCCCTGCAAATGATTATAAAAGAGTAATGTGAAGAACAAATAAAAATCTATATTTCCTTTGCATTTATGAAGGCTATTCTTGAGACATGGAATAGAATCACATGCATTATTGTTTAGGACGAGAATCTCTCTGCTTGAAGATCTTTAAGAGTAGAGATACGGTCTGGGTATCTTCTTTTTTTTCTTTGCTCAACGGTGGCCGAATGGTTCTGTTTTGGGCTTTTCGAGTCAGTGACCGTGGGTTCGAATCCCACTATGGCATGGATGTTCGTAGCCCTTCGGAATCGGCTTTAAGCAGTAGGTCCCGGTCTCGTTAGCGCTAGTGTTGCAAAAAGTAGACCGTAGCGCTCCAAAATCAAAATCTTTTTTTCGTAATTAGTACATAGTATTTGCAGTTTGGAATATATCATAGAGAAAAACAGCAGCGAGGTCATGTGGACATGTGGAATATGAAAATGTGAAGAAACGAACGGTAAATAAATCAAATTATGTATTACTGTAAATAATATTATAGAATTATTGAAAATAATTCCTAATGATCAGAAACTCAACTATATATATCATGGATTTCCAAGTTCCTTAACAGTCCGAGTCATTTTTCAAAATTTGAAAATTTTCTCGAGCCGCAATTAAATACTTATTTAAAAGGTATGCGAAAAAGGTATTAAATTTTTTTTACAGAAATTATATTTATTGAATTTCATTTAAAAGTTCTTCGTCCTTTAATTGTTCAAGGATTTTTTTGAATTGTCGATGTTTTTTGGCATTGGTGCGAATGTAAATTACACTGTTTTTATAACATCAGGATATTTTAAATATTTTGTAACGAGATGTTCTCGATGAATTAGGCAGTGAATCGGTATGAATTGCGGGATTTCAGAATCATATATTAAAAGCCCAATAATAAAACCGTTTTTTTACAAGCATTGCCAGAGCTTCATCAGTTGTAATACTTTTTTTTAAATATAATAACACAAAAATGAAAAGGCAACTCGGATACATTCATCGAGAGCCACAAATAATCCTTCAAAGACCGCATGTGGGTCAGGAGCAGTAGGTTGCCCCCCCCCCTGTATAATATATAAGAATGCATGAATATTATATACTTTTACATGTATATGTGCCAAACTCTTCAAGTATTCACAAAGGCTGAATCAAAGAGTCCAAATTACACGTTACTAATCTAAAATTGTTTCTTAACCCACTAAAATATTTCAAAATATTTCTCTATTATTAAAAGATGGTTGCTTGTATTATACTAAGTATTTAACAGCCGCAATTTATCTACACAGTTTTAGGAGTAAAATTTATCTCTTTCTTCCGATTTCTGCCTTAAATAACTTCAGATGTAAGTCTAAGATTTAGAATGTTATTTTTCTAGTAATTTACAAAGTCAATTTTATTATTCCGAAATTCTTCTCATATACAATTCAAACGATATTTCGAAATAACCGATAGAAATTTAGATTTCCATTATATTGAGGTTTAAAGTGTACTTTTTTCATTTTGCGCTGAGTTTCTTAACAATTAATATTGATAACTTCTCATTTTGTGTAATATTCGTTGAATTATTATGATAAGCATAAGAGTATTATGGAATAAAAATTATTGTATGAAGCTGTAGCATATTGACGACTTACTGGTTTTAGTAATTGAAAACAAAAACTCAGTATGTTAGGCTTAGGACATTATACTAAAAATTACGATATTAATTTGATGTCATAAATGACAAATATTAAAGAAAAGAAAAGAGAAAATATTAATTATTATCCTTTTATTTCTATGAGTGTTTTATGCAAACATCATTTCACTGAAACAGTTAAATTCCCAAAGTTACCTTTCGATATTAACAGTTTCAGCTACATACATCAACTCAGATTTATAAAAGTCTGCTGCAGTCGACTCAGTTTTTCTTTTATTGAAACTAACGACTACCTGCTCTGACAACACGCACGAGAGAAACTCAGATATTTTTCACGGGTATATAGCTTACTGCCATGCTTTACTTATATTAAAAATTACGATATTAATTTGATGCCATAAATGAGAAAAATTAAACAAAAGAAAAGATCCTTTTATTTCTATGAACACTTTATGTAAACATCACTTCGCTGAAACAGTTAAATTCCCAAAGTTACCTTTAGATATTAACAGTTTCAGCTACATATATCAACTCAGATTTATAAAAGTGTGCTGCAGTCGACTCAGTTTTTCTTTTATTGAAACTAACGACTACCTGCTCTGACAACACGCACGAGAGAAACTCAGATATTTTTCACGGGTATATAGCTTACTGCCATACTTTAATTATATTAAAAATTACGCTATTAATTTGATGCCATAAATGAGAAAAATTAAACAAAAGAAAAGATCCTTTTATTTCTATGAACACTTTATCTACACATCACTTCACTGAAACAGGTAAATTCCCAAAATTATTTTTCAATATTAACAGTTTTAGCTACATATATCAACTCAGATTTATAAAAGTCTGCTGCAGTCGACTAAGTTTTTCTTTTATTGAAACTAACGACTACCTGCTCTGACAACACGCACGAGAGAAACTCAGATATTTTTCACGGGTGTGTAGCTTATTGCCATGCTTTACTTACCCAGGAAAGAAAGAACAATAAAAAAAACCCCAAATTTCCCCTCCTATCCCAATACACGCTAAGCCATGCTCCGCATTTGCAAACAGAGGATCGCTAAATTAGGCACTTTTGCATTGACTTTCCCAAGGAAAAAACAACAGCCCCCCTGAATACTTGTGAACACCTGATCAATAGAGCCTCCCTTGGAGAAGAGGGATGCCCATTAACCATGGGATTCGGGCCGATCCAATAAAACTAATTTAGCGGTGATGCGTGCGCATTATACCCAATGAAATACGGCCGTCGGCAGATTACTCCCTAAAACCTTTCTCTCAGACAAAACTTTTTTCCTCGTCCCAACAAATAAAAACCCGAGGACCTTCAGATTTATGCGTTTAATTTTTGCAGATATGATAGTTTTATGACAGAGATATCGAATAGCATTGAAATACTGTTGCCCGTTTCTACGGCGTTAAGATAGAATTTTATATTAGGGAATGAGGGTTTTGGATTAAATGGGGAGAGGTGGAGCCTTCACGTAAATGGATAGACGTTTTATTGGGACGTAAAATGGGATTTGTTTTTAAAAGAAGAAAGTATGTGGCAGGGGTTTTGGGGGTATGGGAACGATAAGGGCAAGCGTCGCCCTTCTGTTTTGGAGAAGGTTGCGCGCTCCTCGAATGCTCTGGCTGCTATCCATTCAGTTATTAATATCCAGATGCCTTATGCAGATGATGGGAATATTGAATTACTATTTTACTCCATAAAAAGATCTTTTACCGTTATTGGTCTTGCTGGTTGCAAATGACCAATCATGTTATAAACTTGTATAATAAGTACAAATAAAATAATATTTGATTAAGTCATTATTAATATATACATATAAATGCATTATAAATCAAATATTGCATTTTACTTTGTCTATGCTATACCAATAAAATCAAATCGTATGTCTCTAATGTACAATTACTGTTTTATGTAAAGCTACACCAGAAATATATATGGGTAATTTGTGGATGACTTAGAGCTGTGCGTTGCAAATGACCAATCCTATTATATGAATATATAACAAGAACAAATAGAGCAATATTTGATGAATTCACTATTAATATAATGCACACATATAAATGCATTATAAATCAAATATTGCATTTTATTTTGTCTATGCTATACCAATAAAATCAAATCGTAAGTCTGTAGTGTACAATTATTGTTTTATGTAAAGTTACACAGAAAATATACATACGGATAAATTGTGGTTGATTTAGAGCTATACGTTGCAAATGACCAATCCTGTTACATGAATGTATAATAAGAACAAATAAAGTAATATTTGGTGAATTTACTATTAATATAATGCACACATATAAATGCATTATAAATCAAATATTGCATTTTACTTTGTCTATGCTATACCAATAAAATCAAATCGTATGTCTCTAATGTACAATTACTGTTTTATGTAAAGCTACACCAGAAATATATATGGGTAATTTGTGGATGATTTAGAGCTGTGCGTTGCAAATGACCAAACCTATTATATGAATATATAACAAGAACAAATAGAGCAATATTTGATGAATTCACTATTAATATAATGCACACATATAAATGCATTATAAATCAAATATTGCATTTTATTTTGTCTATGCTATACCAATAAAATTAAATCGTAAGTCTGTAGTGTACAATTATTATTTTATGTAAAGTTACACCGAAAATATACATACGGATAAATTGTGGTTGATTTAGAGTTATACGTTGCAAATGACCAATCCTGTTACATGAATGTATAATAAGAACAAATAAAGCAGTATTTGATGAATTCACTATTAATGTAAAGCACGCATATAAATACATTATAAATCATTTTTTGAATTTTATTTTGTCTATTCTATACAAATAAAATCAAATCGTATGTCTCTAATTTACAATCACTCCTTTACATAATGCTACACCGGAAATATACATATTGGTAAATTGTAGTTGATTTAGAGTTGTACCTTGCAAATGACCAATCCTGTTACATGAAAGTATAATTAAAACATATAAAGCAATATTTGATTAATTCCCTATTAATATAATGCACACATATAAATGCATCATAAATCAAATATTACATTTTATTTTGTCTATGCTATACCAATAAAATAAAATCGTATGTCTCTAATGTACAATTACTGTTTTATGTAAAGCTACACCAGAAATATATATGAGTAATTTGTGGATGATTTAGAGCTGTGCGTTGCAAATGACCAATCCTGTTACATGAATGTATAATTAGAACATATAAAGCAATATTTGATGAATTCCCTATTAACATAATGCTCACCTATAAATGCATTATAAATCAAATATTGCATTTTATTTTGTCTGTGATATACCAATAAAATCAAATCGTATGACTCTAATGTACAATTATTGTTTTATGTAAAGCTATACCAGAAATATATACGGATAAATTGAGGTTGATTTAGAGTTGTACGTTGCAAAAGACCAATCCTGATACATCAACGTATAATAAGTACAAATAAAGTAATATTTGGTGAATTCACTATTAATATAATGCACACATATATGGTTAATTTAGAACTATACGTTGCAAATGACCAATCATGTTACTTGAATGTACAATTAGAACATATAAAGCAATATTTGATGAATTCACTATTAATATAATGCACACATATAAATGCTTTATAAATCCAATTTTGCATTTTATTTTACCTATGATATACCAATAAAATTAAATAGTATGAATAGTATGGTTTTAGTGTACAATTACTGTTTTATCCAAAGCTACATCGGTAATATATATAAGGTTAAATTGTGGTTAATTTAGAGCTGTGCATTGCAAATGACCAATCCTATTACATGAATATATAATAAGAACAAATAAAGCAATATTTGATGAATGTTATATTAATATAATGCACATATATAAATGCATTATAAATCAAATTTAGCATTTCATTTTATCTATTTTATGCCAATAAAATGAAATCCTTTGTCTCTAATGTATAATTACAGTTTTATGTAAAGCAACATAAGAAATATATATGGATAATTAGTAGTTAATTTAGATCTGTACGATGAAAATGACCAATCCTGTTACATGAATATATAACTACAAATAAAGCAATATTTGATGAATAAACTATTAATATAATGCACACATATAAATGCATTATAAATCAAATATTGCATTTTATTTTGTGTAATCTATACCAGTAAAACCGATTTTAATCTTGGATCACTGCTTTGTGTTCAACTGAGATATGTATATAAAAGTATTCTGGTTGGTTTTAAAGTAAATTTTTAGTTATTATATCTAAATAAACCAATATATACTTCTTGAACTGGATTTGGCAAGGTTGAAACATTCATGACAATGACTTGTTTTATTTAATTACCCGTCACCAACTGCAATTTCAGCTACGCTGACAAATTTTTATATCAGAACATAATGCTGTTTTCAAAAGATTACAAAATCTATTCCAGATGACAGAATAAAATCTCCGGTGCAGTAGAACTATATAATTTCAATCAATAAGCTATGTAGATAAGCTTATATAATAAATAATAAATAAAAATTAACAAGTGGACTTATGTATACTTTTATAGATGCATATATCACAATATGCAAGATGAATAATTATAGAGGAAAGTATACATTTATATAGATAGATACATATAATATACTTATTTACATAACGAAATTATCCCAGCAAGCCTTTCGGCTAAAATGCATTAAGTCTTAATCACCTTCTCTGAAATCAAATGGACAGACTAATGATCCTAATGTTAGAGTCTAATCCATATAAAATTGAATTCGTTTACTTCGTAATTTAGATTTCCTGAGTGAATAGTTTCTGTTTACACGATGTTTAAAGCAGTTTCATGTTCAGCTAGTACCTTGTTAGTTCCATCACACGATATCTAATTATGTCAACGCACGTATTAGGTTACACGCTTTTATACAAAGTGTTTGGTACGTAACTAGATTCGTCTGCTATAGGAGAAAATAAAAATATCAGTAATGTTTTTATCCAAAACTTTCGTAGTCTCACCTAAACATGTTCCGTAAGGGAATTATTAATGAAACTAATTCTATGTTGTAAGTGTGAGTACGCTACATCAGATTTTTTTTTTAATTTTTGAAACAAAAAATCACCTTTTTTATAAAGAGAGCTACAGTGGATTCCGCTTATTTGGTGCTACCATATTACAATCGTCATATGCCACTGGTGACTTCTGCGTCATAATGATGTCAGAGAGGGAAATTTATGGTACCAAATTCCCATCTCTGGCGATTTCTGACGTCATTATGACGCAGAAGTCACCAGTGACATATATCGACAATAATATGGTAGCAGCCTTAGTGATCAGTTTTTGACACAGTGATTTTTATAACTACAACCGATTGATTACACTAAACCAGGGGTCGGCAACCTGTTTGTCCTCAAGGGCACAATACTAAATTTGAAAATCACCAAGGGCGCATATTTTTTACAGATAATCAACAGGTATAAATAGGCATTAAAAAAACAGATTTTTTATAACTTTATTTTGTTGGTGTCATACATAATGATACATATAATTCAGTGTGAAACTTGGGTGTCCACATTTTCAGCTAATTTCTTATAATTGGGGATATATTTAGAGTTCCCGGTCCTTAAACAATTATCTAAATGTGAGTCATTAAGCTTTGTTCGGTATTTTGATTTCCAATTTTTCATATTTGAGAACAAAGACTCGCAATTCTATGTTGTTACACAATATGAATAAATTTTTATCGCACATTTCCTTAAAATAGGATACTTAGTTTCATCGACTAAGTTCCAAAACATTTTATCATTACTATGAGTTTTTTAAATAATATCACTTTGTAAGTTTATTATTTCTGATTCTAGGTCTTCGATATTATGAAACTCGAAATACACTGAAACTATTTCAAGGACATCATCGTCAGTAACATTAAATGGATTTATGAAAAATCTTAGAACGGGTTCTAATGCTGCAAAATCTTCAATTCTAGAAGAAAACTCTTCTATTAGCTTATCTATAATTTTTATATATGATGTAGCAGTAAAATTAAGCTCAAGGTTAGCAAACTGCTAATCTATGCACAATCTTAAACTCAACTGACTACTTGCTATATATCGCCGTTTTACAAGAGTAAGTAAATCGCTCTGGCTATCATACATTTACATTAGTCCAGCGAGGGCGCATTAAAAATCGATCGGGGGCGCCATGGCACCCGCGGGCGCCGCATTGCCTACCCCTGCACTAAACGATATGCAAAATTAGATGAATTTAACACCAACCCTTTAAATTCACATGTACTAAATTTCAAAACAAAAAGAAAACACACACCTTATATTTATGTACTGTATATTATCATTTCATCCAGCGTGCCCTAGATATCTTTGAAAGAAAAGTTCTAAGAGCTATCTTTGGACCTGTAAACGATCAGGGGTGCTGGCGAACTAGATTTAATTTTGAACTATATAGGCTTTACAAAGAGCCTCAGGTTACGCAAATCATTGGTAGTAATAGACTGAGATGGCTTGGACATATCTGGAGAACCCCTGATAACAACCCTACTAAACTGTATACTTTTAAAAACCCTGTGGGATCTCGTACCTGAGGACGACCACCTACAAGATGGCTAGACGATGTTGAAATTGACCTCAAATCCTTGAAGATTAAGAACTGGAGAAGAATTGCTCTAGACCGTTTGAGTTGGAGGAAGCATGCTGTCGAGGCAGCTAGGACCTATAATAGGTTGTTATGCTCATGAAGAAGAAGATATTATCCTTTAAAACATAAGAATTGTATACATAATTAAAAAAATTGATCAAATGTTGACTGTCTACAATTTTTTCTAAGAAGCTCATTGATAAATTGTTCATAATCATAATCAACCTATCATAACGATTTAAAATTTCGATTTTTTCTTTTAATGTTAAATCATTTCGCTTTCTGGCTTCCATATCGACAAGCTGCATCGAAGCTAACAAGGCATAAATACGCTCCTTCAAACCTTTAACAAGGTGAATACGCTCCTTCTCAGTTCCGATAAGAACATGCTGCCTTCTCCTTATCCGACAACCACTGACCACCAGCAGGGTGTGTGTATTTCTGAAAAATTCCAGGAAATTAATTCCCTGCTTCTTTGTTCATTCACCATTTTCCTAGTTTGAAGAAGGGAATTCTCGAAAATTCAAACAACTGCGAAGGGAAAGAAAACAATGGGTTCCTTATAATTATATTGTGAATATTCCTTTGCCAGTTAAAATGAGGTTCGAAAACTGATAACATTAACCGATGTAATAATCACATAAAGTGATATTTTTAACATATAAATGAATGGAGAAAATCGGGACTAAGTTATTTCGAAAACAATAAGAGATTTATAACATTAACCACTATCACATTAAGCGGAGTCTACTGTATTATTTTTCAAAAATCAATTCATCAGAAATACTTAACCCTCTAAGTGGTTCGGACTTAAAATTCCGCCAAACCAATGATGACTTCAACACGTACAATTTTCGACCTCTAAAAACTCTCTGAAAATGGTTGTAATGTACATTTTTGCCAGTGCTTCCCCCAATGGAGTTTTGAGGTAGGAGGGTCAGGTCGATTGTTTAGGAACTGCACCCCTCTTTCACTGACATTTATTGAGGTATGCACCCCTACCACCTGAGGCACAAAGACGCTGATAGTTTTTCATGGCTTTTTAAATCTCTATTTCGAAATATTTCGTTTGCGGTAACAGCTACATCTCTAGTTGCACCACTTAAATATCTTGGATGACTTCCGTAAAAAATATAAATAAGTCTCTCAAAGAATATTTTTATTTGTACTTTTAGAATCCATTATTTCTTATGGGATAATATTCCAGACCTGACAAGCTTTATGTGTATTAAAAATTAACAATCTATAATATCCATTTATATATCTATATATAACCGGAAGTAAAGGGACAATAACGAGGGCGGGTTTCCCGTATTCCATTCTAGTCGACAAAGAGTGAAAGAAAAAATCTTAGAACGCTTTGGCCACTGACACAGTAAAACTTTAGCGTATTTTATGGAGATTTTTTCTCTCGATGATCCGATGATCCGATGTTCCACTCGGAGTGTTAAATATGCAAAGATAACAAATGGTGAAAATCCTATGTATTTAGAATAAAAATTAAAAAGATATGATAAATAAAAAAAGAACAAAAATTTTCCATATGAAGTTATTTAAAGGTAGTTGTAACCACTAAAATCTTTAGTATCTAAAGCAATCATAAGTTAAAAAATTCTGACATGGAAACCACGTCTTCCTTGTATACCTATTAAATTATACACACTTCCATTTTAATTGTGAGATGTGTCATTAAAATTATCATCTGCGCTTTCCTGTAAATAAGAAAATAAATTTCGTTTCTCAAAATTACAATATTGTCTGAGTACAGATAAAGTATCACATTTTTAGGAGACATATTTTTATTCGATAGTCAAATATTTTGTTTTAGAAAAGAAGATTGAAATATTTTACCATTAGAATTCTTTACACTCAGAAGCAATAACACAATAAGCATAATTCATTATTGTCTGAGTACAGATCAAGTATCGCATTTTCAGGTGACATATTTTTATTCGATAGCCAAATATTTTGTTTTAGAAAAGAAGATTGAAAGATATTATCATTAGAATTCTTTTTACTCAGAAGCAATAACACAATACGCATAATTCATTATAATTATATGTTTATATTAGACTGCTATTAAATTTACTAGAATAAAGTAAGAGCTTCATGTGAGATTCTATAGGTGCTATAGGT
>CM063506.1:60519944-60522444 GCA_032207245.1 Pardosa pseudoannulata | reverse complement strand
GAAACACATTCGCAAAAAGCAATAAGTTGCATTATAGGTTAAGAAGCAAGTAATGGCATTTATACAGGATGAATATATTGTACTCAAATATTGCAAGAAACAAATGTCATTTTTGTATTTATACCCAATATTGTGACTCTTAATTACTTATAGTACTATGAAGTAGTAAAAGGCTATGATTAGTTGTAAATCAATCAAATATTGCAAGAAATTGATAATTATCAAATATTGCAAGAAACAAATGTCATTTTTGTATTTATACCCAATATTGTGACTCTTAATTACTTATAGTAGTATGATGTAGTAAAAGGCTATGATTAGTTGAATTGAAATTTTTTAGATTAGTGGTTATATTTTTAATTTTTTTGTTTTCTTTATTATTTTGAATAATTTGCTTTCAATCATCAAGCTTTAAATAAACTTATTATTCGATAAAAAATAATAGTCGCGAGCAAATTGTATGCAAAGAAAGTGCATATAATTTGTTCTTTGAAATTTATGTTATATTAAACAATTTTTATTCAGTTTAAGTCAAAATATCTAATTATAGAATAGCTTTAGGCAACTCATTAAAACTTCATTAGTTCATTTAGTGAAATTCAATCTTTAAAGGCAATATTCTGAATAATTTACTTTGAAATCATCCAGCTTTAAAAAAACTTATTATTAGATAAAAATAATAGACGTGAGCAAATTGTATGCTACGAAAGTGCATATAATTTGTTCATATACGACATACATTTTTTCTTTGAAATTTATGCTGTATTTAATAAAAATTTCTATTCAGTTTAAGTCAAAATATCTAATTATAGAATTGCTTTTAGGTAACTCATTAAAATTTCATTAGTCCATTTAGTTAAATTCAATCTTTAAAAACACTGAAATATAGTATATTCAGTAAATATGATCGCCAAATACGAATATGTACTTTATCTTTTCTCTTTTTACTGAGTATACATCCCCCTGCTGTTTGCAGTGCAATTCTGTTAAGATCGGCCACTAACATTGCTGTTAGAGTACGTTAGTTTAGAGAATATAGAAATTTATGCTATATTAAAAAATTTCTATTCAGTTTAGGTCATAATATCTAATTATAGAATTGCTTTAGGTAACTCATTAAAATTTCATTAAATCATTCAGTTAAATTCAATCTTTAAAAGCACGTAAATATAGCATATTCAGTAAATATGATCGCCAAATACGAATATGTACTTTATCTTTTCTCTTTTTACTGAGTATACATCCCCCGCTGTTTGCAGTGCAATTCTGATAAGATCGGCCACTAACATTGCTGTTAGAGCGCGTTAGTTTCGTGGTAACTGAAGCGCATTGAAATAGACTCTGAGTTACTGAAACTGCAGAGATAACGCTAATAAAGCTGTTAAGCACTCCAGAGGATCAGCAGAGATATAAGAAGGGTGTCGGTCGAGAACGCTTCAACAAGCTTCTGTTTTACGAAAAAGTGAAACTGAAATGTTATAATCCAGTTCGTTTTGTTCAACCATGTTTTAGATTAAGCAATTGCTTCGCCTCAAATGGGTTTGAATAGCTGCTGTTGATGTTAACTGAATAAAGGATGGGAGTTTGGATGTTGTGTCTGATTATCTAAGCGTCGTAATCAGAAGACTTTTACGAAAAAAAAATGGAGCAGTAACATAGCCATCGTAAGCATATTGTCTATCACTGAGCTTTGATGCATAGTATGGAAAGATATTTCAGAAACAGCATTGACTGTATGGTAAAAATGTCTTACATAAAAGTCCGCTTTTTGGTTTTTGTTTTGCTATGGAGTGGTATTGTCTCATTTAAGTTTTTAGGTAAATATTAATAATCAAATATTTATTACGAAGTAGCATATATGGTAGTGTAGTTAAACACACTTTAATGATAGTGTTGGAAAAACTATGTCAAATTAGTAGATCAGTGGTTCTTTCAAACATATCAAATATTTATTTAAGTATCTCATATGGTAGTGTAGTTAAATGCACTTCAATGATAGCGTTTGAAAAAAAATTTCAAATTAGTAGATCAGTGTTTCTTTCAAAGATATAATCAAATATTTATTACGAAGTAGCATATATGGTAGTATAGTTAAACACACTTCAATAATGGAGTTGGAAAAACTATGTAAAATTAGTAGATCAGAGGTAAAGATATAATCAAATATTTATTACGAAGGAGCATAAATGGTAGTGTAGTTAAATACACTTCAATGATAGCGTTTGAAAAACAATTTCAAATTAGTAGATCCGTGATTCTTTCAAATATATAATCAAATATTTATTACGAAATAGCATATATGATAGAATAGTTAAATACACTTCAATGATAGAGTTTGAAAAATTATGTCAAATTAGTAGATCAGTGGTTCTTTCAAAGATATAATCAAATATTTATTACGAAGTAGCATATATGGTAGTGTAGTTAAGTACACTTTAATGATAGCGTTTGAAAAGCAATTTCAAATTAGTAGATCAGTGGTTTTTTTAAAAGATATAAT
>CM063506.1:60467444-60514944 GCA_032207245.1 Pardosa pseudoannulata | reverse complement strand
CATTTTAAATACCCTCATTTTGGTTAGTTTGTATAGTTTGGCCTACTGCTGTCATATTGTTTAAAGTAAGGCCTATTGAACCATTACCTAAATCAGTGATGCACAATATATGGCACGCCTACCATTAGGTGGCACGTGACAGGTACATATTAAATTATATTTAGTCACTAACATTCATTGATAAAATATTTTATCTTTAAGACGTTCAGCTCTCACAAGAGGATTCAAACACAAATAGAACTTGAGCACCATTATGATTATGTAGTAGACAGAAGGGTGACTAGTTATTCCTTTCACCATGGAAGACCCTGTAGGGAACACTAAATTTTTCGTAGGGAAAAACGAGACCTGATGAATTATAAGAAGAGAACCGAAACTAAATAGTAAAATATGTCTTAGTTTGGTTTCTCGAAACCTTTGCACTCCTATATCCTACAGTTTCCATTATAAATGTCGCAATATTTGTGAAAATGGAGTGAAAAGAGTTAATTTGAAGATTGTTGGCTATAAAGATGATGTTTTGAGGTATAGGAGATAATTTAAGAATAAGAACATAGATGTCTCATATCCTCTTCTTTACTGATGATTGTTGACTTCTTTATTAAATAAGTCCCATGTGATCAGATGAGTTATAAAGAGAAAAACGAAACTAAATAGTAAAATATGTCCTAGATTGGTTTCTTTGGTTTGGTTTTCCGAAACCTTTGCACTCCTATATCCTACAGTTTGCATTATAAATGTCGCAATAATTGTGACAACGGAGTGAAAAGAGTTAATATGAAGATTGTTGACTACAAAACTGATTTTTTGAGGTATGGGAGATAATTTAAGAATGAGAACATCCATGTCTCATATCGTATTCTTTACTGATGCAGACAATTATATTTCCTAAATATTGTCTAAAAATGACAAGATAAAAGACTTCAACACCACACAAAAACTAAATTTTCATATGTCATTAAACAACTTTCTATTAGAGCAGTGATTCTCACATTGTGATAAGAGAACAAAGAATAATTTAATTAATGAAACATTTTTATGAATTTTATAAGTGTTTAAAAAGATTAGTTTTAAAATAAATATAACAAGTAGCACAGTGAAAGCCTGAAAATAAGAATTCGTAATTTTAACTGGGGCACTAATCTAAAAATATTTGCCATTTCTCACCTAGAGCTTACTGATTAAAGCTTCATCAGAATGACTACTACATCTATCCAACAGCAGCATTTAAACCAACGTACTCAACCAAAAGTCAGTGCCATAGCTATTAAGCCATTATCCAAACATATCAGAAAGTTCTAGTAAAATAAGTTTTCATGCTTTCTAATAACTCGGTATCTGGAATATAAGTACATATAACACATGAATACCTTAAACGTAAACATCTTTATATGTTTGTGCAAAAGTACTAGTGATATTGCAAATACATATGCAACAGGCTTATTAAATTTAACCAAATCTAGCGATACGAGTTCATACGATGAATATTTTATATACAACTGGAATTAATTTCCGTAAGTGTATTAATTTAGATAAACACAAATTAAAGCTATTCAGGGAAGTTCCTCGCTCAAAGAGTAGTAACATCCGGCCCAATGCGGTAGTAACATTCGAAAACTTCTGTTATGAAGACAACTGAGAAACGAGCATACATCAGCGGAAATGTGTTTTGACAAAGAGAGGTCTTTTAAAGAGGGCGAAAGAAGAGTAGACAAGTGACTACAAAATTATGGAAGAATAAACCGGAACTTTATATTTAAATGGTTTTAAATGCGTCCTAATAAATTTGAATTGTCAGACGCTTGTACTCACACACATACATTCTCATATGATTTATGTTTACAGAAATTTATATTTGTAAATACTTATCTGAGCATTAATATGTTTGTAATCTTTTCCGTTCCATCATAATAATTGAACTGCTTTGTGGCTAATCAGTCATGTATTTTGTAGGACCAAACTATAGCATTTGTTCAAAGTATTGTTTCAACTTGGTTTTATGTTCAAGTTAAAAATTAAAACTAACCAAACTAGAATTTTTATATTTTTTACATGAGTATCTTTATTTTTGCACGAAAAAATGTGATTGAACTAAATTTCTCAATAGCCTGATCATAATGTGATGTTCAAAATACTACAAATACATTAAAAACAAATAATGCTTGAAAAATCAGGACCTTCTGTTAAATAAGTGTAATACATTTCTTTATTCTTTAATATTTATAACTCTATATTTACATAGATACATATAGGGCCTAACATTTGTATATAAATCAATGATTCTCAACCTGTTGCCAAGTCCCCTTAGGAGAGGCATGATAACATTAAATAGAGAGCACGATTAAACTATAACGTCAAATTAATTAATTTTAAGTCAATTGGAATGATTTTAATTAAGGTTTCGTTTGAAGCACTACAGTTTTCTGTTTTGATCAAGAGACCTAAAATTTTACTTAAGGAGTATTGCGTTATAGCAATGTTATTTTTAATTAATAGCCTTTAAAAATAGACAACATAAAATGAATAAATATTTTGCTGTGATAACTGCTATCACATTTTTTTTGTAGCTTCATTGAAATTCCCAATTTATTTCTCTTTCACTATTTCATTGTTTAAACGTCGTATTACTCTTAAAAGGACATAAAATATTTAAACAGTAGGTACAGCTTTATAAATGAATGACTTTTCCCTACTGTCTGATTATCAAAAAATATATTTGATATTTTGTATAAAAATAATATTAAAAAGTAATATAAATGAATGACTTTTCCCTCCTATCTGATTATCTAAACAATATATTTTATTTTTTGTGTAAAAATAATATTAATAATAATATAAATTAATGACTTTTACCTCCTATCTGATTATCTAAACAATATATTTGATTTTATGTATAAAAATAACATTAAAAATAATATAAATGAATGACTTTTCCCTCCTATCTGATTATATAAACAATATATTTGATTTTTTATATAAAAATAATATTAAAAATAATATAAATGAATGACTTTTCTCTCCTGTCTGATTATCTAAACAATATATTTGATTTTTTGTATAAAAATAATATTAAAAATAATATAAATGAATGACTTTTCCCCCCTATCTGATTATCAAAAAATATATTTGATATTTTGTATAAAAATAATATTAAAAATAATATAAATGAATGACTTTTCCCTCCTATCTGATTATATAAACAATATATTTGATTTTTTATATAAAAATAATATTAAAAATAATATAAATGAATGACTTTTCCCCCCTATCTGATTATCTAAACAATATATTTGATTTTTTTTTATAAAAATAATATTAAAAATAAAATAAATGAATGACTTTTCTCTCCTGTCTGATTATCTAAACAATATATTTGATTTTTTGTATAAAAATAATATTAAAAATAATATAAATGAATGACTTTTCCCTCATATCTGATTATCAAAAAATATATTTGATTTTTTGTATAAAAGTAATATTAAAAAATAATATAAATGAATGACTTTTCCCTCCTGTCTGATTATCAAAAAATATATTTGATATTTTGTATAAAAATAATATTAAAAAGTAATATAAATGAATGACTTTTCCCTCCTATCTGATTATCTAAACAATATATTTTATTTTTTGTGTAAAAATAATATTAATAATAATATAAATTAATGACTTTTACCTCCTATCTGATTATCTAAACAATATATTTGATTTTATGTATAAAAATAATATTAAAAATAATATAAATGAATGACTTTTACCTCCTATCTGATTATCTAAACAATATATTTGATTTTATGTATAAAAATAACATTAAAAATAATATAAATGAATGACTTTTCCCTCCTATCTGATTATATAAACAATATATTTGATTTTTTATATAAAAATAATATTAAAAATAATATAAATGAATGACTTTTCCCTCCTATCTGATTATATAAACAATATATTTGATTTTTTATATAAAAATAATATTAAAAATAATATAAATGAATGACTTTTCCCCCCTATCTGATTATCTAAACAATATATTTGATTTTTTGTATAAAAATAATATTAAAGATTTCTACTCATATTATCAAAATTTCTTAGAATTAAAAATATAATAACATAAAAAAATATTTATAAAAAGGTGTTTTAAAACGACATACTGGAATATATTGAAAGCTTGCACAATTTACTAAATTCTATAAAATATATTTCTTCTTACATTTATGATAGACTTTATAAATGACTTGGGTATGTCAATAACAAACACAAAAATAATATGTAAGAACATTTAAAATTTTAATTATTTTTCGCCATTAATTTTGTTAACTTCAGCGTTGAATGCATACCAGATTTTTAATTTATATTTATATATGTTTAGTTATTAAATAAATTGTAAAAACTATGTTTTGAGAAATATAAATTTTAATCTGATTTTAACAGTGAAATGTTATTAGAAATTATACAATCTTACATTTATTAAAATTCGAGTTCTGTTTTAATAATTTATACGAATTGTGTCAAACAAGTTATCTGATAAACTATATTTTCAAAAACTGATTTTTAAGCTTTAAAAGTTATGAGTTCTTTTAATGTAGCATTTGAATTGAAACAATGTACTTTTAAAGTATATCTTTATGACCTAAAAGTTGAGAAATTAGTAAATGTATGAAATTTAGAAAATTACAGAGTAAGTGCAGACAGAATTTTTGCTGAAATTAACAGCTAATTATGAGAGAGAGTATTAAAAAAGAAGACACAAGTGCTTTTATACGATAAAGAACAAGAGGAAGTAATTAGTCTCATTATATTAATAAAGTTTTTATCAGCGTTGGCATCACTCAAAAACTGAAAAGACTCGCGAATTTAAATAACAAAAGAACGAGATTATTATTATTGAGAAATTTAGAATATTCAAGAATTTTCTATAAGTCAAAGTTTCACTAACTTCAGTAAAATAATGAACGGGGGATATTAAAAAAATACGTGCAAAGTAATTACTTCTAATACACCTATTTTTCTCCCCTTTTTTTAAAATTTAAGTTTTTATACAGTTTATCATCAATCATTTTCTTTTCTCGTTTAAGTGAATACAAATTTTTATCGAAGTATATAATAGATAATAAATTAATCTAAATGAGTGAGAAAGAGCGGTTATTTTTCGAGATTTTCAATTAATTTTCTCGGGTACCAGGGAGACATCTCAAAATCCAGCTTACGGGTAAATCTAATAATCTGTATGCGACCACAGGCAAAAAATAACGAATGATTAAAGTTGTGATATCCCAGTACTGCTTAACAATGTAGAGAAGTGATGGCTGTTCAATAATCGTTTTTTTTTTGGAGCTTTTTAATTTAGACTCAGTATAGAGACATGTTTGCATAAATTCACCAAATTCAGAATTTATGAATAAATTTTTAAAGTTATATTCAGTTTTTATAAAAAATATCCTCCTAATGAAGTATATTTCGAAATGTTTTATTTGCATCTTATAACAGGGGTTTTCACATAGTAAAGGTTCTATGAACACTTAAGAAGCCTTATGCATAATTGCGGATTGCACTTTCATAATTAGTCAATTATTGTTAAATTCTGGAAGCAAGACGGGGGTACCATCAGTAAATACTAAATCTGTATGCGACCACAGGCAAAAAATAACGAATGATTAAAGTTGTGATATCCCAGTACTGTTTAACAATGTAGAGGAGTGATGGCCTTTCAATAATCTTTTTTTTTATGAAGATTTTTAATTTAGACTCAGTATAGAGACATGTTTGCATAAATTCATCAAATTCAGAATTTATGAATAAATTTTTAAAATTATATTCAGTTTTAATAAAAAAATCCTTCTACTGAAGAATCTTTCGAAATGTTTTATTTGCATCTTATAACAGGGGTTTTCACATAGTAAAGGATTTAAGAACACTTAAGAAACCTTATCATAATTGCGGATTGCACTTTCATAATTAGTCAATTTTCGTTAAATTCTGGAAGCAAGACGGGGGAACCATCAAGAAATACTATGCATCCCCTATATAATAATAGCCTAAGTTATCTGTCCGTCTGTCTTCGAATTTATGAAGCGGTTGAACCTGGAACTGATAGATGCATACATATTGTATTTTTGATGAGTTAGGCTTAGCAAAATTCAAAGCGAGTTCGAAAACGTTCGAAATCCACCCCTTCCCCCCTTCTCGAGTGTTTAATACCATTACACCACGCACTGTTATTTTCAGTTAAGAACAGAACATCAAATTTACCAATTTATCACATAATAAATAGGTAAAAGCCACATAATAAATAGGACGTGTAAGTAGTCATGTATGAGCAAATATTATTCGAAGTAACAAATAATGCCAAATTATAAAAACAATAATTGTCTTCTCACTTTAAATTAATGGAAAATTTAAGCATTATCACGTCATACCTTTAACCTTCTCCTATAATCATTTCTTATTTTAAATTATTTAAATATCGTTGGCATTATTTTCATACGTTTTTCCCTGAAATTAGATATTACATAAATAATTTTCTTTTATATTTGCATTAAATAATAGATTAGGTACATATGTGCTAATTTCAAATTTAATCATCGATTATTTTTTGCTGCAATGAAAATTTTATTACCGGTATTTACAACAAATTATTTTCATAAAAGTCTAGGAGTCTATTTCATGGACTAATATATATCTAATGTTTAAGTTATATATCTTTAAAAATTAAGAAGTTTGTTCGTTTGTGTGTTTGTTTTTTATACATAACCACACGGTTTGCAATCTATTCGTTAAATTTTAGACATCATTCATATATACCGCCAAATAATCACTGTCAATATTAAAACGACTGCTGTCCACCCTATCACGTAATATAACAAGATAAATCAAACTTTGCAACTGACATTCGGTCAGTAAAGATAAGCAAATTATTGTGCGTGTAATACATAATTCTCAGCCAAAAAACAAACCATTTTTTATCTGCTTTATAGGGTACTTTACAATTCTAGAAAATCAAAAATTTTACTAATCCCGTCATATGACGGACTATATGGTAGTATATGCTATATATATGCTATATATATGCTATATATATGCTATATATATATATATATATATATATATATATATATATATATATATATATATATATATATATATATATATATATATATATATATATATATATATATATATATACATATATATATATATATATATATATACATATATATATACATACATATATATATATATATATATATATATATATATATATATATATATATATATATATATATATATATATATATATATATATATATATATATATATATATATATATATATATATATATATACATATATATATATATATATATATATATATATATATATATATATATATATATATATATATATATATATATAATATATATATATATATATATATATATATATATATATATATATATATACATATATATATATATATATATACATATATATATATATATATATATATACATATATATTTATATATATATATATATATATATATATATATATATATATATATATATATATATATATATATATATATATATATATATATATATATATATATATATATATATATATATATATATATATATATATATATATATATATATATACATATATATGTATATTAAAATAAATACTCTTGCACACTTAAAATCCTACAACAACAGTTTTTTATAACATCTTTCATAAATGGTTAGTTTATAGAGTTACAATTCTATTAATATGTACAGATTAAATACTATAAATTGTGCTTCCTACATTTATTCTACCTTAGGCGGTTCCGATTGGTTTACCTAGTTTCCCATCCCATTGATAAAATACGATCTTAATGCATAGCAAAGCGTGCATTTAATAACCCATAGATATAGTACGTAGTAAATGCGAAAATTTATTAGCAATTTCAGTTATTACTCCTCATGTATATCATTATAGTCCTTATAGTTCATTAACATTACACACTTAGGAATGAATTTAGAATCTATAAGGCGGGAGAATTTCCAATAGCTGAAAGCATATAATAATAAAATTGTAGAATAAAAGTGGTTTTATAAAACAAGGTGTTTCAAAAGGTTTATATCTGAGAGTTTAAAAATTATGTGACGAGAACAGATGAGTACTAAAATACAGGTTTTAAAATTTCACATGTCTAATATATGACTATATAGTCTATTTATATATTTTTCTTAAAGATTTTCAACACTTCAAAGGTACATTCTTTTAGAAACATTAATCAAATAACAGTTTCAGCACTGATACCGAACTTTCTATTTCAAGAACTTATTTCAAGAACAAGATCATACTCTTTACATCTCTATAAATTTATATAATCTACTATTATGCATTTAATTAAAATAAGTACAATAATAACTTTTAAATAGCATTTTGTGTAGAACTCTCAAAATTTTCAGCAACAATAGGTTTTTTGTGTGTCAATAATAATTCCAACAAATAAACTCTTATCCCAATGATAAGCCTATCTTTTGAGAGTTTATACCAGTATTATTAAATGAATGAATTAAGATCATTTAGACAATCAAATATTTATAACCGGTATTTAGTTATAATTTCATTTTAACTTCTAACTTTGTTTCGTGAATTATTAAACAACATCTCATATCAAAAATATTCCTGTATTACTAATTCATTCTATTGAATGTCTTTTCCAGATTACTTTAACCCCTTCCGGTAAAATGACGAGTCTAGCTCGTCATTGGATTTTCATTCCATACCACACAATGACGAGCTACACTCGTCATGCGACTAAAGTTACTGATAAATATGATAATTAATTTAGTTTAAAATTCCTAGTGTACTGAATTTAGCAACACTTTTGTTACTTGTGGAAATCCCAGGTCACTATTACATATTGTTTATTTAAAGTTTCTTGGTACAAGTCACTGCTAAATTGTTGAGTCAGAATAAAAGAAAACCTACTAAGAAATGCCGTGTGTGTTACAAGAATCAAATTAGAAATGTGACTCTCTGGCGATGTAAACAATTCAGAATTCCTTTGCACTTTGTTTTGAAAAGTACCACTAGCTTGAAGAATATTATCTTAAATTTATCGTTTCTGATAACACTAACACTATGTAAAAAGTGGATTTTAATTAAGAATATGTAAGAATTGTAAAATAAAACAAGTTTTTTAAATAAAAATTAAATGGTTACTTCAAGCACAGTTTTTCATTATTAAATCGTACCGGAAGGGGTTAATTAACGTTGTATGTATGGACACCTGTATCATAAATTAAACTATACTGACAGTAATAAACTATGAAATATACTGTATACATTGTCCTACCTTTTTATTTATAATCAATTAACAAGAATTATATCGAAATTTTACAAATTGTTAAAACATATCTGTAGGTTAGTGTGATCCAAATGGTTGTATGTTTCACAAACTTTTGTTTATTATGATCTGCAGAAACTAATAAACTTTCTTTATGTACAGACATTTCTTCAGTAGGTAAGAAATTTGGGAAGTTTATTTCTATTAGATAATTATGAGTGGAATGTTTTATATAACGTTAGGACGTCAGAGGCTCGGCGTGCCTCTTCGTTTGTTCCTTTCTGATCTAAAGGAAAAGCTCTACAATCTATGTATTGCCACAAACTGAAATACAGAAGAATATGGAAAATGAATGGATTTTAACCCCTTCCGGTGAAATAACGAGTGTAGCTCGTCATTAGTTTTTCATTCCATACCGCACAATGTCGAGCTACACTCGTCATGCGATTAAAGTTACTGTTAAATATGATAATTAATTTAGTTTAAAATTTCTAGTGTACTGAATTTGGCAACACTTTTATCACTTGTGAAAATCACAAGTCACTATTGCATATTGTTTACTTAGAATTTCTTGGTACAAGTCATTGCCAAATTAATGAGTCAGAATAAAATAAAACCTACTGAGAAATGCCGTGTGTGTTACAAGAATCAAATTAAAAGTGAGACTACTTGGCGGTGTAAACAATTAAGAATTCCTTTGCACTTTGCTTCGAAAAGTACCACTAGCTTGAAGACTATTATCTGTATACATTATTAATGTTTTGCTTTGATATTTTTTAAATTAATTTTACTGTTTCTGATATTATTTAACACTATGTAAAAAGTGGATTTTAATTAGGAATATGTAAGAATTGTAAAATGAAACAAGTTTTTTAAATGGTTATTTTATGCACAGTTTTTCATTATTAAATCATACCGGAAGGGGTTAATAACTAAATAAACTGTCCTAACAGAGGCAGGACAAAGCAAGAAAGTCTCTCTTTTAAGGCCGAACGATGGCCGAATGGTTAGGGTGCTGACCTTCGGAACCGGAGTTCGTGGGTTCGAATCCCACTATGGCATGGATGTTCGTAGCCATTCGGAATCGGCTTTAAGCAGTAGGTCCCGGTCTCATTAGCCCTCGTGTTGCAAAAAGTAGACCGTAGCACTCCAAACCAAACCAAACCAAACCTCTCTTTTAAGATTCCGAATAGTGAGTGTGAAAAATTATGAGGTACCTAAATACATATATATTAAATAGCCTTATTTATGTTCCTATTTAGAAAAAAAATTAAATATGAAGGTTTCAGTAATCAAGATTTTTTCCAATGCAGAAGGCGATGCAGACATTATCCTAATGCCTTAACAAAGCTGTGAACTTGTTACTCATTTCGCACCACCCGGAGAACAAGTGTAGCTTAAGGTGTGCTATGGACTCGAATAAGATGATTCCTCGCAATTTAGAAGCAGGGACCAAGCGGAATACGCCAGACTTGTCCTGCTACCCCCAGAGGTATCGTTTGAGAACTTGGAGAACATTGTGACCACGAACATATTTTACGTCTCCCAGTCACCTTTAGCGATCACGGCAGATCTTAGGCAGGCTCATCTTCGAACCCGCAACCTCTCAGTTACAAGATCGCTGACTTTGCCGACTGAGCTACCACGGAAGATTAATTATAAGTAAAAATGAAGATTTGAAGGGCCAAAATATATAACTCTAAACACATTCTCCAAAATATATAATATAAATCTAAATATTTAAATTTAAAAATAAACACTGAAAAAATTATTGAAAAGCCTTTAGTCTGCTTGACAAATTTAACATTTTAGTAAACAGGTTACAGCACTAAACTGAATGAAACATTTAATTTTGCGTTATATAGAACAACTGGCACGTTTAAACAAGTTTTCAATATCTCACGTAAGTTTGAAACTCCTTTCGTGACCAAATAAATAGAGTGTTACTCTGTCTTCAAATAATAGTCATTTAAATGAATTAGGATTCAGGGCGAATTAAGATTAGTTATGATTCAAATGAATATTTGAATAAAATATCCTTTTTGTTGAATAGCTAGAGAGATTTCTTTATTCATTGCTAAACGACATTGGTCTAAACAGTCACGATATTAAATGGAAACAAAACAATTTGAAATAAACCAGAACCTTACTGATTGTAAAAATTGCTTTTTTTATTGTGGACCTGAAGTAAATTAAAAATTTCCATATTATTAATTCCGGTTTAAACACTGCTTCATCTAATTGATGAAATAAGAGCCGTGGTAGCTCAGATGGTTCTCGTAGATGGAGAGTTGCAAGTTCGAAGCTCGAGCCATCTCAAGATCCAACGTGTTCATTAAAGGTGAATAGAGCACGTAAAAGAGGTTATACAGTCACATTGTCCTCAAGTTCTCAAATCTTTGGGGATGGAAGGCAAAGCCTGGATGTCTCCTACGTAGTCGCTGCTTCTAAATTATGAAGACTTACTTGAGCTAAAACGTTTTTTAACCCTAGAGGTAATCAACAAACAAAAGACACCTTAATCCCTCCTGCCCACCTGTTTGACTCGTCCACTGATTTTGGCAACAACAACAACCAATAAAATGTTATATTGAATATAGTCTACATTGTTTTGTTCGTATATATATATATATATATATATATATATATATATATATATATATATATATATATATATATATATATATATATATATATATATATATATATATATATATATATATATATATATATATATATATATATATATATATATATATACGTGCATGTGTAAGTGAGTAAATGTCAAAATATCACGGCAAGAATTTTTAAATTTAAACTTTTTTCTACCTTTAATGGATATATCAAGTTATTTATAGGCATATAGATAACATGAAATCCTTCCATATTGACTTCTTGTCCCCTGACTTCTGGCTTTACATATTTGTTGTATTTTGATATGATATTGCGGATTCAACAGTGTTAGTTCATGTAAGCCTAACTGGGGGAGCGAAACTCTCTGTGTACTTAGTTCTCGATTTGCGATGCGGACTACGTAGAAGAAAATGCAGAAGTGTTTGAAAATTTAAATTTTACTGACATTTCCTTGTTATACATTTTGCAATACTTTAATATTGTTATATACAATATATATATATATATATATATATATATATATATATATATATATATATATATATATATATATATATATATATAGTGGAACCCACTACAGAAGAATTCGTCGGTACCAAGAAATTGAAATTTCTTAAAAAGTCTTAAAATTAAAAATGTCTTTAGTATTTTAGCTTAATCTGGAACTTAGCTTTTCAAAAATTACCAGAATATTAACCTTAACAAAAAGTAATTCAGATAGTTTAACGTTAAAGAAATAATTATTTACGACTATAGAATAAAATATAATCAAATGAATATAGTAATTCCCCTTAAATATTACTTTATTCCTCTAAATTATGGTTATTTTCTTTACTAGAAATGGAATATTATATTTTATTACTTTCATCCGTATTGGAGATGATTCGCGAGATTATTAAAAGTTTCGTCTATCTAAAGTTACTCTTACTATACTTAATACTGTCATTAACTTCTTAATTTCAGATAATCTGTATTGTAAAAAATTAATTCTATTTTACTGTTATCATCTTCTACCCTTTACTACTACTGCAAATACATGTCTTGTATCACTGTTTAGTGAAATAAAAACAATTGCTAAACATGTCAATAAAATGAAAAAGTAGGGAGCGATTAAACCTCTTAATCTGCTTGGTTAGTTTGTCGGTTGGTTGGAAAGCTAGTGTCTACCAATTTGCTGTGCGAGGGATAAAGAGAATAGGACCTACATCTAAAAAACAATTATTAACGGCTAGGAACTTTTATTCCAGCATTGAAATTCGAACCCACGATCTGCGGTACCGAATAGCACATCTTACCCTTTCAGCCATAGTTCGGTAATAGTTAAGTGTAAAATTATTTATAATTAAATGTTCTTAAACAACAAAAGTTATGACTATTGATATGTAATTAAAATGGGTATCACTGAAAAAGAACGTCTTAAAACCAAAAACCTCTTAAGCAGACTCTTATGCGTATATATGTATAGACACCAATGTACTTATATATGTGTGTATGTGCATACACAAAGACACATTAGTCTTAAATAGACACACCATAATAATTAGTCGATATAACTCAAATATGTAGGACTCTATACCTGTAATATGGAAAGTTCTTTATAGAGAACTCAATATGATTCAAAACCACATATAAGGTTTAAATGTATATATCTCTAGGTAAAAATGTGTTGAAAAAAATATTTTAAAACTTTCTTATTGTTCAAAATTAGAAGTCTCGTGTGAATTTTAAGTGGGAGGGTTAAATGAATTTTGACTAATTATCATAAAGAATGTCACATGATAAGTAAAATTTAATTATATTAAACACCATTTCTTGTAAAACTTAAATGACTGTAACTTAATAAATAAATTTTTTTGAGTTTTATTTGGCTATAACTCATTTTCTATTCATTTGTAACTAATTTTAGTAAATAATCATTAGTTATATGCAATACTGCCATACATATTGGATTAACTTACCCAATAACCTTGTAATAATACTAAGGTAGTTAAACCTTACAGTTAGTTACACCGAAAGTTTTTGTTAAAAGATGATTCTAAATTTTTATAAATATTCTAAATTTTTACAAATATCCACTCTAGCAAGAGACAGTACTAGTGATGTAATATTCAGTAATATTGATAGAGAAGTGTCCGTATATTTATGATGTAACTTTTCGTTTGCATATATAACATGCATATGCATATATTTATATTTGTATAAAAAGAAAGAGAGATAAACTGACAGACGAACATATATTATAGAGAAATATTTACAAGTTATAATGAAAGTTTGAATTCGTAATTCAAATTTAAACTACAGTACCAACAAAAATTCTCATCTATAGCAAAATATACATTTTCCGTCTAAGTAAAAGTGCCCATTCAAATGATACTTCAAGAAATATTTGAAATGCGAAATATGCAAAATTATATCGATTTTCTAATCTGTTTGTTTAGACGGTTGCTAAGACCTTAATGCGTGATTTGAGATTATAGCTTTGCGTGAAAATTTTACTCTGAGGTTCATTACATAGAAAAAAAAGTTTTTAAGTCTCATTTTCACTCCACTATACGGTACTTGATGTTGTACAGTGAAAGTTGCAGTAAAGTAGGAAACTAATATTACATTCAGAATTAGTAAGTCTCAATAATGGTGATTTTTAAAACATTATAACAATCTGAATTGCGTTGTCTGGTGCATTAAGAAATAGTACGGAACTTAGCTGTATCAAAATATTTATATTATGCTTTGTGTGAACAATACGAATCTCTCCCTTATATTAATAATATTACATAATATTTTTACTTACTTTACCTTATAACATAAATTCTAGAATTTTAATTACATTAATAATTATAGTTTAAGTTATATACGCACTTCATAGCATAAAATATGTATAAATAAGTGTCCAAATGTATAATTTTAGACGTTTCTAAATACTGCTTGAGATAGCTTAATATATCTGCATAAAACATACATATATTGAGTATAATAATGTCTTTTAGCTCTAGTGTAGCAAAATGTAGACCGTAGCACTCCAAAGAAAACCAACACACATATATTACTAAGATTTACGCGTTTTTGAGAAAATGTACTTTAATAATTTATAAATTAGGAGTATTTAGCACAACAAAATCAATGACTAAAGATTTATATGCATGATGTAATATTCCCATACTGCATCATAATTATGATTATTAGCAAAACTATTTAAATTATTCATCCACACTTTACCACTATTTACCACCCTGAAAAATAGTTATACTTTAATATTTACCCTTTAAAAAAGGCTAAAGCTAATTTAATTATTAGAATGCATGTTAATGCAAACGATAAAATATAACACGTGGTTTAAAAGTCCAATTGTGAGTATTAATACCTCAAAATTATTATTTCTTTGCGAACAATTCTATGTAAGTGGACTATTGTCTGTATATCACATAACAAAATATGACTTATGACACAATTTGTTCTCATAATACCATAATGTAATCCATACTATTTCATAGTCTTTTCCTAATTATATAAATTATATCCCCTCACGTAAATAAACACACGACTAATGGTATTACTTTAGAATCTGGCCATCTAAAAAAGTTAAAGCTAATTTAATCATTAGCATACATGTTAATGCGAGCGATAAAAATATAACACCTGGTTTAAAAGTCCAATTGTGAGTATTAATACCTCAAAATTATTATTTCTTTGCGAACAATTCTATGTAAATGGGCTATTGTCTGTATATCACATAAGAATAAATGACTTATGATACAATTTGTTCTCATACTGACATAGTGTAATCGATACTATTTCATAATATTTTAAGAACTATTTAAATTGTATCCCTACACATAAATAAACTCTTGACTAATGGTATTACTTTATCATCTTGCCACCTAAAAAAAAGCTAAAGCTAATTTAATCATTAGCATTTATGTTAATGTAAACGATAAAATATAACACATAGTTTCAAAGTCCAATTGTGAGTATTAATATCTTTAAATTGTTATTCCTTTGAGTACAATTCTTTGGAAATGAGCTATTGTCTGTATATCACATAAAAATATGACTTATGACACAATTTGTTCTCATAATACCATAATGTAATCCATACTATTTCATAGTCTTTTCCTAATTATATAAATTATATCCCCTCACGTAAATAAACACACGACTAATGGTATTACTTTAGAATCTGGCCATCTAAAAAAGTTAAAGCTAATTTAATCATTAGCATACATGTTAATGCGAGCGATAAAAATATAACACCTGGTTTAAAAGTCCAATTGTGAGTATTAATACCTCAAAATTATTATTTCTTTGCGAACAATTCTATGTAAATGGGCTATTGTCTGTATATCACATAAGAATAAATGACTTATGATACAATTTGTTCTCATATTTTCATAATTTATTCCATAATCTTTCATAATATTTTACGATTTATTTGAATTATATCCCCACATGTAAAGAAACTCACGACTAATGGTATTACTTTAACATCTGGTAATCTAAAAAAAGAAAAATCTAATTTAATCATTAGCATACATATTAATGTAAACGATATAGCCTGGATAACGCCTTGCAAACAATAACACCTGGTTTAAAAGTAAAATTGTGAGTATTAATTCCTTTGAATTGTTAATCTTTTGAGTACAATTCTATGTAAATGGGCTATTGTCTGAATATCACGTATCAAACTATGACTTATGATACAATTTGTTCTCATAATGCCATAATGTATAAATACTATTTCATAATATTTTCAGAATTATTTAATTGTATCCCCACACGTAAAAAAACTCACGACTAATTTTATTACTTTAGCATCTGGCCATCTAAAAATAAAACTAAATCTAATTTAATCATTAGCGTACATATTAATGTAAACGATAGAGTATACCATCTGGTTTAACAGTCCAATTATGAGCATCAGTACCTTTAAATTATTATTCCTTTGAGTACAATTCTTTGGAAATGGGCTATTGTCTGTATATCACATAACAAAATATGATTTAGGATACAATTTGTTCTCATAATGCTATAATGTATCCATACTATTTCATAATATTTTTACGAATTATTTAAATTGTATCCCCACACGTAAATAAACTCCCGACTAATGGTATTACTTAAGCATCTGGCCATCTAAAAAAAACTAAAGCTAATTTAATGATTAGCGTACATATTAATGTAAACGATAGAGTATTACCTGGTTTAACAGTCCAATTATGAGTATCAGTACCTTTAAATTGTTATACTTTTGAGTACAATTCTTTGGAAATGGGCTATTGTCTGTATATCACAAAATATTATTTAGGATACAATTTGTTCTCATAATGCTATAATGTATCCATACTATTTCATAATATTTTTCCGAATTATTTAAATTGTATCCCCACACGTAAATAAACTCCCGACTAATGGTATTACTTTAGCATCTGGCCATCTAAAAAAAACTAAAGCTAATTTAATCATTAGCGTACATATTAATGTAAACGATAGAGTATTACCTGGTTTAACAGTCCAATTATGAGTATCAGTACCTTTAAATTGTTATTCCTTTGAGTACAAATCTTTGGAAATGGGCTATTGTCTGTATATCACATAACAAAATATGATTTAGGATACAATTTGTTCTCATAATGCTATAATGTATCCATACTATTTCATAATATTTTTACGAATTATTTAAATTGTATCCCCACACGTAAATAAACTCCCGACTAATGGTATTACTTTAGCATCTGGCCATCTAAAAAAAACTAAAGCTAATTTAATCATTAGCGTACATATTAATGTAAACGATAGAATATAACACCTGGTTTAACAGTCCAATTATGAGTATCAGTACCTTTAAATTGTTATTCCTTTGAGTACAATTCTTTGGAAATGGGCTATTGTCTGTATATCACATAACAAAATATGATTTAGGATACAATTTGTTCTCATAATGCTATAATGTATCCATACTATTTCATAATATTTTTACGAATTATTTAAATTGTATCCCCACACGTAAATAAACTCCCGACTAATGGTATTACTTTAGCATCTGGCCATCTAAAAAAAACTAAAGCTAATTTAATCATTAGCGTACATATTAATGTAAACGATAGAGTATAACACCTGGTTTAACAGTCCAATTATGAGCATCAGTACCTTTAAATTATTATTCCTTTGAGTACAATTCTTTGGAAATGAGCTATTGTCTGTATATCACATAACAAAATATGATTTAGGATACAATTTGTTCTCATAATGCTATAATGTATCCATACTATTTCATAATATTTTTACGAATTATTTAAATTGTATCCCCACACGTAAATAAACTCCCGACTAATGGTATTACTTTAGCATCTGGCCATCCAAAAAAAAAAAGCTAAAGCTAATTTAATCGTCAACATACATGTGTAATTAAACGATGAAAGATTGACCTCTAATTAAAAGTCCAACGGTAAGTATTTTCTTTAAATTCTTATTCCTCTGAGTACATTCTCATGTAAAGCTGTTATCATTGTCCCTCAAAATCCCTTAAAATAATATTTTTGCTCAAATTCCATCAGGGGGGAATGCGACAAATTAAAAGCACGTGAACGAAAAAATCAGCAAAAAATTTCCAGTTTAAAAGCGTAAAGATTAAAGGAAGAAGAAAAAAAATAAAGAAACATTTCTCACATCTGCAGTTTATACAACAATTCCAAGAATTCTAAGCAAGCAACAGAACCAAGATTTGAAAACTGGGAGTGAGAGAAGGAGGTAGGGTAGAAGTAAGATAAGTGACAAATTAAAATTTTATTTGCCGGATGGCATTTTAATTTGGCGAGCTTTGCACATTAAAATGTCTCCATGAGAGAGCAACAGCTAAACAGTGCTAAATTAAAATGTTTCTGTAAGGGGCAGGGTTGAAAAAAAAAACAAATTTTATCATAGATGAGAATGGTAAAGAATAAAAAAAAAAGAGACGCAGGAATAAAAGAAAAGAATTCTGTTGGAATTTGGGAACAATTTTTTTCCTTTAAATTTTTCTTCATAAAAGTGGACGATTTTCATCATGTTTTGAGCAATGAAAAGAGTTGGAACAACACCGTAATCCCGAAGAATGCGTTTATTATGAAAAAAGAAAAGAATAACATATTTTGTATCATGAATATTTTCGGGCAGAAAAAAAATATCCGCAAGTAAAAGATTTTATTTTGAGTTTAGCATCCTGCAGATAATATTGGCACTGTAATTAAAAATACACGTATGCAATTTTTTGAAAAGAACCAAATTGGAATTTTGAAAAATACTCTAATTAATGAATTATTTTTAAAAATCTCTTAAAGATTTTAAAACTTGATGCGCTGTTTTTAAAAGGAACATACATGTTTTGCATGTAATATGAATATGAATATAAAACTAAACTCGTTTTTAATCTAGCTTCCTTTTTTAAACTAATTATTGAACTTTTCTAAAAGTTCAATACAACAAATAAAAACAAACATCATGAGAAGTAGTGGAAAAAGAAGAAATTTTAATACATTTAGGTTCTTGATTAAAGAATTTTGTGGTAAAAATATTTCCTTTTTCACTTATGTAGATGTTTACTTTAATATTAAACAGGTGAATAGTTTAAAATTTTGATCTAAGGTTGTATTAGAAATATTAAAATTTAAAATGCACATAAAAATTCTTATTAATAAAAATAAGTTAAAATATTTCATCTTTTTTAGTTCTAATCAAGAATAAACAACTGCTAATTAATGTCATTTTATGAAAGTATGTTTTTTAAGACATTTCAAGTTTTTTCAAATTATTTAAAATATAAATAGCTGCGAGCTAAATACATCGAATATTTCTTGTTTGTAATTAAATGACACAGTGTGATATTTATTTTTCTAAAAATATATTGCTTTTCAGTTTTAAAATTTGTATTTTATTTTTGAATAATTTAGACAAAAAAAAGATAAAGGTTTACAGATACAAATTGAACGTTCATTACATTGTAAAATACATAAATAGAGAAATCTATTAATTTTTATTTATTTCTTTTCAAATGAATGCCTTCTATAACTATTAAAATGGATTCGAAAATAGGTATTAGAATGTATACATGAACCCCAAAAAATAAATTTACAAAAAATAATTTACTTAAATACTTTTTCTTAAAGAGAATTTAAGTAAATTATGTTTTCGGAATATAGAAAACATTTTGTGCAATAGAGGAATTTTAATTCCCTAAAAATCATTAAACTTAATCAAAAGTACATCACCGATAAAAATAAATAAAACATTTCATATAAATTAGAATTTTACAGAAAACTACATTAAATTTTAAAATCAATCTTCTAAAAGTGATATATAATATGTAATTTATTAATATTATGTTTCTAAATAGATAAATGTCTATTCTTGTAGACAATAATATAAAGGAAAAACACAAGTTTTAAATAAACTAATTGAACATTTGCGACATCGCAAATAATTTCAATAATTAAGAAAGCATTTTATGTTGAAACTACATACTGTCCTATGTATAGGACAGCTTAACTTTATTGTATTTTTAAGTAATGAAATCCTTTACTTTTTTATATTTTTCACTACCAATATAAATCTTAATTTTAATGAGAAATATTTATAATTATAAGCTAAGCTTTCATATTTTTAAATTTTTATAGATTTTTGAAAATGAGCAACTTTTAATACTTTGTCTTTAATAATTTGTGTTATTGATTTCAATTATTTTGCAAAATATAAACTAAAATTCTTTAAAAGTCTAGTAAAGATAGTGAGTTAAAATATCATTGCTGAAAAATTTTGCTTTATTTAAACTGAAATGTTAGCTGTATTGTTGACAAAGCCTACTCCAAGACAAGCTCTGGAACGCCTTGAATTCTAAAGATATGTTACAATAACTTAACTGAGAATATATGTACTTCATTACTCCAGGAAAAGATTTCAGTGCCTAAAAACACCTCTTGTTTTTATTTAGGACAGTTTGTAAAAAATGTAATATAGTAATTTTTTTAGCTTTATATTTTAGCTACCGTCTAATTATTTTGTATTATTAAATATTTGTAAAAACATTTTTTGATGCGGAAAATTATGGTTAGTTCTTTTACAAATTATTGTTCATTGAATTAACTACTAAATAATAATTAAAATTAGATAATAAAAAGCAGAAATTCCCATCAAGAGACAAATTTTGTACAAATAGCTTTTCATTTAAGTAAATTATTATTTTGTTTATTGAAAACATTTTGTACAACAAATAAATAACTGCTGAAATAAATACTAAAAAGCAGAAATATCCATCAAGAAATAAATTTTGCATAAAGAGCTTTTCATTTAAGTAAATTATTATTTTGTTTATTGAAAACATTTTGTACAACAAATAAATAACTGCTGAAATAAATACTAAATAACAGTTAAAATTGGATAGTAAAAATCAGAAATATCCATCAAGAAATAAATTTTGCATAAAGAGCTTTATATTTAAGTAAATTATTATTTTGTTTATTGAAACTATTTTGTAAATCAAATAAATAACTACTGAAAAAATACTAAATAGTAATTAAAATTGGATAATAAAAAGCAAAAATATCCATCAAGAAATAAATTTTGCATAAAGAGCTTTTAAATTAATTATTATTTTGTCTATAGAAAATATTTTGTAAAACAAATAAATAACTACTGAAACAAACACTAAATAATAATTCAAATTGGATAATAAATAGAAGAAATATCCATCAAGAAATAAATTTTGCATGAAGAGATTTTCATTAAAGTAAATACTTATTTTGTCTATAGAAAACATTTTGTACAACAAATAGATAACTACTAAAATAAATACTAAATAGTAATTAAAATTGGATAATAAAAAGCAAAAATATCCATCAAGAAATAAATTTTGCATAAAGAGCTTTTGATTTAAGTAAATCATTATTTTGTTTATTGAAAACATTCCGTACAATAAATAAATAACTACTGAAAAAATACTAAATAATAATTAAAATTGGATAATAAAAAGCAGAAATATCCACCAAGAAATAAATTTTGCATAAAGAGCTTTTCATTAAAGGGAATTATTATTTTGTCTATAGAAAACATTTTGCAGAACAAATAAATTTTAATTGCCTACGATCATTACACTTGATCAAAAGTAGATCACAAACTAAGGACATTGAATCAATTCATATAAACCAGAATTTTACAGAAAACGACATGCATTTTTAAAAGTAATTTCCTGATAAATGATTTATCAATATTCTTGCAAAACTTAAATTATCAATAAATTCAAACAGATGATATTGACTTTAAGCAAAGGACATTTATGAAAAGTTTTAATAGTTGTAGAACGCGTATCGTTTATCAATAATTTGTTGAATAAAAATAATGTAATCTTTAAAATCGCTAATTAGGGTTGCCTAGAGTGTGTAATAAATGTTTAAACAGAACTATACTGCAGAAGCATTGTGGTTGCGTGAAATTTGATGAACTAAACAAAAATTAAATTCAGATTAATTTTCAAGAACTTTCTATAATGTGCCATGCCCAAAAGCGGTAACCAAATATTACCAAAATATATGAAGAATATTTACGAAAGCTTTTAAAGGATGGAATGTTTACTTTAAAAATGATATAAAAGTTTTGGTTGTTGAACCATTCGTAGAATGTATGTTAAGTACGAGTGTTTGTACAACGGTTGATTTATGATTTTATATATCTGGTGAAGTAAATATAAAATATGTCTGATAATAATGGAAAATGAAACGTCGCCTTTTAAACTGCTCAAATTCTTTCAGTATCAGTCTACTTATCCAAATATTTTTCATTTGCTAATACAAAATATATTTAATTTCAATTACACCTTAAAATAAGAGTATTATATATATATATATATAAATACATATATATATATATATATATATATATATATATATATATATATATATATATATATATATATATATATATATATATATATATATATATATATATATATATATATATATATATATATATATATATATATATATATATATATATATATATATATATATATATATATATATATATATATATATATATATATATATATAATATATATATATATATATATATATATATTTTATAATAGTATATATATATATATATATATATTTTTAAATATGGCGACGAACGCTCAATTCCTTCCAACTTAAATTTAGAATAGCAGCCCCGTTAATTATTTTTTCCCGCTCATATTGATGTACCTACTTCTAGAATAAACTATAAGTAATTATAGTAAGATGATTGGTTACCGGAATGACATCATTCCTGGAGTCACTCCCCTTCCAGAAGTTAATATAATGCATAGTACATGGATTTCGAGGCTTTTCCTTTGTGAACACGATGTAATATAACATCAAATATTTTATGTTTTATGTTCTTTTTAACTACGGGGATTTGTGTGTTCCAAATAAAAGATGTTTTTGTAGGTCTGTATCAATTAATTCAGCTACATCATTCTACTCTATTTTTAATTTATAAGGAGTTAGTTAAATTCCATAATATTAAAATAAATTATATAGATATATTTTGAAAGGTAATGTGTAAATCTTATAGTTCTTTTCTTTGTATTTAGAAGGAGAGTTTAAAAAATGTGCAGAATACATCTGTAAGTTTAGCAGTCCAGTACTGATTCGTTCTGCGCCAAATTAGATAAAATTATTCAAGATGTAACAGTGATAATAGTTCCATAAAAAATACTTAAACTGTTAATAATCCACTTCAGTGAAATGGTTTTAAAATTTTATAACTAAACAGAATTTTAAAATACTCCTAGTTATTAGTATCTTTGTTCTTTAATATTCAGAAAATATTAACCAGTTTAATTTAAGAAATCTTAAAGGAATGCTAGATAGTTTTATAATGTTTTTTTTAAATAAGTAACATTTTCTTAAAATTAAATTTTTCCATTTTAAAATTATTAGATTATTCAGTAGAATATTTAACAGGGAATTTAAAAAAAAATATCAGGATTTGAAGTATGAAAAAGATTTAATGGTTCAAACACTGGACGTGTTTTAACAAGTTCAAACATGTTATAGGGGGAAATCAATAATGTAATCATTTCCTACTATTATGATGTATTCCTTAAAATGTATTAAATAAGTTCCTTTGATAAAAGATAAAGACTGTTTAATTCAAACATTCTTAGCAATAATTTCATTAATAAAAGTTTACTAAAATATTCTACAAAACTACGAAAGTTTCTTTAGTCATATGCTTTAGTCATATATTTTATAATTTATTAAACAGCAGATCACTGAATTTAGAAACTTAACTATAAAAACATATTATGTAGAATTATATGTTATATTGTTTCGCTTTTTTGACAATTTAGATAAAATCCTATAATCTATAAATCTACTGTTATTATTTCCCTTGCTGATATAAATGTAATATTTATTTCAGTAAATACAGTAAACTCGAAAGCTGATTATTCATTACACCCCCTATCCCCCCGAAAAAAAAAACAAAATTCCTACAAATGTTAGTACGATATTTGCAGAAAAAATCTTAGAAGATGTGAGGAAATTAGACTTTTTCAATATTGCGGACGAAAACGCAAGACAACAATGGATTAAGGATAATTATTAATTGGAATGGAACAAAGTTTTAACACTGATATTGCTTGGCATTTTGTTCCGAAATCACACTGAATTTCGAAGTATATCTTGAGTTGAAGAAAAATTTGTGACTCTTTGTAAATTAAAGTTACTCATGGTGACGAGTGAGTACATACTTATGCGTCACATGGCTCAATATGTTGAAAACACAAATGCTAAATATTTTGCTGAGAAAATCTCGTGCTGAAACTCGTCACAGAGTAAATGGAAAACAAAAGTAGACTTTAGTTATTTGATTGATTACAAAACTGTGATTTAAACTACATTTTTATTTTTTATATTGCACTAAACGTAAATCTAAAGAGCATAAATTAGTCATGGTGATGCTTCAGTACATACTCATGCGTCACATCTAGCACTATAAGGAAAGCGTAACTGCTAAATTGTATATTTTGCTACATTGTATATTATGCTGAGAAAATATTAGGCTAAAACCCATCAAAGAGTAAATGGAAAACGAAAATAGACTTTAATTATTTGAATGATCACAAAACTGTGAGTTAAACTGCATCTTTATTTTTTATATTGTACTAAATGTAAATATAAAGAGAATTAAGGCTTAAAATATCTTATTGTATAATATTTTAAAATTCTATTTCTTTTCTTTTTTGTTGTTGTTTTTCAAAAATGTTTTATTAAAATTTACATTAGTCCAACTATCTGGGATATCCGCCTCTCCAAGACGAAGTAATTCCCGACAATCTTCGTTAATCGAGAGTCTACTGGTATCTAAGATTTCGTATGCATAATCTATGTATTACAGATTAAGATCTTAGCAATAAGACTACTATTGAAATTGTTAAAAAAAAACAGTATGATAATTGATGAGGCAAGAAAGATCAGTCAAACATAGTCACTTACCCCCTCTGTTCTCACTATCGGCAGGCTTTACTTGAATTGGACGGTTCATCTAAAAGAAAATAGAAAAATAAAATTTTAGAAAACAATTTATTGTAAGCAAACTATGAAAAATAGAACCATCAAACACTTTAATAATTATTCATTAATCATGTAGTGGTTTAAATTTTTTTAAACAATTTACAAAATATTTACAAATTTTTAGAAATAACAAGAAATACTTATTAATAAAATATGCAACACAGAAAAACTATTTAAATTATATACTTTTATGATACGAAACTGGAGGGAAAGACTTGTTTAAAAGCTCTTAATGTAGTATTTAATAAAATGATAGAGTAAAGTTCCTGGTAGATTTTAGTAGTAAAAGGATTCATCTTGTATCTAACTGTCCATTTTAATCTAGAAAATTGTAACAATTAGAAAAGAAAAATGGTGTTTTGAATATGTAGAAGATAAACAATTAGAAGATAATATTTTTTTTAAAAGTAATAGATAAATGTTAACGGTTTAATCACTTTAATAATACATATTACACACATGAGTAATACATATGAATACACATATGTACACATACTTAAACATACATATGCTATGTGTATATAAAAAGTATGCATACATTTCTATAATTTATTAGATATATTTTAGGGTTTAATAATAAAAAGTACAAAATTAATACATTTATGCTGTTTCTACTTAATGACACTGAACCCCATAGAGGTTTAATGTTCGAAAGACAAAATAGCAAAATACACGAGATAAAAATTGTACAAATAAATGAACACAACATTTATACACATAAATGTGTGTGTGTGTGTAACAGGGGGCAACATAATTAAATCTATTCGAAATTGCCATGGTCTGAAGAAATTTTTTTATCTGAAGCTGCTGATACTCATAAAAATTTAAGGCAGAAATGTGTCTCTCTTAGGATGGGTTTCACCAAAGTGATTTAACGGCTAACCGTGATTAATCTATGTTTAAACGGAGAATTACGTCCTACCATTGGTTGATGCCATGGGTTAATCATAGCCGTTAAATGGCTCTGATGAGACCTGACCTTAGAATCTCCTTGAAATCGGTCTACCTCAGGTTAAGAATATTACTCAGTATCCCGAAATGTGTTGAAGTATTTCCCGTACGAAGCTCTCTAAGCTTAGTTTAGCCTGCTTTGGAACGTTATGGTTATTTTCTTTTCCGTTACATTAAGAATAATTAAACTTACTGTTTTAACACTTAATGTTTGATCCCAATTACGATTGACTTTATGACATTATCAAGATTCAAAACAATATATTCTGTTATTGAGAGGTAACACCCTGTCTGCTAAACGATCGCCAGACACTGGAGTTTTCAGATATTAATGTTTATTCCACATTGCCAAAACATGGAAAATCAGGTCTATATGGTTCCATGTTGCTGTGATGTAGCTACCGTTTAAGTCCACTTTCTGTCAAGGAATTTGTTGTGAACGCCTAAATTTTTGAGTTTTCATGCAAGAGATCTTCAATTTAAATACTGGCACAAAGTTGAAAAATTTAACTATTTTTTGGGGATTGTTTTCATTAGTTACAGAGGTCATTAGAATTTTCATTGTTGTTATTGTTGTTTCCCATGCCACTTGGATAAACCAAGCACAATTGAGTCTGCAGGCTCTAGTATTAAGTCCAAGGAGCCTTTCGTTTTTTTCATGAGCACCATTAAGGTGAAAGAATGACTTCCCTCAAGTAGATACTCTTAGTTTTGAAGCAGGGAACAAGCAGATGACCCATAGACCTGACTTGCCACACCCAGAGGTATTGATTGAAAACTTGGAGGACATTGTGACCACGAACCTATTTTACGTGCCCCAGTCACCTTTAACGAATACGGCGGATCTTAGGCCAATCTCGGGTTCCAAACACTCAACCTCTCAGTTACGAGATCGTTGACTTTGCAAACTGAGCTACCGCGGCTCTGAATATTCTTTACTCTACTGGATCAGCGTTTTAAAATATACTACCACTGTATAAAAAAGCGTGTAGTTGAGTATGTTAGGCAGGTCTCCTTCCTGTTGAAACTTAAATAAAGAAATTTACAATCCTTTTATTCAATTTTCCTATCTATTCTATGACTATCTACTAGAAAATATTTATTAATCATTGTTTGAAAGCAGATAAAGAAATATCTCTATTAGTAAAGAATGTTTTCTGTTTCAAACACCAACACTTTACTGAACCAAAAAAATCCTGTTTAAAACAGCTGCTAATTCAGAAAATATTTTCAATGATGTTTTTAAGTCTACTCCAGTTTCACCAGCAATTAAATGAAGGAAGTCGGGAACATCTTCAATAAAAGTTAAAATTCGTAGTCTCCAATTCGAAACCGTCGACTGAAGTCTCATCTCTCTCTCTCTCCAAGCCACCGAGTAATGAGAACACATCCCAATTGAAAAGAGCCAGAAGCAAATAATCGCATTTAAAACAACACGGGAGTGAGGCAGAGCAAGGAAATCTCGCAACACAGCACATTTTAGTAAGTTCTGTTATTAAAACAATTCTCGATGGGGGGTGACGTAGCAGAAACAAAAGAATATGAATACATAAATGCGCGCTCGCATACGAAGACAAATGCATTATACATCGGGCACGAGCGCAGAACAGATAACTTCTAAGGAAAATTCGAAAGACAGGGAGGTTATAAATATTTATTAAATTTAGAAATGGCAGCCAAAGGTTAAGGTATGTATGTGACTACATAAAATGGAGGTATTTTCTCGAAGTCTCGCGGATCTGCGGGGTTGGTGGGCTATGCAAATGCAACAGAGGCCGGAGCGAGATGTGTATCTATCTATATAGAGGTATAGGCGTTTGTCAGTGTTTGTCATATCGCAGACATGAGAGTGAATGCATTAACCGATGTGCGATATCTGCTGGCAGAGGAGACAAGAAATCGATTGGATAGAGCCTTATCACTCGCTCAGTGGTTGAAGGGAATCGGAAATGAGCACATTTTTGGTTCGATAGTTTGGGTGAAGACCGCACCTTATTATTCGGAGAACGCTGTTGAAAGAATTTAACTCCGTGATCTTTATCGAGGTGTTTTCCAGGATGGATTTTATCAAATTATTTATTATCCGATATCATGTTTGGAATAATTCTAATACTACTTTAGGTTAGACAAATGAGTATTTCGGGCAGATTTTCGTTTCCCACCATATTTGGGTATCGATTGTAAGTTAGAAAACTCTTTCCGCATCGGTTTATTTGAACAATATTTTGTCAATGAAGTATTGCGTGATAAAAATAATGGAGATTATTCGTATTGGTATTCATTTAAAATGCGAAATGTTCGGAGTCTTCAAGATGCAATATGCGTATAATCTAAATCAGTTAAATATAAGTAAGATTTTTTAGAAGAATAATTGTAGGCCAATAATATTTTACTCTGGATGTTTTAAGAAACATTTTTAATTATTTGTCATTATATTTTTAACTGAAAAATAAATAATATGATAGATAAACTATAATAAAGTATAATAGAATATAATACAATATTATATTTTATTCAAAGTGTAACATTTCTAAATCACATAGAAAAAATAAATTACTTAACCCTTTGAAAGTTTAATTTTTTTTAAAGCATTCGGTCAAAAAAAAAAAAGAATGTCACATTCTTTATTGCATTTTTTGTTCATTTTACATTTTTAAGTAAAGATATGTTATTAAAATTAACATTTCTAATATTTTTTAGCATTTATTATAACTTTTTTTTCTTTCTACGAAAGCATGATAGAACTGAAGTTTACCTTTAGTCTCATCGATATCCAAGTTAATTTTTGGAATTCCAGTGAAAGCAAATCTAGGAGGCGGATTCGAAGGATTATCACAATTAATTTTAAAAAATTGTCTTGCTTGACTGATTCCATCTGTACTACTATCAGAGTCAATACTATCCAGGTCGTCTAGTAAATTTTCGCTACCATCATTTACAGATAATTCAGTTTCTGATTCCGAGTCACAGTTCGAATCACAAGAAATTAGCTCCATACGCTCTGAATTATCCATTATTTAAAAGTAAAATATATTATTCAACTCTTACATCAATAAAATTATTAGGCGGTAAGTAAAATGTAACCAGAAAGCTATACATTGAATGATAACAATTCGTCTTCTAATACAAAACATGCGAAAAACCCGCGCTTTTGAACCAATCAGAGTGGAAAATACAATAAACTGCAAACTGTCATTTACTGGAAAATTATCGCCATCTGTACGAGTAATTTGTTAATAAAATTAGAAAAAATACGGCTGAAACAGTGGATGCGAAATAGAAATCAGAGTGCCCGTAGGCCGTACGGGCAAATCAGTAAAGGCCCGAAAGCTGTACCCGTACGGCGTACGGGAAAAACAGGGAAAGGTTTAAACAAGATGCAGAAAAAGGTATTTGGTGATCAACTGGATTGATAGACATTGTAAGTAAGAAGTTCACATGCCTAGCAAGCAGCAAGTTTCAATATATAATTTCCTCCAATTACCAAAACCAAAGAGACTTTTCCTTTTAACCCTTTGGAAGGCCGTGGGAAGATTACTCCCCGCCAACATGATCTTACAAAATACACCTGTTGGAAGCTTAAAACCCATTATATTATATTGGCCTTGATATTATAACGATGGGAAGATTGATTTCTGCTTCAGTTTCGAGCTGTCATCTATTGTTTGATCGATTGAACATAATTAGCACTTCTGTTTTGAAAGTTTGAAAATGTTGTGTCAGAAATAAAAGGCCCATGAAAGGGTTAAAAGCGGTTTTTCCTACTGAAATTGTATATTAATTTTTGTTTACGGTTTTAAGTACTTAAATTTTCATAGTTTATGCTTTTGGTTTCATTTTCATTGCTTTCGTAAAGTATGTAACCATATTTTCAGTAGGATTTAAAAAATTTTAAAAATTGTTCTCAATGCGTTTGCAAAATTTAAACCTTTGGTACAATCTGAGTATAAATTTTATCTGTACCATGTTTTTTTTTACCATTTTAATAATTATAATTTATCGTTTTTACAGCATTTGTATTGTATTTGTATCATATGAATGTTTTTCACAGACATCTCAAATAGCTTGTTGACATTATTAATACCAAAAATACGCCATTAAAAAAGGAAGCACCGAAAGCTGCATTTTCTCTCCATGTTCTAATTACCGACTAAATTCAGAACCGCGTACTAATAATCATATTCTAATATTAACATCATGCACCAATAACCATGTACTAATATCAGAATTTTTCCCATAATCAACCAATGGTAATTTTCTTTTAACATCTGACCTTAAAATACTATGTTACTATATGTTATTTATTAAATAAAACTACCCATTATTGCAGTTCAGGTATTTTACAACAATTGCATCTGTTATGTTTAATTATTACAAAAGTACCATTATTGCATCTTGTAAAGCACTTTACAATTATTTTTTATTCCTCTTTTACGATCCTGAAAAGGTGGACGACTTCAGGTACTGAATTTATTATTTGTCTTTCTTATAAGTAAAGGTAATTATCTACACTCGCGATTTTTATGCCTTTTAATTCTAATTAAATAGCTATGGTTCTTTTAATGTTTTGGCTGTATCCCAGTTCGGTTAGCCCACCGAACCAAGTTCAATGGTTACGTCAAGCGTGGGAGATGTCGGCAAATTCTAGAACCCAGTTTTCTTGCAAACCTTGCTCTACTTTTTATTGTTCTTGACAGCTGACCTTAAAATACTATCTTATTATATGTTATTTATTAAATAAAACAAGCCATTATTGCATTTGAGGTATTTTACAACAATTGTATCGGTTTTGCTTAATTGTTACAAAAGTACCATTATTGAATCTTATAATGCACTTTACAATTATTTTTTATTCCTCTTTTTACGATCCCGAAAAAATGTACTACTTCAGGTACATAACATATTATTTGTCTTTTTTATAAGTAAATATAATTATCTACACTCGCAAAGAACGATTTTTATACCTTTTAATTTTATTTAAATAGCTGTAGTTCTTTTAAAGGGGACTACAGAAGAATTGGGTTCCCCTTGGCAAATTTGGCTAAAATATTGGCTATATTTACTAAAACACAAAGGTAATCCATTAAAACATTGTATTTATTGCTTTTACTGGGACTTTAATTAATTCACAGTGCGCCATCGTAATAGAATAATATACTCTTACTTAAAGAAAACTACTTGAAAACTGGACATTTATATTTATCGGCAATTTATCCCTTAACAGTTTACAAATGAAATAACGAATACAACTCCAAATTATTAAAAATCAGCCATAGTGAACCATTAATGGTTTGTTATATCTAAATATTTTAAGCATTGTGCATTTTAATATCTAAGGAAAGAGTGACACAAGGAGAGTTGGATGCAAATAAAATATTAATCATAATATAGAGAAAGATTGTTTGTACACAGTGAGATCAGGAGAAAAAGTTAGGTGACCATACTCAAACCATTATCGCCAAGTTGGCGGGGGAACCCAATTCTTCAGCCAACCCTTTTAAAGTTTTCAATTATTTCTTTTCTATGGGATATTAATGTAATTTTTATATGATCCCAAAATTGGAGATAACTGGTATCCACATACTCTGGACCGGAATGATTCAAAACCTCCGAGACCCTCGCCTAAACCGGAGAAATGTAAGTAAACAGTTTTAAAAAGATTTCATTTGTTTAACGACTTCAGAAGTTTCGCCCAGTTTCAATTACATGATATCTAAATGGTAAAATTAATGTAATATTTTTATGCTCAAGCTTTCAAATCAGTTTCCCCGGATACACAGGTTCGATGAAATGCGAAAGTAAATATTTACATTAAAGTTATGGATAAGAATGAGTTTGAATAGTTTCTGGGGAGTTCTGAAATGAAGACGTTACTTGCAGGAGTTGTTTGGTTTAATGTAGAATATGCAATCTGCAAATGTGTTGGACCCAGATAGATGTGCATGCGCCCAGCGAAATGCGTTTGTCAACTCAGACCCGTATTTGTCGTGGGAGATGGAATTAGGCGGAGAGCTACAAAGGATTCAAGATAATATTAAGGAAAAGGGGGAATTAATGTTATTAACTTGTATATAATGACATCAATTGTCTCAACATTACCAGTAGACATGGAGTAGCTCTCAACCATGAATTATTCACCAAAAGAACATTTATATACCATAAGTTTTAATTAAAAGATTTTATTTTATATCTACCATAGTTTTTTATTAAACTATCATCAAAAGGTATATACTTGCAAGTTTTAACATAAACATTATTCTAACAATGTTATATTTAAATGAATTTGCTTTTGAATTAATCCAAAGTCTAGCAGCTTAAAGAACATTTATGTGGAATAAGTTATACTAAGATTTTACTTTATATCTATCATAATTTTTATTAAACTATCATCAATGAGAGATATATTTGCAAATTTTAACATAAATATTTTTCTAACAATATTATATTTAAATGAATTTGCTTTTGAATTAATCCAAAGTCTAGCAGCTTAAAGAACATTTATGTGCCATAAGTTTTAGTAAGATTTCATTTTATATCTGCCTTACTTTTTAATAAACTATAAAAAAGAGGAATATACTTGCAAGTTTTAACATAAATATTCTTCTAAAAATATTATATTTAAATGAATTTGCTTTTGAATTGATCCAAAGTCTAGCAGCTTAAAGAACATTTATGTGCGTTAAGTTTTAGTAAGATTTTATTTTTTATCTACTATAGTTTTCATTAAACTGTCATCAAATACAAGTATACTTGCAAGTTTCAACAAATATTCTTCTAAAAATATTATATTTAAATGAATTTGCTTTTGAATTGCTTCAAAGTCCAGCAGCTTAAAGAACATTTATGTGCCATAAGTTTTAATAATAAGATTTTATTTTATATCTACCATAATTTTTATTAAACTATCATCAAAGAGAGATATACATACTTGCAAGTTTTAACATAAATAGTCTTCTAAAATATTATATTTAAATGAATTTGCTTTTGAATTGATCCAAAGTCTAGCAACTTAAAGAACATTTATGTGCCATAAGTTTTAGTAAGATTTCATTTAATATCTACCATAATTTTTAATAAACTATAAAAAGAGGAATATACTTGCAAGTTTTAACATGAATATTCTTCTAAAAATATTATATTTAAATGAATTTGCTTTTGAATTGTCTTAAAGTCTAGCAGATTGGAGCTATTAATACAAAACTATATGTAAGTTTTGTTAAAATAAAAGAATATTAATGAAGGTGAATTTGTTGTTGTTTAAATCGTGTTTAAATATTATAAAAGTTTATTAGATTTTCTGTTGGTATAAACTCGTCTCTATTAAGTGTTGATATCCCCATTTTCACAATGGAAAAACTTTAACAAGGCTAAATTGGACATTTAAGAATTTTACTTCTCTCACTCTCTCAATTACATTTGTAAAGCTGTCTTGGATATATAATTAAGATCAGCAATAAAATTTATCGTCATCTTCACACTCCTTTTAGAAGATTACATCAATTTCGTATGCGATGAATTAATGATATAAATGACTTAAATAGCAGAAACCTGATTAGTAAGTTCCATTTTTCACTAAACAGATGTGGTTTCCTTCCAAATACAATCAAAGATTATTTGCAGAAGCACGCTACATCCAATTTCATTTAAATACGTGACGTACTGTACGGTATGAAGAATTTATGCTGATAATTATAAGAGGATGTTCCTTACCCTTAATCCAAAACATGAAGTTTATCGAAATTGGCTTATTTAGAGGGAGTTTCTAATCATTATTACCATGGCTCATTACCTTATAGTTTCATTAACAGGCTTACTTCATCTCCGGGTATTAGTTAAACGGCTCTATGCACCTTAAGCAGCGTTCAGTTCGGTTTCATTAAGTAGTGATGGATAGATATGCCCGATTTTAAGAAGTCTAGACGCCATTCCTGATCTAACTTCTAATTATTTGTGAAAAATATTGCAGTCGTTTATGTAAGCCGTAGGCTTTTGCTCTATCTTAGAAATGAAAACGTATTGCCATGTAAAACTCTCTGCATTTAGTGCCCTGCATTTAGTATCGTGATTGTATGTTTTGACATTGTCTTCATTACGGTGACATAGATACAAATTTGAAATTAGTTATAATGATAACTTTGAGTCTTAGACATTTTATTTTATTTCACTCACGTTTTGATGAAAGTAAATTAGTTTTAAACACTATAATTTGTTAGTCTAGATAATACGCTATTAAAGAGTATATTTAAAGGGATATTTGTCATTAAATTTTAAAATAAAGTGAATTAATCTCATTAAAATTTTCCATAAAAGCAAATAACATTGTCAAAGATTTAACATTTATAATTGTTTTTTTAAATTTTTCAACTGTTTTTCGTGATACACAATTTTTATTACAACCTTTCAAAATGTTTACCAAATTTAAATATTCATTAAATCAAGTATGAGTATCTGCATTAAATGTAAACTTAAGTTATTAAATTTAATTCAAAGAGAAAAAAAACTCGACATTTTATTAAACATTCAACGTACAAACATACTTACGTTCAACGTACAAAAATTTCATATAAATTATCTGTTAAATCTATCGACATAATAATATCCGAAAGATATTCAAAAGATGATTTTCAGTAATAATAAGTCAAAACTTGGAGAAAGAAATGAAAATTAATGCACAAGGACCATTAAAAAGTTTTAATTTTTTTAAATGTAATGATTTTTTTAAAAAGAACATAATATTTGGAAGTATTATTTATTGAATGATATTTCAATATATACGTATACAAACTAATTAGCATTTGCAAACTTAAGCTGATCATAATTCTAAGTTAATAATTTACAAAAACGTTTTGCAACATCCACTGTTCACTTAAGTAAAATAGTATAGTTAATTATAAAACGGTGAGAATATTTTTAATAGATATTTTAAAAACAATCTTAAAAATAATGTTAACAATAATTAGTTTTACTTCCACTCTAGAAAAAAAAGTAATTTTTGCATAACATTTCACTGCATCATAACTTAATAATCCGAATTTACAATCAAAATTGAGAGCTAAATTAGTAAGAAAAACAGTACATCAAAGTTGTGAAATTTACAATTTATTATAAAAGTTCATGTTTCATATCATTTTAATAGTTTATATTGGTAGTATAATACTAAATTTTAATAAAAAAAGAGACCAAAACTTCTTTTATAGGCAATTATAATTTTTATAAACTATTCGTGTATTTTTAAAAGTAAGCATTCAAGACCATATTCTGATAATATATTTTTAAACTGTGTATAAAAATACTATGTCAAAAATTAAATTTAGACATACTTCACTATTTTACTGTGGCTGTTTAATATTTAAAAGAAACGTTTTCTGCGAAAACACAAATCTTTGTCAATATTGAAAATTGTTAGAAAAGTATAGAAGTTATAAGGTTAAAAAAAATTATTCTTTATATATTCAAAAGTTATTTATAAATTTATTTTTCTAATTTTACATTTGCATTGAGTTTTGTTTTGTTAATATGTATTCATTTTATTCAATTCAACATTTAAAGCAAATTTTATCCTACCATAAAGTCACATATATTGAACACAAGAAAATATGCGTAAAACTATAATTTGCATTTTTAATAGTATCGAAAAGATCTGATAGAATTGGCATAAGAAAAATTACCGGTAAATAAAATACACTCAATCAATGTTGCTTGATAATGAGTTAATAATTTATAATATATGCTACGGATATGTTATCTAGTTTTCTAATCAGCTAGGTGTATTATCTACTTTTCTAATCATAAACAACTTTGGTGTAAAACAAAAGTAGCTGAAACAACAGAAAAACTTCATAAAACAATCCTCCACGTATTGTATGTGAAGTTGGCCCATTCCTTTTGGCTAGACCCAGGCAGTGTAAAACTGAAACTCAATCAATCATATTTGTTTTTTGTTTTTTTTAATGAAAATTTATCTTTAACGAAAAATTACCTTTACCAAACATATATTCATTGCATTCATTTTCTTCAATTCAATATTTAAAGCAAATTTTATCCTTGTATGTAAAGTCACATATATTGAACACAAAAAATACGTATAGAAAGACTATTTGCATTTTTAAAACTACTAAAAAGAGCTGATAAAATTGGTATCAAAAGATTGCCGGTAAATAAAATACACTCAAGCACGGTTGCTTGATAATGAGTTAATTTTTTATAATATATGCTACGGATATATTATCTAGTTTTCTAATCAGCTAGGTGTATTATCTACTTTTCTAATCATAAACAACTTTGGTGTAAAACAAAAGTAGCTGAAACAACAGAAAAACTTCATAAAACAATCCTCCACATATTGTATGTGAAGTTGGCCCATTCCTTTTGGCTAGACCCAGGCAGTGTAAAACTGAAACTCAATCAATCATATTTGTTTTTTGTTTTTTTTAATGAAAATTTATCTTTAACGAAAAATTACCTTTACCAAACATATATTCATTGCATTCATTTTCTTCAATTCAATATTTAAAGCAAATTTTATCCTTGTATGTAAAGTCACATATATTGAACACAAAAAATACGTATAGAAAGACTATTTGCATTTTTAAAACTACTAAAAAGAGCTGATAAAATTGGTATCAAAAGATTGCCGGTAAATAAAATACACTCAAGCACGGTTGCTTGATAATGAGTTAATTTTTTATAATATATGCTACGGATATATTATCTAGTTTTCTAATCATAAACAACTTTGATGTAAAACAAAAATAGATGAAACCCCGCAAAAACTTCATGAAACAATCCTCCCCATATTGTATGTGAAGTTGACACTCTTCTTTTGGTTAGACCCAAGGAGCATAAAAATGAAACTAAATCAATCGTAATTTTTTTTTTTTGGAATAAAAATTTATCTTTAATGAAAAATTATCTTTACCAAATTACTAAAATATTTTAAGAACTACATAAATGAGGCTTGGTAATTAAATTAAATGATAATATAGATAATTTTAATATTTATCTACCTTAGTTATCACATACGGAATCTTCCCTTTGTTAAACATTCTTAGCTGCAACAAATTAGAAAAATTCTATGAATATTATCTAACCAAACAAATACTTTAAAGCATGCAATACCCATAGCTTCACCTCTCGTAACATCCATATTTAAGCAGAAGAATGTGATATCCAAGTTAAAATAAATATCTAGGATTGAAAACTGAAATTAAATCAATCGTAATTTTTTTTTTTTGGGGGGGGGTGAAAATTTATCTTTAATGAAAAAAATTATCTTTACCAAACTACTAAAATATGTTTAAGAACTATATAAATGAAGCTTGGTAATTAAATTCAATGATTATATAGATAATTTTAATATTTATCTACCTTAGTTATCACATAAGGAATCTTCCCTTTGTTAAACATTCTTAGCTGCAACAAATTAGAAAAATTCTATGAATATTATCTAACCAAACAAATACTTTAAAGCATGCAATACCCATAGCTTCACCTCTCGTAACATCCATATTTAAGCAGAAGAATGTGATACCCATGTTAAAATAAATATCTAGGATTGAAAACTGAAGCTAAATCAATCGTAATCTTTTTTTGGGGGATGCAAATTTATCTTTAATGAAAAAAATCATCTTTACCAAACTACTAAAATATGTTTAAGAACTATATAAATGAAGCTTAGTAATGAAATTTAGTGATTATATAGATAATTTTAATATTTATTTGCCTTAGTTATTTATCACATAAGGAATCTTCCCTTTGTTAAACATTCTTAGCTGCAACAAGTTAGAAAAATTTTATGAATCTTATCTAACCAAACAAATACTTTAAGGCATGCAATACCCATAGCTTCACCTCTCGTAACATCCATATTTAAGCAGAAGAATGTGATATCCAAGTTAAAATAAATATCTAGGAGGGAGAACTGTATTTCCTGAGAGTTTTAGAAAAGGAGAATGGTTTACCCCGCCTTACCATTTCTAAAGGCTTCATCCGAGGCAATACTTCTCTCATCCCAGGTATTTCCCTGCATCTCAAATAAAAGCCACTTGCCGGAGTCTTCACGCTTTCCAAATCACGCGATTTTCATGCATTTTTAAATCCAGCTTGGCCTTTATGCATTTTTGAAAAGATACCGGGAGAAGGATGTAAACGTTTCCTTCTTTTTATTGTTGCATTTGATTTGATGTGAATTGGAAGCAGCAGAAAAATGCCTCTCCCCCAAAACGCGTCGTATCAGAGCTCTGGATTAAAATTCATGCATATGCATGAAGACAAAATATTTGCTTATCCGCATGCATATAGTTTTACGAATATTAAGTGTAATTTTTGCCTCAGCTCGCCGCGTGATTTTTACATCGCTCTCTGCCTTTCGAAATTACGCTGATCTTAAATTCAGATTTTACGTTTTTAAAAGCATTTATTCGGAAAAGGGGGAAAGGTTTTGTGCATTGCATTATGGTTCTTTTTATGATATGATAGATGTGTTTCTGAAATTGTATCATTTGATACCTGAACGCTTATTGAATTTCGAGTTTCAAAATGATACATTTCGTCTAATCAGAAATACGATATTCCGAGAGAAATGCAATACGATGAAGAATCGTAATTTAATGCGTTTCTTCCTTTTTAAAAAAATACAAATATTTGTCATAATATATTTCGTCGTAATATATTACGATTTAAATTGATGTTTTTAATCATTTCTGAAAAACTTTACTTGTTTTTGTTTTGAAAGAAAATATTCTTTTGTCCTAGTTTGCAAAATTTCCATCCAATTTAAAATTGATAAATGAGTTCAAGAGAAAAATAATTTATAAATATTTATCACCTTTTATAAAGGATTAAAAATATCGGTTCTTAGAGAATTTTAGGAAAATATTATGAGTAAGTATTTGAACATTTATTTCGGTAAAGTATGAGAAAAGTTTTACTATACAAAAAATTTATTTTTACCATTATCTTGTACTTCTGTACAAAAAAAATTTAATAAAATTTTTATTTAAATACTGATTATATAATCACTGAAAAATAACATTAAATCTGTTGTTAATATTAGAATATATATATATGTTATTACCATATAAATTTTAATAGATGGTTAATAGTGATCAATGGTCAAGAGGAAGTCAATAACTAATAATTTATGTTAGTAAAGTATGGGAAACGTTTTGCTGTGTTATTTTTGCCAATATCTTATACATCTGTATGAAAACATTTAATAAAATGTGCATTTAAATACGGATTATATAAACACTGAAAATTAACATTAAAACTGTTTTTAATATTAGAATATATAAATATTACTACCATATAAATTTTTATAGATAGTCAACAATGATCAACGGTCAATAGAAAGTAAATAACTAATCATTTATTTCAGTAAAGTATGGGAAATGCTTTGCTGTGTTATTTTTACCAATATCTTATACATTTGTAAGAAAACATTTAATAAAAATAAACATTTAAGTATTGATTATATAATCTACTAAGAATAATATTAAAGCTGTTTTTAATATTAGAATGTATACATTTTATCCCCATATAAATACCAGATAAAATTAATTGTATGATTAATAATGATCAACTGGTAATGGGAAGTTCATAACCCAATACGTTCTAGAGATTGATGGTCATCAAATATTACACTATTACTTGAATCTCAGGAAATTTATGTAATTTATACCTTAATCATAACCATCATATTAATTAAATAAATAAAAGTCACTGCAATAGTGCATTTCATACCAGTAAAGAAACATAAAGTTTATACATTTACGATACTTTTACGATATATCGTAATAGTATCGATACTATTACGATATTACGATTTTTTTACGATTGATTATATCATTTATAGTTTGAATTTATACGTGAATAAAAAAAATTATATAATTCTAAATGCAATTATAAACTGGATATTGCTTACTGTTCTTGAAATGTAATATTTTCAGTAAGGGATATATATTAAGTAATAAATAACCACTGTCTATAAGAAAAATTTAATGAGAATCAGCCTTTTCATATTAAGTAGAACCATGACATTAGAAAGTTTTTTTTCGATCATTTGAAATTAAAATATAGAGGGATTTTACCATTCGCTCAGAACAGATCACAATCCCTAACATAGTTTTTACCTCAAAAAACTGCTTGAAAATTAAAACAGATTACAGTCACAAACATTGTTTTATTTCCTCTAAAAACTGCTTAAATATTAGAAAGAGGTAAGATAAAAATATTTAAGCATACATTTTAAGAAGGTGGACTTTTTTTAACCATGTAAAAAAGAAGTGTGTGTGCGATAGGGGGTGGAGTGGCATTTCAATGGTTGATTTGGAACGCCATTGTCTGTTATTTTCTTTCAGACATAAAGTGTGTGTGTGTGCATCATAGCAGTTTGACTCATGTATTATAAGAAAAATGTAATTAGAATAAGCCTTCTTCATATTAAGTAGAACCATGACATCCAAAAGTTTTTTTCAATCATTTGAAATTAAAATATAGAGGGATTTTACCATTCGCTCAGAACAGATCACAATCGCTAATATGTTTTTTACCTCTAAAAACTGCTGGAAAATTAGAACAGATTACAATTACCAACATGGTTTTTATTACATCTAAAAACTGTTTGAAAATTAGAAAGAGGGAAGATAAAAATATTTAAGCATACAGTTTCAGAAGGTAGAATTTTTTAACCCGGTGAAAAAAGTATGTGTGATAGGGTGCGGTGACATTTCAGTGGTTTGGTTTGAAACGCCACTGTCTGTTATTTTCTTTCAGACATAAAGTGGGGGGGGGTAGTATAACAGCTTGACTCATGTAATATAACAATTCAGATAACATTTAACACCTGTCATTGATCTACTGGTTGACTGACAATATCGCAACTGTGGCATTCCATCCACGGAAGAGGTCAAGGGTGCAAAGAAATTGAACTTGATTGGTTAATATTAGGTATAAGAATTTGTTAGAGTGAATTAAGCAATGACTTTTTTTCACGAAAAAGTTTTTTTTGCAGTTGTTATTATAGCAGAACATTCGATATTAAACTGTTGGTAATTTTACTATTTGTCCAGCTCATTATCATGGGTACTATTTTTATTTCTAAACTCTACTTTATTGAACATAGTACTAGTAATTTTAAGTATGGAAATACTTAAAATTATCATTATAACAGCCATTTTTCGATGCATCATAAAATGTTCTGCTTATTTTAAAATAAACTTTTTTGCAGCATTTCAATAAACAATCTAACTTTGAAAAAAAAATTAGTTTTACCACTTTAAGTAGAAAAATATTTTAAATGGCATAGAAAATATTCACTAAATGAAAAAAAAAAATGAAATTTTTTTATCTTATCTGAAAGATGACTTTTGGAATTCATATATAGAAGCTAAATTTTTATATCGAATTGAAGCAAAATATCTGTTTTAGACTATAAGTTTAATTCTGTTACTATTAAATGACATTTTAAAACTGAAAATTAAATCTGTTAGAAATGGAAAAGTGTAATAAAAACACTCTAACTGTGGACAAAAAATTAGTTTTACCACTTTAAGTAGAAAAATATTTTAAATGGCATAGAAAATATTCACTAAATGAATAAGATGAAATTTTTTTATCTTATCTGAAAGATAACTTTTGGAATACATATAAAGAAACTAAATTTTTATATCGAATTGAAGCAAAATATCTGTTTTAGACTCTAAGGTTAATTTCGTTAATATTATATGACATTTTAAAACGGAAAATTAAATCTGTTAGGAAATGGCAAACTGTAGTAAAAAATAGCACTTATGCTGTATAAAAATTTTGCCTTTTTCATTCATTAGTCAAATTTAAATATCTTTAACTCTCTTCATTTGCACAAATTAATAGTAAAATTATTCTACTTTATCTAATGGAAAAGTTTCATCCTAAATTCACAAAGCAGCTGCATTCTGCTGAACAACCAAGTACACTTTTTGGGTCTTCTGCTTGATCTCTGCTTCAAAATTACTAAGACCCACTTAAGCAAAATGCCGTACTTTCACCCTTGAGGTGCTCATTAAAGGGAAAAGGGAACTCCCTTTGTCTTAATACTAGTAGTGCATGATTCAGTCGTGCTGGATTTGACCAATTAGCATAATAAACAACAATAGCAATATACTTTATGCATATAATACAAATATGTACGTAAACTATATGCATCGTTTTCGACTTCAAGAAGAATATACCAATTTGTCTTTTTCATCAATCATATACTTTTTTACCTTTCAGTTATTATATAGTGCTATATACTTGGATGTACCCTTAAATATACACATTTTTTCTTACATGAATGTAGTATTAAAGCTATTTTGTATTTCATAAATCACTGGCGTCTTCCCAGAGAAATAAGAAATTTTGTAACTAAAGACCTACAGTATCGCTTCGATCGTGCAAATCGTTGCTCATTTTCACTCTCATTAACTTAGAGTAATTAAGAACTTGTTTGCCTATTGAAAAGAGAACAAAAAATATAGAGACCTGTTTTCATCACGCTTATTTGGTTTTAGCGCACGAAATGCTTCATCATCTTCTTTTAGCAATTACTCTCATCCAGCTTATTTATTTATTACAAGTTTCCATTAAACTTTTGCGCCAGCTCAACTATTTTTTTAATCCCTTCTCAAGCTTTTCTCTCACTCAATTTTTATTTTTAGGGCCGCATCCGATGATCAATTTCGGCGTGTTCCACTCCAAAGAATAATAAATGCGTGGGAAAAAGTCGCGAGGAAAAATAGTTTTCAAAACCGAATTAATCAAGATTTCTACTTAACACCTGGCAACGGAAGATATCACTCCCGGAAAATCCGCGGCGCATCCATTAAAACACAAAAACCACTCAACCCAACTGGAGAGCGTCAGGCCGCCACCGTTGTTTTGTTGCCAACAGATGTTTCGAAACAACCGCAACAAAATTCCCCCGGAAAACTCATAATAAATGTTTGCTTTACACTATTTGCACCATCGAACGAGAGATTCTGCACTGTTGCACTTTAACCGAAAACCGCGGGCATTTAAGAGAAAAAGATCGAAAAAACGTCAAGAGTGAATTATGAGTGCAATTTACGTTTTCGCCCTTACGCTGGGGAAAAATTTTTACGGGCTTTAGACAGGGATAAGTAATCGCAGCGTCGAATTTAATAGCATTCAAATGCGCGTCGTATGGTAAACTTTTGTTGTTTTCTTAGTTCATTAGTCCGAGCCCCCCCCCATACCTTTAACGATTCTAATTTGTAGCGGATTCATCACGGAAGAGAGCCCTGTTCGGAAGTTATTGCAATCGAAACTCAGCCTGAAGGTCAATTTATCTCCGTGTCATCCTTTGGGTTCTGGAACAAGGGGAAGATCAGGCCTCCCGAAGATTATACAGATCGGAGAAAATTCGCTGTCATTAATATCTATTGGTCATGCGAGGGAATTCATATTCAGCTCCCGTTCTTTCCTAAAAAGGTTTATGGAAATAAATAATTACCCTCAATTTAATGAGCAGAAATCGGATAAACAAATGCCTACGATAAGGAGAGAAATAACTGAAAATATCACTTTTATCAGCTTACACGCCGTGGACTATAAATTTTCCGCTGAATTGCCTCTAATGAGCAGAGGAAGAAGACACTAAAATCTAGATAAGACATATCGAAACGTACCCAGAATATGACATTTTCCACGAGTAAGGAATTCTAAGAGTAGATAACGAAAGTAAATGAGAAATTTGCGATTCATTCTTCAGGCTAGTAGGAAGGACGGATATGAAATGATAACACAAAGGCTGCCTTAATTTTTAGGCGGCAATATTGTTTCATATAAAAGCAATAAAAACTTCAGATGGAAGTATTACTTTGCATTGTACTTTTACTCCGAATTGCTTTCCTGAATGCGATATAAGGCAGATATCATTGTGTATTTGATCACGTAATAAATTTTTATTATTAAATGGTCAATTTTACAGCAGTATCATTTTATCATTGAAAGTTAAAATTACAGTTTTCTGCAATTGCTTGAAAATATTTACTGGGGTTTACTGAGATAATGACAAATATAATATTTATAATAAGGTTTAAAATAAAAATGAAGATAATTTAAATAACATTTTTTTTACTAATATTTAAATGGGACTTTCTTAACCGCATATTAAATACTTTATTATGGAAGTCTAAAGTATCAAAATATCCTATTTTTCTACATCGTATTTCTTTACTTTTATTAACGTTAAAGGATTAAAAATTTTCAACAATATTCAATTTGATTTTATCATTTATATATTTCAATTTACAGTGTAATACTTTCGCTTCTGTTTACTTTATAAGTAAACTATAATTTTTCAAAAGCATTTTATGACCAAATTTCTGATACACATAATTATATTAAGGTTTCATAGAGTATAAAACAAACTATTGTAAGACATGCTCTAAATTAACATTGCTAATTATAAAGACAGCTGAACTTTTAAAGTCAGAAATATCAACTATATTGAATTGTTATTTAACCGGGTCTTCTTTAAATATATCGTCTGGTACGGTTAATTTAATTTCCGTTTTAAAGAGTAATGATCGGCAAAATTATGATTTTTCATCAAGTTGCTGCTGTTGTTGTTTTTCATGCCACTTGACCAAACCAAGAAAGATTAAGCCTGCAGGCTCTCGTGTTATGCCAAGGGGTGTGCCTTTCGCTTTAAGGAGCACCATTAAGGTGAAAGAAAGACTTCGCTCAAGTAGATCCTCGTAATTTTGTAACAGGGACCAAGCAGAAGACCCACAGACTTGGCCTGCCACTGCCAGAGGTATTGATTGAGAACTTGGAGGACATTGTGACCACGAATATATTTTAAGTGCCCCAATCACCTTTAAAGAACATTTCATGAAGTTTCAAAGTAAATATAAAGTATGTAATACATAGTATGTTTAAAATCAAATTTAAGACAAACAAATTCAATTTAAAAAACTAAATTTTCTTAAAAATTAATTTTAAGCTTTATAAACATTTTCAAAACATTACTGACAAATATAATATATTCTTAAAGAACAATAAAGCAAATGAGGAACACGAATTAATGTAAAATTCAGAACCTATGACACAGATAAATGACGTCACAGCAATGCGATATAAAAATTTATCTACGTTTATTTAGTTTTTTTTATATTTTTAGAATAAACTACTCCTTAAATATAAATGAAAGTGATAATTGTGAGATTTAAATGCTCTTTATACATAAATATAAAAAATGGCAGTTTTCCTGTACCATTTTTTATTGATATCAAATCTTTTGTACAGATAATATCTATATTCGACTTTTCTACTCATGTACAACTAATAAAAATATATTGCTGATTAGAAACATTAGAAAAGTTTTCAAATCATTATTGACAAATATAATATAATCTTGAGGAATAATCAGATAAGTGAGGCACATGGAGATATAAAATTCAGAACCAATGACCCAGATAAATGACGTCACAGCAGTGAGATATAAAAATGTATCTACCTTTATTTAGTTTTTATATATTTTTCAAATAAACTACTCCTTAAAAATAAATGAAAGTGATAATTGTGATATTTAAATGTCATTTTAAGATAAGAACAGAAAATGGCAATTTTCCAATATCAATTTTTATTCATATCAAATCTTTTGTACGGTTAATATCTATATTCGACTTTTCTACTCATATACAACTAATAAAATTATATTGCTGATTATAACTGCCATCTGAACAGTTCCAGATGCAATATCTGTTCTGCTAATATCCGGTTGTATATATTTATCGTAATTGCAAATAGAATATATTGGTATGAAATATAAACTAAATGCAAACGCACCTGCCAGTGATACCAAATATTATTGGTCCGACATCCTATAATTCTATAAAAGATTTGCCACAACTTGGCCTAAAGGCATATAAAACATATAGGAAATATATTTCTCAGGATTTGGTTATCTGGTTTGGTTCGAAGAGTTACCTACTCTTCGAAAGTAAGAAAGTTTTGTTATTCTAATTCTTCCTAAGATGTAGTTCCGGTGCATTTGTTTATAGATAAAGTTCCTAGAAGTTGTGCAGCGTAAGAAGAAATGTCGATTAAATAACTATAGGAATGGAATATTTGCATTTGGTTTAACAACAATAATAAATATCTCAGAATTAAGTTGCTTTAACCCATATTGGACCTCTGTCCTATAAATAGGACAGCAAATAAAATTCCATTTAATAATAAAGTTATAAATATTTTCTGAGTGGATTTTATTTTAACACCTTTAAAATTAACACACTTCAGCATAATAACAAAAAAACTGAAAAATCAAATTATATTGTAATGTAAAATTTATTTTCAGCAAACCCTTAAAATTTGTCATTTTTTAATCATTAATTTTATATTCATTATTTTTTTCCAAACATTGTGTAGGTTACTTTTAGTTTAAAAACAGAGCTAATAATGTAGCTGAAAGTTTTTGTTCCAAAATATATTTTACACGTGTATCTTGTAAGTATAAGAAAGGTCCTAAAATTAGGACGACGGTCCAATCCCGACTATTTTTTAACGAATTCAATATTGCATTCATAGCACACACTCTTTTCTTATCTTTCAATGAAAACCAGTTCAAAGACCTGTTCACACACCTGGACAACAAGGGGTAAATAGATGTCTATTCTGTTCAAGAAAACTGAAGATTGCAAAATATTCTATTCTCCTTTACCAAAGATGCCAGTTCAAGAACTACAAGAGAAAACCAACAACAGTGTGCTTAAAATGTAATGTTGGACTTTGTTTTGACTCTTTCTCCAAATTTCACCTATGATTCAGCCTAATGTAATTAATGTAAGTGATATCTGTTAAGTTTTAGTAGTGTATTGGACCGTTGTCCTATTTATAGGACAGCTAATTACTTAAAAAAATAAAAATATTTTTTCAAAATTTTGGTTTTATATGCTTAGTTACACCATATTAATGATATGGATGAAGTTTTAATAACTTACAGAAATATT
>CM063506.1:60412444-60462444 GCA_032207245.1 Pardosa pseudoannulata | reverse complement strand
AAATTCGATTGTATTGTGTAGGAAATATGTTAATATAAAGGTTTTAATGTAAGGAATTCGTTACATATTGCTTAATTCCATTAAATTTGATTACTGTGGTATAATGTAGGAGGTTTATTAACCGTCGTATATTTCGAGGTCTTAAATGCGAATTAGGGAAAATTGATTTTCTCAGAAATTATATCAATTAATTAGACTCACTTAGTGATATTATGGTACAGCATTATATATTTTCAAGCTACGGAGTGCTACCCTATTGCGCTTGAAATATGCAACAGGCGACTTCTGCATCATAATGATGTCAGAAAATGCCAGAGAGGGGAATTTATGGTGGCAAATTCCCGTCTCTGGCTACTTCTGATGTCATTATGATACAACAGTTATAAAGTTAATTTGAAATTCGATTGTATTGTGTTGGAAATACGTTATTGTAAAGTATTTAATGTAAAGAAATCGTTACATATTACTTAAATCCATTAAACTTGATTACTGTGGCATAATCTAGGAGGTTTATTAACCGTCATGTATTTTGGAGTCTTAAATGCTAATTGTGGAAAATTGATTTTCTTACCATTATATCAATTAATCAGACTCACTGAGTGATATCATGGTACAACATTATATATTTTTTGAAATTATGGTCGGAATATTACCCTGTTGCGCTTGAAATATGCAACAGGCAACGTCTGCTTCATAATGACGTCAGGAAATGCCAGAGAGGGGAATTTATGGTAGCAGATTCTCGTCTCTGGCAACTTCTAATGCCTTTATGACTCAAAAGTTGCTTCTGACATATTTCGACAGCATTTTGGTAGCACCTACAGTCTGTTACTTGAACAAAAGTAGATAAAAAACCAATTTTAAACAACTATACCATCCCGCAATTTAAACTCAATGTAGAATATTTAGCTGTATTGTGAATGGTTAATTGACATAACCACGATCAACATTTTTACCACAGAAAGACTAATATCTACTAGCATCCACGGTTTTAAACCAACTTCAAACTGTGCCAACCGTCCTTTGTAAGAAAGACTTAGCAGAATTGAAAACCTTAATTAATCAGGCACGAAGAAGGTACAAGTGTCCTGAAGAGTAAATAGTAGATATTAGATATTAAACGCTAGTGTTCTTTTGAAAATATGTTTCATGATGACTGAATTCCTATTTTTATAGTAGAAATAAAATTGATAAAATACCTGAAATGAATCTAATTCCCACTCTCAGTCTATGGCTATATTTAATGACATTTAAAATTACATTACACAGGAAGCTATTAGTTCTATACTTTAAATTGGTGATACATAATACGCTGACAAGATGGATGTAAATATTATTCCCGTAATAATGTAAATACAGTGAAATTCGGGGCAAAGAGGGATTCTCTAAATTTACTTATGCCTCATTCTGCCTCCACTATTGGAATGACAAATGCGATTTAGGTTCACAAACCGCAACTTTATTGACTTTGCGGGTTTGTGGTAGCAATCGCCCGTTTCAAACACAATCGTCGTTTATTTTTTTTTCTCTTACCCTTTTGTAAGACTGAAAACTTAAAAGGAGGGATGGTAAATCTCCCCAAGGAATAATTTCTCCATGATTCAAAGAGGAAAGTACGAACTGAATGTGACGTTTTGATATATCATTTAACAGGCCTAAAATGCGCTTCGCCATTGAGGGTGCTTTATACTGATGACACTTTTTAGAAACGCTGGTGGTTTTGCTTTTTAGAAGGGGGTGGGGGTCATAAATTTCTTTGTGGAGGTTTGCCAATATTGGGTACGAACAAAAAAGATTGTTGGGAGAGTTCGTCTCGGATTTTTTGTTCTTTGTTTATTTACAGTAGATTTGGAAAATTTATAAAAAATGAGGCAAGCGTTTTAGGGAGAGGCAGCATATTGTTTGTAAGTGAGTAAATCCATTATTTTTTCTTGAAAAAAAAATATATGATCCCTTAGTGATCATCAGTAAAATTGGGACAAAACGAATGATAAGTAAATATATAATGTATCTTTAAGATTGATTTTTGCGGGATGGTTTTATAATTTTATAGTTAGGAAAAGCCTATAAAATTTTTTTTTGTTTCTAACAAAAGTAAATTGAGATATTTCAATGAAATAATTTATATTATTGCTCAAATCTAACCTATATAGCTTTAAAGTATACTATATATCAATATTAATTATTATATCAATATATGTATATATATTATATATATATATATATATATATATATATATATATATATTATATATAAATATATAATATATATAATATATATATTTAATATATATATATATTTATATATAATATATATATATATATATTATAAATATTTATTTTATATATATATATATATATATTATATATTATATATATATATATATATATAAATATATATAAATACAATATTTTATATATAATATATAAATATATACTTCCATACTTCCATTTAATGAAGAAAAATTTTAATTATTATTCCAAATAAATCAAGTAATTCTAGTAATCCAAGTGATAATATGAGAGAACTATTTCTGCACCAAATAAAATAAAATACTTCAATCTCAAGTAATCTTCTACATGGGAGAGCTTTATTAGAGTAATTTTAAAATTATATACATTATTTTATTAGTAGTAATACATATTCCAATTTAAGCTTGTGGTGCTGCCACGGCTAATATCATTTTTGTAAAAGAAGACAAACTTTTCATACATGCATCGCTCACAGAGCCAAACTCAACATACAAACAAATCGGAATTGCAACAAGCAGAACGTTGGGGCTTCATGAAAAAGTTTGCGGTTACGGCGAAAAAAGAAACATTTAATTTAGACATGGTGGTGAAGTGCTATACTTTAATTATAATAAGATTAACTTATTTTATAGTATATGGAATAAAAATGCTTCATGGACTGAGCTTCGTTGAAAACAGAAATTCATAAATTTCTTTTAGTTGAGCAATTTCATTTAAAATTCCAAAATATTCCACGTATCATACTTAAACTGCCAAGGTAAAGCCTGCTAAGTTTTGATAGGAATTTCCTTTAAAAATCATTATACAACTGTAAAAAACTATCAACAGATTTTACTATTACATTTAGTAATTGAAATTAAGCTTTTTCAAATAATCCTACGGGATATACAATTATGTTTTTGGTGAATGGCAACAGAAAGATGAAACCATTTTTCTCTGAGAGCAATTAATTTTGTATCTACTTCTGTTCTTTTCAAAACCAATGAGAAAAGATACAAAAGTTTATTTATGAGTTTCATTTAATATCACTTAAAATTTAGGTATCCAACACTGATATTTGTCCAGGTAAACACCCTTTCTTTAATGTGTACAATATAGCACACTTTACCTTAAAAAACTGAAATGAGATCTGATGTAAATAAATAGTTGAGATTTTGACACCGTCTTAATGTAGAATAATGATCTAGGATCGTTTCAGGATCTCACCTCTGGCAATTTTGTAGTTGGAACCAATATTCGTTTACTCTAAAGTGATTAATTTCAAATGTATTACTTGATTTTCTTTTCGAATAGCAACCAACTTACATGTCAGCAGTGGAATTCTAATCGACATTCTTTGAGATAATTACTTTGTATCATTTATAATCAATGATACTCTAAATTTCTGTAACAAATCGAAATACGAAGAAAAATAATTCACAATGCTTTCATTTATAAAACTTTATAAAAAAACCTATTGCAAGAACAGTCGGATACCTTAAGACAAGATTTTTAAATGCTTGTCGATTAAAATCCAATAAAACGATATTGAATTTTCAACCAATATTTTCGTAAAAGAAATCTAACATCAAAACCCTAGCAACAGCCATAAAAAGAAATCCAAATCAGAATTCGCGAAAATAAAAATATTACCCGAGCCTTTAAATGCCTGCATCCTTCATTCGATTGAAATTCTTTGCAAATTTCAAAAGTTTCTTATATTTTGATCGCCTCTTCGTTCATAACGAACATTTCTCACGTACTACAGCGAGCATCGGCGAACGAAAAGCACACGCGGCAAAGGGGTGTGTACTGGTCATGTAATTCACGCAGAAACATCACTCCTACTGAACAAAAAAATAAATGTTGCAATTGAATTTGTAAATTGTTGTGCTTCGGTACTTCACGTCAAGAATATGAAATTTCTTTTGAACCTACGCCTTAAAGTTCTGTCAATTTTTGATGGCCCCAAAACACAGGGTACATAGAATAATAATAGCTCACTGCCGAAGAGGCAAGTTTATAAGGGAATTTAGATGGTAGGTTGCGAGCGGTTTTCTACGACCTATTCTAGAACACATACATGTGCAAAAAAAGTATTACCGAAGGGGGTAAACGAAAAATGCATATCTTTCGTTGCGAATCCTGCGTTCCTTTAAAGTTTGCATATTGCATATAAACTTCAGTTTTTCTGCATAAAAATTGTTCTGTAGCCCCGCGCGCAACCAATGAAAAGATCCAGGAGTATAATATTGACGTCACAGACCACTGAATTTGTTCTAAAAGTAGGTGTGCTTCAGTTTATGTTGGGCTTTCGGGTTTGGAAAAGAAACCTGTTCTTCGCCACCATTTTTGATCTACACCCAAGAGGGTTAAAAATGAAATCATTTAAAAAATCTATTGTTTTTACTTAAAAGGCATATGATATTCTACAGTAAATATTTGGCAACTTGCGTAATGAAAAGCTAACTTGCGAAGTCTAAGTATAACTCATTGTCGTACGAAAGATACAAAGAATGTCATACACAAAATATAAGTTCTACAATACAATGATTAGCTTAATTAAAATTTAATACGACTTTATCCACGAATAAAAAAGATTTGATCCAACAAAGCTTACAACGCCTATTAATGTGGAATATGATTTAAATTTGTAACTATTTAAACCCGTTTAACTAGTAATATCAAGTGAATTTAACAGTATTCTTGTACTCTTTTACGCTACATAGAAATTCATTTTTCTCCAAGAAAAGGGCAATAATTGTTAAAAACGCCATTTTTTGTAAAAAATTTTATATATATTTTTTTCATTTCTCTATTGTAAAATTTCAAATTTTAGGCTTTTAAATCTGTTTTTGTTTTGTCTCTACAGCATTTTAAAGAAAAGTTACAACTGTTTAAACATCAGTGGCAGTTCTCAAAACAAAACATAAGTAGCGACTTCGGAACCGGAAGTTGTGATTTTTTCGGACAAAACTTTTTAATTTTCTTGAAGATTGGTTTAAACATTTTTTAGTATATTTAATAATTAACAACTTGGCAATTAGAAAGTTTTGAAGAAAGAAAGTGTGGGGAATTTTAAACATGTATTTTAATCTTTTAATAGTTAAAGTTGCTTTCATAAACTTCAAATGCGTTTTTCTCAGAACGGTATTTTTAACAAAATGTTGAAACTTGAAAAGTGATTTCTCAAAAAGTTCTTAACATATTTTGTTGAAAATTATTATGAAGGCTTTTGATAGTTGTTGAAATATATAATCGCACTGATACTTGACGACTTGGCCGATTATTGATGTATATAAGTAATAGCTTTCTTTGACTTACGAGGTTTTCTTTAGTTGATCCTTTTGTGTTTTGATTGGCTGTGTTTAATTAGTTTTTGCCTGGAATTTGATTGGTTGGACGCAGGATCTTAAAATTATAAAAGCCCAATGTACCTCGTATTCTTGATTATTTTGGTGTTTTCAATATAAGGTGTTTGCGATCTGCGGCTTTTCATTATGATTTAACAATAGCATTTACTAGTCAATGACTTAAAAGCTTTAAATTTGGATTATTTTTCATGATGTTACACTCATAGTTAGATATAAAGGTAATGAAAATTCGTTAAAAATTCAATGTGTATGATTTTGAAGAACCAAAATTTTTTTACCAAATTTAAATTAAGCAAAGATTTTAGGTGATTCTCTAGTCCAGTGTATAAGAAATGTGATGCGTCAAAATATACTGAAATAATTTAATTTATTAAAAAATTCAAAAAACCTTTTGAAAAACCAGGATTATTTTACTAAATTTTCTTTATTTCTTACAAATTTCATAAAAACCTCTCCAGGAATAAATTTTTTAAATGCAATTCTCTATGATAATATAAAAAATAAATCTAAAAATGTAAAAACATGAACTAGCTTCTACGTTTAACCTTTTGAGGACGGGCTTACCATATATGCAATATCTTTTTAATTGAACTAAAGGCTTCTCTATTACTTAAATACCTCTAATAAACAAGTTCACTTGTAATAGATGTAAGGTTTCCACTAGTGGTAATAAGAAATACTAATTAAATGTTCAGCTTAAAATATCAGTAATGATATACACGTTCTCTGAGTCAATTCGAAAGACGATGCATATATGGTGCACCCTTCCTCAAAGGATTAAAGGAAAAAGCTCTCCGAATGTAGACGGATACCTTAAAAAATGCATATGACCTTGAAAAACAGTCAATCTTCATAGATTTATCAAATGATTAAAAAAAAGTCTTTAAAACTGTTGTAGTTTGGGCACTGTGTTTCAGCAACAAAACCTTAGATCAAAAATGGCGCAGATAGGCAGGGCCGAAATTCGAATTCAGTTTCAGTTTATTTTGAAGGAAAAAAAAACTGGATAAAAACATAATAAGATAAAATACGCATACGGGTAGAATATTTGAATTTCCCTGTTATTTTTATTTTACCCCAAACACTCGTTGCTATTCAAGGAATGAAAAGTTTTCATTGTCTACATAAAAACTGCAGCATAGCTTTATATCTCGATGTTCTTGGGGAGATTTTGGCAGAGGAAGGTAATGCTACGCATGTTTGGTTTTTACTCTGAAAAATACCTTTTTTTCCTCTTCTTTACAACCCATCGTTTCAGATCCAGAACTCCGAGAGAGAACATCAAAATTCAAGCCTATTAATCGAGTAGGGAATTTTTATGCTTCCAATTTTTAGGTACGGCTTTTATTAATATTTCGATTTATGTATAAACTATATATTATTATTTTAAGAGGTTTTGTGAAATATATTTCATTTTTGTACTTGTTATAAACTTTGGCATTCTTTATATTATAAATTTACATCAAAATCTTTCATAAAAAGATTCTATCTTTTTTCCTTATATACTTTATGTATTATTGTTAATATGAATGTCTTGATTTCATTTGTAATTGCTTAAAAATTAAGTATGTTTCATCCAAGAAAAAATTATCAAATATTATAATTCAAGTACAGCGTATAGTTTGAATGTGTGTGTAAGTATATATATATATATATATATATATATATATATATATATATATATATATATATATGTGTGTGTGTGTGTGTGTGTGTAGTGATATATTTAAGACTTTCAGATTAGATACTGTTTTTCCCGTAATTCTTTTCTAGCAACCGTAGCGAATGTTCTCGAATGTTCCCAAGTAAATCTCTTCCTGTTGATTATCTGAAAATACTGTTCTGACTCGTAAGTTGCATCACCCACTTGACATGTGATAATCACTAATTGGTTGGCACAAATAACTAAAATAGCAGATGAATGGTATTTCAAAGCAGTGTTTGTAAAGTTTGGTCAGGGTTTGTTCATTTGTCCGACAGTTAAGTTGGCAATATGAATATTTTATAATAGTTTGAATTCTAGTGTCTTCATTTCATTGTCCTTCTCGTTTATATCACTCCTCAAGACTACAAGGTGGTAATGTCCTCCCGGAACTTCTACTTCGAAAGTAAGCAAAATGCCATATTTTATATTTCACAGACACACACACACACACATATATATATATATTTATATATTTATATATTTAAATATAGATATGCTATATATGTATATATATATATATATATATATATATATTTATATATTTATATATTTAAATATAGATATGCTATATATGTATATATATATATATATATATATATATATATATATATATATATATATATATATATATATATATATATATATATATATATATATATATATATATATATATATATATATATATATATATATATATATATATATATATATATATATATATATATATATATATATATATATATATATATATATATATATAATATATATATATATATATATATATATATATATATATATATATATATATATATATATGTATATATATATATATATATATATATAATTATATATATATATATATATATAAATATATATAATTATATATATATATATTTATATAAGTATAAAGATAAATATATATACAAATATATATATTTATAATATTAACATACTTCGAAGTAAAACGGAATTAAGAAATATCCAATGCAATCATTTTCTGTAAAAAATTCTGTAATTTTATGCTGATAATAGAAAATAATCAACGCTTGCATAATTAGTACTTTCAACCGCGTGCAAATTTAAACTGAAATAATTTAAATTATGACACAATATCCATTCAGTAACAGAATAAGAACTAATAATAAAGGAGATTTAATTTTTTTTTTAATTCTGAAAGATTATATTAAATAGTTGGCAAGATAGCTCTGAATTTTTACACTTACTGCAAATAAATTACATTTTCTTCCGAAGATCAGGCAAGCATGCCATTAATTAGAAACCCACAAAACTCTCGGAAATCACAAGTAGTTGGAGCGCAAACGAATCTTACATCATAATGCTTCGTTCATCACAAGTTATTGAATTAGCTCACAGGTGATTGCATTTGAATATTCAATACGCGATGAATAAGTAAGTTCCATAATCAACGAATTATAATTAAGGAACCGTGTTCTACAAGATTTAGAAGTCTAATCGCAATTTGTTCTAATGAATAGTTATGAATAGAAAGTACGTGATTTTGCAAAACTCTGCCAATTTACTAGCAATTATTGGAAATATTTATGCTTGAATTCGAGGAAGTGTGTAGATACACCAGGGAGAACGACTGTTCTAGAAGGAGGCTATGTGCCTGGAAATGATTATTAAAAATATGTAGGTGGGGAAAAGTCAAATTGTTTCCTTGTAATTTAAACTTAAATAAATATTGTTTCACAGTATAAATAGGTATAGGAAATTAATAGACGATGTATCATTTTTTTATTCTTTTAAAAATAATACCTTGTAGATCTAGCTGGTATATTTATTATATATATATATATATATATATATATATATATATATATATAGAAAAATAGATAGATAGATACATATATACACATATATTACTTATTTAACAAATAATATACCTGGACCTACTGCTTATATATAAATATATATATATATATATATATATATATATATATATATATATATATATATATATATATATATATATATATAGTATATAATATATATAATATATATACATATAAATATATATATTATATTTAAAAAATTTAATAATTAATATATATAAAAATATATATAACACAATAATTATATAGACACACTCTCGAAAACTCTACAGATATAGAAGTCGAAAATAGACATATAATTTTGCTTATATAAACGCCAAAAGAGTATTCTATATATTATAACATATTTAAGCAAATTGTCAGAACAAAGGATTTCTAATATAGCCATATAGCAGGATTATAATAAAGAATATTATATATATAATATATATATATATATATATATATATATATATAATATATATATATATATATATATATATATATATATATTATATATATATATATATATATATATATATATATATATATATATACATATATATATATACATATATTATATATATATATATATATACATATATTACATATATAATAAATATACATATATTTATACATTTTATATAATAAATGATATATTTATACATATATTTATATATTATACATTTTATACTTATAATAAATGATATATATATATATATTTAACTTTATATATAATATATATATTTAGAATATATAAATATATAGTATATACCAGATAATATGTTCTGACTGTTAAATGTCATAAATTAAAATGCTAATAAAAAATAATGAAAAGTTTTAAAAATATTACATCCAAATCAGTCATTTACAAAAATTGGATAAATTAATTTCAGCGTCTGTACGTTTGATTCTGTGAGTCGTACAACGCTTTTGCTCTGACACTGCGCAAATACGTTGGCTTTGTCAAGCGTTATAATAATCTGAATAAGCGCAAATGTGGATTTTTAATAAAACAAAAACATTTTTTATCGGATGAAATTTTGAATCTAACATTAATGAACTTAATTACATACATAAAATTTTCATAAAATCAGTCCAATCGTTTACGAGGAGTTATTTTTAGACACACATATAGAAATTATAATATATATATTTACAGTCTGACTCAAAATCTTTGGTTTGAGCCTACGGTCTATTTTTGCAACACGAGGCTAATGAGACCGGACCTACTGCTTAAAAGCCGTTGAACGGCTACGAATATCCATGACAGTGGGATTCGAATCCACGAACTCGTTTCGAAGGCCAGCACAATGCATTCGGCCATCGTTTCGGCCAACACATCTTTCATTTGCACCATTACAATTTCAGCTCAACATGGTTTTCCTTTTTAGAATATGTTATCTTCAATTACTTGACAAAATGCTTTTTATGTTCAAAAACTATAACAGATAATTTTCCTTTATTTATTAAAAAAGGGTTTAGTCTGTTTACAGCTATTGCTTTTGTAAAATCAGAAATGTCAAACTCGAAATTAATCACATTTTCTCTCATGATCAATAATAATAATACACAAAAAAGCACCGAGCTGTTAGCTTCCTAAAAATAAATCCCCAAACTACAATGCTGTTCTCTCCATCGCATCTCGACCAGCGAAAACTTAGCGGTAATCCTAAACCTCTCGAACGTTGTTATTACTCCCGCAATTACTGTTGGCAATTAATAACTGTATGCGGTCATTGATCAGTACGTGGCGTATCTCCCCCTACCCTTCATTACAAGCAAAGATCTCAGCTCCAAGCATTTTCAGTTAATAACTACCTCCATTCAACCCAAAGTTTAGTTTGCGGGACGCCCTAATTTCAATTTCCATTCGTCAATTTTCAGATCGAAACCTGGAATTTGCGAACAACGATTTCATCGCTACTTTACGAAAGTATTACCAGGGGAAGAAGACGGTTAAGGAGATGTGCGGAAGGCAAATTATTGCTTTTTGGACAGGAGTTTAGAGCTGGGGTTTGCGGGGAATATGACAATTTCAGTTTCCTGTTCGTGAAGGAGGGTAATTATCAGCGTACTTTGAACGATAATAAATTTTATATAATGGAATATATTTATTAAGGATGCTCAAGTGAAGCACATATATTTTCCTATTAGTGATTGATAACTAGAAAATTTATTTTATGTACAGTGAGTTTACCAAGGCTCATTTTAGAGATAAAAGGGGAAATTGCAAATTTTATGCGTTTTGGTGTTAACGTGTCAGAATTATCCTGTATTGAAAAAGCATTAACAATGTTTTATCGTTTGTATACTATGTTATTTAAGAAGCTGAATATATCGTTCAAATACTTATATTAACGATAATGCAAACACACAGTTACTGACAGAAAATATTAAATTTATTTAGAATTATAATAATATTTCATTAATTATATTTACATTTATTTTTACTCAACCTGCTTTACTATTTTAGAAATGTTATATATTTTAATTATTTTAAGTTCTCTAATTTTTTTAGATTCAACGATGTATAGTGAATTTACCACCGATAATTTTAGATATAAAAGGGGAAATTGCAAATTTTATGCGTTTTTGTGTTAATGTGTCAGAATTATCCTGTATTGAAAAAGCATTAGTAAGGTTTTATCGTTTGTATACTATGTTATTTAAGAATCAGAATATCTTGTTCAAATACTTATATTAACGATAAGGCAAACTATAAATATAATTACTGAAAGAAAATATTAAATTTATTTAGAATTATAATAATATTTCAGAATTTTAAAATTATAATAATAATTATATTTAAATATATTTTTACTCTACGTGCTTTACTATTTTACTAAAATTATATAATTAAATTTTTTGAAGTCATATAATATTTTTAGATTCCACGATGTATGGTGAATTTTAATTTAGAGAATAATTATAAATTTAGAGAAAATTAGAGATAAGAAGAGCAATTGCAAATTTTATGTATTTTGGTGTTAACGGGTCAGAATTATCCTGTATTGAAAAAGCACTAGTTAGGTTTTATCGTTTGTATACTAAATTATTTAAGAAACTGAGTATCTCGTTCAAATACTAATGTTAACGATAAGACAAACTATAAATATAGTTACTGACAGAAAATATTAAATTTATTTGGAATTATAATTATATTTCATTAATTATTTTTAAATTTATTTTTACTGTACGTGCTTTACTATTTTACCAAAATTACATAATTTAATTTTTTGAAGTTATTATATAATTTAATATTTTAAAGTCATCTAATATTTTTGGATTCAATGATGTACAGTGAATTTACCACCGCTAAAATTGGAGATAAAAAGAGATATTACAAATTTTATGTGTTTTGGTGTTAAGGTGTCAGAATTATCCTGTATTGAAAAAGTATTAGCAAGGTTTTACAGTTTGTTTACTAACTTATATAAGAAACTGAGTATCTCGTTCAAATACTTATATTAACGATAATTCAAACTATAAATATAGTTACTGACAGAAAATATTAAATTTATTTAGAGTTATATTAATATTTAATTAATTATATTTAAATTTATTTTTACTATTTTACAAAAATTATATAATTTAATTTTTTGTGGTTATCTAATAATTATGGATTCAACGATATCCTATAAATTACTTGATCATAAAAAATTTACCCCATATTAAAAGAATTTTTTTCCCAGGTCAATGGGTGTTTTTAATGGTTGTGTTACATTTTTCTCTACGCCAAACAGTCCTTGATAATTGAAAAGTAAAATTATACGGTTTTATGTAATAAAGCTGTGAATACTTATTACTTATAATAAAGGGATGCATTTCTTACTGTTATAAGTATTCTAAGTATTCTTTTATATTTCAAGACATTAAAAACATTTAACCCGATCTGCAAATGGTGTTTTTAAAAATATCTTGCAAAATTTTACCCTTCTATTATTTATAGTATTAAAGAAATCGTATAAAACTTTTTATAGATAAAAATTAATGCTGCTTTTTCGTGATTTTTTAAATTATTCTTAAATTATACTTTTAAGTACGAAATTGTGCATATATTTTAAAGGTCATACCTCTTGATAAAAACATCAATCATGATTTAATTCATTTTGTTTGAAGTAATAAATTGAAATTTATATTTAAATAATGTTAAATTGGATTTGTTAATACAATTTATACTTTTATAAATAAACTTGGGTTAATATAATCTTTAGTGAATATTTAAAGTTTATATTTATTCAACATTTTAGTTATAAACTAATAAAATCATAGAGAATGGAAATGGGAGGAGAAAAATATGCATTTTACAAAATACTCTTACTGCAAAAATACGAATCACAAATTCGTTTCTAAATTCTGCTATACTCATGTAATTATACATTAGGAATAATTCTTAACTCCTCATCGAAATTGAGACTTTTAAACTCCATGAAAGCTTTATTGCCTCAATAACTGTATGGTTTAATTCTAAATGTAAAGAATATCAATTGTCAACCGTTTTCATTGATACTTAATACATTCTATACTTACTCCGTATTACAAGTTTTAAAAATATCCCATCATTCGTTAAGAGAAACAATTCAAACTATTTAAGAACTTGAGATAATTCAAGAAATATTTTATACGATTTTATTTATGTTACCCCTATCGGTTTCCATGATCACTTCAAAATATACCCCTTCAGATAATGGGTCATACAGGCTGAAATACATGGGCATTACTCGAGAAGGAATTTTATGTCACTCCACCGAGAGCAGTTTCAACTCATTTGCAGGAATTAATCTACCGATCTTATTCCATTTCGAGTAGGTGGTTTCAAATTCTTCGAGATGACAAGTACGTTTTGTTTGAAACCACTACAGCACACATCACAGATTCTATTCCGAAAATTTCCTCCCGAGCCACGAAAATCCTGTTATTTTAAACTCCGCGCAGTCGAAACCTGCACTTAAACACGCGAGCAGCACTTGTTAAGTGAACTTTTCAAAACAAGGCCCGCGGCGACCGTTTCCAATTAGCGACGGGTATTTCGGAGTTTATTCATTATTTTAACGCGCGGGGTAATTACTTAATGACTGGGATCTTAACCCCGTTTTGGAAAACACCTTCTCTGGGAAAGGGGGTTTTCTCAGAGTACAGTGGGAAAGGCAACACTTGCGTCTACCCGTATGGTATCTTCTGAGCACTTGCACCTTTTTTTTTGTCCTCTTTCTTCTTCCTCAGTGCGCTTGCTTAACAAGATTCGCTACCTGCTAATTAAGATAGATGACGGGGGGGGGGGATAACTCGCGAATTCGGGGTGTCGCGACACTAGCCTGTCACGTGCGACGGAATTCCGTACGATACGTAATCAAATTTCCGTGATTAATTATATGTCGACCTTCCTCTGTATAACTGCTGGAAGAAAATGCTCACTCTCGGATTCTTTTGTGTCCATTGTAGTTGAATTGAATGTTGAGATCGAGTTTGTATACGCAATTATTCATTACCTTTCTTTCGGTTCGAAAAGGCATCTGTAAAAACAACCTATTATCTTACAATAAATTCAAGAGAATGGCTTCTTTTGTTTTCCCCTTCCTTTTGACAAATGTATTAAGTAGTTTATTCATGCAAGCTTTCAGGAACTTGGAAAACAACGCTTTTCATTGCCATAAGACTACTCTAAAACTTCTTATTTTAATTCTCAATTAAAAATTTAGCTCGGTAAATTTCAGTGTTCTCCAGTTACTCCCCATAAAGATATACATACTTTACTACGTTACTATGCTTTGACATTCAACTTTAAACAATTCCTTTTTTTTTTGCCTTTTCGATCCTAAACTTTCTTTTATTCATGACATTTAATACATGTTTGATAATAAATAAAACTGTAAATGCATAAAATTTTTGTCAGTAATCAAATTTTTGCGTGATTTACTAATAGTCAATCATGAGATATACCGATTACTAATATCCTATTTTTTGTGTAATTTACATGTTTTAAATTTAAAAAATACTCAATTGAAATCGACGTAAAATCATGATAAATCCAGACTAAACTCTCCCTTAAAAGCACTTTATTTCGATTTCTAATCTTTGTACCTAGTTAGTACATAACTGTTTTCTGTCTGCCAAAAAGAAATTTAAAAAATTTCAGAAAATTAATAAGATGTTTATTAACGATTTTTATAAGCATTATTTTGACTTTTATGAGCCAGTTAGGATTTACGAAATTGTTTAACCTTAGAGTCACACGATTTAATACAAAGATATTTTTTTTATTTTTATAACCAAATTTTGTATGATTTACAGTAAATATAAATTGAATTACTTAAAATTTTTTCAATATCAATATTTAAAAATTAACATATTGAACGTGATGTAAAATCATTAAAAAACCATCTGTTTAAACTCTTCCACATCAACTCTATATTAATCTTGATTATTAAGATTTAAATCGGAATAGTTAGTACCCAATACCTTCTGCTTGCCAAGGAAGACAGCAAAGAAAAATACAGAACATTTTGTATTACTTTTATAACCAAATTTTGTATGATTACTAGTTAACGTAAATTGAATTCCGTAGAAATTCTTCAATACTCTTCATTAAAAATTAACATATTGAAAGCGATGTAAAATCACTAAAAAAAGCACCTCTTTAATCTCTGTTTAAATTCTTCCACGTCAATACTATATTAATCTTGATTACTAAAATTTGATTCTGAAGAGTTAGTACCTAATATCTTCTTACCAAGTAAGACAGCACAGAAAAATGCAGAACAATGATAACAATATATTTATCATTCATTTTTAGAATCATCTATTTTACAACTATAATAGTCAATTATGATATTTATAAAATTTCCTACCATTAGATAGTATACATTTTAATAAGCACATATTTTAAATTTCTTTTAAAACCGGAATTTTGTTTGCTTTAGCATTAACGTAAATTAAATTCATCAATATATTTCAATATCATTCCTTAAAAATTAACATCGACAGTGTTGAAAACAACGTAAAATCAGGTTAGAGAAAATCACCTCTCGAAACTCTGTCTAAACTCTTCCCTCCCAACACTTCATTAATCTCGATTACTAAGCTTCGAATCTGAATAGTTAGTACACAATTACCTTGTGCCTGCGAAGGAAGAAAAAGAAAATTACAGAAAATGAAAATGCAGAACAAAGATAAAAATTGTGAAATATTTTAGATATAATCACATTTATCTTCTATTTTCAATAAGATAAAAATTTATTAATTCTATTCATAAATTTTTAATCACAAATTTAAAAATTAAAAAATTCAATTGTTTGTACTAGAAAACAATAAAATTTATATTTTCAATCATCTTAAAATTCATTAAGATAAATTTGTTAATACAACGAAAATTGTTAGAAAAAATATTTTTCTATTGATTACTCTGTAGCTCTTTTGTAATTAATAAATAAAGGAATCTTTATAGTGTATTTATTTTGAAAAGTAGAATTAATAGAAAATTTTTCTTCTATTACAATAGATAAAGATTTAATTTGATATCTCCATAAAAGCTAAGTTTCTTCTCATTGTAAGAAAAAAATAATGATTACTTAAATACATTCAGAATTTTTATTTGTGGAATGTTTTTTGAAATATTTGTGTTTTAGAATTTATTTATAATAATGGCGATATAAGATGTCATGATTAATCACTGATACTAATCATTGAAGATAAATTTTTCGAAAATAGAAGTAAAGAAATAAACATTTTTCTAATATCTTTTGATAAATAGATATTATGTTTTTGTATTATATTTTGTAAATGTAAAACGGTAGAATTTTACTCATTTAAGAAAGTGTCAATTTAATAAAATATTATTATTAGCGTGATATTATTATTATTACGATAAATTAATTATTTGTTGAGTGTTTTTTCGCAATTATAATAAAATTTAAATACAGAATGATTTCATTGTAGTCTTTTTTAATAATTGGATTTCATTCTGGATGAAAAAAATGACGATGTAATATTTTCCTGACTCTACGATATTAATAACATCATATCTTTGATACGCAAAGTATTTCAAGACTGATATTTCTTATTATTTCAAGAAACGCACGAGTTCATATCACGAAAGATAGATTCTACTTAACTTTCCTCTTCAGAATTTGTCACAATTTTCAAAAATATATGTGACGTATGTGCAAGCCTAAAAAGAAAGTTACTTTAACTTCCACCATAAAGAGTAATTCGAGGCAGTTTTTTTAATACTTTCGTTCCCGCTATTGAACACGAAAAATTGGTCTCTTCTTAACAAGCGTCGCCCTCTGACGTCATTCCAATCAGGCAAAGAGAATAGGAAGCAGTGGAAGAATGAAAACCATTCCGACGCGAACAATAAAAATAAATTATGACGTAAAATAGTGCCGTTCAATTTCAAGCATGACGAGTCCGCAGCACTCATTTTTGATCTACGACCAATCAAAATCAAGAATGAGGGAATCTTTCCCCGGAGCCTTGTCTTCCTCTTTCATTTCCCTCAAAATGAAGACAGGGGGATGGGGTGGAAAGGGAATGCGAAAAGGGTGGGGGGTGGGGGTGATATGCTGCTAGAACCCCACGACGTGTTTCCTTCTTATTTGGACGAATTCAACGCAGAGGAAGTTGGGTTTATGACACCTATCTCCGCCAGTGAGAAGGCGGAATAAGTTGGTGTGTGCAGCTTTATGGTGTGAGACTTCGGATTGTGTTTTGTCTGAGTGAATTAAGCCAGAAATGGAAGAATAGATAAGGCTCGAGTTGGAAAAGGAGCGATAATCTTGAAGTTGAATTGGAAAACTTTTTCATTCTTTCTGGGGGATATATGGGATAAGATACACAGAAACGAGCTTCAAAATATAAATTTAATTTAATTTTACAACTCTTTCTATGTCAATAGAAAAGTGATAAATGGGAGAATGGTCGAAAAGGGATAAATAGACAAAGATACATGATTCATTCATTTTTATAAAGCTATATGTTCAAAAGTATTGCATGTACAAATAAGACTGATGTGTGAAAATAACTCTATCTATATTTTCTTTACACTCTACATATGTTGTATGGGCAACCTCCAGATCAAATGACTCTAGCATAAGTTTTACTTTATTTTGTTCCGCATATTATATAGCCTCATTCTGTCAGTTCCCCATACTGCAGATACCATATGTCCCCAGAGGTCTTGTATGATCTTTGGTATGGAGTACATAAACAAAGTCGTTAATACACTCCAACAGAAATCAAAGGTGTTAAATCATGTGACCCGATGTTCAAGGTAAAAAAGCGAGGTGGTCCTCACCTACGCTTTTTGTTCAACGATGTATAAGTTATAGTTTAGGTACCAATGAACTATACTGAAGGCTTAAATGAGAGAAGAATGTTTCCCTGTCCTGGTGGAAAACAAAAGCCTTGGAACAAACAGCCGGTTGCAAAAATAATCCTAAATAAAACATTCACAACTAACTTACAACTACTGCAGTATTTTTGCTGAAGAAAAAATGGTGCATACACCATTATCTATGAAAATTCACCTCTGACGAATCGCTTTGATGTGTTCCAAATTCACCTGGTGTACAATATAGAATTAATAGAGATTTAACACCTCGAGGACTATAATGTAAATTTTATAACAGTCTACCATTGAGAAAACCGTTGACGTTAACGACATCTAGTAGTTAAATGTAGCATTTAGAAATTAAAATAAAACGTTCCGATCTGCTATTACGTATACGCGAAGCTGGTCTCTCAATATTAACTGTAGATCATCGCGTGGAGGTGACACTGGACTGATAATAGTGAAATCGCTGCTTCTCGTATACGAGACGTTGGTCATAAAGGGGTAAAAAGGTTGATGTTTAAATATATTACTCATATTTATCCATGTGAAGCTTATTAATATATAACGTTTTGAAAATAAAATATTTTCTACAGTACGCCTATATATATGTATATATATATATGTGTATGTGTTAGACAAAAGAATGAGTGAAAATTTTAACTGGGATTATAACATGTTGTAGAAAAATGTGTAATAGAAAAAAGGCTTACATTTTGTCTTAGACTTATTTTGTCAAAAATTATTTACACGAACTTTCCCAATAATTACTGTAACATTCCCATAAGAGAGCATAATTACATTCTTATGTAATCAATTAAACTCTTTTTATATGGTTTATATTACTTTATACTATTATTATATACTTTTTATAGTATTTTATACTATTATTTTCCTTATTAAAAGTAATTAGCATTAAATTCAATACGTATTAAAATCCTTTGACATTTTAGATTACAATTACCCTTTAATACAAAAGAAAACATTAATCTGAGGTTTAAATAACCGCTCAGATAATCATTTACAAAAATGATATTACTTATCGGGTATTTAAATTCCTGACTGCTCTTTGAGTAAAAATTATATGATAAATTATGTGATCTTTTTAAATGTGGGGTTACAATACATCCGGAAGATTTAGTGTATATTATATATATATATATATATATATATATATATATATATATACATATATATATATACATATATGTATATATATATATATATAATATATATATATATATATAAATATATATATATATATATATATATATATATATAATATATATATATATATATATATATATATATATAATATATATATATATATATATATATATATATATAATATATATATATATATATATATATAAATATACATATATATATACATATATATATATATATATATATATATATACATATATATATATATATATATATATATATATATATATATATATATATATATATTATATATATATATATATATATAAATATATATATATATATATATATATATATATATATATATATATATATATATATATATATATATATGGCATAAAAATTTATATATACTTTTGTATATAACTAGGATTGATAGCATCAAAAAGGTAGATTGAATTGTATACATATATAACTTTAAATATACTTTGAATTTTAATTCTTCGTATATAATTCATATTTTAACTATTTACGCCTTGCAATCCATAGCCATGCATAGTTACGATCTACAGTCTAATGTAATCAAGCATTAAATATTTAGGTCTATATGAATCGATATATTCATTAAATACTGTTTGCAATCGAAGCCAGTTGTTTACCGAACTTGAAATACATGCAGCTTATATTACGCCATATTGAATACAATCACTTCTAATGCATAAATCTGATCTAGTATATCATTACGGCATATAGAGCTTCCAATAAATATACGAACATGCGGTTAAGGCGTATCATTATATAAAATAATAGTGATAGGAATTGTAGTGTATTTCTCTTTCCGAACATAAAATCTTAGGAAATTCATTATTATCTATACCATTATATCAGGGATGACGTAAATAGATTGCATGCTTCCATGTATGAAATAGCTTCTGTCGTTAGTCAGTTCTGTGTACGGCTAGTACTTACAAAGCTATATATATATGTATATGTATATAAGCTTATTACTTCCATTCAGCGTCATCAGAGCAATGCCGGCTAAGAGCATGTACCTTATGCTGCAATTCACTAGGGGGGGTTTTGCAAGTGAACTTTATCGTGTTAGGCCCGATCAAAGTGCGCTCGCTATTGATCCAGACCAGCTTTGATCAAGGGCTTCCAGCTCTCATTACTGGGATTTAGGAAAACGTCGTCCCGCTACAAATCGAGATATAATGACGGCTGGACCCGAGATAGCGTTTAATTCCGGATTCTAGCCTTGCAGTTATTAGCACGCCACCTGCAGACCCCATCCTACACCAAGTCGTCCTCTCGAATGATAGCGCTGTCCCCAAATTGTTTGCCCGGAGTTTTGTTCGATCTCGAAATTTATGCAAATTATTTTAGGTTCCTCTGGCGAGACGACGGTAATTATTCATAAATTTGTCAATTTGGTGAAGGAGGGGTTTTATCTTTCGCCCGGAGCTGCCAGGGCATTACTGCATATTTAGACAAAAATAATTTCATCTTCGATAATAAGGCCTTATGATAAATGCGCACTTTTGAGACTTTTGTAAGTTAGTTTATTCAGAGAAATATTTCGGGTTATGCAAATGTTTTTTTTACGCTTAAATTAATATGAAACTCTACTTAAAATTTATCTTAATTGCATAATTATTAACTATATTCGAGATTATAGTTAATAATTATGCATAAATTAAGAACTCAATATAGTTTATTATGTATGCATTTATTTTTTATTTATAATTTAATGCGCACGTTAATTTAAGTTGTATTTTTCTCATAAACATATACATGCATGTTTGCGTATTTGAATTCACCATTAGGTATCCACCAAATGCATGCTTTGTAAAATAACATTAATATTTATATAGTATATAATTTATACTTATATATGTAAGGTTTGCATAAATTATGAATTTCTATACGTGTATGTATTTATATATGTATGTGTAAGTATAAATATATATGAAGTTTTCTTTTATTCATTAAGCTTAATGTAATAGAATAAGAAATAAACACATGGTATGTATATAACACACGGCATGTAGAGGTTGGTGGTCCTCTGGTACAGAGGCCACCAACCTCTGTACCTGGTGACTTTGTTGATTTCGTTAATAGAAAGAAAAACTTTAAATCACAATAATATTCTCTTTATGACATATTCTGATCGGTTTAGCAGCTGTTTTTAAGGAATAAAATTCACTGAGTTACTTCTCCAAAGCAATATTGGTGTTAGAAAGTAGAAGATTAGAAGAAACATCTCATGGTTTATCATATGTGATAGTATATCCAAAGAATATCATACATGTCGCCATAATCTAAACTTTGAAGAAAGGGTAGAAAGTTTAATTTTCTAGTACAAGCTTTCTCATTTGACTTACGTTATACTTCACTTTTAAGAAAAATTTCATATTAAAGGAATAATGTACAAAATTAGAATTCTAAAATCTAATTTCTATATTGGGAAATGTCTTATATCGTTAGATTCTAATCTCTTTGTTATGGTTGAAAAATGAATGTCCTGATTTATATTAATTGCTTAAAAGAAGATGAATTAGAGTGATTCATTAGACATATGATCGTAGAACTTGCTCAAAAATGTGTTGAATAATACGGTGGAAAATTTATCAATATGCAATAAGACATATTTCATTAATAGAGTTGAAAGCTTCTTCATACTACAAATATATATTTTTAAGCTTAAAATTTTGCTTAGCAATCTTAATAAAATACCAATTTTTTATTTACAAATTAAAAATGTATATCTTCCCACCTAAAGCAACCTGCTATAATTCATATTTTGGCGAATAGTATTAAGAAACGAGGGAAAAACCTATTCTATATTTTTAAATAAAAATATCATTCAAGTAAAACATGATTTAACTAGTATTCTCTTAAGATGCAGTGTTAATTAATGCACTGCAATTAATGATATAAACTATGTTATTAATAATATAAAGATTATAGTAGATGTTGAGAGTATATGCTTAAACTTTATAAGAACACTGCTAAAACTTTTCTGGTATAGTTAATAATATAGTTACAAAATGCATTGTTATACATACAAAATTAACTTGTAATTTTTAAGAGTGCAGATGAGAAAAATAAAGTAATTTATGGAATTTGTTTTGTAATATTTCAGATTTAGAGAGTCTAGGAAAATATTTCTCAGCTTTACCAATTTTCGGAGCCTATAATCCTTTATAAATTTACTTTGTTTCTATCTTTCCTATCTGTCGTTACTTACGTATTATATCGAACTTCAGCCTAGTGTTTATACCTTCCTCTCAACAACCTTATAATTCCCCAAGTTCCGAAATACATAAACAACCTTAAATCCTGTTCATGAAGTTAAAGCTTAACACAAACACGCGCCCTAAATCGCATTCCTTGCGGGGTTTATCGCTACCTGTGTTATGATACATGCCCAACTGCAATCAGGAAATTCGTTTTTCCCTGGAGAAAGAAGCTCTATTACTCGAAGACATGTCAGATTAAGAGATACGTTGCGGCACCAAGACTAGAAGGTCAGACTGACGTCCACTATGTCTTGATTTCGAGTCTGACGTAAAGCACAGTTCAGAATTATATTCCTTAGCAGAGAAGGTCCTGTCAGGGAGGATCTTAAAGGATGCATTCCTTTCTGTTGGAAAGGGGATTAAGAAACGCAAAGCTGAATGTATCACTGCACTGCCTCTGGGGGATTTCCAGAGGCAATGGACGTTATTCTTCTTTAAAGCGTCTAGCCTCATTCGGCTGTTAGCATTTGGACTGACTTTCTGACTCAGGTAACTCTTGATTTTCCATTTTCCTCAGAAAGGCTTAAAGCCATTCCACTGTGGCGAGAGAAATTAAACGATATGAAATGAATCCGGGCCCCAGACAAAAGCAATTGGAATTGATTATAGGGCGGAAATTGATGTTCGGAAATCTTCGAATTGATTCTTGGGGAGAATGAGATTTTTTTTCCCTCCCTGTTGTTGGCGTTGAAATGGGAGCAAGTCTTTGTTTCCTGAAATGGAAAAGGAGTTTTGTGGCTGGCTGAAGTAGAAATAATGGATATAGAGTTGCTCAAAAGAAATAATTCTCGTACCACTCAATATCTTAATTAAAGCTCTTTAAATGAGCATTACTGATTAAAGTATGGGAAACGAATATTGTTGTTTTAATTAGAAAACGGTATTCAATGTAGTTTTATCTTTAAAAAATCAAGAAATTTGACTAAAATGTAGTACCGTTTCAGAATACAATTTCTTTTTCGTAACATAAGCGTTTACTTTAAAAAGCAAAAAGATGTAATATATTTTCGGAACAGAAATATATTAGTTTAAATGAGCATTACTGATTAAAGTATGGGAAATGAATATTGTTGTTTTAATTAGAAAACGGTATTCAATGTAGTTTTATCTTTAAAAAATCAAGAAATTTGACTAAAATGTAGTACCGTTTCAGAATACAATTTCTTTTTCGTAACATAAGCGTTTACTTTAAAAAGCAAAAAGATGTAATATATTTTAGGAACAGAAATATATTAGTTTAAATGAGCATTACTGATTAAAGTATGGGAAACGAATATTGTTGTTTTAATTAGAAAACGGTATTCAATGTAGTTTTATTTTTGAAAAATCAAAAAAATTGACTAAAATGTAGTACCGTCTTAGAATACAATTTCTTTTTCGTAACATAAGCGTTTACTTTAAAAAGCAAAAAGATGCAATATCTTTTCGGAACAGAAATATATTACTTGTAAGCATGTTATAATGACTAAATTGTTTTTTCGATTAAATAATTTTAACTAGCTACTAAAGTTGTATAATTAAATTTACCATCATATTAAAAAAGTAAAATATATCTAAAACATAGGTTTTAAAATTTTTTATTCATTAGTTTGGAGCTGTTATTTTGCTACAGGACGGGCTATTACTGTGCTACAGGATGGCTAATGAGACCATGACCAACAGTTTAAAACTGAAGATCCATGCCAACTAGGAATTTCGAACCCTCGATTTCCAGTACCAAAGTCTTGGTTTGGTTTAGTTAAGATCGCTACGGTCCACATTTTTGCTACATGAAGGCGAATGAGATTGGGACCTACTTCTTAAAAATAAAATCGAACGATTGTGAACATCCAGGTGAGTAGGGAAAATAGAACATTCGACTTTCGGTACCAAAGAGCAGCTACCTATCCATTCACACATCTGTCAACATGGTTTTAGATGACCCCTGACTTTCAGAACTAGTTAATTTTTTAAAACCAATCTGCCTGGCGGTTGGTTGGTTTAGATCTCTACAGTCGACTGCTATTCTACATTAGGACTAATAAGAGTGGGACTTAAAGCAGATTCTGAAAGGCTACGAACATTCATGCTAGTGGTAGGAGGAATGTTTGTATAGAGGATTTGAATCTACGAACTCCGAAATCGAAGAGCAGTGCCCATCCTTTGTCAATCGCACAGGCAAAGTGCATAAGGTTTATAGAATAAACAGCATAATTAAGTAAAATAGAAAAAAAAATCAAAGTAAAATAGTAATTATTTAATAATTATATTTTTAATAGTAGCTTTATTTGAAAAACTACATACTCATTCTTTTGTCCATAATTTTGATCATTTACACTTGAGATTTCAGACCTTAAAATAAAAAATTGGTATAAAAATTCCCGGAAATTATCAGAAGATGATGAAATAATGAAAATATCTTTTCAGTATAAAATTATATATTAGGGCATTTTTTGAGCTATTTTATTAAAACTTTAATTTTATGTGCTGTAAGATTGGTTCATAAATTTCAGAAGAATATGTCGTAGATCACCCAGAGCATTTAAAAGATTGTACTAATTAAGATGTACTAATTATTTATTTAGTATATTTTTAATAGTAGCTTTATTTGAAACACTAATAACCATTCTTTTGTCTATAATTTAACCATTTATAAGTGGGATTTCAGACCGTAAACAAAAAAATTGCTATAAAAATTCTTGGAAATTATCAGATGATGATGAAATAATGAAAATATTTTTTCAGTATAAAAATATATATTAGGGCATTTTTACAGCGTATATACTAAAACTTTAATTTTATGTTCTGTAAGATTTGTTCATAAATTTCAGAAGAATATATCGTAGATCACCCAGAGCATTTAAAAGATCACAATATTCTTTTTGTTAGTTGTATTTACAGCTATTAGTACTAATTATATGTTATAGTAATAAATAAAATTTCTATAGAGAATTGGATAGTTTAAAAAATACTTTTGTACCTAAAAACATTTCATAACTGAACGAGTAAGAAATAGGGAATTTCAAGCCAAATTTCAGCAGGTCTACTGTCATTTTATTAAAAATTTATGGAAAAATGGGGAAAATCTAAAATTAAAAATTTAAATACATTATTTTAAGACATTCTGTATATTGAAACGTATTATATACTGCTATAATTCAAAAGAAGCAAAATCAAAATATTTTATATGCAAGCAAAAATATATCAAAATATACCTTTAAAAAGTATAAATTTATGATATTGGTGAATAATATAAAATATTTATCAGATGCAGTAAATGAAAAAAAAATATGCGAGAGTCTATAAATTTTATTTAAGACATATAATGAAAACGATATGTAACAAAAATATTATCTTGCATTCTGCGTTTAGGGGGAGGGGGACTTGCTTCAAAATTTAAATTCTTTAAAATGAGTAGATGAGTGTGCAGGCATTTGTTGATGCGTAAATTTATTTCCAGCTTAAAGATCTGAACCAAATAACTACGCGTAGTATAATAAACTTGGGCTTAAAACCACTTAAGTTGTAATATGATAGAAACATTCATTTTAAAATTTCCATATAGTATGTCAAAACTGCATGCTGGAGGCATAATTAAAGTGCTATTAAAATTCCCATTTTAACCTCGCGTAACAAACTTGATTAAAGTTTATGAACAAGACATATTAAAGTAAATTATGTCCCCAAAATGTACGTTTTATATGTCCTGCCTTGGGTAAAATGCCAAAAAGTAAACATTTTCGCTAAGAAATAGAATTCGGGGACTACGTTCTTTTCAGATATATTAATTCTCCAAGGATATTTCCTCACAATTATTTCGAAGATTAGGATAAATATTTCTTTCTACTAATTAGATTTTAGGAAACTTTTTTTAATCAAGATCTAAAGGGATATGCGCATCAAATAACTGATAGATAAGGAGCTTATTTAAAAAATATTTTTAAAGATTAAAATTTCAAATATGTTGTGATGCAATGTTGCATTATTGTTTATGAGGATTATAAAAAATTGATATAGTAGTTAAGTACCGGGTGGCCATAATTAAACTGACAGTGCTCACAGTGTTCTGTAGCTCGATCTATTTCCGAGAATGGCGCCACATTTTGTAGGAAGATTAAACAAGATGGGAAACTAAGGATTCCACGAAAAAACAAATTAGTTCCAAAATTCACCTCTAGGGGAATATTTGGCGCTGTGTTATATAAAATAGAGTGTTAACAAATGCAAATTAATACGGAATAAAATTACCTTTTATTATGCACATGTTCTGATTTAGTTCAAGTGCAATATGGCAACACTTTAAAAAAAGCTTAAAATCTACATATACACCGATAAAGTCTCGTGATGTGCAATATCACGTACGCTGAGCAGAAGAAGAAGTTACCTATACAAACTTCACTTTACATCCATTGGCACAATTAACAAATTAATTTCCGTATTGATTTGAATTTGTAAACACTCTATTTTTTATATACACAGCACCAAATATTCCCCTATCGATGACTTTTAGAACTAATTTGGTTTTTTGCGGAATCTTTCGTCCCCTGTCTTGTTTAATCTTCCTACAAAATGTGGACATCTCCTTTGCTCAAACCTCCTCTCTAATTTCTTTTTCCAAGCCTCTTAATGTCTTAATCAAATCAGCGTTCTTGACTTAAAATTCTTTTGATCCAATTCCAAAGCTTTCTATACTATAGATGTAAATTTTTTGTCTATTCAACACGTTTCCCAGCTGTCGCCGGCAAATGTGTCGCCGGCTTGTTTATCCTGATCTTACACTTAAATTTGCTGAGTAAGTTTGAAAATTCTTTCTCTCTTCGCTCTTGGGTGCAACTCTGTTCGAGTAAAGTGATTTTTGTGTATTTTTCTTTGTCTGTCGTTGACTCGTAAAGATGCCCGTTTTAGCAGTTCTAAAATAAAGTTTTAACGAAACTTGTGCCGTTCTCTTCAATGTGGCCAGACTGCATCGTTCGTTATTACTGCTAGCTGATTAGCTTCCTCCTTGTCCAGAAGTTTTATAATTATTGGATTACATATATATATATATATATATATATATATATATATATATATATATATATACATATATATATATGTAATATATATATACATATATATATATATGCATATATATATATACATATATATATATATATGTATATATATGTATATATATATGTATATATATATATATGTATATATATATATATATATATATATATATATATATATATATATATATATATATATATATATATATATATATATATATATATATATATATATATATATATATATATATATATATATATATATATATATATATATATATATATAATATATATATATATATATATATATATATATATATATATATATATATATATATATATATATATATATATATATATATATATATATATATATATATATATATATATATATATATATATATATATATATATATATATATATATATATATATATATATATATATATATATATATATATATATATATATATATATATATATATATATATATATATATATATATATATATATATATATATAAATATATATATATATATATATATATATATATATATATATATATATATATATATATATATATATATATATATATATATATATATATATATGATTTCATTTTTAAGCTACATATGGATACGTTTACATGAGTTCATGTATGTGAGGGATAACGTATCTTATTATATCCGATATTTGGTCTGAAATAATTGCTAAGACGATAAGAGGAGTCATGGTTAATCACCTTTAATGATATCCAGTCCATTAAAATATCTTTATTTCTAGGTTCTTGATCATTAATTTGACCTACACCGCATATTAATTAAGAACATTGAGGTCATGTGTAAATTTAGGATTAATTAATGGAGTCCTAATGCGACGTACATCTTTACTGTTTCGTGGCTAATCCGAACGCATTCGATCTTACCTAGCACATTACTGTTGTATAACTCCCAAAGTGTAATTACAGAAACAACGCGAAAGGAGCTAGAAAATACTAATAACTGTTATTTGGATGATTAAAAAATAGAACTTAATGATGTTTATGTGCATACACGTATTCAGTACAACAAGTTGCACTGTCTGCATACTGTCAGAATAAGTTATTATGATAGATAGATAGATTAATCATTGGTGCCTTTAGTGTTTATGTGCGTAGTATGTATATAATATCTTTGATTGGATTTTGGAGATTTAGTTTAACATTATTTAAATAATATAATTTTAATAATGTGAGGAATTTGCCTATTGGACATTCAGCCACTCATTGTTATAAACTGAGATTACCATTTTATTATGGGAGCACCATATATGCAGTCAACTTTAGTCCCTGTGAGGAGACAACCCAAAATGACAAACAAGCCTTACCCCCCACATTCGAACCCGCACCCATAATTGGACGATCAAGTGTTTTCTCTAAATACTGTGCCAACTGGACATAATTTTAAATGCAAATGTGTGTAAATACATTTTATTATGGTAGAACCATACAGGCCATCAACATTATCCCCTGTGAGGAGACAATAGAAAATGACAACTAAACCTTACCCACATTCGAACCCACACCCATCATTATCCGATCAAGTGTTTTCCCTAAGCACTATGCCAACGGGACATAATTTAAAATGGAGATGTTTGTAAATACATTTTATTATGGGAGCATCATATAGGCCGTCAACTTTATTCCCTGTGAGGACACAACACAAAATGACAACCAAACCTTACTCACATTCGAACCCACAATCATCATTGGACGATCAAGTGTTTTCTCTAAACACTGTGCCAACCGGACAGAAATAAAAATTAAAATGTTTGTAAATACATTTTATAATGGGAGCACCATATAGGTCGTTAACTTTATTCCCTATGAGGAGACAACACAAAATGACAACCAAACCTTACCCAAATTCAGACCCACAACCATCATCGGGCGATCAAGTGTTTTCTCTAAACGCTATGCCAACCAGGCATAATTGAAAATGTAAATGTTTGTAAAAACATTTTATTGTGGGAGCACCATATAGGCCGTCAACTTTAGTCCTTGTGAGGAGACAAAAGAAATTGACAACCAAACCTTACCCACATTCGAATCCACACCCATCATTATCCGATCAAGTGTTTTCTCTAAGCACTATGCCAACCAGACATAATTTAAAATGAAAATGTTTGAAATTACAATTACTAATCTTTAGCTGATTTGGCTTCCAATTCCATTAAGTATTGAATAGTTTCGTAAAACCAAAGACGAAATCAGTACAGACATGTTCATTATGGACAAAAACTTTATATACTCCAGTTTCTTAGTACTTATAAAAACATTTTTCTGAACGGTTAAATAATCACCCCATTAAAATCTATTTTTTATAAAGCGAAATTTAAATCTATATGATTTTTTCCCTATAAGCTTAATAATTAATTTTATTATAATTCACATTTTACCGAAACAAGTTTTTTTTCTTTTTTTAAAAAATCTCTAAAATCTCAGAAGTATAAACTAAAACAGGTATTACGTTTGAAATGCAAAAAATAACAATTCAAAACTCGAAATTCATGTTTCTAACATCCATCTGTTCTCCTTTTCAATAACATTTTTTTTTCACCGCGGTGAAATGTGTTCCAAATGAAGAATCTCTGCAAGAAATAAGGAACAAAACAGGTGAAAATGAAATTTACACCGTACTATATAAAAAAAAAAATAAGTTCATTCAAAGACTTTTAAAATCATGGAAAAAAGGGAGGAAAAATGATTTACATTTTAAACTACTGTGCTTAAAATATTAAATTTTCAATCTTAAGCATGATCTAAAATTAAATACTTTTCAACCCCATTTCCACTTTGTATGAGTTTAGGATCCCGGAACGTGGAAAATAGGGAAAAAAAAACGAAAAGGGAAAAGAAAAAGAAACGCGGGCTGGAGATTATTTCATTCCCCGACAGTTCAAGAAATTTTAGCATTTTTAAATCCCGTTTTCTATCGGGACTCGAATCCACATTAAGAAGCGAGATTCAATTTCCTTCTTTCAGCCCTCGCACGGATTCGTGGACTGGACTCATTGTCAGGCAGCTACACTAGTTGAACGAGTCACCAAGGGAGGTGGCAGCTGGTAGGGAGGGGACTCCACCACACTTTCCCTCTCATCCCTTCCAATATGGAGATTTTTTTTCTCCCCCCTCGACGAGGAATTCCTCCGCAGAAGAAGAAATAAGGAAGAAAAAGAAGTGGATAGAAAGAAAAGGTGTGAGAGACGAAAAAAGAAATTGATTTTATTTTTCCCTCCCCCTCCTGCTGGAGCGAAGGTGACGAAATTGACCAAAAGAACTGCGTGTCTTTTTTTTACGTTATTTATTTATTTGCTTATCTATTCCCGCAACATACAGATGGATGTTGTATTGCAAAATAGCGCAGGGAGGTACGGGGGAAGGTACTGCACAAGTCCCTCCTGTGTCCTAGGAGACACGACAGTGCCACCAATTTCCGGCACATTGCGACAATTACCACGACCTAGACAAATGTAGAGGTCTGCCTCTCTCCCTTTTTTCTTTACTTTCATTATTATTAGTTATTTCTGATGTCATGGTATTTTATTTTTTTTCCCTGGCAGTCTATCGCTGGAGCCCCTTTTCCTCCATCATTTCCTCTTAACGGAAATAAATTGTCGTTCAGTCTATTCTTTATTAAGAAACACGCGTCTTTCTCAAGGGAGTTTCCCTGGTTTGGAATTCAAAGTTTGTTGGAGAACTCGGATACGATGAAATTCTATCTATTCAGATTCGGGAATGAAAAGAAGTCTCTCGGAAAAAATACAATTTGGCTCTAAATATAATTTGAAAGAAGATGGTAAAAGAGAAGCGTAAAAACAGCTTTCTAACAGCTGAATTTAAAATATCCTTCCTGCTTTTAAAAGAGCAGTATGGATGTTCGGTTAATAGAACTTATCCGGGAATTGTTAGGGATTTACATTTTGACTGTAAACCGCTATCTATAGCATTTTAGCATTGAACTTCCCATAAGATATTGTGTAGGTAACACCGTAAGATTTCGTTGGGATAAGTTTGGAAAAGTACAGTTATTTGTTTCGTAACATGTATAATAGTGCAAACGCATACAAAATTTCACTTCAGCTTCACTGAGTAAGACGATTTAATATATATATATATATATATATATATATATATATATATATATATATATTATATACGTATTTTAATATTAATTTAATATTAATTTAACTCTTGTTCATAAACTACGTTCGGGGTTTGGGCGGTAATTCTGATTTTTCCCTCCAGACACGCTAGAGACTTAATTCAGATTCTGTCTGTACTACCTTAGCCAATAGTTAGCTCGTTCCTTTAAACATGGGTAGATTTTACTACTTGATCAATTGGGCTTAGGGATTATTGTAGTCTTTTTTATCTGAGGAATCCCTACTTGAAAAGTGTATTTGCGGGATCACATGGTCTATATGCACGAGGTTTACCTGTTGTATGGATTTCATGTTTCTTACCAGAAATAAACTGTGTTGTGATTTTGAATGAGTCTAGCATATATTACGTATACATACATACACACACACACACACACACACACACACACACACATATATATATATATATATATATATATATATATATATATATATATATATATATATATATATATATATATATATATAAATATATGTATACATTTATATATGTAGATATAATATATATGTATATATGTATGTATATATTATATCTGTATCTATCTATCTATCTATATATATATATATATATATATATATATATATACATATGTATATATGCCATGTTTGAAAATGAGGGACAAGAATTAAGTGAATTATTATTAAAAATAGTTAAAACTCATTAACGACAACGTAATTGAAGAAAGACACACCCCTGAATGGAAATATACAGCGTAAAAGAGTTGACGCGAAAATAGACAAAGGAATTTTACTTAGGTAGAACGCCAAAAATAACAGTTCTGAGTGAGAACTCGGGCTGATAACATCTTCCACGCTTGTTTAAAATTATGAGAACAAAGTATATCTAAATGGCATAGCAACTAACAGGAGGATTACGATAAAGAAGTTTATATATATGAAATAAAATGTGTCTTCCCTGCCTTAACCGCTTGTTCATGTTTTATATATATATATATATATATATATATATATATATATATATATATATATATATATATATGACAATAAATTAAAAAGAGTTTAATGTTAAAATAATGGAAAATCTATGAAAATTTTAGAAATATTTAAATAATGAATTTTGAAGACAAGTCTGGATATATTAGCTTTATTTACATCTCTAAAAAACTTTATCAAACGCAATTATTCATATGTGCATTACTCTTGTTACTGTGCACAGATTACCACACTTCTTTTCGGATATAACATCTCCTTTCATATAGCTAAAAAAGCTGTAGATTTTTATTCGATTCAGCTAGAATAGTAAAACATGATAGCTTATTTATTTTTGGTTAATTTATTAACAAAAAAGACCAAATATAACGATTGCACAAAAGTTTACGTCAGATACAAGGCTGATGAAATTTTAGCATTAAAATGCGGCTAAAAATATGCAAAAGAAGCATTAACTGAGATAAATAATTCAACCAATATGAATCTGGTTTTATTATAACAAAAATCCTTATTTAAGAAAACTGAATGAAACTACTATAATGACAGTCCTATTTAATAAAATTTTTAAAAGATTTAGAGTAACAAATAAATCTTAACTATATTTTGACAAATTCCCTATTATTAAAAGTGCGTAATTACTAAAAATTTCTATTAATGGAATAATCAAAAGTAATTTCATGTTGCATTCAAGAGTAAAAGACAGGGAAAAAATCATTTCAAATGTTTTCATATTTTACGTACAATTCTACAGATTAATCTTCAAGTTCTATTGATATAGGCTATTTATATTCCATAACATGTTTTTTTAATTTAAAATTGTGTTCAGTGTGCATGTTTTTTGCACAGATTTTCTCTCTTTTCTAAGGGCCACAATATTTATATATTTTCTGTATCAGGGACTTCAAAGGTCTTAATCATCGTATGTCAGAGTAATTTCTTTAGGGTTACTAAATCACTGAGTAAAATAATTGATAAAATCCCTGAAAATTTTATGTACGTAATAGTTATTATACCCATAGATATGGAAATTAGAATTTTTATATAATAATTCAGGTGACGTGGATAGATTAAACGGGATAAATTAATTTATAACTGATAAAGAAAAATGAAGTATCGGTATGAATATCGTCTCATAAACTTTTATTCATATGTCAATAAAATGCGAAAGAAAAATAGATTTCTTTTTTATCAGGAAAACAATACCTTATTTCACATAATCCCACTGCGGCATCAGAATAAAAAAAATGCTTACCAAGAAACAAAAACTATGAACCTAAAATGCGAAACTTTCTTTTCACTTCACTTCCTTTTCCCCAGATTTTATTCCATGAAACTTCAAAACAAATAACCTAAAGTTATTTTAAACTTTTCCATGCGAACTCTATTTTCACACTGTGGCCTATGTATGCGATATTTTTAAGGTATTTACCAGATTCTAGTCCCGCCTCCCCTCTCCCCGGCTTCAGCTATCACTGCCCACCCCTTTTCCCTTCTTAAAAACGAAAACAAAACGAAGAAACAGAATAACCAAGAAGTTTCAAGCTGAGCGTGAAAACGAACTGTCCTTCCCGCAGTGTTTGATGTACGACCCTCGCAAGGAACACGTCATGGCGCTATAACTCTACACGGCTACGGACTTTTTTATAGTTTATTTTTATGACACGCAGAGCATAGCATCAGTTTTTGGTCCCCCCTGTTCTTTTTACGATTTTATTATTTCACAGTAAAAAGACCTCGTCGTACGTGAGGTAAATTGTTTCGAAGCATAGGAGCAAGTAGGGAGGAGATCTCAAAAATTATTTCAAGACTTTTTAAAATAATTTTTTTTTCTAGTTCCTTTTATCATTTTGAGGGGAAGTGTTTTGGGGAAACGGACAAACGTGACGAGGTTTCCGGAGATATATTTACTCACCCATTTTTTTTTAAGTCCGAACTTGTTTGTATGAGAAAAATCTGTGCTTTGAATACTCTACCATAAATAAGCTTGGCCAGTTGGTCCGGGAAGCCTGAACATTATGTGTGAATTTGTTTATCTTCCTTTCCTCTAAATTTTTTTCACCGTACAGTAGCGGAATTTTATGAAGAATAAACTGTGCTAAAACATTGTTTAACACCGTATTGTAAAGTAGACATTCTCACCAAGAATATAGTTTGTATTATAAAGAAGTTTTAAGAAGGAAAAGGTAGGAAGAGAAACGAAAGCACATTTTTCATCTACTTGATAAAAAAATTTAACTAGATTTTCTTTCATAAATAAACACAAATCATCTGGTAGACACACACGTATCGCGTAAATTTGTTTATTTTATTTTCTCCTAGATTTTAATACGAGATGTACAGTAGGATAATTTTATTAAAAATAAATTGCATTAAAGAATACTGATTAATACTGTAATAAAATAATGTTTATCTTAATTTCCTCTAAATTTTTTCATCGAGGCTGACATACAGTAGTACAATTTTATGAAGAATAAACTATGCTAAAACGTTGTTTAATACTATACATTCTCACCAAGGATATAGTTTGCGTTATAAAGAAGTTTTTTTAAAAAAAAGGTAGAAAGAGAAATGAAAGCACATTTTTCATCTACTTGATAAAAATATTTAACTAGATTTTCATAAATAAACACAAATCATCTGGTAGACACAAACGTATCGCGTAAATTTGTTTATACTCTTTTCTCCTAGTTTTTAATAAGAGATATACAGCATGATTATTTTATTTAAAATAAATTTCATTAAAGTAGACTGTTTAATACTGTAAAAAAATAGCTTATCTTACTTTCCTCAAATTTTTTTCACCGAGGCTGACGTACAGTAGTAGAATTTCATGAAGAATAAACTATGATAAAACCTTGTTTAATACTGCATTATAAAGTAGACAATATCACCAAGAATATAGTCTGTACTATAAAGAAGTTTTAAAAAGAAAAATGTAGAAAAAGAAACGAAAGAACATTTTTCATCAACTTGATACAAAAATTTTAACTATATTTTCTTTCATAAATAAACTCAGATCATCTGGTAGACACAAACGTATCACGTAATATTTTTTATTTTCTTTTCTCCTAGTTTTTAATACGAGATGTACAGTAGCATAATTTTTTTAAAAATAAATTTCATTAAAGTATACTGTTTAATACTGTAAACAATAACTTATCTTACTTTCATCAAATTTTTTTTACCGAGTCTGACGTAAAATAGTAGAATTTTATGAAGAATATACTATGCTAAAACATTGTTTAATACCACATTATACAGTCGACATTCTCACCAAGGATATACTTTGTATTATAAAGAAGTTTTAAAAAGAAAAAGGTAGAAACAGATACGAAAGAACATTTTTCATCTACTTGATACAAAAATTTTAACTAGATTTTCTTTCATAAATAAATTCAGATCATCTGGTAGATACAAATGTATCGCGTAATATTGTTTATTTTCTTTTCTCCTAGTTTTTAATACGAGATGTACAGTAGGATAATTTTATTAAAAATAAATTGCATTAAATAATACTGATTAATACTGTAATAAAATAATGTTTATCTTACTTTCCTCTAAATTTTTTCATCGAGACTGACGTACAGTAGTAGAATTTTATGAAGAATCAACTACGTTAAAACATTATTTAATACCGCATTATAAAGCAGACAATATCACCAAGAATATATTTTTTATTATAAAGAAGTTTTAAAAAGAAAAAGGTAGAAAGAGAATTTTTCATGTACTTGATACAAAAATTTTAACTAGATTTTCTTTCGTAAATAAACACAAATCATCTGGTAGACACAAACGTATCGTGTATATTTGTTTATTTTCTTTTCTCTCAGTTTTTGATACCGGATGTACAGCAGGATAATTTTATTAAAAATAAATTTCATTAAAGTATACTGTTTAATACTGTAAAAAAATAGCTTATCTTTCTTTCCTCTAAATTTTTTTCACCGATGCTGACGTACAGTAGAAGAATTTTAAGAATAATAAACTATGCTAAAACATTGTTTAATACCGCATTATAAAGTACATATTCTCATCAAGGATATAGTTTGTATTGTAAAGAAATTTTAAAAAGGAAAAGGTTTAAAGGGAAACTAAAACCTATTTTTCATCTACTTGATACAAAAATTTTAATTAGATTTTCTTTTATAAACAAACTCAGATCATTTGGTAAACACAAACGTATCGTGAAAATTTGTTTATTTTTATTTCTCCTAATTTTTAATCCGCGATATACAGTAGGAGAATTTTATTAAAAATAAATTTAATTAAAGAATACTGTTTAATACTGTAATAAAAAATTCTTTCATCTTAAGATAGTTTGTATTACAAATAAGTTTTAAAGAATGCGGTAAACATTCAAACGGAAGAATAATTTCCTTTCATCTAATGAAACTTATTTCATTCTATTCTCTTTCATAAATAAACTTGGGTTGATTATTTGGGATGGCAGAACTTGTTGCTTTAATTTGTTTCTCATTCTTCCCTGAAGTGCTACCCGTATATTTATATAATCTAAGCGAATTTCACGTAGAATAAATTACACCAAAACATACTGCTCAATACCGTATTTTAAAGCAAGATTTATACTAAAACATTTTTAACCAAAATCTATTTCATAAAAAAGAAAAGGTGGAAAAAACGAAAGTAAAGTATTTGTTCCATATCATACAAACTCTACTACTGGATTCTCTTTCATAAATAAACTTAAAAAAATTCTCCGGGAAGGCAAAACTTTCTGCTTTCAATTGTTGGTATTTTTTTCTTAATATTTTTCTACTAAGTTTATACACAGCAACTTAATTTTATGAACACTAAACTTAAAGTACACTTAAACATATTGCTGGATATCGTAATATAAAGCAGATTTTCACAGTGAATACATTCGATAAAATGTTTTATAAAAAGGAAAAGGTAGAAATAGAAAGAAAGAAAACTGTTTCATTCAATAGATACAAAATCACGCATTAAAATAGCTCTAGCATAAAAAATTCGGCCAGTGGATTTGGATAATTTTAACTTATTTCTTGAATTTGTTAGTCTCACCTACCTGTAATTGGCTGACAATTTTAGGATTTCAGGAATAAATTATAGAAAACTTCCTTTCCTGTAATCGATACTTTACTGTAAATTAAATTTTAACTCAACATATTTTATAATATAAAAAGAATTGTAAAGTTAGGGTGGGGAAAAGAATATGTTTCACTTTTTTTCATAAAAATTACCCTTTTAAATAATCTTCAAGAAATAATCTCTAATACATTACTAATTACTTCGTACAAGGAGGTAAGATGAGGGAAAAAACGAAAGTTATTCCATCAATTTCTAATATACAAATTAGAGATAATATTAAATAACTAATGATATAATAGCCAAACAATTGTTGCTCGAAAAACTATATTTGACTTGTAAAGAAATTATTCATGTAGCTTGAAACATATCTGCTTCTAATATTTGTTGATATTCTACACGTAATTCCGTACCACCTGTGCAAACTGGCAAACTTATGACTGCCATATTATATATCTGATATATCACGATACCTCTGATGTGCTGGTTTTGACTAAACACGTGACATTTGTATAGCAATCAGAAGGTTTATATTGCAGTTCAGAATAATATGGTTAATTTTACTTTTGTGATTAAACATAATTGTTGAAGAAAGGTTTTTAAGGTATTGAAAATCAAACATTATTTCCGAAATTAAGTGTGCTATATTACCGACATGGACTAGGTTACACGGCACTAACTTACGTCAGTAAAATTATATTACAGATTTCAAATTAGTATGGTTTGGTTTTATTTGTAGAAATAGGGATTACTGTTTTCTTGATCTGAATGAATTTAAGATACCCTTTAAATAATACCTAAACATTAATCATAAGAAGAAAAAACAAAACTGATTCAAATAATCCTAAAATTAGCTTATGTTTCCTTGCTTAACCTTTTAAGTTTTGTTCATGTAATATATAAATTGAGAAAAATGTTATTGAAGCTCAAAACTACCATCTATGTCTTATCTAAAATAATATGCATATGTTCATAGATAAATACATCTAGATAGTACATTTGTTTCGCCATTACATCTAAACACTTCTTAAAAGGTCAAAAAAGCTTCAAGCACCTGCTCTACTACTCATATACCTTCACTTGATTCAAAATTAGATACCCACAAGTATTTTGGAAAAAAAGATATATTTACGTTATCTATACCATAAGTTACTTTCAAACCAGTTATTTTATAACTTTACAGTTATGATTAGATAAATACATAATGCGTAGACATTAATTATAAAAATTCAAATTAAAATCCAATCCCCGTAATCCTAACGTTAGCTTACATTTCCAAGCTTAACTTCTTTTTGTATCTTTCCAGCTAACTGTATCCAAACTTTTCTACAAATGTCGATGCCTTTAACACGAGAAAGCCATATACCGTATCCATATCTTAATGAATTCAAGATACCCTTTACATAATACCTAAACATTAATCATAAAATATAGAAACAAAACCAATTCAAATAATCTAACATTAGTTCATATTTTCCTGCTTAACTTTTTAAGTTTTGTTCCTGTAATATATAAATTGAGAAAAATGTTATTAAAGCTCAAAACTATCATCTATGTCTTATCTAGAATAATATGCATATGTTCATAGATAAATACATCATATACATTCATTTTGCCATTACATCTAAACACTTCCTGAAAGGTCAAAAAAGCATCAAACACCTGCTCTACCACTCATATTTATCTTCATTTGATTCAAAATTAGATACCCACAAGCATTTTGAAAGAAAAAAAAGATATATTTACGTTATCTATACCATAAGTTACTTTCAAACCAATTATTTTAACTTTACAGTTATGATTAGATAAATACATAATGCGTAGACATTAATCATAAAAATTCAAAATAAAATCCAATCCCCGTAATCCTAACGTTAGCTTACATTTCCCAGCTTAACTTCCTTTTTTATCTTTTCCTCCAGCTAACTGTATCCGAACTTTTCTACAAACGTCGATGCCATTAACACTGGAAACCCATAAAACTATTCATTAATGCATCCTTCTAAAATTAGCTAACTGTTGAGGATCCCCGAAAAGGCATCCACCCAGTCGTGAGTTCTAGGCCACCTGCGTCCCTTTTCCTTTTGATTGATAATGCAGCACCCGATCCTTAAATTGATGCGGATCACTAGTTAAATACACAGCAGGTGGCAACACTAGTTGGTTGCTTACCCTCGACCGGGCAAAGAACGGTTTAGGCCTAATTGTCTTAAAACTTGTTACGGTGAAAAATGTGATTGGGGATCCAGCAATATATATACCGTTTTCTCAATCTTTATTTACTGGGAAAGAAATGGAAAAATAAATAAGAGGTTTTTAGTTATAGACATGTATCGTTCTATACTATCACCGCTTGAAGACTTTCATGTTCCAATAGGTACATTTTTAATTTACATATCCCTCATAAAAAGAGTTTTGAAGAAAAAAAAATATTTTTTGTTTTAAATTTAAACTGTATATAATCAATTAAAAGGAACTATGGTTACAACGAGAATGTACTGGTAATTACAAATATAATTTAATAATCAAATAAACATGCATATATAAGGAATCGAAATAGCAATTTAGTATATTCTAGGAAACAAAGCAAAGCAATATGACACCTACACAATAGTTGAGTACATGGAATGAACACCGATGTCCAACGGCTTTTATGCTTTCAAAGATGTACTCGCAATTACAAATATAATTTAATAATCAAATAAACATGCATATATAAAGAATTGAAATAGCAATTTAATATATTCTAGGAAACAAAGCAAAGTAATATGACACCTACAAAATAGTTGAGTACATGGAATGAACACCGATGTCCAACGTCTTTTATGCTTTCAAAGATGTACTTGCAATTACAAATATATTTTAATAATCAAATAAACATGCATATATAAAGAATTGAAATAGCAATTTAATATATTCTATGAAACAAAGTAAAACTCAATATGACATCTACATAATAGTTGTATATATGAAATGAACACCGATGTCAGATGTCTTTTATGCTTCCAAAGATGTACTGGCAATTACATGTATAATTTAATAATCAAATAAACATGTATATATAAAGAAACGAAATGGTGATTTAATGCATTCTATAAAACAAAGTAAAACGCAATATGACATAAACACAATAGTTGAATACATGGAAAGGACACCGATGTCCAATGTCTTTTATACTTCCAAACGTGTATTGGAAATTACAAATATAACTTAATAATCAAATAAACATGCATAAAGAATCGAAATAGCAATTTGAAATATTCTATAAAATAAAACAAATGCAATATGACATCGGCACTATAGTCGAATATGTGGAATGAACACCGATGTGAAATTTTTTATGCTTTCAAAGATGTTCTGTTAATTACAAATATAATTTAATAATCAAATATACATGCATATATAAAGAAGCGAAATAACAATTTAATATATTCTATGAATGAAAGCAAAGGCAAAATGACATCTACACAATAGTTGAATACATGGAATGAACACCGATGTCCAATGTATTTTATAATTCCAAAGATGTACTGGCAATTACAAATATAATTTAATAATCAAATAAACATTTATATATCTGAAGAATAGAAATAATAATTTAATATATTCTATGAAACAAAGTAAACGCTTTGTGAGATCTTTACAATAGTTGAATACATGGAAAGAACACCGATGTCCAATGTATTTTATGCTTCCAAAGATATACTGGAAAGTACAAATATAATTTAATAATCAAATAAACATGCATATATAAAGAATCGAAATAGCAATTTAATATATTCTATAAAACAAAGCAAACGCAATATAAGATCGACACAATAGTCGAATACATGGAATGAACACTGATGTAAAATGTCTTTTATAATTCCAAAGACACTCAATGAAGTTAAAATTATTTGCGTTGATCTTGATATTTATAATTTTTGTGCTTTAATATCTTACTTCTGTTTTTAATAATTAATTCCATTGTGTATGGAAAGATTTTTCCATAAATTTATATTTAAAAATTCTAAAAAATTGTGAAAAAAAACTTATTTTATTTAAACTTACGAAATTTAACAGTTAACAAGTGTACCGAAGCATACCCTTACCAGAAAATAATAAAAGTAATTAGTTTTTAGATAGGAAATATAGTATTTTTAATTAATGGACAAATCTAAAAATAAAGTAGCTATAGATATATTTCCACGACAGTGATATATTTGGCATAAATACTGATAACTATCTAATACTTATAAATAAAATATATAAATACGTTTGTTATTAGATAAGGAATACTACTATATTCAGTTAAACATAAATCAATAGTAAATACATATAAATGAATGCATGACACATATATAAGAATATATATGCTTATGTGTATAATAGAGTTGCATCTGGCAGGGAGATATGTTATTAATATGTAGACTAACCTTATGGCCTAACTATCTCATAGAAGATAACCACATTTTAAGTACATTGAATAATCTTTTCTATAAAGAGAGCGTAGGTAGACTCTATTAGACATAAATGGGGATAGAAAAATAGGAAATATAAATATTTAGTGTTAATTAACTTTAAAATATAAACAACTATATTTGTACACACATACACAAATTTGATTGCAGTTTATAGGGACAAAGTACTTCAAATTTAAAGATTTTAAAAGTTTAGGAGTATAAATAAAAATGCTTATTATTATATATATAAGATATTAAAATTCGCAAAACAGCAAAACTTCAGCAGGGCTGTAGTCTGAGAGGGGTGAAATTTGAACCCATCTTGATCAGTTTATTTACCCAATAAAAGAATGCAACGCTGAATACACACATTAGACTGTGTCCATATTATGCTCACGTGTGAGTTTAATATATTTATTATCCACTTCCTTTAAAGTGTTACGTGAATCTTTAAATTCATAAATGTATATCTCGTAGACAGCTTGAATAAATACCTGTATGTGTGTACTTTTTATAATATTTTATAATACTTTTTATAATATTTAACTTGAAATAAAAATAGGTTTAACATTGATCCTCCCCAAATGCATAAATTTAAAATTTTGGACTGTAAATTATTAGAAATTCATAGCAATTTCTTATTACTGATATCTTAAAAAAAGAAGTGAAATTAATGTAAAACCCCCCATTTTATTCTAAGAATCCTAAACATCCCTGAAAAATATATAAATATATCTCGCGTAGGGTACCTGTATGTATGTACAAAATTTTATTATATTCAACTTAATATAAAAATAGGTTTAACATGGATCCTCACCAATTTCATAAATTTAAAATTTTGGACTGTTAAAATTATTAGAAATTAATAGCAATTTCTTGTTACTAATATCTTTAAAAAAGCATTGAAACTAATGTAAAAACTATCATTTTATTCTAAGAATCTCAAACATAGCTCAAAAGTATATAAATATATCTCGCGTATTGTACTTGCGCAAATACCTATAGGTGTGTAGAACATTTTATAATGTTTAACTTAAAATAAAAATAGGTTTAACGTAGATTGTCCCCAAATTCATAAATTTAAAATTTTGGACTGTAAATTATTAGAAATTTATAGCAATTTCTTGTTACTAATATCCTTAAAAAAGCAGTGAAACTAATGTAAAATCTCTCATTTTATTCTAAGAATCTTAAACATCGCTCAAAAATATATAAATATATCACGCTTAGGGTACTTGTGCAAACAAATACCTGTATTTGTGTATAGCTTTTTATAATATTAAACTTAAAATAAAAATAGGTTTAACATGTATCCTCAACAAATTCATAAATTAAAAATTTTGTACTGTAAATTATTAGAAATTCATAGTAATTTCTTATTGCTAATAACTTTAAAAAGCAGTGAAACTAGTGTAAAAACTCCCATTTTATTCTAAGAATCTCAAACATCGCTGAAAATTATATAAATATATCTCCCGTAGGGTACTTGCGAAAATACCTGTATGTGTGTACAACTTTTTATAATATTAAACTTAAAATAAAAATAAGTTTAACATGGATCCTCTCCAAATTCTTAAATTTAAAATTTTGGATTGTATTTTATTAGAAATTTATAGCAATTTCTCATTACTGATATCTTTGAAAAACAGTGAAACTAATGTAAAAACTCCCATTTTATTCTAAGAATCGCAAACATCGCTGAAAAATTGTTAGTCAAAGAAAAATATAATCATGAGTATTTAATTTAAATGTAAATCGAATAATTAAATCGTAGATCTTTATAAGTATTTCAGGTTATAAATAATCAGCTTCTTGGCATATATTCTACGTGATGGCTTCTTAGTTATATTATTTCTAAAATAGAATCTGTAAACTACATAGTCCAAGCACAATGAACTCGAGACTATTCTTTCTGCAGATTGGGGTTGATTTAGAGACCCAGTTATCACCATTGCTGGGATGCGGAGCTATTAAGGGGTCTCTATTAGTGGACCCCAGAGTCCTTGTTTCATCTCACCTCAGTGACCCTAAAGAACAACCAGTCTTACATGCTAACTACGATCGCAGACGCGTCTTCGTTGCCATGGTTATAGAGTCTATTCCGCTGCCATTCCCTGGTGTATAATACGCAGTGTCCAAGAAATGCAGATGGAACTCGGCTATATGTTGATTCCTCGCAAAAGGACTTGTTTAACACACCTCTGTTTATCCACATTATTTTTAATTTAGAGTTTTGTAAATGTTAAAATCTCTTTAATTTTGCATTAAACTACTTCTAGTTAGAAATATATATTTCTGTCCTTGTTTCAGGAGCAAATAATTTTATAAGGTGTAAAGAGGTTTCTATACTGCTTTTCAGTAATCTATATTATTTAGATGAATATTAGTGTTTTTTTTATAATTTCTACAATTAAAAAGTTAAAATGTACACACATAAAATACAAGTCGTTCAGAATCCAATAAGGTTAAACAAAATTGAGAAAATTTATTGTTTATATTTACATTAGTTTTAAAGTGGATTAATTAAAATTTTTGAAACAAACAATATCAGTGAAGAAACAGGTGAATTTTATTAATAAAAATAAATATCATTTAGATGAATATTAGTCTTTTTTTATAATTTCTACAAATAAAAAGTTAAAATGTAAACACATACAATACAAGTCGTTCAGAAGCCAATCAGGTTAAACAAAACTGAGAAAATTTGTAGTTTATATTTACATTAGTTTTAAAGTGTTTGGTTTAGTTAAAAAATTTGTAATAAATAATATCGTCGAAGGAATATATATATATATATATATATATATATATATATATATATATATATATGTGTGTGTGTGTGTGTGTGTGTGTGTGCCTCTACAAGGGGTAAGCTCTTCTGTACCTCCCGAACATTTTTCCCACTCTGTGCTGAAAATAGCGATATTAATTAGTTACATAATTTAAATCAAAATTAATAGTTAAAATATAATTGTACGCATTTCTATAATCCACTTTCTTGGTGTAGGCAAGCTAATAATATCACAATCTTTCTGTGGAGTTATACGCTAGCACGCATATATTTATGAATGTTAGACCTTTAAATAATATTTAAATTAATTTAAATTTCGGTTTTGAGAATTACTGTTGAAGTTTTAAAATACCAAGACAGATTAGTTCTAGATCTTGCGCTTGAAATTTATTTTAAAAAATTATGAATATTCCCTGTATATGATACACTTAAATTTCTATTAAATTATATACTCGTATAATTTTATTTCTCTTTAATTGAATAATTTTCTTCAGTGCTTAAGATCTTAAATTTTTTCTCAGTAACCAGTTTGGTTTCAAAATGTACGAAATCAGATGGCACTATAGGTTTTCAATATATCACTGTGTATATTTTTAAATTCATGAATTAATCTAAAATTTAGGATAAATAATTTATGCTTATTGAATAAAATATGTGTATAGTAATTTATGGTTATAATATGAGTATTGGATATTATTAATGTATACTTTTAAACTTTTAAAAATAATATTTAGATTAGAGTATACTTATAAAATACTTTTGCATAAAATTTTTGAATTTTAAACTTACATTTCTTATTCATTAGTTTAGAAACTATACTATTTTGATTTGTTAACACATTGTGTTCTGGTACATTTCGCAGCGGAATTGTACCGAGAGCGAGCGTTTTGCGTGTAAATTTAATTATTCAGTTAAATCTCAGTAGATCGAAAATTACTTAATATTTTAACCAAAGTTTCGTATTTTATATATAAACAAATATATAAATAGACAAATAAAAAAAATCTATAATAATACAATAATACAATAATATATGTATAATATAAATATACATATATATATATATATATATATATATATATATATATATATATATATATATATATATATATATATATATATATATATATATATATATATATATATTTATATATAATATCATTTTCGCAAGGATAAATAAAACGCTAATTTTAAATCTAAATTGATTTTTCCATCAACCTTTTTGTTCTGTGGTTCCGCATCGTCTGATGCAAAAACTAGTTTTTATTTGTCTAAATTTTTCTACAGTCTATGTAGTAGACAAGAACATTCGGCTTCGTTTTCCTGTATATAATGTTAATTTTGTACCAACAATCAAATCATGTTGTTACACTAAACCATACTAGTAAGTGACCCTTGCTCAAGTATTAATCGTCAAAAACGTTCTAGTACATGTCTCTCGCTTAATATCAATCGTCTGAAAACATACTAGTATGTGTCCTGCATACAGTGTGTTAATAAAACATCACTATGCTAACTGTTAAAGTTTTAAAAAACGTAAAACGAATATTTAACTTTATATTTTATAACAATCCATATATTGTAGTTGGCATATGTAAATGCTAGATTAGTACTAGTAAGTGTCCCGCGCTCAACAATCAATCGTCAGAAAAAGTACTAGTAAGTGTCCCGCGCTCAAGTATCAATCGTCGGAAAACGTACTAGTACGTGTCCCACATACAATGAACCGAACGATGGTCGATTGGTTAGAGTGCTGGCCTTGGGTACCGGAGTTCATGGGTTCGATTCCCACTTTGGCTTGGATGTTCGTAGCCATTCGGAATCGGCTTTAAGCTGTAGGTCCCGGTCTCATTAGCCCTCGTGTGCAAAAACTTAGACCGTAGCACTCCAAACCAAACCAAACCAAACTCACATACAATGTGTTAAAAGAAAAATCAGCCTTAGACACTTATATTTTTCTTGATTAAATTATCTGTGGAATTTATTACATAATCTAGAATATTATTTAACCTCAATTCTTTCTGCAATATATTTAGATCTGCTAAATGTAGGCAGTAATTATGTAAGCATAAATATGTTTGCAAATGAGTATTGACAATGTTAGAGGCACTTCCTGTCTATTTAAATTTAATTTATAATCCTACTTAACCTGAATGAAATTAGTACCTTAGATTATTTTATTCAACCAAAATGAGAGTTCTAAACTAGGTCTCCTAACTCAAAACTGGTTCTCAGCCAACAAAAGCACACCGATGTCTAGACGGAATCAGACAGCGCTAAAAGTGATTTCACTTGTTTACAGTTTTCTTTTTCTATTCTTCAACCAAACAAACAACTTCGGATGTTGGCGTATGAACGTATTGGCTGTTTTTTTTTACTATACTCAATTAACTAAAATGAAGATTAGGAGCCTCTAGTCGTTTAACGACTAGTTAAAAGTTTCGTGCAACCGGGAAATAAATCATAAGGTGAAGCACCTTCTAGATATCTATAGAAAGGGCAGGTAAACTATTTCGGACTAATTAAAAGTTCATGCAATTTTATGAAATAATGCATCCTGAACATATATCAATTCCTTCCGAGTTATTCTCTGTTATTGGTGAATAAAAATAATTGATAGTTGGCGTTTAGTCCAATATTTTTATTAAGTCTGCGTAGTTTAAATCTTGGAAATTTGCTCATTTTTAAAGTTAACATTTTATGACCTAGAAAATGACAAAATCTGAGAAAAAAGTCTGAACGTTTTAATGACACGTTATATATATATATATATATATATATATATATATATATATATATATATATATATATATATATACATATATATATACATACAAAATGTGTATGCATATTATATATATATATATATATAATATGGGTGAGACTCATTCAAAATTACAACATAGTTTATTTCTGGTAAGAAATGTACATGAAATCCATACAACGGGCAAACACTTTTACAACCTCGTGCGCATAGACAATGTGATCCCGCACATACCCTTTTCAAGTACTGATTCCTCAAGTAAAAAGACTACGAATTATCCCTAAGCACAATTGTTCACGTGATAAAAATGCCCATGTATAAAGAGAAAGCGCTAACTATTGACTAAAGTAGTACAGTCAGAGGCTGAATTAAGTCTATAGCGTATGTGGAGGGAAAAATCAGAATTACCGTGCAAACCCCGAACTTAATTTATGAACAAAAGTTATTAAATTAGTATTAAAATACGTAAATAAGGGATTTTAATAATACATATATATATATATATATATATATATATATATATATATATATATATATATATATATATATATATTAGACGAACCGACAGACGTTGTCCTGTTTTAAAGCTGTAAAACCAAAAATTGTAAACTATTTTTAAATAAATTATAATTTTTACCTTTTTGGTAGAAAAGTAAGGAAAAAAATATTTTTAAAATATTGATGCCAACATATTTTTACTTTAATTTAAAAGTATTTTATGAAAGAATTTTTTGCAAAGCAGGGAGCCATTAGCTTGCATACAATCTCAAAGAGTAAATAAAGTAAATAAAACATAATCATGTCTAATATTCTGGCATCTCATAAATAATACATTCCATACACAATACATTAAGAAACATTTTCGATTATTCAAAAGTGCATGACCACAAAAGTCTTTGAAATATGGGCCACAGTTAAGCATATATATTGGTTCAAATCACAGTAACGGTATTTTAAAACAAATTACTCGGTATAAAACTATTTGAAAATTATGTTTAATTTTACTTTAATTTAAAAGTATTTTATGAAAACTTTTTTGCAAAGCCATTAGCTTACTTACAATATCAGAGAATAAATAAAGTAAATAAAACATAATCATGTCTAATGTTCTGGCATCGCATAAATAATACATTCCATACACAATACATTACGAGACATTTTCGATTATTCAAAAGTGCATGACTCCAAAAGCCTCGTCATAACAATCTTTAGGGTTTAATTAAATTACATCAACCATGCTTTATACGCATTGAATGAATACGAACCATTCAAATTCCCTCGCATTTGCCCGTCTTAATGAGTTGCTTCAGACTAATCCATCAAAGTATTCGAGCAATTTTGAAACACCATAGTCGAGATTGGGTAATGGCTACGAAATGCGCAAGTCTCATGACGGTAACTCAATCTCATGATTGCCCACTCTTAATGCTCAGCATCTCATTTTCGCAAATTAAGTGAATCTACATACGTAATTTTTGCCGGGGAACAGCTAAATTCAGTTATGAAAACTATTTTGTTGGTGGTTGGTGCTAGATGAAAGGTTGGGGTTTGAAAAAAGAAGGGAGACTTTTCTCAACGGGTAAATGGATATCTTGATTATACGGAGGAATAATTACAAGCATTGTTGAGATGGTCATTAGAGTGGTAGACAAAAAGCAGTTATATGCAAGGTAGTTTGATCTTATAATAGCACTCTGCGTGCTCAGAAATTATGAGATTTCTCTAAACAACGTTGAAGTGATTTTAGTGGTGCTAAAATATATAATATAATCAATTAACAACACTTATGAATATAAGCCACATA
>CM063506.1:60404944-60407444 GCA_032207245.1 Pardosa pseudoannulata | reverse complement strand
ATAACAATTCGTCTTCTTACACAAAACATGGAAAAAAAAACCGCGCTTTTGAACCAATCAGAGTAATAAAATACAATAAACTGCAAACCATCATTTACTGGACGAATAAATTACTATGCTAATAATTTGTTACTAAAACTGGAAAAAATACGGCAGAAACATTGCAAGCGAAGTAGAAATCAGATTGCCCGTACGCCGTACGGGAAAATCAATAAAGGCCCGAAAGCTGTGCCTGAGAAATTAAAAACAGAGAAATAAAAGGAAAATTATGACTTTGTTTTCAAAAAATGATGTCTTCAACGTAAAAGGATACCTTAAGGTAGATTTTGAAGAAAATCTTTTCCAGTCCAAGGTCAAGTATTTCAAAGCTGACATTAAAGGTTAGAACCGTTTGATGACTAAAATGAAAAACAAAAGTACTGAAGAAAATTGATGGACTTTCCAAATTATCTCTTTTGAAATAACATTATATCTCCAAATAAAATTGGAGTTCATAGCAATGATTATATCCTATATAATATCCTATATAGAAATACATTTAAAATTTTTGAAATATATATATATATATATATATATATATATATATATATATATATATACATATATATATACATTATCCTATAGCATTTTATATGAAATATATATATATCTTATCTTATATATATATATATAATATATATTTATATATATATCTATATATATATATATATATATATATATAAATATATATAATATATATTATATATATATATATATATATATATATATATATATATATATACATATATATATATATATATATATATATTTATATATATATATTAAATCTGATATATATATATAATAATAGTGTTTTCTGTTTCCATTATAAAACTTTATTTAGAGAATAGCGCTTATCATATAAATATCTTTTATAAAGCTATATATGAGCTATAACGTATTTGTTTGTACGGCACATATACAGAAAAATTGTATATTTTACAATATAAAGATTGATTTCATTGAAACAATTTTTCTGTTTCCATTTAAATTTATTTTAGAGATTAAATATGTTATTTTTAAAGCTATAGAAAAGCTACGTAAATGTTATGGCACCATAAATTTCTATGATTTTAAAATTTGAATTTCATAGAAACAATTTGTTCGGCAATTTATTTTTTTAGAACCTGTTTGTGACACAGTTTTGGAAACTTTTTTAAAAAAATATTACTGATGTTAGATAAAATGAAAAATATTAAAACCCGTTTCCGATCTATAAAATGCCAGAGATAAACAATAAGCGCACTTATCAACTGATGGAAGCAACACTTCGGATTGAATCAATATCCATATTATATTTTTTACGAAGAGAATGAAATATACTGATACAGAGATTTCTGAATAGTAAATATAGAAAATGATTCCATAAAACTCAGCGTTAGTAAACATTTTTCGTTTTGTATCGCTCCTATACATTGAGTTAAAAATGGGATATTGCTTTTAAAACTGAAAGAGTACAATTTTTACAAGAAATTGAAAAAAAAACCTTATTTTATCTTGAGTGAAATAATGGTTTCATTGTTTTACAGTTTTATATTCTATGAAAAAAGAAAAATTGCTGTATTTTATATTAACAGTTGAAGTGAAAGGGAGATGTTATATATTTAACAGAAAATTTGATCTTATTTTTATCACTAGCATCTTATTCATTATAGATAATATTTTATGGAAAAAAATGCATTACAAAACTGAAGCATTTTTATGCTAGTAAAAATTAATAATATTTAATTGCATGATTCTAATTTTTTTCTTTGTCATAGAACACTTAAGAAATCATCTGGATGTGACAATCGAATGAAAGTTATAACTACCAATTTATGGTACTAAGCACTATTAGAATACTCTTCATACCAAAATTATGCCTCATTTTCTCTTCTTTAGATCACATATACTAATTTCTTTGGTCTCAAAATATCAGCGAAATATATTATTCAACCATATTCAGAGCGTATAATTCTTTATCAAAAATTCCAAAAAGGGTGCTTTTAATCAGTTGATCGTACCTCGCCGATAAATATTTTCTGTTCTCTGATGTACACGAAACATTTGAAAACATTAAAGTGAATATATTTAAAATTTTTCATTTTTCATTACCTAAATCAACTCAATTTTAAAGGCCATACATCCATACACATACACCGAAAATACGCCTCTTGAATTTTTCTCTTTGATTTTCCCCATGAGTTCTTTACCAAACATTTCTCCGAGATGGTGGATGGCCAATTTCTCATCAACAGATTCCAAGTGGTTCTTGCTGGTGCATTTAAAGACATACATCCGGTGTCAAAACTCCATTTTTCCTCCTAGGAAATTTTTTTGTGTCAAGCTCTTCAAACACTTTTGTCGAAATGTTGACATATAGGAAAATGTGGGCCAAAGAAAACTGGTAATGAAAACGAATATTGACCCCATAGGCTATCCCCCCAGTAAAGCTACTCCACTGATAAGTTTGTACTAAAAT
>CM063506.1:60382444-60399944 GCA_032207245.1 Pardosa pseudoannulata | reverse complement strand
TAAATACGAGATAAAATGTATTTACAATATAGATAAATAATGTATGTTTAAAAACAAAAGACTTCTCATTGAGTTTAGGACGAAAGCCATGACAGTTCTACAAGAATACTTTTATTATCCTAGATTGTATTTCTTATATGAAGTGGGAATGAAATAAACCGGCACAACATAACATTTCAATATATAACTAAATGGGACATTTATTTATTTGTTTGAGTTGGGTATAATGGTGCAAAATCTTCTGGGGATTTACGGCGCTAAACAAGTTCTATAAATTATACCACATTACTCAAACAAAAAGTTCAAGTAAAAATAATCTGGAAAACAAAAATAATAAAAGGCATAAAAGTATATTCAAAATTAAGGTATAAATACAAGATAAAATATATTTACAATATAAATTAATAATAATGTATAAAAACAAAAGACTTCATGTGATTGAGTTTAGGACGAAAGCCACGACAGTTCTACAAGAATACTAATATTATCGTAGAATATATTTCTTATATGAAGTGGGAATGAAATAAACTGACACAACATAACATTTCAACGCATAACTAAACGTCACATTTATTTGTTTATTTGATTTGGATATATTGGCGAAAAATCTTTTGGGTACTTACTGCGCCAAACAAGTTTTAAAAATAATAGCACATTACAGAAACAAAAAGTAATGTAAACAGCGAACGTAACCAGCGAAATTATTTCTTACCGATTACACGGGAATTTAGCTTCTATTCTTTGAATTGCCTGGACTTACTGGGACTTGCTGAACAAGTACTAATCGTATTGCTGTCGAGGCTCCAATAAGGAAAGAGTAATTCCACATTATGGATATTTAAATTTATTTTGGATAAAAAAAATCACTTTACAAGGTGACAACTATGCATCGAATTCTCAAGAAAAATAAATCTTTCGATTTCTTGCACCGAAGAGTGATCAAATGACAGGATTTCATAACATGGAGACTTTGATTATTCAGCCTTTTTGGGGATTCAGGAGTTAACTTTGATTATGCTAACTCGAAAACAATGCAGACGTAAATTTAGTTATTGGAGAAATAAAACTATTATCCTAAAACAGCTGAAAATGTGGCAAGTGAACAGAAAATTAGCATTTAGTTAATTTTGGGAGGTGGGTAAAAAGAATTTAGTAGATGGACATTCCTTTAAATTTGACATTTTACCTCTGGGTAACTAAGTAATAAAAAATAAGAAGGGGAGAAGGAGAATTCCAACAATATATTTTAGGATGATTCAAGCTCTATATTCATATTTCATATATTGCATATTATATATGTGTATGTATGTATGCGTGTGTGTGTAAACGCATATATATGAAATATGATTGAGATTCATCAAAAAGGACAACAAATTTTATTTCTGGTGAGATACATGAAATCCATACAATAGGCGAGAACTTTATGTACATCGTGCACGCACAACGTTTTAAGTAGGGATTTCTCAGGTAAAAAGACTACGAATAATCCCTAATCATAATTGATTAAATGATAAAAAATATCCATGTTTAAAGAGAACGCGTTTACTATTGGCTTAAGAAGTAGAGACAGAGGCTGAATTAAGTTTATAGCGTGTCTATAGGGAAAAATCAGAATTACCGCGCAAACCCCAAATTAATTTATAAACAGAAGTTCTTAAATTAATATAAAATTATGTAAATAAGGCATTTTATTATATATATATATATATATATATATATATATATATATATATATGTAATCCATTTTTATAACACTCCTTCACAAGGAGAAAGCTCAACAGCTATAAGTAATGAGAATGCAGTCGGGCTTCATATTTAAGAGAACTCAGAAGTCTAATTTAAAACTTTATTTCAGAGCGGCAACATCGCCCATCTATACTTCTGGACAATATACAATCAAAAACCACAGAGTTCACTCTGCTCTGACACAAGTACACCCAAGAGAGCTGACAACAAGAATTTTCCCACAACAAAAACAACTTACTAAGCGAATTAAATGCAATATCAGCAAAACGCGAAACCAGGCTCCGCCAACAGCTTGAAACCTGCTCTATAGACAGAAAGTTTACAGTTTTATGACAGAAAGGAATGTTAAGTGGAAAATACTCCGTTGATTAAACATTTTAGAGGCTGGTAAAGATATTTAAATGAATTAAAATTGGAGAGAGGAGCCTTTTGAAGAAATATTAAAATTAAATAATTTTGATATATATATATATATATATATATATATATATATATATATATATATATATATATATATATATATATATATATATATATATATATATATATATGCCAGGTCTAAAAAAGGGATAGTTTGAAATTACGTGAGTTATAAACGATTTTAAAAAGGGAACTCTTTTATAATAATAAATCCATACTCGCATAAGCTTTTAGGACAATCCGGTCAGGCGAAAGCATTTTGGAGGAATTAGGAATTTGATGAGTTTGCAAACAGATAAGAGTCAGTTAACGCATGGACATGGAGCTGTCAGCACACTCTACGAGTGTCTTTACCGAATAAATGGAAATGGCGCAAGTTGTTTCAAGTGAAAGTATGATTTAATAAGTTTATTATTATCAAGAAAGATTGTTTTACATTCGCCTTAACATTCGACATTATATATATATATATATATATATATATATATATATATATATATATATATATATATATATATATATATATATATATATATATATATATATATATAATTAATTTTCTGAAACATCATAATATTCTTTCCTCTCACCTTTGGGTCAGTAAATACCTCCTTTCCCTCCAAACTGCCAACAGCGCAATATTTTATTCGATGATAGAAGAAAAGCTGAGGTTCTTTTTCTTCATGCTTCAAAATTTTCCGTATTCTTTATCTTTTACAGTTGACACAAGGCCCTAAAGAAGATTACGGTCTGCTGCACAATCGATCAAAACAGACCCGGGCATAATTCGGGGGTTTTGTAGCATAGGAGCAAAACAGGAAAAAATTGAAATTCCAATTTTCTATTTTTTTTTTGAAAAAATATGCCATATATCTATATACACCAATAGATGTATGTATTCATACCTTTAAAGCTATACCGTGCATTCCAACTTTTCCTAAACAAGTAGCGAGTCAAAAAGTTGCTTTATGCAGCACAAAGGTAAAAACACTTTTGATGAATTGCATTTTTGATACTATTCAAAGATTCTAAAGTTTGAAAATGTAGAGAAGAATAAAGATATAGGTATAAAAGTGTGAAATACAGGATTTAAATTTTTTATAAACTTTACTTTTAAAATAAAATATTTCTTTCTCATACTTTGGAAAATTCTTTAAAGACATTTTTTTCTTTATTTATTAATCTTCACTAATATAATTATACGACTAGAAATTGTTAAAGAAAATATAAAAATTTTAAAATATGCAATAATAAATTTAATTAATATCGAAGTATTTTCACAACTCTATTTAATGTTTATAAAAAGAGTTTTTTCATAAATATTTAAAAAAAACTTTTAAGAGAAATTTTTAAAATATAGGGAAAATTGTACTTATTTTATGCGTAATATTTTAAAGGGTTGCCGGAAAACAAAGTTCTAGTTTTTAAAATTGTAATCACTTTACAACTATTTTCTCTTATATATGAGATTATACGAATTACTATACAGATAAAAAATGTTCAAACTTTTAAAATATGAATAAAAAAACAAAAATCTTGAATTTTAAATGCATTTTAATTTTGATAAAGCTCATAAATAAATATCTCTTAAATTACTTTTTCATTTATTTGTAGATAAAAACTAATGAATTAAACTATATTCAATATAATTACAATATTAATAAAATATTAAATAAAATTTTAATTTAAAAAAATTTAAAAACTAAAATTATTGATTACAATTTTTTTAATTTACAAAGTCAAAAATTGGGATATTTGGTGTGATTAATTTTGTCTTGAGCGCAATATTTTTAAAAATATTGCTTTTAATTTAAAATTCCAAAAACAAGGTACATTAAATAGCATATGTACCAAATTCTCACCATGTAGTTAAAAATAATTACGGATATCATTTTGAACTTGGCAAAGTTTGAAAAAAATCTTTCTCAGTAATTTGGACTCAAAAGATTCAAGTGATCATATATTTAAAAAATACTACCTATGTGTTACATTTTACATCATTTTAAGAGCGTATGCAACTTATTTAGTAATATTAATATAAAATGACCATAAAATAAACATGCAATGAGATTTACTTCTTTTAGTATTTCTTTGAGTACAGACTCTTATTTTATAAATTAAAGTCATTCAGGCAGTTTAGTCTACTATCTTTTAGTAGTTTAGTATACCACTATCTCATTATTATTATACATTATTTCAATTAATTTTAAGCATGAGCTTTTAAACATAAATGTCCTGCTCATAATTACTGTACAGAATAATTTATATATAAGAACATTCTTCATAGGCATTTAATCCCTAAAGAGGGATTGATATACAATAAAATTTTAAATAACAAAATAACGTATATCCTTATGCAATTACGTAGATGCGTGTAATTTATATCATTTACAAAACCTTGTAATTTTTTTAAGATTAGAAAATAAAAATGTAATTTTCTTTTTATTTTCATGAGTTATAAACTCCCTTAAGGACATTTTATTTTAAACATTTTTTTATCATACTCTTGTAGAAAATGAAATGTTTTTATAATTAAAGAAAATTTATAAGAGAAATTTAAAATGATAATAAATTTTAAGTATACCGTACGGGTAAAAACGAATGCATTTTATTCACCTCCAGGATAGAAAACAAATTGATTACTTCATAGAAATGGTAATAACTTCTACATTTGGAGTAAAATGTTGCATTACTTTTTAAGGCTTCATAGAGTATAATAAGTGTAACTTTTCTGGAAGGTAAGTTACATGATGAAAAATAGATGAAAATCTATAAGCATGAATCGTAAATTTTTATTCAATTCTTTTATTAAACATCGCATTCAGAATTACCTGCTGACGCATGGTGACACTTAGGGAAGCAACAATTAATTATTTCTGGATAATAATATTATCGAATCTCCAAAGGGGTTTATATCATATCAACAATCACTTAAATATGCTCAAAATATTTCCCCTGATTTTCCTCTCGAGACAAAGATTTTGAAATGAATCACTTTCCTATATTTGCACCAATTCGCCAATAATGACCAGAATCTCAATAGTATGATTTACTTATTTAATTAGACAAATATTTATCATACCATTAATATGCACTACTTCAATTAATTTAAATTTAACCATGACCAGTTAAATATAAATGTCCCGTGGATAGTTCTTAGAATGAGTACAGTGTCTTATTTTATAAAGTAACAAAATTCAGGTAGTTTCGCCTACTGTTTATTAGGTAGTTCAGTACACCACTATCTCATTATTAATATATATTATATCAATTAATTTTAAGCATGGATAGGTAAATATAAATATTGCATGGCCAGTTAAATATAAATGTCCTTCAGATAGCTCTTTGAGTACAGAGTCTTATTTTATAAATTAAAGTCATTAAGGTAGTTTAATCTGCTATCTTTTAGGTAGTTTAGTATACCACTATCTCATTATTAATATACATTATTTGAATTTATTTTAAGTATGACCAGTTAAATATAAATGTCCTGTGGATAGATTTTAAAATAAAAACAGTGTCTCATTTTATAAATTAATGTTATTCAGGTAGTTCAGTCTATTGTCTATTAGACAGTTTAGTATACCCTATCTCATTATTAATACACATTATTTCAATTAACTTTAAGTATGATCAGTTAAATATAAATGTATAAATGTCCTGCGGATAGTTCTTAGAATGAGTGTAGTGTCTTGTTTTATAAAATGACGTCATTCAGGTAGTTTAGTCTACTGTCTATTAGGTAGTTTAGTATACCGCTATCTCATTATTAATATACATTATTTCAATTAATTTTGAGCATGACCAGTTAAATATAAATGTCCTGCGGATAGTTCTTAGAATACGAACAATGTCTTGTTTTATAAATTAACGACCTTCAGGTAGTTTAGTCTACAGTCTATTAGGTAGTTTAGTATACCACTCTTTCATTATTAATGTACATTCAATTAATTTTAAGCATGACCAGTTAAATATAAAAGTCTTGTGAATAGTTCTTAGAATGTGTACAGTGTCTTATATTATATATGAACTTCATTCAGATAGTTTAGTCTACTGTTTATTAGGTAATTCACTATACCATTATCTCATTATTAAAATACATTATTTCAATCAATTTTAATTATGGCTAGTTAAATATAAATGTCCTCCGGATAGTTCTTAGAATGAGAACAGTGTCTTATTTTATAAATTAACGTCATTCAGGTAGTTTAGTTTACTCTTTATTAGGTAGTTTAGTATACATTATTTCATTATTAATGTACATTCAATTAATTTTAAACATGACAAGTTAAATATAAATGTATTGCGGATAGTTCTTAGAATGTGTACAGTGTCTTATTTTATAAATTAACGTCATTCGGGTAGTTTAGTCTAATGTTAATTAGGTAGTTTAGTATACCACTATCTCATTGTTATTATACATTATTTCAATTTATTTTAAGAATGGGTGGTTAAATATAACTGTCCTTCAGATAGTTCTTGGAGTACAGAGTCTTATTTTATAAATTAACGTCATTCAAGTAGTTTAGTCTACTTCTTATTAGGTAGTTTATTTTACTACTGTCTCATTATTAATATACTTTATTTCAATTATTTTAAACATGACCAGTTAAATATAAATTTCCTGAGGATAGTTCTTAGAATGAATACAGTGTCTTGTTTTTATAAATTAACGTCATTCAGGTAGCTTAGTCTACTCTTTATTAGGTAGTTTAGTATACCACTATGTCATCATTATACATTATTTCAATTAATTTAAAGCATGGTCAGTTAAATATAAATGTCCTGCGGATATATCTCAGAGTGAGTAAAAAGTCTGATTTTATAAATTAACGTCATTCAGGTAGTTTATTCAAACATTTTACTATCATTCAGTATATCCTATCTTTTCCTATATCTGTAGAACTTATTCCTGATAAAAATAAATTCAATTCTTCCCTTCTCCCAGGTAAGCGAGTCTGTACAATATTTACCTCATTTCCTCTCCCCCCGCTACAGTTAAAAGGACTTATCGGTATCGGGGATCATCTTTCACAAATCTCAACGATGCTCCAAGGTTTCAATGTTCGTGTATCAGAGGACTTCTCTTGTGTATCACTTTGCTTTACAGTATTATTTGCAGGATTTTGTTGCTACTTGTGAAGATAAGGGGAGCATTGTAGATTCCCTCCTTTGGAACTTTCACTGTTCAAGATAGCTAAGTATATCGTTTTTCTCATATCGAGTATCTTAACTAGGAAGGATATTAGTACCAAGCCGGAATCGTTCCTTTCTTCGCATGATAATTCGCGTTTAAGAGAAGTGAGAAGTTTCCGACTTCACAGAATATGAAAATATTTAACGTGTAAAACCTTTTCACGAAATATATCATCTATAATACTGCATTAATGTAAACTACATGTTAATTCTCTTATTTTCCATCACAAACTTTCTGATTTTAATTTCATATTTTATTAATGTGAGGAACTTGCTTTTATGTCCTTCAGATAGTATACCACTATCGCATTATTAAGAGACATTATTCCAATTAATTTTAAGCATGGCCAGTTAAATGTAAGTGTTCTATGAATAGTTCTTAGAATGAGTACATTGACTTGTTTTATAAATTAACGTCATTGAGATAGTTTAGTTTATAACTATTACATTATTAATATATAATATTTAAATTCATTTTGAGCATAACCAGTTAAATATAAATGTCCTGTGGATAGATCTTAGAATGGTTATAGTGTCTTATTTTATAAATTAACGTTGTTCAGGTAGTTTAGTCTACTGTTTATTAGGTAGTTTAGTATACACTATTTCATTATTAATGTACATTCAATTAATTTTAAGCATGGCCAGTTAATATAAATGTCCTTCAGATAGTTCTTTAAGTACAGCGTCTTATTTTATAAATTAATATCATTCAGGTAGTTTAGTTTACTGTCTATTAAATAGTTTAGTATACCACTATTTCATTATTAACATACATTATTTCAATTAATTTTAAACATGGCTAGTTAAATATAAATGTCCTACTTATAGTTTTTGAATTGATTCTTATTTTATTAATTAACATCATTCAAGTAGTTTAATCTACTGTCTATTAGGTGGTTTAGTATACCACTTTATCTTTATTAACATACATTATTTCAATTAATTTCAAACATAGCTAGTTAAATATAAATGTCGCATGGCCAATTAAATATAAATGTACTTAAGATAGTTCTTTTAGTGCAGAGTCTTATTTTATAAATTAACATCATTGAGGTAGTTTAGGCTATAGTCTATTAGGTAGTTTAGTATACTACTATCTTAGACAGTAGGCTAAACTAAATTAATGACGTTAATTTTACCATACAATCCGAGAATTTATAGTAATTATTATTGTTGGAACACCATATTGGTAGGTCTGATTTCATAACTAAATACAGATAATAAAATAAGTATTTACCATGAACAGTAATAAGATACTTGGTTATATGATCTTATTTTTTTACATTACTCTTAAATTTATAAGATAGATTTTATTATTGATAAAATGTTTTATTTTTAAGAGAAATAGTTTTTATTTTATTAATCCGAGCATACAATTTTACAAAATGAATTTTAAAATATTGACATTTTCTTTCGTATTTCTATAACAAATTTTATAAAGTAAAACGTAATATTATTTATAAAAGAAATAAATTATAGAAATATTCAAACAAAATAATCACATTTTTTATAAGGATGAATTTTTTTACAAGCGTATCTAATTACTGAAATAACACATTTTGAGGATACTGCACATCATATAGATGACAAACCCCCAACTGTTTTATGATTAGTATAAAATTTAAAAACTGAATATGTGTTTATAAAGAAATATTGCTGTAAAATTATTTATTACAACACAAATATATGTTTAAAAATATTTAACCAAGATAAGTTATATAGAACCCACGGGTAAATCCATAACTGAAAAAAAAATATATCTCAAACTGTTTTATAGCAAAATATTGAATTCAAAGAGACAGTACTTGTCATGCTTAATCTACTAGACAAAATAACCTAAAAATTCATTTCAGACTACTTAAAAGTTTTTTTAAATATATACTGCAAGTGTTTCCAAAATTTTATCAGACCACATATCATAAAATTCTAAAGATAGCAAAGAGCTATAAACTGCAACTCAAGGATTTATCAATTCGGGAAAAAAATACAGAATCTTCAAATACATCTGAATAGTGTCAACCTAAAATTCCATGCGCTTAGGTCCAAAATGCAATTTCGATCCTTTATTCAACTTTTATCCTCCTCTTATAGATAAGTTGACAAGCGCAAAATACTTTTTCTGACCATATAAAAAGTTTCTAAAAGTTGAATTCGAAAATTTTTCGAAGTTATACGGTTCTAAATCTATCAGGTTATCGAGGATTCCTTTTAAATTGAGGATATGACAGATACGCTTGGTTGCATAGATACTGGCATTTTGTTCGGATTTAATGAAAGGAAGACGTTATAAATTCCATCCCATACTTCGTTGAATAAATATAATTGCTTATATATTTACGATAGGGTTACATTCAGCTTTGATAAGTGGATTCAGGTCTTTATGTTTTCTTCAGTAAGCATTTTTAGAATATAACGTTAAAATATTATAAAAATATTTATAAGACAATATATGGAGATTGTCATTTACACTACAACATCTTTAATTGATTATATATAATAAAAACATAGTTTAATATACAAAATAAATTATGATTATTATTGCACACACAAAATATACACATGCATATATATCAAAAATATAAATATATAATACGTATGCATGTATGTATATATATACGCACACACACATACACACTCATGGATATGCAAAAAATATATGTATGCGTATCTATGTGTATATCGCACACAGTTAATGTATTGTTTATATGCATAATGTATTTAATAAATGTATAGTCTCGCTTCTTATATATACACAATATGAAAAAAATGTGTGAATGTATGAATCAAGGATAACATCAATCGCGTATATATTGTAACTTTTACTTTTAGTAGTAGATTGGAATAAGACTAATTTTGTCACTAGGTATAAAATCAAGAAATCTTTTTCAAGTAAATTATAACAGCTCAATATTTGTTTTACTGATACTTAGGTTAGCAGCAGAAAATATTATTACGCCTTTAAAAACTTTTCAAATAAAGCAAAATATCAACTTTACACACTATTAAAGTCTCAAATTTCTCAAATTTAATGCAATATAAATGATAAATGTATATGGGAGAAGGCTGTTTTTTCTTTTATATAAAAAAATACTATTGTAAACCGGAAAAATTTCGTTTTTCAGATTTCGAAAAACTTTAACGAACGTCTGCATTTGCATACAGGGAATCATTAATTTTCAAAATTTAAATATTCGTTCTAACCACCCCTGAGCATTTTTTCACTGGTTTCTTTAGGACATAAATAAAATATAAAGTTTATGTATAAAAGTATTAGCATTAGAAAGTTGGATATTTGTTGATCTATTTCAACACCTAGGTGTGTGCTTTTCCTTTTAATTTTCAGTCCCCATTCTCTATAGCGAAAAATTTTAACATAAAGAATATTAATGTTGCAAATAGCCGATTACAGCAATACAACGGTACAAAATATCGATGTACTCATAAGAAATTGTAATAATGCTTTTCTAAACAGTTGAAGCAATACTTTTAAAGATCATTCATGATGCAGTGTGCAGTGTGAAAGTAATATTGTAATTTTGAAACCATTCCGCTGATAAAAGCAAATAACACTGAACCCGTAAGCACATCGTACAATGAAAATAAAAGTAATTGTGTATAATTTAAAGACATACAAGGAAGTCATGTAGTGTCTTCAACAGATGTTCTTGGATTCAAGAATGCAGACAGATTGCAGAGTGATTAAATAATCAGTCGAGTGATCACGGAAACAGAATCACCGAGGTTAAATTTACACCACTTTCGGTACTTATCATCTACAATACTCCTCGAATTTCAGAAAAAATAAGGTACATATTGAATAAAAGTCATCCATAACATGTATATAAATTAGTTCAGAGTATAAAGATGAGAGGTTTGGCTTTGAATAGAACTTATGTTCAGTGATACATTCAATTATAGGGTGATAACTGAAAAAAAATCCCAGGTGCAAAACCTTGAACCATATTAAAAGAATAAATGTCCCCAATAATAATCAAAGTACAAAAAAAAAAATTGGAAATAAAAAAAGACATGTTTAGGTATAAATTTAAAATTTTTGAATCTAAATAGAAGGTATATATAGGGATGTATTCATTAATCGAGTGATAATTCAAAAAGTGTTACAGATGCGAAACCTTGTAACACTTTAAAAAACCAATTATCTTCAATATCCATCACAGAAATAATAAGGGGAAAATTAAATAAAAGGCAGGCATAACATTTATTATACATTTAGAAGATAAAAGTGAAAATAAAGAGTTATTCAGTGAGGATTCATTAATAAAGTGATAACTGGAAAACAGTCAGATACAAAACCTTGCACCTTTATAAAATCAAAACGATTGTTTTCAATAGTTTCTACATTACATGATAAGACACAAATAAAAAACATAAATAACATAAAAGTTTATAGTTAAAAGATAAAGGTAAAAGTTTCGTCACTGAATTTAATAGATGCACGGTGGTGCATTTATTAAGTGACAATTATAAATAGTCACATGCAAAACTTTGTACCACTATAAAAAAAAGTAACAGTTGTCTTCAATATCCTTACATTAAGTAAAAGATAAGGTGAAAATAAAAGATATACCTAATATATATGTTCCGGGGATAATGGTGAAATTTTCCTCACTGAATTTAATAAATGCACGATGGTGCATTTATTAATTAAGAGTCAACTGTAAAAGAGTCACATAGGTGCGAAACTTTGCAACACTATTAAGAAAAAGTTGTCTAGAATAGTCATCACATTAAATAAAAGTTAAGGTGAAAACAAAAGACATATATAATATATATGTTCAGGGGGTAAAGGTGAAATTTTCCTCACTGAATTTAATAAATGCACGATGGTGCGTTTATTAAGAGACAACTGTAAAAATGTCACATAGATGCGAAACTTTGCACCACTATAAAAAAAATAGTTGTCTCCAATAGTCCTCACATTAAATAAAAGATAAGGTGAAAATAAAAGACATATATAATATATATGTTCAGGGGATAAAGGTGAAATTTTCCTCACTGAATTTAATAAATGCACGATGGTGCGTTTATTAAGAGACAACTGTAAAAATGCGAAACTTTGCACCACTATAAAAAAAACCAGTTGTCTCCAATAGTCACCACATTAAATAAAAGATAAGGTGAAAATAAAAGACATACATAATATATGTGTTCAGGGGATAAAGGTGGAATTTTTGTCACTGAATACAATAGATGCACGATGATGCATTCATTAATCGAGTGATAACTGGAAAAGAGTCACAGATGCGAAACCTTACACCACTCTCGAAACCTGTGATCTCCAATATTTCCCCCGCATTCACAGACACACACAGAAACGGCTACATTTATTAGCGCGCGCTCCACACTCCCCCCCCCCCCTGAGGAGAGCAGATAACCGAATAAGATGCAAGCGTTGACACGAACCGCTGGCTTGGCCGGTTCATCCTTCCTCTTTTATTACAGCCGTATCCTCGCGAAATGAAATCACCAAAAACCAATTTCGTCGTTCTCTCGAACCGGTGAAGAGGACGGCCTGTTCGGAATTCCTCCGCGGATACGGTCTATCGGGCGGAACGGTCCCGGCAACTCGACCGTCCTTTATCCGCGCTCGCCCGGGCGACAGTGGGCTAAGTGCTGCACCTTTATCCGCCTGTGTTCCGAGGGACGATAACAATGTCGAAATTTACGGATGGATGGGGTTGCCCGGGGACTTGGCTGCTTTGACGATTAATTTATCGTCTTATTTTGTGATGTAATGCTTGAAATGCTGGCTTTAGGGCGTTATTGGGGATTATTAAAATATTTCTTTGTGTCCCGGCAGACTGCTTCGCGCCCACTTCTTCCATTTATATATCCGCTATTGCCTACAAGAAGAGTTCAGTTATAAACTTATATACATGTATACTTAAAAGTGCACATATATATACATTTTATAAATAAATAAATAAATATATATATATATATATATAATATATAATATATATATATATATATATATATATATATATGTGTGTGTGTGTGTGTGTGTGTGTGTGTGTGTGTATGTATGTATATGCATTTTATAAATATGTTTTATATACCTATATACCTATACATATTGCACACACATACACACACACACACACACACACACACACACACACACATATATATATATATATATATATATATATATATATATATATATATATATATATATATATATATATATATATATATATATATATATATATATATATATATATATATATATATATATATATATATATATATAATATATACATTAATATATAAATTAGTATGTACTAAAGTATTAGATATTATCAAATTCTAGCGCTTATTTTTTAAAATTTATTTGGCTTGGGAATTTAATCATAGTAAAAAAAACATGCTTTTTCATTATTTATTATTGCATCTTTTATTGAATAATATATAATATATATATAATATTCTATTGAATAATCAATATATATATATATATATATATATATATATATATATATGTGTGTGTGTGTGTGTGGGTATCATAACAAGTTGTTTTCTTCTTCTACTGTTAGTGTAATTAAAATGTAATTTCAATTAAATATAACCATTTTAGTACCTCAATGTACCTTACCGAAAGCTAAAATTGAAGTAGGTAGTGTATATATAGGTATATAAGTTTAATTTGTGATCCCGTGAATAAACTGCTAATTGGTATTAAAGTCTTTAAACATCATAGATATTTTAAACGTCAATCTTAATAAGATGTTCATGGTAAAATTATTTCTGAGAATCCTATGCATTCAAATTCTTCTGAACAAGATATAATACTATATAACATTATTATTAATCTAACATATATTAATTTGTGACCATTAGAAATGAACAAAATTATAATAAAATATTTAACACAAGTTAATGCTCTGTGATATTTCATGCGACTTAGTATTTATCTTTTAAAGCAACAGAATATTAATCACCTAAATTACAAGCATTTCAAAGGCATCTTACAGCTTATATATACAAATGAAAACACAGTTTTCACCCTCAACATTTATCTATTCAATCTAAGAATATTTAAGGTAAAAAAATTGATATTACCTCATGTTCAGCATGATCGTCTAAATCTGAGTGATTTATAAACGCCTGTATGGTAAAAATGTATCGTAGATACTGCTAATAAGTCTTTATTTAACAGCGTATATGTAAATGTCTCACAGGCCTGAGGACTTTGAACAAGCTTACGTCATGGCATCTTCAATCACGTATCCAAACATATGAGGAAATATCAACCACTGAGTCTAAAGTTTATAAAAGTTCTTGACGTAAATTATTAATTAAATCGACTCATGCGCCATCTGTTTGCTGTGGAATGGTGAGCTGACAAACGTCACATTGCCCTGTTACATTTACTTCCAAGTTTGTAAGCGAACATATTTATCTTTGCTTAGAAACTTGGAAGCAGATGTAGCATTACACACTCAAACAAGCATAAAGACAGAAGTACAATTACATGCATATATTATTGCACTTGTAGAAGAGCGCACGATTTTAAATTTAACGGATAAATGGGTAGCTGCATATTGAAACACTTGAATGTTTTAATATAACATAAATTTAAGGTTAAATACTTGTTGTACCAGGCAGATATCAACATAAAATGTTATACATTTATATGCTTAAATAAATTATTTACATTCAAAATTATTTATATTAAATATATTTAAACCTAATTCTTTAAAATTAAATTCTTCATATCAGTTTGAATGCAATCGAAATTTAATTACTTAACTTATATTATCCTTTATATAAATAAATAAATAATTTTAATAAAATCAGGATTTTTTTTACAGATTTCCATGTTTTTCCATGAAACAGTGCTTTTAAAGTCCATTTTTCTATTAAAAAAATAAAAATCTAATTTTGAATATATAATTTAAAGTATAATGATGTTTTAATAATTTTAATAAATTTGAATAGTTTTAATAAATTAAATTTTTTCTTTTTTAAAAAAAGAAAAAAAACTAAAGAGTGTTCAGTTTTACCGAATCTATATGCAAAATAATTTATTTTGCATATATTACACTTTTTGCTTTTTGTGATTTTTAGTCTATACTTTTTGCTTACGTTTACGCCTTCAGTGGCAAACGTATACTGTACTGGAAGGCGTAAAACGAATACTGTTTACGCCTTCGGTGGTAAACAGCCCAACCTAAGGATTATGCTTTGGGATATTTATCACCAAACAGTTCACTCCACAAAAGTAAAACAAACAAAAAAAAAGAAAAAAAGAGAGAATGTAATCATTAATTATCATTTAAAAATGTCCATAGTTTAAATAATTAAAACGGAACCCTGGAGAAAGAGTATTATGCTTCCTGTTAATGTTAAAGTAAGGGAAAAAGGCTAAAACTAGCGAAAACAGGTTTAAAAAGATAACCAAAACTAGAACGAAGCCCCAAATTTGGTGATGTCAATTGGGTTCCAAGATTATATTAGGAACAAGTTGCTTTTACATAATTAATCTTGGAGAGAGGTTGGGTCTCCAAGCATGGGTCCAGCCCCGGAAGTGATATGAAACAAACACTTGACGGTACAGATATTTGAATTTGTGCTTCTATGTACTAAAGCAAAAAAACGAAGCAACAACAAAACAACGAAGCAAGAACAACAAGCAAATGAAGCAAACACAAAACTAAAACGAAGCCCTAAATTTTGTGATGTTAATTGGGTTCCAAGATAATAAGGAGCAAGGTGATTTTAACTTGGATTAAACTTGAGAGGGGGGCTCCTAGAATGGGACCAGCCCCGGAAGTGATATGAAACAAACATTTAACGGTACATATATTTGAATTTATGACGTTATGTACTAAAAAAACGAAGCAACAACAAAACAACGAAGCAAGGACAACAAGCAAACAAAGCAAGCACAAAACTAAAACGAAGCCCTAATTTGGTGATGTTAATTGGGTTCCAAGATAATATTAGGAACAAGTTGTTTTTACATAATTAAGTATGGAGAGAAGGGGGAGGAGTTCCAAGCATGGGTTCGGCCCCAAAAGTGATATGAAACAAACACTTGACTGTAAAGATATTTGAATTTGTGCTGTTAAGTACTAAAGAGCATCTACAAACATCTTTAATAACATTTTGCATTTTAAAGTAACGAGAGAGAGGAAGATAAAATGACAACACAATGAAAACTTTGTTGCCAAGAGAAATTATTTATAGAAAGTCAAGCTATTATTACACGAGCTTTAAAAACGAAATTAATATTCTACAATTTCATAAAAACATCTTACTCTTTAGTTTAGCAACCGTTGCTCAATTATAATCTAAACCAAGCATCTTGAAGTCCATTTTCCTCCAATACATATACGCCGTTGTATCACATCCGCCTGGATCTTTTGTCAACCGAAACTAGAGCAATAACTATTATGAGTAATATGGGCGAATAGATTCCTATGCGCCACTACTAATTGTCATCGAGGTGCATGAGGATGTATGAATGGGTCAACTCAATAGTCGGGTGTTATCCGTTCTTGACCCGGCCATTGGGCTTTATGTGTAAATTATCAACAATTCCACGGTATCCAAATACGTAGATACTGAAATTCCCCTATAGCTCTAACTACAGATTCACGCTCCACGTCTCTTTCACGATGGCAGATTTACGTGAAAAGTGTGTTATGCGTAATATAATATATGCTAGTTAATGCGCTCCTATAGACCTCGCATGCATATCAGTTTCGTGTTAGAACTAAGTGCCTGAGCGTTATGTCATACTTCGCTAAAGGTAAACACTCGAAGATTCTGGATGACGCTATCGTTACTATTCATTTCGCTTTAGTTTAATTTGCATTATAATTTCATAGGCTTTATCGTTGGGTTATTAACATATATATACATATATATACATATATATGCATATATATGCATATACACACACACACACACACACATATATATATATATATATATATATATATATATATATATATATATATAGATAGATAGATATATAGATAGATACATATATAGATAGATAGATACTTATATATATATATATATATATATATATATATATATATATATATATATATATATATATATATATATATATATATATATATATATATATATATATATATTA
>CM063506.1:60357444-60374944 GCA_032207245.1 Pardosa pseudoannulata | reverse complement strand
ACCAGAGCGTAAAAGAAACACTTCCAGAGGATTTTGGACTTGGCCATCATACTTGACACTACAGTCCAGTTTATTCAACCAAGAAAACTTTTTTTACGTTGTTTATTTGCTTCTCGCTTATTTATCTCTCTCAAGCGTCGTTCCCAACGAAAGGGTGGGAAGCATTTGAGAGAAGGAATTTCGTAGAAAATGCCACAATTTTTCATGCCGAGGTGAGAATATCTGGATGGATTCCCCATCAGAAGTTACAGGCATTGCGTTATGTTCAAGTGCTTACGTACAGCAGGATTTCAAATATACCTATTCTTCTATTTTTATTTTCGTTTGTATGCAAAATGAGGTAGAAATATAGCTGCCAGACTATACGGAAATTACTTAACAAAGATTTGTAAAGTCGAATGTGGACTTAAATGTGCATAGAATGTATACTTATCTAGATTTACTGGAGGTTTGGTTTGGTTTAGTGTGCTACGGTCTACTATTTTGCAACACGAGGGCTAATGAGACCGGGACCTACTGCTTAAAGCCGTGTACCACCTGCAACCAGCCACCCACCCGAAGTCGGGTGTATAGTGTAGAATTGCTGGTTCGGTCTGACAGTCCGTCAACAATGCGTTAAGCAAGGGCCAAGTCAGCATTTCACCCATAAAATTTTAAATAAAACAAATGTAGAGAATCTAGACTAATAAGTACAACTAATGCAGTTTACGAAAGTGCGGGGGATACTCCGGAGGAATCCTGCCCAGTTTAAAAGTCCGGTTGACCCGCTGTACTACATTAAACTTTCTGACATGAGAGCAGGTGTTTGTAAGGAAAGCAATATCTGTACAGGGCAGTTTAAATGGCCATTCGTGAAGGGGTACTTTGACCATTGCGGTGTGGTTTTACGTTAAAATAATGGCCGCACGATGGCACCTTGATTAGCGGTGAGCCAGTCAACCAGGCTTCTGGCCTTCCTTATCAGTTCCGGGTTTTTGATTAAGCTCTCTGCCCAGAGTTCATTGGATCTGTCAGAGGGTTTCTTTAGATGGCAGCATAAAACCGATTCCTAACGGCTACGAACATCTATACCACAGTGGGATTCGAATACTAACTCCGGTACCACAGGCCAGCACCCTAATAAATCGGCCATAGTTCGACAATTAGTGTAGGATGAGAACAATAGAGGATATGAAGGTATAATAGATGATATGAAGAATTTTCACGTATCACCTTTATTAGATTTTTTCAACTGCAGTTAACTATAAAAAATATTTCGTAATAGATGTAAGTATTCTTTATTAACTTTAATTATTTAGTTTTACGGTGGTATATTTACATATATGGGTGTGTCAGTAAATATCAATCTCATATTTAAAATTTATAACAATGCATTTTGATCAAATTTACTGGAATTTTATAATAATATTACAAATCTTACATATATATATTTTTTATATATAAAGTTGTCATATAAACCTATACTGCTTCTATATATTCACTGTTAAATGATATAAAAAGAAAAATAGTTAAAATAAAATCAAACGATTTCAACATTTATACAATTCTAGTTTAATTTCGATTAAACCGGAGGCATAATTATAAAATTATTCATTCAAAAAAAAGATATGCAATTAGAAAAATTTATGTATTAATTGTAAACACGAGTACATTTATTTCATAAAAAATTAAACATTTCTCCAAATATTGTGTATTAAAATAAAAAAATGATTTTTATTTTTCTTGGTTTTACAGATCCATTTAATTTTTCTGTCTTAGATTTTGAACTTTTTAAACTCGTGAGGTATCATAAACAGAGATATCAAAGAAAACTATTTTATGGATAAAACAGATTATAGTTTAAAAATACTTTTTATATTCAAAAATTATTGGACTGTTAGTTTTATTTTACATTCCAAATAAGATAAATAAAAATATATAAATCTTAAATTACATTTCTTTGAAAACAACTATTTACGTAGGGAATTCAGTAAATGAATGACGTTTATTTTCCAAGCACGGTATTTCCGAAAGTCGAATTAACGAAGACTTTCCTCATCCCACCTTTTTGAATTCGACCATAAAACTGTGCGATATCTGCAGGAGACCTTTAAAAAGTCCTGGAAGTTCAATTTAAATAAATGTGGAGCGTTTTATTCTTTGGTGATAAAATCCCAAAACCGTTTTTGATTCAAATATAAAATTTCCACTCACGTCTCCAATCGACACTGAGCTTGACAGCTACTTCAAAAATGGATCTGCCAGCCTCCCGATATCGTTTTCTCAAAAATCTTTTTCTCGCTTCCCTCTTTCTCACACGTCAGATGCAGAGTAATAACAAATGCAGTCTTTGTTGACCATTGGAATTCGCCATAGCAGCCGGAATTCACTCCAAAACAGTGTTAAGTGTTTGCTTTCATCAATGGTTTTAATATCTGTTTTAATAAAAATATTATCGTCTGTCACTAGATTTATTTTAACTTTTCTTTTGTGGTGTGGCAACTTTTGAAAAGAAAGAATAATAATTTTTTTGATGAGATTTGAGTGTTGAAGGATAACAAAGAGTATATATATGAAATTAATAACAGAAATCTCATACTGATTTTTATTGAGATTCCACGAAACCGTCTATATTATGCAGTATTTGAATAAGAAAACAAAATTTGATTTAGATTTAAGCTCGAGAATATTTTGAAACTGGACAATTATCATGGAAGTAACTAGGCCTTTAGCTCTCGTGGTAAGAAAAAAAATGGTGCCTCTACCACCAAATATAGTCAGGAGAAAATGGAAAGGGATAAATCAGGGGAAATGTTAGACGATCATACTTAAACCATTATCGCCAAGTTGGAAGGGGAACCCAGTTCTTTAGTCAAGCCAAAGTGACATACAACTATAAACTCCATACATTTAAAACATTTCCAGAAAATTCTGGGGTATTAAAATATCTTTTCCCACCCTATTACTAAGCATCGCTTCTAATCAAACAATAACCTTGCTGATCAACAACAGATGGCAGCCCATGTGTCTGAAATTTATCTAGTGCAAAAAGTAAACAATAGTTTCTCTAAAAATAAAATAATCATCAATGTGAGTTAGAAAGTTTTTACCATTGAAATATAAACATATTGGTAAATATTTATTTAAAAGCATTACGTAAACTAACGTATTCGCTAATTCTTCTATAACGCCTCTAGCTTTAAAATCTTTTTAAGTATTTAAAGCGTTGACATCTGAATAATTCTGTCACACAAATGTCAAACTCACTAGATAATTGCGAACTCTTAATCCATTTAGTGCGAAATAAATTCAAAACATCCCCTAATTCGCAGTAAAAACCATGTGTGCATTCTAATTATAACTTTGATGTTATGACAGATAAAAAAAAACCCCGTAAATAATTATCTAAACTTTATTCATGAAATAAAATATGTCATTGATATTAATTGTAGCAAATACAAGTAAATAAGTAATGACACAATTACTTAAAAGAGTTTGGAAAAATATTTTTCATATCACGCTTACATTATAGCAAAAAAGGAGGGAGGAGAAAACAGATATAAACAAAATGCAATAGAGAATTAATAGAATAAACGTTTAACGTAAGTTATTAAACAACTATCATTTGTTCCTTCTAGAAATATAAAATAATAGACAGCATTTACTATGAATTCTGATGCCTTAGTTATTCATTTACATTTTACTTAAAAAAACAATTTGAAACTCTTGACTAGGCATATGTATTCTCAGAACGTCTGAGTTTATACATAAAAGTCGTAATCATGTAGCAACAACGCATTATAAATGTTAAAAAATAGAAAACGTTTTAACACAAACATGATTTGTAATGGATTTTTGTTACTGTTTAATAGTTATATTTTAGGATGGACATTTTTTTCTTAACGGCATAAAAGGCTTTATCTTCCTTAATGTATAGAAAATATAAACGTTTTTTTTATTGCTAGTAACATTAATGTATATTTTTAGTATGCACACAAGCTTATATTATGCAAATTGTGTAAACAGTTCAATAATAAATATTACACATCTTAGATGTGCATATAGCGTTTTTGATTTTTATGTTATAAATGAAAAAATAATTCATGAATTTTATCTCACTCTTTCCTCTCTTTTTTTCATCTTTTAGCCATTGCCCCGACTTGTCCGGTTCTGTAATGTATTTGAGTATAATCATTTATTTAATCCGTTAACAAATTGTGTGTGTGGCCTATATAAGGCGTTATTCTTGTATATTTACTTAGTATGTTTTTTTTCAGTCAGTAAGCTTGATTGCATCACTAATTCAACTCGCTCGTAACTCTGATACAACAAACCATAAATTTCTGTCTATTTTTTATTACTTATCTTGCTTTGTATTTATGTCAATAGAATATCAGTTGGTAACGTTTTATATCATAATTTTTAAGAGATTTGTTAATTTACTTATCTGGGGTGATTAGGCAAAAACAACTAAACTCTTTGCCTCGTTTTGATTCGCCGAAGATTGACGTCATACGCATCATTTCTGATTAAGGCCGTTGGTCTTAATCTTTGTAAATAGTGTCTTGTATATATTATAAATATTGTAATGCAATTTCACATATTATTGTAACATGAAATCATTGATCTGTATTGGTATTTGTTATGAGTAAAGTTTTATAACTATCGTACTTTTATTTGTGACAACACAGCATCTATTTAAATATTCAAATATTTGTAATGTACGTATGTGTTGTCTGCCTATATAAGAGTCTGTGACAATAGCAGATAGCTCGGAGGTATCGAAGGTGCTGATGTTTGTTTATGTAACTTGTATGTACTTTTAGTAAACTTCTGTAACGTTAGTTCAGTTTTATATCAAGATCTTTGCGTCACTCATTATACTATTTTAAATAAATGCCTGTGTCTAGATCTAGTTGTTTTATTTTACTGCACCGTGTGAATCCCTTCTGAGCATGGTTTTATATACATGATGTGATCCCTGAGGATACTTCTTTAAGAATCGTCGAGCCATAGCATGGGTCTCACTATATCTTAGGACACACACTATTATAGATATTTAAATTAATATATATTAATAATCATAAAATACATTTTTATTCAAAATTGAGACATAATTTTTAAATTACCTTTATAATTAAATGTAGAGAGTTTTACAAATTTTACACAATGAATATGTCATTAAAATTTATAACGTATTCAAAACTTAATCCAAAAGTTTTAGAGTGATGTGATAATAAAACAATTTCAACACTTTAATTAAGTGTATTCAAAAATTTCTTACCGCTTAAGCTTTTTTACATTATAAAAGTCTATTAATATGTGATATTTCAAAAGCGTACGCAAAGAGAAAATATGATAAATTATTTTTTACAACATGAAAACATATCACGTATCTTAAACTACAATTAATTTTAAACACACTTGAAGCTATTCTTGATTTTCATTCACACGGTTTAAAATTACAACAATAAAACGTTTCAAATTTCCTTCTTATGTTACCGTTATTTACTTAAATTCTTTCAGGTAACACTTCAAAGCGAAAAAAAGCTGCAATAATGAGGAAAGATAAATAGCAATATACATAAAACAATTAATTCTCTTTTAAAACAAATTACAGATCTGAACACAAGAGAACGCATGCTTGTTGCTTTAAGAGTAAAAGTTAATTAATTTTCTGAATAAATGGCCTTGTTCTGTATACACTACGGTATATGATAGCGACTGCCGCAAGAAATGTAGCTTTTTTAAAAAATGTAACACTGAAAACAAGAGAAATTTATTTAGATGTTTAAAGAAAAATAAACTAAGTTTAAAAGCAATTCATTCATGCATTTCTATACGAAATAGGTAATACAAACATTTCTTTTGCAGTAAACAAGCGTGAATTTAAAAAATTAATCTCAAAAAGGTGATTTAATAATTTATAAACTATAGAACATTTTATAAAAAATGAATTGTTATGAAACATGTTCAAATTTTGATAAATGTCTTTCTAATCATTTTAACTGTTAGCTGTCATTTACATTATTCATTTATAATTCACGTGACAGAAAACTAAATTTTCAAATAAAATTAAAATACATTTTATAGAAGAAAAAATTTCTAATATTTATAAAACTGAATAGTTTGTGGATGTCTTGGAATGAATGTTAGTGACTTTTTCTTGAAAAATGACTTGAAAAATGCTCCAATTTCGATAAATGTCTTTCTAATCCTTTTAACTGTTAGCTGTCACTTACATTATTCATTTGTAGTTCACGTGTAAGAAAATTAAATTTTCAAATAAAATTGAAATACATTTTATAGAAGAAAAAATTTCTAATATTTATAAAACTGAATAGTTTGTGGATGCCTTGGAATGAATGTTAGTGACTTTTTCTTGAAAAATGACTTGAAAAATGCTAAAATTTCGATAAATGTCTTTCTAATCATTTTAACTGTTAACTGTCATTTGCATTATTTATTTGTAGTTCACGTGACAAAAACTAAATTTTCAAATAAAATTGAAATGCATTTTATAGAAAAAATTTCTAATATTTATAAAATTGAATAGTTTGTGGATGCCTTGGAATGAATGTTAGTGACTTTTTCTTGAAAAATGACTTGAAAAATGCTAAAATTTCGATAAATGTCTTTCTAATCATTTTAACTGTTAACTGTCATTTGCATTATTTATTTGTAGTTCACGTGACAGAAAACTAAATTTTCAAATAAAATTGAAATACATTTTATAGAAGAAAAAGTTTCTAATATTTATAAAATTGAATAGTTTGTGGATGCCTTGCAATGATTGTTAGTGACTTTTTCTTGAAAAATAACTTGAAAACTGCTAAAATTTCGATAAATGTCTTTCTAATCATTTTAACTGTTAACTGTCATTTGCATTATTTATTTGTAGTTCACGTGACAGAAAACTAAATTTTCAAATAAAATTGAAATGCATTTTATAGAATAAAATTTTTCTAATATTTATAAAATTGAATAGTTTGTGGATGCCTTGCAATGAATGTTAGTGACTTTTTCTTGAAAAATGACTTGAAAAATGCTAAAATTTCGATAAATGTCTTTCTAATCATTTTAACTGTTAACTGTCATTTGCATTATTTATTTGTAGTTCACGTGACAGAAAACTAAATTTTCAAATAAAATTGAAATGCATTTTATAGAATAAAATTTTTCTAATATTTATAAAATTGAATAGTTTGTGGATGCCTTGCAATGAATGTTAGTGACTTTTTCTTGAAACATGACTTGAAAAATGTTCCAATTTCGATAAATGTCTTTCTAATCAAATTAACTGTTAGCTTTCATTTATATCATTAAATTTGTAGTTCACGTGTAAGAAAACTAATCTTTCATATAAAATTGAAATACATGATATTGAAGAAAAAGTTTGTAATGATTTCTAATTTATAAAACTCAATAGTATGTGTATGCCTTGTAATGAATGTTAGTGACATTTAAGTTTCAAAAATAAATATGATAATATGTTTGTTTATAATTAGAAACATAAATCTATAAAAGGAAAAAATATGTTCAATTAAAATTACAAATTTAAATTAATTAAAAATTTCAAAATAACTGCTATGTGAAAAATTTCTAAAAAGAATTTTATAAGTAAAGTTCGGTTTTGTAATAAAGCAAAATAATCAGTTTTAAAGAGATCAATAAGCATGAAAATCTGTAGTTTGGAAAGGATTACAAAAGTTTATAATGGCAAAATTTAAAAAGAAAATTACACGAAAAATTCAGGAGAGGCAATAATCTTTATAATCAAGTATAACATTTGCAATAGTCTCATTATTTTACTCTAAAATACCTGTATTTTGTTGTATTTGGTTAAGAATTATTTTTTTCTCCCATTCTTTCATAGTATTGAATCTTCAAATTCTCTAGAAGCAGCAGAATTTTTCTAAATATTTTCAAAATTTATAACACATTTTTGAAGCTTTTTCCATAAAAGTGTAAGTACTTTTACTGACAGTTAAATATTTTGGAACGTTATTGAACTTATAATAATCAAAACAAAGAAAACAAACTTAGTTCAAAAATAAAACAATGTTTTTCCTAACGTATTTAATGTGAATGGTGTTTAGTACTCAGCTAAGTTTATATGCAAATGAAAATATACATTGTATGTATATTTTCATTATATATATATATATATATATATATATATATATATATATATATATATATATATATATATATATATATATATATATATCATACGGATATTGAATGGCAGTGCTTTTAAAAAAGCTCTAGAACCGAATTAAACTCAGTCTCTGAATTTGATCACTAAAAACTTGACAGGTTCTTTGGAAACGGCCCCATAAAAGCCTTGTTACTCTTATGCAGGAAATTCCTTTTCCCTTTCTGAGATTTTAAATGTCAAATACGGAAAGCTCACATAGAATTGGGTTTTATTATTCCGAGAATCTGTATTAACGTATTCTAACTCCTTCAAAACGAAAGGTAGATGTATAAAGTAAAATATTTAATTCTTTCATATATTGCCAGTTGTTCTATAGTTTATATTTGTGTATAAATAGACCCTTTACTTATATTACTACAAGTATTGAAGTATATTTAAGAATTCCTGATGTTATTTTTATTTTTCTCAAATTTTTTTAACGATAAGGTTTTTTTTTAAAGTTAAGTTTTGTCTGTCAATGTTTGTTAAAAACTAATTCGTTTTTGGGACTGCTATTCCCAATTACTGCTTACTATTAAACTCAAAACAAACTCTACTGAATAGATAAAAAAATTTAAATCTTGAATGTTCAGTTATTCAGCAATTTAACCAATTAAATTTCCTGTCTATCTTAACCCTTTAACGGACGGTTTTGTAGCGAAACCGCCTGTTAAAATGTTTTTATCTCTTCTTTTTAGATATATAAACGATTTTTTAAACTTTCTATATTTTTGGCGCTTTAGATTGTTAACAGATTATAGAACTACACTTAATGTTTTTCTTTTAAATATACTTGTTTAAACTTGCTTTTTATAATGAAAGCATGAATATGATTTGTCTCCCATGTGTCCAGAAATAAAAATACCTACCGGAAACAACACCTGTAAATTATTTAGCTATTTATTTATTAATCATTTTAATGATAACTCTTCATTATTCTTCAAATATAATTAAAATTTAAGAAAGAATTATTTTGATGCGTGTACCAGGGTTAGTTTTGCAGCTAACCCCTCTCCCTGGAAAAAAACCACCTCCCTTAGTAATGTTTTTCATATATTTCATTTAAGATTCATAGATAACGTTTATTACCTAGTATCATTAAAGTTCCAAATTTTTTAATTCTGTCCTTTAAAAACAGAAATTATACTATATAATGCCTAGGTATTATAAAGAACTCCTGCTTATATATTTTCTGTAATATTTTGCCCTAATATTAACGTAGAAAATTATTTATTCAATCTCTGTATAAGAAATGTATGTCTTTATCAGTAAAAGTATTTACTTTAATATTATAATGAACTATTGAATTTTTATATTATACATTTTTATACTTATTAAAATGGACAAGTATTATAGTCGTATTTTAACAAATGCTTTAAAATGTAAATAATTAAATCTAAAGATAAGGATTTAATATGTTATTCAAGTTATGCTATTTATCTGCAACTACATTTTTTTCTAGATCATTTTCTGCTCTCGAAATTTCAAATTACACTATGAAAGTATTTAGTACTACGAATCTTATCTGAATTATCCGCTTTATCTGTACTTTGTAAGGAAATATATATACATTTATAAAATTTCTATCCCGTACTGTGACGATCGTGTATAAATAAGTGTAATAGGACTTTTTAATGCATTCTTTAAACGGCTTGTTTCATGTAGATTATCTTCATGTTATTTATACCTTTCGCAATCGTTATTCAATGGCTTAAAATATTGTAAGAGCTTTTAAGTATTAATATACGTATGTGTATATTTATATGTTGTTTCGGCAACAATTCTTTAATATCAATTACTATTACCAGCATTGTAGCTTTAATAACAGTGTATATTTAGTTGTTTGATGAGAGAATGCTTTCATACCATTCTATTGCTTTGAACTTGTCTCTACTTTGTAAGATATTCAGTTTTATCATTAATCGTATAACTTTTGATAGTTCTTTTTAAAATCAGAATTGTATTATATAGTGCCATTGTGAAATTATCAAAAGTAATTTAAAACCAATTAATAATTTGTTGGTATTTATTCTAGAATAAAATTGTACTTTGTAATTTAGATTAATGATTTTTCTGTTTATTGAAATTAATTTTTTCAATGAATTTAAATCGTTTCAAATAAAATATATAATTCCTAATTTTAAGTTTACATCTAATTTTATATACTAATTTTAGCAAATATAAATAGCTATAAATATGTTTTAAAAACATTCAGATATAAAAAAAAATTAACGATATTTTAACAGAGTTTCAAACCGACTACACGAAATAGTACAATTATATGCAAATATCAAAAGTATTCGATGATATCTCAATAACATACATCTTTTTTTTTTCTCACTTATTTCCTATGCCAATTCGAAAATAAAGTAGATTTCAAATCTAAAATTCTATTCACGTCCCAAGTCGACACCAATCTTGACAGCTACTTCAAAATCGTTTTCGATTCTTCTCATACAAAAAGGGAAAAAAATCCCCATATCGCTGTTATAGAGAATATATACCTCCCCATACTCATCTTATTCGTCAAACAGGGAGAACACAGTATAAAATAGTCTCTGTTGACCACTGGAATTTGCATTACGCTGCTGCAGAAGGAATCGGAAAGTAAGAGCTGCGTGTGTTGCAAGCAATGTTCTTTTGTAATAGCAACATATGTATAGTAGTAATGTAAAAAAAAAAATAGCTAAACGTCTGATAAATGCCTACTGATTTTCAGTGCTACGGTTAAATATTTATAATGAAGACTAGTCAGATCGTAAAAAGGAAATGTTCTAACTTCTATAATCATGCGTACAAATTCAAATTTTTCAGTTTTTACTAAAAATTAAACATGATGCATAGTTAAATTAAAATGAAAAACATAATACTCTGGAAGTTCTTATATAATTATATACTAAAAGCTGAAAGCCAGTTTATTTAATGAACATCCGTTTTCTAGTGCAAGGATTTTTTATATGATCGCAATGAAAATTTATTTATAAAATAAATATTAAAACACTAATTTTCTTGTAAAGGTTGTTTTTTAGCAACAGTTGTATATTTGTAATGTAAAAAAATATCAGGAAAGTGTCTGATAAATGGCTACTGATTTTCAGTGCTATGGTCAAATATTTATAATGAAGACTAATCAGACTAAGATGAAACTGACTGACAGCTGAAAATATTTACAAATATTTATGCCTTTAAGTGTGTTGAAGACTATTGGGGGTGATACCTAGATTCTAAATCATGATTTTTTTTATAATAACGTTTCGTAATTTACTTTTAAAAGAAAAAATGCATTATATTTTTTTCACTAACAATAATATAGCAATAATATAGCATTTCATATAGCAATATTTCATATAACAATAATAGTGAGCCCAAAGCAGTAGAAATTTCTAATGCATACATAATACACACACATATAATATGTATGTATGTATAGATGCACTAATTAACATTATTCGAAAAACTAAATTTAAAAAGAAATAAGAAATAAAGTTTCCCTTTTTTAGGCTAATTGGGTGGGAGATTTCGAAATTATGCTACAATAAAGTTTAGACAAATAGTTAATTCTTAAAATGTATTGCAAGACGCCGCAAGCATCTAAGTAAGCAGCGTTATATAAACCCATAAATATCTGTATAGAAGAATTGGAACTTGGTATGAAATTCTTTTTTATAAGCATGAAATGCTTTTTCGTAAGCATTTCATATAATTTACGCGTAAAAATTCTTTATTCGCTGACGCTATTTCTATAACATACTTCATGTAAGAAATCTAAGAATTTGGAGATTTTCTCCTAAAGGTAAATAAAAAATCACGTAAACTTATAACTGTTTATATATTGTTCCAAGTTAATGCAAGGAATTTTTTCGTAGTATTATATTCACATACATTGCAGGAGAATAAACATTCAAATTATCAAGAGCCATCAGGAAAATTCGTTTAAAATTTTAAGATTCATTTTCTTTTTAACTTTTTAATAACGATTAAAAAACTCTTTCATATTCTTTTCGTTTTAAAATCCCAAAAGTATCTTATATTAAACTTCATAACAAATACTTTTGCAAGAATTTACCTTGCCACAATTTATTTACTATCCTAACGCAAGCAATTTTAAAACTGTCACAAGAATATATTGTGCAGCATATACAATATTTTATTAGAGTAATTTTTTCATGCATAGAAGTTTTATATATTCATACAATGTTTTTGAAACGCTTCTATTTAGTTATAAGGAATAAGTAAATTTATAAGTGTTTAAGAACTGGTAATACATAGAATTTCAGGGTATAGGATATTATTTTTGAAACCAGAGAAATATTGTTTTTCGTAGATTTTTCAATACATCAAATAATACACTATGAAATCTATAATAAAATAAATCAGTTAGATAGAGATAGATATGTAATACATATACACAGCTATCTCGGAGACATCTCAAGTGATTTTTTCTTTTACTTTGAATTATTTTATTAGAGTAATTTTTTCATGCATAGAAGTTTTATATATTCATGCAATGTTTTTCAAAAGTTTCTATTTAGTTATAGGGAATAAGTTCGTTCATAAGAGTTTAAGAACAGGTAATAAATAGCGTTTCATGGTATAAGATATTATTTTTGAAACCAAGGAAATATTGTTTTTCGTAGATTTTTCAGTACAGCAAATAATACACTATGAAATCTAGAATAAAATTAATCAGTTAGATAGAGATACGTATGTAATACACAGCTGTCTCGGAAAATCTCAAGTGATCTTTCTTTACTTTGCAATATTTTATTAGAGTAATTTTTTCATGTATAGCAGTTTTATATATTCATGCAATGCTTTTTAAAAGTTACTATTTAGTTATAGGGAATAAGTTAGATCATAAGAGTTTAAGAACGGGTAATAGATATTGTTTCCTGGTATAGAATATTATTTTTGAAACCAAGGAAATATTTTTTTCATAGATCTTTCAATACAGCAAATAACACACTATAAAATCTGGAATAAAATAAATCAGTTAGATAGAGATAGATATGTAATACATATACACAGCTGTCTCGGAAACATCTCAAGTGATCTTTCTTTACTTTGCAATATTTTATTAGAGTAATTTTTTCATGTATAGAAGTTTTATATATTCATGCAATGTTTTTCAAAAGTTACTATTTAGTTATAGGGAATAAGTTAGTTCATAAGAGTTTAAGAACGGGTAATAGATATGGTTTCCTGGTATAGAATATTATTTTTGAAACCAAGGAAATAGTTTCTCATAGATCTTTCAATACAGCAAATAACACACTATAAAATCTGGAATAAAATAAATCAGTTAGATAGAGATAGATATGTAATACATATACACAGCTGTCTCGGAAACATCTCAAGTGATCTTTCCTTTACTTTGTAATATTTTACTAGAGAATTTTTTTCAATCATACAAGTTTTATATATACATACAATGTTTTTCGAAAGTTCCTATTTAGTTATAGGGAATAAGTTAGATCATAAGAGTTTAACAACAGTTAATAGATAGCATTTCATGGTATAGGATATTATTTTTGAGACCAAGGAAATATTAATTTTCAAACATTTTTCAGTACAGCAATTAATACACTATGAAATATAGACTTAAATAAACCAGTTAGCTAGAGATAGATATGTAATACATATACACAGCTGTCTCGAAAACATCAAGTGATATTTCCTTTGATTTGCAATATTTTATTAGAGTATTTTTTTCATGCATAGAAGTTTTATATATTCATGCAATGTTTTTCAAAATTTCAATTTAGTTACAGGGAATAAGTTAGTTCATAAGTTATTAAAACCAGGTAGTAGATAGAATTTCACGGTATAGGATATTATATTTCCAACCAATGACATATTTTTTCTTTAGATCTTTCAGTAAAACAAATAGTACACTATGAAATCTAGAATAAAATAAATTTAGATAGAGATAGATATGTAATACACAGCTGTCTCGGAAATATCTCAAGTGATCTTTCCTTTACCTTGCTCTTGTAAGCATGAACATTTATATGCAAGAACAAGCAGCTTACACTCAACTTATTTCAACCGAAACACTGAACAATTACACCCTCATCCAATCGTTAAAAAACAAATCTTGAATAAAGAAATTCCAGCATAGGGGCCATGTTTGCCAGGATCAACATTTTCCAGAAAAATAACTCCAGCCTCCCTGAAAGTCAATAAGAAGCGGAATTCTTGTGAACTGCACACGGCTCTGAAAGTATTCCAAAAGTATTTCAGAGGCAGTCAGTGCCTCCAGGCTTCGTCCGACCGAACAACTAATAAGGAATAAGATAAAGATACGAAATTCTGTAAGAACTTTGTGTCAACAAAGGAAACAATTTTTGCTGTGCTCTGACATCGATACCTGTATTTTAAAGTGGCGACTACGGGGGAAGAGATATTGCATGGAGACTTTCTTTCTCTGTACGCTTTTTGCCGGCTTTCGATAGTATCGTTCTCTATTAACTGTCTGGATAGCCCGTACACAAAACCGAGGCAGTTTTTGTTTCGATTTCGCAAATAAAAGGATAGGAGATTACGTTTTGTCCGTGTTTGTTTTACCCTGTTCTCTGTTTTCGTAAATATTGTCGAAAGTGATTTTCAAAACCTATCCAGTTAAATTGCTGAAGGTACTTTTATGAACAGTTACTGAAATGAATACTTGTTGAAAGTACGCTATTATTAGAATTATCTAGGTAGTTCAAAGTTTTAAAAGCTATTAGAGATTGGAGATTTACCTTTATTTCAAATGAATAAGAATTATTCATATGTCTTTTATTACCCGTTTTCCCCAAGTTTGTACATATCACCAACAAATTTTCTGTTGTAAAACTTATCTTCTGTAATTCTTCAAAAGTAGATTTTCAGCAATAAACCTGTTCAAATATATTTATGACATAATAGGGAATTGAATTTTTGTTAAATCAAGCCAGTTCATTTACATCAAGGGTTGAAAACGGATACCTTTTCATAGCAAAAACCTTGTCATTAACCCCCCCCCAACTGAAATAAATCTATACAACTACACAAATTTACAATTTTAACTTTGATGTTTTTAAGAGGAAGGATGAAGTGTAAATAAAACATTCATATTTAAAATAGTGCATATAGAAATTATTACTTTGTTTTAAATAATAAAAATATTTGTTTTAAGTGTGGTTGATGGACTCCATTTTTGTAAGTGACATTCACAAGCACTATGTGAATGTTACTCACAAAATAACTACTTATGAGTCTTATTATACCTACTATATTAAAATGACTATTTATGAGTCTTATTCCGAGAAAATGCACTACATTTTTTTATCTTTATAAGACTCATAACTCCACTACGTTTTACTAAATAGATAATATATATATTCTAGAGGACACCTAAAATAAATGGCTATCAATTTATTTTATCACTATGTATATTAACTATTGAAAATAAAAATAAGTCACAATAATATTACTTTAGATTAACGTTTTCATTTAACTCCCCCAAACATTATCCATGGACCTAGAAATTAATTGTAATTCTTACCCCTAAGTGTCAATATTAACCTCTTGTTGTCAGTAAAATCTTCTTTGGTAACCAACCCTTGATTTATAGCCTCTAGCATTTTACTGGCATATTTTATAATATTATTCAAGAGAGTATCCACAATCGAATAACAGGACCTGCAGTTCTTTAAGATCGCAAACTCTATATTGTATATCATTTCTATTGTGTTTATTGCCTTTTTCTAAAAAAACTTTGGAATACTGAAATATTTTTAAATTTAGATATATATTTGTTCACAATCAACGTACATAAAAAGACCAAATATTGTAAAATTTATATTTTGTAGAGATATTATGAAACTGTTATTGTTACTCCTATAAGGCACAACAAAAATTATTCTTCAAAAGAAATTATTGTTAGGTAGAACTATTGCTTACCATCCTTCAAACAATATTTGTGCTTTTGAAGGATTATTTATCGTATAAAAATATGCATTTATTCATACTCAACGTACGTAAAATATATGCATGTTGTAATAGTTTTATATTTTGTTAAAATATTGAAAATTTTATTTCCAGTATTTAAAATATTTTTCAATATATATATATATATATATATATATATATATATATATATATATATATATATATATATATATATTATATATATATATATATATATATATATATATATATATATATATATATATATATATATATATATATATATATATATATATATATATATATATATATATATATATTTATATATATATATATATATATATATATATATATATATATATATATATATATATATATATATATATATATATATATATCTTATTTTTTTCTTACCCTTATATATATATATATATATTTATTTATATATATATATATATATATATATATTTATATAATATATATATATATTTATATATATATATATATATTATATGTATATATTTGTGTATATATATATATATTATATATATATACATATATGTTCAAACCATAAAAAATACCGAAATTTTTACTATATTATTAATTTAACAAAAAAAATTCATATAGTTCATATTTTCTCCATTACTACATCTATAAATGCATTTAAATAAATTCAAAATAGAACTCTCGACTCGCAATTCTATTTTATTCCACTGAAAGAAATTTTTAGAGAGAATTTGAGAAAAAAATCATGGCGTAAATTTCTTGAAAGGAATCAGTTAAAATCCATTCACTTATTTTTCTTAAAGTTTAATTTAACTGGAACTTATGTGTGTATGTTTTTTTCCTTTTTAAGTTGTAAGAATGGTCTTGCGACATTAAATTTGACATGTTGAGAATTCAATTCAATTAACTATACCAGCTAAATTAAATTGGCTTTAAACAAGACCGCCTTCATTAGAATGTGATGAGGGGAAAAAGCAAATTGGGTTGTCTCAAAAGAGGACATTTAGTTTAACAGGAGGAATTTGCAGTACAGAAATTGGAAATGTTAGGGTTATACCTGGACATATGGCGAAGTGTTTTTTTTATGTTTTAAAGTTAAAACTTATTTTACCACTAATAGATGGCCTTAGTGCTCTAATATAATTAGCATTGGGAAATGAATCCTCTGAGTTTTATGCAATATATTCATATAGAAGTAAACAAAAATGAATATATATATATATATATATATATATATATATATACGTGTGTATGTGTGTACATACACACACATATATACATAAAAATACATGTACATATACATATAAATATATATACCTATATGCGCATATAATTACACATATTTATACACATAAACATACACACACACACACATATATATAT
>CM063506.1:60337444-60352444 GCA_032207245.1 Pardosa pseudoannulata | reverse complement strand
CGGAATATTTTTGCATTACAATGCTGTCACATAAGCTTTAAAATGGATTCTCATATCTTAGTTCAACGGCTGTCATTTTTAGTTACATTAATTTTAATACAAAATAATCCAGCACAAGGAATATTTAATATCTGAACATAAATCTGCGCGTTCTTCCCCATTCTATCGCAAAACGTTATTTTACTTAGATACGACTCTTTTAATGTTTTTGAAAACACTTTTTAAATAATATGTAAAGTTTAACTTCTTTTATCATACTGAAAGCGAGTTTTATACGAATATTTCAAGTTATTTCAAAAATGGTTGCTAAATTATTAAGTATGCAGACTTTCTCTTATCCAAGCCTTTAGGCTTCGTAGAAAAAAAGTAATAATACGGACAATCGAAATAGGGAATCTTGTAAGAAAACACTGTATCAACAAGGAGCGCTGTATCTGCTTACTTTGCCATCAAGGTTGTACTTTAAAATCGGGGAAATTCGGGGAAAGATATTACAAAGTCTTTTCTTTTCGTCTAGTCATTTATGTTTTTCCTGGCTGTGTCAATAAGTGCTTTATCGAATAGCTCCCAGAGTAAGTTGAGCGTAGATATGAATGGTAGCATTATGACTCTTATCTCAAATGAAATGGTAGATTCTGCTTTTTCAAACAATACTTTTGGATGTTTCTTTCTTTCTCAATATGTGTACATATAAATAAAGAGCTCTTTCACAAACTTTATTCTGAAAGACTTCGGATTAATATGGGAGGTTCGTGTTTAGTTTTTATTGAGAGATATTTGTGTAATTCGAGTTATAAGCTTCCTCGGATATTTAGACAATGGCTGATCGTCCCTAGATGTGTATGTCATTGAAAATGTAACCGAGTATCATAACTATAGACCATTTATTATGTAAGTATAAGAATACTTATAAAAAGATAATGATATCTTTTAGTGTATTAAACAGTCATACAAGTTATGAATTACTAAGAATTAAAAATAAGCGAATTCAGTTTATATATCGGATACAATTTACCTTAACCTATGTGCTCCAATGTCTAATCCGACTCGAGATATTCTTTGTGTTGCATAAAATGCAACTTCTAACGGGGCTTTAAACTGATTTTAAATTCAAGAATTACTTATTACTTTGTTTAACTCAGTTTAAATTTCTAGGTTAGTAACAATAATTTGATATATACCAAACATTAATTTGTAATATACTACCGGGAACGAGGGTGATTAATTTGAGGCACAAAGGTTCCAGACAAACGTTTCTGATGACGTAAACTCACTTAATTTCAAATTTTATGGTAGGCGTGAATACATACTCTTTAATTTTTTTGTTTCTGGAATGAACCAACTTTATCACATATATCCTATGTAGAAACAGGGAGTGAGAAATATAGTTTTACAGAATTCTGTTACTTTTTTAATCATGCTGCATTTTTATATTTCATTGCTTTCATATTTGAACTTGTTACCATTAACTCTATTTACCTTATCGGTAAAGATTTTGCAGCATCCATCATTAAAATTTCAAAATTGTAGTAGATGCTAGTATTACAAGCGTAAATAGTTCCTGCTGCAAATGAAAATTTTTGGATACAATTTAACTTAACCTTTATATATCGGATACAATTTACCTTAATCTCTGTGCTCCAATGCCTAATCCGACTCGAGATCTTCTTTCTGTTGCAGAAATTTCAACGTCTAATAATGCTCAAAACTGCTTTTAAATTTAAGAACTACTTTTTACTTTGTTTAACTCAGTCTAAATTTCTAGGTTAGTAACAATAATTTGATATAAATCAAACTTTAATTTATAATATACTACTGGGAACGAGGGTGATTAATTTGAGCACTTAGGTTTAACACAAACTTGCCTGCTGGTGTAAACTCATTTAATTTCAAATTTTATGGTAGGTGTGAATACCCAATCTTTATTTTTTTGTTTTTCGAATGCACCAACTTTATCATCTATATGCTATATAGAAACAGGGAGAAAGAAATATAGTTTTACAGAATTCTGTTACTTTTTTAATCATGCTGCATTTTTATATTTCATTGCTTTCATATTTGAACTTGTTACCATTAACTCTCTTTACCTTTACCTTATCAATACAGGTTATGCAGCATCCAACATTAGAATTTCAAAATTTTAGTAGGTACAAGTATTAGAAGCGCAAATATTTCCTGTTGCAAATGAAAATTTTACCGAGTATCATAACTGTAGACCATTTATTATATATGTATAAGAATACTAATAAAAAGATAATGATATCTTTTAGTGTATTAAACAGTCATACAAGTTTCGAATTTCTAAGAATTAAATATAAGTGAATTCAGTTTTATATATCGGATACAATTTACCTTAACCTTTATATATTCGATACAATTTACCATAACCTTTATATATCGGATACAATTTACCTTAACCTCTGTGCTCCAATGCCAATTCCGACTCGAGATCTTCTTTTTGTTGCAGTAAATGCAACGTCTAATGTTTCTCAAAACTACTTTTAAATTTAAGAATTACTTTTTACTTTGTTTAACTCAGTCTAAATGTCTAGGTTGGTAACAATAATTTGATATGAATCAAACATTAATTTTTAATATACTACCGGGAACGAGGGTGATTAATTTGAGGCACTTAGGTTTTAACACATACGTGCCTGCTGGTTTAAACTCATTTAATTTCAAATTCTATGGTAGGTGTGAATACCCACTCTTTAATTTTTTAGTAGATGCCAGTATTACAAGCGTAAATAGTTAATGCTGCAAATGAAATTTTTCGGATATAATTTACCTTAATCTTAATATATAGGAGACTATTTACCTTATTCTCTGTGTTCCAATGCTTAATCCGAATCGAGATCTTCTTTCTGTTGCAGCAAATGCAACGTCTAACGTAGCTTGAAACTACTTTTAAATTTAAGTATTACTTTTTACTTTGTTTAACTTAGTCTAAATATCTAGGTCGGCTGCAATAATTTGATATAAATCAAACATTAACTTTTAACATACTACCTTGAACGAGAGAGATTAATTTGATGCACAAAGGTTTAACACAAACTTACCTGCTGACCTAAACTCCCTTCCTTTCAAATTTTATGGTAGGTGTGAATACCTACTCTTTAATTTTTGTTTCTGGAATGCACCAACTTTATCCCATATATACTGTGTAGTAACAGGGACAGAGAAGTATAGTTTTACACAATTCTACTACTTCATTAACCATGCTGCATTTTTATATTTCATTACTTTCATATTTGAACCGCTTACCATTAACTCTCTCTGCCTTTACTTTATCGATAACGGTTTTGCAGCATCCAAAATTAGAATTTCAAAACTTTTGAAGGTACTAGTATTAGAAAAGCAAATATTTCCTGGTGCAAATGTGTTAATTCATATATTTTTTAAACAATTACATGTTCTGGTACCAATAATTTTATACGTGTATTAAAATAATACTTTACCGAGTTTCAAAAGAGCACACATTCTTCGTTGAAAACTACTAATCATAGTCTCCAACAAAATTTTACTCACATTTATTCAAAATTCAAAACTTTGAAATAGAATTCATCCTTTCTTTACGATCCCAACTCTATAAAATTGCCTTGAAAGTTTACTCCTATCACTAATACATTTTAGAATATTAGTTTCGAAATTGTTTGGAATTTTTTACAATAGATTCCATTTTAAAACTGTCTCCAGCAAATAAAATATTAAATATTTAGATTCAATATGCAATATGAATGATTAAATAGTAACATGTTCTAAAAGATTCTGGATTTTTTATTGGAATCTATTGAATATCTGAAAATGTATTTTAAAGGTAATGTTTTAAAAACATTCTATAAGAAATCTATAAATCTACTACTAATTCCAAGATCTTTTCATATAAAAGATTGTAAACGAAGATTTAAAATTAAAATTAAAATTTTTCACGAGTAATTTTTTCTTAATTTTTGAACCATTGTATTTTGTTTTTTGTTCTTACACCACACCACACCAATTTTACATTTCTTAAAAAACCTGATTTAAATAGTTTTTAATTAAACTAGCAGAAAATTCATAGTAGCTTTAAGGATCTTTTAATTGAAGGATTTATACAAACATACGCAAGCACACATTAATATATAGCACACATATATATTTCACACATGTGTATACAAACCGCATATATATATATATATATATATATATATATATATATATATATATATATAATATATATATATATATATATATATACATACATTTATATATATATATATATATATATATATATATATATATATATATATATATATATATATACACACACACACACATATATATATATATATATATATATATATATATATATATACATACACACACACACACATATATATATATATATATATATATATATACACATACACACACTATATATATATATATATATATATATATATATATATATATATATATATATATCCTCCCCAAACACCTATATATATGTATATATAACACATATGAAAGCCCATTCAAATTTCAATTGATATTTCTATGAAAAATTTCTAATTAAAAAGAGGAATTATTTTTATAAAATACATAATTTATTAAATAATTCATTTATATTACGTCAACTATAATATTGTCCAAAGTTTAAATTTATATATACTGTTTCATGTCATAATAATAAACCTTTATAAATATAGAGCTACTTAGTATATTATACATTCAACAGCCTTTCAAAATATTTAGACTTAACTAAATAATATGAAAGGGATTTTTTTTTTGGGGGGGGGGTATTTTATAATAAAGAGTATCCAAAAACTCACGTTTATATGAGAAATACACGCCGTTCTAGCCAAAAGAGTTTGTCCCTGACACTTAGTATCAGCAGCATTGAAAAATGGAGTTTTGTCTGGCAGAAAAGTGCAAAGAAAAATATGTAAAACAGGTGTTAGGCGCTACAAGTTTACTAAACCATCCAGAAATAGTCAGCTAAATCACATAGCCGGAGAATCTAGACCAACTTTTAAGGGCTTTAAGCCCACGGACGTATTCAAATTCTCTTTTGCAAAAGCAAGCTACGGGCGTTCATCGGAGAAAAAAAATATCGTGGAATTAAGCCTAGCGTAGTGAAATTTCTAGAATAGGCTGTTGAAAAGAGGGGGAGAAGTGCAAAAACATTTATCTTTTTCACATATTTTTCACGGAAGGGAATATATTCTCTGTTGGAAGTGCAGAAAAGGAGAGGGGTAGACAGGAGGCAAACAACTCCGCACCATTCCACCAGTTCATGCTAGATTGCTTTGAGAAAAACGCGAAGAAGAAAAGGGGGGAAAATAAAATAAAAATCCCGGTTCTTGGTTGAAAAATAAAGGGGATCTTTAATTTCGCGGCTGAACATTTTTTCCCTATTTTTTCCCCTATTTTTTTTTCCTCCGTGAAAAAAAAAGTAAAATAAAGAATAGAAAAGGGGGCTTTTTAAAAACAGGGATCCTTAATTAAAATTTATGTCATTGAAAGTAAACAACGAAATGCCGGAAATGTAATTTTGAACTAACTTAGTCGGTACTTGAAGTAATGTGCCTGACATATTTCTAGCGTTTTTTCCTCGGCCCTGTTTTTTCCTTTATTGTCGTACCTGGTAAAAAGAATGGGGGGTTCATATTAAATGCCAGGTCACGAGGAAAAAAAATAGATTTTCTTCATTTTAAGAGGCCTTTTCATTGAATACAACCGGGATTTGTTGAATTAGTTTTATCTTCTAAAGTGAAGGCTGGATGTATGTCGTAAGAAAACGGAGGCAGAGGTATTTGTTTTTATTCGGAAATAACATACGTGTTTTATGTTGATAAATTTAAAATTTTTGAAATTGTTTTTTGATGATAAGAAGTGGAAGCATTTTTTAAGCCTCGCAAGTATTTCTGTGCTTGTTTAATTAAACATAGAAAAAAACACTTGTTGCAGGTGGCATGTAAAAGACGTTTCTTCCTAGGGAGATTTTCAAGGAGGAAAAAATAAGCATCTGTGCTTTATTTAAGCTGTTGTTAAAATAAAGTAAATGTAATTTTTAAAAATGTTTTCAAGTGATTGTAATCTATTTAAATATTAAATACGTTGGGATAGTTTGGTTTTGGAGCTCTACGGTCTACTTTTTAACACGAGGGTTAGTGAGTCCGGGACTACTGCTTAAAGCCGATTTTGAACGGCTACGAACACCCATGCCATAGTGGGATTCGAACCCACGAACGCCGGTTCTGAAGGCCAGCACCCTAACCATTCAGCCATCGTTCGGCTGGGTTAGTTTGGGTGGTATATGGTTTAGGATTTTGCTACATGAGGACTAATAATACCTGGACCTCCTTTGTGGAACAGATCTGCGGTAGCTCATTTAGAAAAGACAAAGATCTCGTAATCGAATCGCTGCGGGTTCGAGAGCCAGTTAAAGATCTCTGTATTCACTAATGGTAGCTGGGGTACGCAAAATAAGTTAGTTATCGTAATGTCTTCAAAATTCACAAATGAAGCCTCTGAAGTTGATAGGACAAGCCTGTACGTTTTCTGCTTGATTCCGTCTTCTAAATTTTGTGTGCCCACTTTGTTTCTGTTGTCATAGGGAGTAATGTTTGGTTCTTATGTGGTGCTCCTATAATAAAGTGGTCTACGAAGTCCGTGGAGTTATATTGACGAATGCTTAACAAGAAAGTAGCCTCAGATTAAAGAAAAACACTTCTGATGCATAATTTGAATAGCTACAAAACTTATGCCACAACTGGTATTATAACTCACAATTTCTAATTTGCCCTATCTATCATCTTCATGAACACGAATAATCCGTTATATTTAAAATGAGACTATATCGTTGATGTTCACGAGAGACTAAGTCCAAAATCTGATTTAGATGTGATTCACAGAGGAATACAATTTCATTATCTCTTATTAATGTTCAGCAGTTATTTACTGAATACATCAGTTAACACATTGTGTGCGGGTACATTTCGTAGCGGAATTGTACCGGGAGCGGGCTTTTTGCACGTAAATTTAGCTACAAAATAATTTTGAATAGCTACAAAAAATATACCAGCTCACAAATTCTAATTCGCCCTATCTATTCATCTATATGAACACGGATAATCCGTTATATATGAAATGAGAATATATCATAGATGTTCAAGAGAGACTAAGTCCAAAAACTGATTTAGATGTGATTCACAGAGGAATACAATTTCATTATCTCTTATTAATGTTCAGCAGTTATTTACTGAATAAATCAGTTAACACATTGTGTGCTGGTACATTTCGCAGCGGAATTGTATCGGGAATAGCTAGAAAAAAATAGCCACCTCTGGGATTAGAACTCACAAATTCAAATTCTCCCTATCTATTCATATACATGAACAGGGATAATCCGTTATATATGAAATAGGACTATACTGTCGACGTTCAAGAGAGACTAAGTCCAAAAACTGATTTAGATGTGATTCACAAAGGAATACAATTTCATTATCTCTTATCAATTTCATTATCTCTTGTTAAGCAGTTATTTTAAGGAATAAATCAGTTAACACATTGTGTGCGGGTACATTTCGCAGCTGAATTGTACCGTGAGCTGGCTTTTTACACGTAAATTTAGCTACAAAATAATTTTGAATAGCTACAAAAATATGCCACCTCTGGGATTAGAACTCACAAATTCAAATTCTCCCTATCTATTCATATACATGAACAGGGATAATCCGTTATATATGAAATGAGACTATATCGTCGATGTTCAAGAGAGACTAAGTCCAAAAACTGATTTAGATGTGATTCACAAAGGAATACAATTTCATTATCTCTTAGTAATGCTAAGCAGTTAATTTATGGAATAAATCAGTTAATACATTGTGTGCGGGTACATTTTGCAGCGGAATTGTACCGGGAGCGGTCATTTTCCGCGTGAATTTAGTTTTCAGTTAAACCTCAATAGATAGAAATTTTTTTATTTTTTTAACCATTTTTTACATATTTTATATTAAAATATATAATCAAACATATAAATAGACAAATAAACAAATATATTTATAAATACAAACATATTATATATATATATATAATATATATATATATATATATATATATATATATATATATATATATATATATATATATATATATATATAAATATACGTATGTATAATATAATTTTCGCAAGGATAAATAAAATGAGAATTTTAAATCTAAATTTGTACCCACAAATAAACCATGTTGTTACACTAACCCATATTAGTACGTAACCCGCACTCAAGTATCAGTCGTCAGAAAACGTACTAGTACTTGTCCCGCGCTCAAGTATCAATCGTAAGAAAATGTACTATTACGTGTCCAGCATACAATGTTAATAAAACCTCACTATGCCAACTGATAAAGTTTACAAAAAAGTAACATAAATATTTACTTTTATTTTTTATAACAATCCATATATTGTACTTAGCATATGTACATGCTAGATTAGTGACATTTGCTTGAACACTGGTGATATAGATAATATACAGCATTTTCAAGTTTAAATTGTGATCCGGTAAATAAAAGGTATGACATCATTTGCTCTTGTTATTAAATCCCTTTTTATTTTCTTTAAATAGATATCTTACGAAGACTTTACACTATAAAACTGATTCTAAGAACCTATAATTGACTAAATTATTTTGAGCAAGGTATAATGCTATATGCATTATACCTTGTCTTTACCCATGTCATTAGACTTTGCTTGAACATTGGTGCTGTAGATGATATATAACATTTTGATGTTTAAATTGTGATCAGGTAAATAAAAAGTATGACGTTATTCCTGTTGCTCCTGTTGTTAAATGTATTTTTATTTCTTTAAACATATATCTTATGAAGACTTTAAACTAAAAAATTGATTCTAAGAACCTATAATTTACTAAATTATTTTGAGCAAGTTGCAATGCTATATTCATTATACCTTGTCTTACCCTTGTCATTAGGCTTTGATTGAACACTGGTAATATATATATATATATATATATATATATATATATATATATATATATATATATATATATATATATATATATATATATATATATATATATATATATATATATATATATATATATATATATATATATATATATATATATATATATACATAATTTTTATGCTTAAATTGCGATCCGGTAAATAAAAACTAGGACGTTAATTGCTCCTGTTGTTAAATCTATTTTTCTTTCTTTAAACTATCTTACAAATCATCCTTTTAATCTATCTTTCTTATGAATCTATCTATCTAATTCTTACGAATCTATCTTTCTTACTAAATCTATCTTACGAAGACGTTACACTGATATAGAACTGATTATTGCAAGTTCAAAACGTTATATAAAACTGATTCTGAGAACCTATAATTGATTAAATTATTTTTAACAAAGTATATTGCTATATGCATTATACCTTGTCTTACCCTTGTCATTAGACTTTTTCCTCTTTCCACTACTTAATTAGCACTGAAGGGACACCGATTTTCAAACACCTCAGACATTCAAGCTGCTGTTATCAAGGAACTTAAAACAGTCTCAAAGGATGATGTTTCCAAAAGTTTCCAGAACTTGCATGAACGTTATAAAAAGTGTATTGTAGATGGCGGGAACTATTTTGAAGAAAAGTGAGGTATTTATCTGCAAATAGGCAATACATTGATTATTATGACATCAGTCATCTTACTTTTCGGTCTCACTTTGTATTTGAATTGGTAATCATCATAAAGGAATTATATTTTAATAAAAATTTTATGTTTAGTTTGGTTTGGAGAGTTGAGGTCTATTGTTTTGCTACCCAAGGTCTAATAAGACTAGGATTAACTGCTTAAAGCCGATTTCGAACGTGTAAGTACAATTATTCAGAAGCAGGATATGACCCCATTCGGTCAATGCTCTACTGTTTGGATGCCATACGGCTGTTTAAAGTAAATATAGTCACAATGAATGCTACAAAAATGTATCAAGTTTTAAAAAAATATTTAAACATTTTTAATAATTATTTAATTAAAATAATAAATATTTATTTTATATTAAAATATTATTATTATTATATATTATTATTATATTAAATATTAATATTAAATATTATTAAATATTAAATTAAAAAATTAAATTTAATTAAATTTAATACCAATATAAATTAAATATTAAATATTATTATTATATTAAAATATTATTATTAAAATTTTATATTAAAATAATAAATATTTTATTTTTGTTTCCCTATTACTTCAAAATGTATAAGCATATCATTTCTTCTAGTTTCTACTGAATCTCTCGTTATTTTGTGTGCACCTGTTCTCATAAAACTACACATGTTAATGTTTTATATTCCTTAACACTGATATAATAAAAATGACATGAAGGTTTAAAAATACACAATTCCATTTATTTTAGCATGCTTATAAAATTTAATGTCGAGAAAATATTTAGGTGCATAAGGTATTAACCTATTAATTTAAACTTAAATTATATGTAATCCTCTTTGTAATTTGGAAATTCATATCAAACACACTTTTTTTTTTGTAAAAAGCTAATAAGCACCCTTAGTACTTATTTTTAAACATAAGAAGTATCGATGCATGCGAAAAAAATGCATTTTACAACATCTAATACTCTATATTGGGATTAAAAAAATACGAAAAAATACCAAAGTTCCCTCGTTAACTTAAAACCACAAAAGAAATGAAGATTTATCATGTGGTCAAAATATTCTCTGGAATCATGTCTGGGCGGGTTATATCTCTGGAGAACAATGCATCAGTAAACACGCATAAATTACGACTTAATCGTGACATTTTGAAGAAAATAATCCTTATCCAAATCCCTACCTTTCCCGGAAAAAAAAAGGTATTAAGTTTTCTGCCTCGCTAAGGTAAGCTGTGGAAGGGAAAAAAAATCCCCCCACCTGAAAAATAAATCCCGAAGCAACGATGCGTGGGTAAAATGGTAGAAATTAGCGCCACCAACTCCACCAGGCGTTAAAATGAAAGCAAGCCCGCCCCTCCAAAAGTGCGAAAAACAATTCCTTGCCCTTCCCTCCCCCCCCCCGACCAGCCTCCTAAATAATAAATAAACAAATAAAAATACTGGTGGCGGTGGAAGCAACAAAATTCTTCCGATTAATAGTTTTCGAAAGTAATTAAAACCCTCCGGTAGCTACTCTTACCCAAGCGGTAAATTAAATCGGTTTTGATTAAGTGTCGGCTGTACAATGATGCATCACCCTGGAAACCGTAACAGATTAAAGCAAAGAAGCTGCCCCAGCAATTGTTGACGGGATCAAATGGAGATTTATAATAACGACATCGAGAAATTTTCGGGCGGCTAAGTGTGTTGCTCCCTTCTTTTTTTTACCATATTATACCTCCTCATTTCTTTCTTTCTTGCGTGGTGTAGCTGTCGTGCCAGGTTATGAAAAGATGAGAATTTAAGTGCGACGGGCTCTAAACGAGGTTAGGTTGACATATTTTGGTTGGATTTAGCGACGGGAAAAGAAGTTCTTTTAAGCAGAAAGTTTGGGGTCTTTAGTTGGATGAATTAATAAACAGAGAGTCAGAGATGATAAAAATGAATGCTTTGATAAACAATAATGCATTTATGAGAGAGTGGCGTACGTCTAAGGTAAGACTCGCTGTTTCGGAGATTGGGAGGACGCTAGACTTGGGTAATCCTATTTGGAAAATAAGTAAACTTTCACTTGTCAAATCTCATCAAGCATAAAAGGGTATAATGTGTTTTATAAAAGTAAAGTGCTTTTAACATCACGTACCTTTTATTTCTTACTAAAATAACTCCAAATCGACAAATAAAGACTATATCCCCGTGAAACGTTTTTGATCATGTCACATTTACCTGTCACAGATTTTCTCGCTCGTCTAATGGTAATCTCGTTTTTGTTAAAACTTTCAGGTAATTGAAAATCCCAATATAAAAAAGTATCTAGGGAAAATGCTGATAGTTATTAATAAATTCTCCTCGCATAGTAACAGATTGTTGTATAACTAATAATTCCAATACATTTAGGCATATAATTTATTTAACAAGTAATGTACTTTAAAATAGATGTATATTTTTTGCATTAAAGTACATGAATGTAATGGCAAAAAAATGTCGAGATCAATTATTAAATTCAAAAGTCATTTTATTCTCACCAGGTGATTATTAAGTTTATTCCCTACATAGAATACTGAATTACACTACATTACGACACTACATTACTGAAAGATGAATATGGCACATCACCACTTCTGAAGATTAACACTAGATTTACGGACCTAGCCAATTTGACTCATTAAAAATGTGATACCTATATATATATATATATATATATATATATATATATATATATATATATATATATATATATATATATATATATATATATAAAGCTTTAATATCACTTTTCAAAAACATACATTGGTTTTTAGTTAAGTAATTAAATACATGTAAACTTTCATTCCTCTTCCCCGCAGAACCCTTCATCTCGCATTATCAAATGTGGTATACCTATTTTCACGGTTGTGTGCCAATTTGACTCATAGAATGGTTTAATAATTAATCGCATAACATGAAATTTATTGGTCCTATCAGGCCTGGGCAACAGTCAAGATCTTATTTTAAAATGGGGTGATGAGCTAAGAAGTAAATATAGAGAAGAAGTCGAGAACACTTCCATTCCAATGACAGAAATATAGGCTACTGACGTACGGAAAAATTGTCAAGTTCAACAACCATGCAAAAGAAAGAGATATAGAAACCATTGTGCTAAATGTAATAGAAATGTTTGCGGAAAATGTGTTTCAAAAACAGATTTTATATGTAAAAAATATTTTCCATGAATTTTTTTATAATAAACATTTCATTTAAATTAATTTGGAACTATTTTCATTGCAAAAAACTTCAGTTTTCTTGTATGAGTAAATTGGCTCACTTCAGTAAAAATAGGTATATGATCAACATCCGTAAATCTAGTGTTGAAAATCAGGTCTCCGTAAGATCTCATCCTACTTCTTATCTTGTTTCTCATAGACATAAATATGAATTAGTGTTGGTGGCATCCAAGAGCTGCAGCTTCATAGTTATTAGTTAGACATGTAAGACACATTAAGATACTGATTTTAGTTAACTCATGACTGGAGAAATTATAGAATTAGAGTAGAAAATTATTAATAATGTTTATTTAAGTAGATTTTAAAGAGTACAACTCACTTGTATCTCTGTTTCTGATGAGGTCCTTCAGTTTGGTTTGGTTTAAAGTGCTACGGTCTACTTTTTGCAACACGAGGGCTAATGAGATCGGAACCTACAGCTTAAAGCCGATTCCAAACAACTATGAATATCCATTCGAACACATGGATTCGAAACCACGAATTCTGGTAACGAAGACCAGCACCTTAACCAATCAGCCATCGTTCGGCTTATGGGGTTCTTTAAGCTGGTCTTTTAATTAATGCTCTTTCTTACAGAATACTGATCTTTATTTGTACTGGGTATAAAAAATGATAGTGGTGAAACATTCTCAAACTTCGAAAGTTTTACATGGATATATATATAAATTATATCTATTTATTAGAAAAGCATTGAATAAAAGACTAATATTCTTAAAATAGAACAATATCTTACACTGTCAGGAAATTTTTTAACTCTTTGCCTATCCTATACGTCACATGTGATATAAACATCTAATAATTTATACGCTTGTATATCGCATATGATATATAATAAGCTATTTTTATATTCAATCTTTTATATATTTTATATTGTGTATAACATGGGATGTGCAAGAGTATAAAGCCTTATAAATTTAAGGTACAATTCTTTACACTGTTATAAAATTTTAATTTTAATTTATTAACCTTTAACATATGCGTCATTTAAAATAAATTATGGAAGTGAGGCTGTTTAAGAAATGTTCTTTCTTACAGACTGCCTTTCTTTATTTGTACAGGTTATAAAACTGATAGCTGTGAAACATTCTCAAAATTCTAAAAATTTACATGGATATATATATATATATATATATATATATATATATATATATATATATATATATATATATATATATATATATATATATATATATATATATATATATGGATATATATAAATTATATCTATGTATTAGAAAAGTATTGAATAAAAGACTAATATGCTTAAAACATAACAATTTCTCACACTGTCAGGAAATTTTTTAACACTTTGCCTATCCTATGCATCACATATGATATAAACATCTAATAATTTATACGCTTGAATATCGCATATGATATATAAATCATTTTTTTTATAAACAAGCTTTTATATATTTTATATTCTGTCACATATGATATAAACATCTAATAATTTATACGCTTATATATCGCATATGATATATAATACACTATTTTTTATATACAAGCTTTTATATATTTTATATTTTGTATCACATGTGATATGCAAGTGTATAAAGCCTTATAAACTTAAGGTACAATTCTTTACAATGCTATAAAATTTTCCTTTAAATTTATTAACCTTTAATATATGACCTTTAACATATAACCTTTATATTTATTATTAACCTGTAACATTATTTTAAATTAATTATGGAAGTGATATTCCTCGTGATTAAGAATTAATTCAAGAAAAATAAATTCATATTTATTCAATAGGAATAGGACAAGAGAATTTCTTGTCACTACAAATATGAAACGTGTTTCCTTATGCTTCATCGAACGAATTCCATAAAATTATTTGATATAAAATCTCCAAATATTGCTAAGAAAACTTTTTTAGCAAATATTTCCTAAATATGTGCGTATTGAGGAAACGTAGGTGTTTGTAAGTAAAGGAGGTGTTTAGCCCGTCACATCTGACATCTTAATTAAACAGTTTAGAGAAATCTACTTTGCTGAGCATTGCAAAATTATTTTTTTTTTACCGAATCTCTTGTCCACATCTCAGTTTGAATTTGCATATTTTTCCGTATCCTGGGCAA
>CM063506.1:60329944-60332444 GCA_032207245.1 Pardosa pseudoannulata | reverse complement strand
TTAAAGATAAATAATAAAAGAAGGATAAAAATTAATATAATAATAATGACTAAATATGAGTAAAAATGCCATTAAATAAGTTTAAAACTGAGTAAATGCGATTAAATATGAGTAAATATAAGTAAAATAATAGAAAAATACAGAAAAACATTGAAAAACCGGATCAGAATCGTAATTCGGATTCAGTCACACTACAAGAGTTTCACAGCAAAAGAAAAAAAAAGTTCTGGTAAGTCATAAAATCTTGAAAGATTAACGAGAAACTTTCCATGAGGATGAAGCTTTTCCACTTCAACACAAACCTCAAAATTAATACAGAAATATTTACAAAACAATATATGTATAAAGCAATCATTCTGGGGGGTTAGAATTATTGCTTTATAACCTCCCATATAAGGAGGGGTTATTATAAGGGGGGTTAACCTAACATATAAGCCCTTTCCACTACGCCCTGTACAGTCCAAAGTGTGCACGTGTCTTGAAAATGTGAATAGCAGTGTCACTGAGTAAAAAAGTAATTTGACCTTATTACCTCAGTTATATTGCCTTTCAAACTTATATATCTTCACTGCAACAGTTGACTTCTAAATGATCATGAAAAAAAAATATCGAGCTAGGCTAATAGCATAACTTAGGTTTACTGTGGTACAAAATGTATATTTAAAGGAATTTTAACAGTTAAATAGATTTCATATTTTAAGCTTTACTTATTTTAAAAGTTTTCGTTAAAAATACCCATACACACACACACACACACACACACACACATATATATATATATATATATATATATATATATATATATATATATATATATATATATATATATATATATATATATATATATATATACATACATACGCAAAAATGTTACCTTAGATTAGAATCAACTTCATCATTATATGATGCGAGAAACTACTCCAGATAGCAAAATTTAGTTTGCAGAAAATTAGTTTGCAGTCTTGCTTTGCAAGCCTGCAAACTTGCAGCAAGTTCAGCATGGCAAGTCTGCAAGTTTGAAACAAGACTGCAGCAAGTCTAAGAATTTTCGCTTGTTTTAATGTTGTCATGACAAGGTTGAAGCAAAGTGGCGTTGCAATATGAGTGGTCGTTTTATGTTCCGTCTAAGTTAAAGGAGTTTTGCTGTTGTTTGTCGCATCAAATTTGCTATGACAAGGTATTATCCAGGAAAAATTGAACTTGCGGCAAGTATGCATGCTATCTTGGACAAACTATATAATCTAAAACGCGTTTTTATGTGCTTACAATTCAAGTTAAATCAGGAAATGACATTGAAAGTTTGCTTATGTTGCAATGTTGTAGATATGCAACATACTGTTACAATATATTAAGAACAAAATTAAAAATTTTGAATGTCTGTCGAGTTAAGTAAGGATTCTTCATTTAACTGAATGTGTCCCCCTTTACATCGTTATTTTTCATGATCAGAAATTTGACAGTAGCGTTTTAGCCTCATTTAAAGCATGCCTTTTAGAGATTTTCCCCTAGTGCTTTAGAATCTTGAATTAAATCATATCTCGTGGTCATTCATACCACTCCTACGAGATCTGGAAAAAGGGAGAGATTGAAAGTTCGGCGAGTTGTGAATGTGCATGCAGATCTGCCAATGAAAGGTGGCGGCAAGCAACACGCACAAATGAAGATGATCAGTATTTAAGTAAATTACAAAGAACGGAAATGACGCATCAAGAAAAAAATGGTTAAAGTTGTTCAGAAAGATTGAATACAAAACAATATTTCATGGAATTTATTTTATATGGAGCTATATTCCATATTTAGTATTGAGAAGTAATTAAGACTATAACTTATGGGTAACATTGAAAAGATGATTCTCTATAGCAAAATTGTTGCCATAAATCAGAATAATAATATTAACCATTTGAAGACAGGTGGCTGATGTAATAATAAGTTACATTCTGTTCAGCTTTTTTTCCCTCTTCCTGTGATTCATCGTCAAAGACATATCAGAACAGGACTGGATTGAACTAGAAAGAAACTTCGGATTCCTCTCAACCAATAGAAGGGTGCGTTGGTTTAGGGAATTATGAACCCCCGCCGTTCTGGAGTGGACCATGTTATTTTTTCTCCTCGAAGCAGTCTGATTTTTTTAGAGGACAAGGTTGTGACCAGAGGAGAGTAGAAGGTGAACTCTGCTGGCATACGCAGCTTGCAGGATAGACGTTTTGAGGAAAATGATTGCCATATTATTTTTAGGGCCAACGCCGACTCGAGAGCAGTCTTCGATATCTACAAATGATAAGTTGATTACAGTTGTATTCCTTAGGCATTGTATAAATTCATTTAATCAAGACATATTTGTCCATGTGTTTATTAATGAGTATTACTTTCTTCTTTCTCAAACACTAGGCCAACGTAACATTATTTTTACAGCTGATATTAGACAAAGACAAGTATATTTCAAATATACTGGCTTAGTTAAAGGAACTTATGCAACAAACAATTCCTTCTCAAAATTCAA
>CM063506.1:60289944-60324944 GCA_032207245.1 Pardosa pseudoannulata | reverse complement strand
AATGGACACTTCCCCCTGTAAAACACTTTCCTCCTTGCAGGTAATCTTAATGCGGTAAAAGAAATATACTAAAGTTGAACACAACTCTTTTAATCTTTAAAATCTTTTACTTGTTTTAAGTGTACTGAAGTTTAATTTAAAACTGTATTGAAGTGTTTTTGTGATTTTAATATTTACAAATTAAAAAGTTATTTGAATTCCAATTTCTCTATCATTATAATATTAACCTCAAAAGAGAATTTTAATATGTTATATTTAGTATATTTTTATTTAAACAATAGTTTATTCATGTTTACTTATAAAATAACTTCTCATATAAAACATATAGATAAATGTTTATTAAAATTCAATAAATTCGAAATAGCTACCACTAAAATAAATTTTACTAGTTTATCAGATTATTATCAACTTTCTGCTTTTTGCTAAATATAATTTTATTTTTTTAGTATATTATTAAAATACCTCTTAGATGTTGTTTAGATAAAAAATTATGTTGAAACACAATATTTCATATTCGAAATATTACCGATTAATGCTTTAAAGGACACTAATATAAATCTCTTAGGATTTAATAAAATTAGTTTATAAATGCTACCTATGAACCTTATAAATGAAAAAAATGTGTATTCATTGGGAAGAAGAAAGGTTAGAAGGCTGGTTTAAATGCAAAACCATCCCTTTCTACTGTGTGAAAATAATATTTTCTTTTAAATTTTTATTAAGTTGGGAGTACAGTGAATACTAATCATTAAAAGTGTATAATAAAAAATTAGCTAAACAGTTTTTAAGTGTTATTTGGATAAATATAGGTATTTGGGGTCACATGGAAGTTAAATCAAATTTCTGAATTTTCAGGGCAAAGCAAGTATAAAAATTCATATTTCAAATGGAAAAATGAATTAAGTGTAGTGTTTCTATCTGCTGTAAATTTGAAATGTCATAAACATAGAAATATAAAAAAAATCATTCATATGTCTTTAAAAAGTAGAAAAAAAGAAACTTTTAACAGGTGGATTCACAGCAAAACCACCGTTCTTTAAAGGGTTAAGTTGTTGAAACTTAATAAATATTATATTAATTGCTTTTAAAAGCAAATTTTGTAATGAGCTATATATGTGTAGCTTTTTTTTACTAGACCTTTAGTTTCAATACAAGCAATATCGACGTGAATCCTTATTTAGTATATTATTTTCTATTACATTGAAACTTAATAAATATTTTATTAATTCCTTTTAAAAGCAAATTTTGTAATGAGCTACATATGTGTAGCTTTTATTTTACTACACCTTTAGTTTCAATACAAGCAATATCAACGTGAATCCTTATTTAGTATATTATATTCTATTACACTGAAACTTGAAAAATATTTTATTAATTGCTTTTAAAAGCAAATTTTGTAATGAGCTACATATGTGTAGCTTTTTTTACTAGACTTTTAGTTTCAATACAAGCAATATCAACGTGAATCCTTATTTAGTATATTATTTTCTATTACATACTAAATTTATGAATAACTAATGACTTTCTTTATCATACTGCTGCATTTTTATCACACAAATTCCTACTGCAATTTAGGAAAATTGAAGCTTTGTTGTATACGTTAAAAGGGTCAGTCAAATTAGGCTCATACAAGTCTCAAAATACTTACTAAACAGATTTTCTAATGCACGTATTGCGAGTTCTGCATCAGATAAATAGTAATTACTAGCATTCTACCTGATAAATTATGAGTGATATCCACTTAAGAGCACAATGCTCCCTAGTGTAGTATTAACAAAATTTTTCTGTCTGTGATTATTATCACTCCATACTCAAAAAAAAAAGTGTATTGTAACAAAACTTTCTTATCTCGTACTGTTTCAGGTAATTTAACCAGTGATATTGCGAACAATATAGTGTTTTTAATAATGAATTCTAAATATGTCTGAAGGTTATTAGCATAACAGTAATCAATTTGCTTTGCATAAATACTATACAGTTTCTTGTTTAAGGTTTTATATACTTCGATAGTAAAACTTTAATTTGGAGTGTTTTAATTTGAGTCTTCTTTTTTTAAAACAATTTGGAGTGGTTTAAGAGAATGCATTCTGAAATAATATCAATTTGATTTCTAAAATTTTAATTTTTAATGCATACGTTTATTAATACTTTTGAAATGAAGAGAATTGAGTTCATTAAAATAGTTAATTACATTCAAACATTTATTAAATTATAGTTTATAAATTTAGGAGAGGGAACTTCAGTACGTTGCCTAATTAATGCAACTTCTTTGGTAAAATGAGACTTGTGGGTGACTAATATTTCAGATTTTCTTGGGTACAAATTAATATTTTTGACAAGAACGTTTTAGATATTCGTATATATTACAAAGTGGTTAGGAGCTACTTGCAAACTTGACGGAATGAATTTTTCCCTGTATATTAAAAATTTTATGACTTTTTTTCCTGTGAATTAAAAATGGATGACAATCTATGATTAACTCTTGAGTACTGTAATTTACAATAAATGATTTTTCTTCAGAATTGGTCCTGAAACTAAAGTTTGGAAGAGAGTGTTATAGATTATTTTTGCTACATGGGGAAATTTAAAGAATTAATGCTATTAAAATGAATTTAAAAAAAATATTTTTTTGTGTTGGAACAAAAAACCTGAAAAACCTTATAAAAACTAGAAAGAAAAATCAGAAAATGACCTATTTTAAAAGGTACGTAGGATTGCAAAATATCGATAAAATTCTGAAGACTCCGGAATCTTGGGTTAAAACCCAGAAGGTGCACGAAACATCTTCATGTTCACCGTGAAAACGTGCAGGTTAAATCATTTGGTATGGATAACAACTCACTGGGTTGTCGGTAGATAGGTGAGAGATGTGGAATCGGGAGCAAAGATCCTCACGCCTGAGGAGTATTGAAATTGGGTAGAATTTCTAGTGTCGCCTTTCAACGCCTTTCACTCTTGAGAGTAGATTGCAAAATAGCAGATATTAGTTCAGTAGTAACAGTATTCTGGAACCCATGTAAGTTGTAATAACATAAATTAATTATTGATTTGATATAATCTTAGGAAAAATTTTATTCGAATTTAAATGGATTAACTATATTATTAGATAACAAACACTAGGTTACTCGATGTTTTTACTAAACGATCTTGTTCTATTGCATCCTTTTTCTGGATGACTAGATTTCGAAATTGAAAAAATTGCGAGTTTAAGGTATACCCTATGCATTGTTTTCATGTGCATCAACAACTATAAAGTTTAATTTAAATCCAATATGTAATATGTATAAAATAATATTTTTAAAAAAAAATTTAAATACTGTACCTAAATGTAAAGCATGGTTTGACACATAAAGCGCTATTAATTTGAGTAAAATTTTATTTCCTTTATCTTTCTTTCTCGCTTCCATCAGTTATAAAGCTTAACTTAAATCCAATATGTAATATGCATACAATAATATTTAAAAAAAAAATACTGTACCTAAAGGTAAATTATGATTTGAGACATGAAGTGGAATTAATTTGAGTGAAATTTTATTTCCTTTATCTTCCTTTCCTGGCTTCCAACAGCTATAAAGCTTAATTTAAATTTAATATGTAATATTCATACAATAATATTTTTAAAAACAATTTAAATACTGTACATGAAGGTAAAGCATGATTTGAGACGTGAAGCGTTATTAATTTAAGAGTGAAATTTTATTTCCTTTATTTTCCTTTCCTGTCTTCTAACTCTTCTAAAGGTGAAAATCGTTTTACAGGGAAAACTGTCATTTCGGTACTGCAGCTTGTTACATGTCCTTGAAAAAGAAAGTAACTGTGTTTTATTTTTTACTTTCTTGTACAATATAAGGGGAGTATTGCAATTTTGATAAATTTCAGAGCTGAAATTTCAATGAAAATAATTATTTTTTTTTACCAAGACTGTTTAAATTTTTGGCCATTAAGGGCAAGAAAGAAGCACTAGTACATAGCTAGTAAAGAGCTAGTACGTAGAAGGAATCTATCACTCTGAAATTTTAAATGCAGTACGGCATAATTCAAAAATGATAAGCCGTAAAGTTTTGAAATTTTGTATTTAGAAAAGGTTATAAATCAAGGGAATCACCTAGATCTTTGATTAAAATCTACTCTCTATATGATGGAAATCTCAAAATATCACCCATTAATGCTATCGATCTAAATCAATGCAACTCAAAGCTATTGACTTATTGACACGCATTTGTAACAATGCTATTTGAAAAGTAGAAATATTGCTTTAAAATCAATTTTTGGAAAACAAAATGAATATTATTTTCAGAGAATAATTTTGAATGTTTTTTGAATTTTACTTCCTAGTAGATTTAAGGAAGTGCTATAATTGTGAAAAATCTCGATATTAACGAACTATTTATAACAAAATATCTCCTTATAACGGGTATAAAGCTGAAGGTCACCACCAGATGGCAGTACTTAAACTTTATTTAGACAAGAAGGATAAAAAATGTGAATTGCCTTTTTTTTAATCTTGATATAAATATAAAAACGATAATGCTGATAGCGTATCATAAAAAAATTAAAAAACAAAGATATATACGTGCCAGGAAGTCATACTGTATCCTAGTCATAATTTTTATAAAACCTTATGAATTGTAATTTAATTCTAAAAGAAAAATTTTATAAACCTGTTTCAAATATTAAGCGCTATTATCTATAATGTTCATAGAACTTTCCAAAGTTGCAATTTACCAGGAAATTCTAAATGTTATGTACACCCATGGGACTGATTAAACTATTAATAAAGATAAAAACAAGGAATATATATTTAAATACAGTCCATATAACTTTAAATCTGTTGAGTTCCAAATACTTTAAACCATTTGAAATATTCCAGATTTCTATTTTTCGTATGGATAAAATCGTATCCGAAACTTGAATTCGTTTTATTTAACAAAATATTCATCACGAGTTAAGAAATCAATATTTATATTTTACGGAAGAAATCAATATTGATATTTTAGAAATAGGATCTTATGGAAAATACTGACAAAGGAAATTAATTCGATTTATTTCAAAATATAGTGTTCTGCTCTTTACTATTATCCCTTCGGGATATCACATGAAATTGCATAACAAAAAAGCTCTGTTTCCAATCTCAGTTATAGTATTCGCAAAAGAGGCTGGAAAATAAATTTCTTACATGCCGTATATTGATGTTTAAAATATATTTTTCTTTAGACTAGCATAAAGACTACATTATAAAATGTTGATTGCATTTTTAGGAAATTTTGTTTTTAATATTGATTTTAAGTTTAGATAAAACTATAAAGGATGCACAGTGAATCAATGTTTATAAGTAGTTCAGTGGACTAGTAAAACAACGTATAAATTAAATGACTATAAATGATAGTTTGATAAATAATTTCGACTCTTGCAAAGTTAATGCAAGCATGAGTAAATGCAACTTTGAAGTTTTCTAAGATAATAGTACTGATATATTATTAAAAAGTTTTATAAAAGATAAAACTATAAAGGATGCACATTAAATCAATGTTTATAAGTAGTCCAGTGGACTAACGTAAAACAACGTATAAATTAAATGATTATAAATGAAATTTTGATGAATAATTTCGACTCTTGCAAACTTAATGCAAACATATGTAAATGCAAGTTTGATGTTTATGAAAGATAATAATACTGATATATAACTAAAAAGTTTTATGAAAAATAAAAATATAAATGATGCACAGTAAATCAATGTTTATAAGTAGTTCAGTGGACTAGCGTAAAACAAGGTATAAATTAAATGACTATAAATGAAATTTTGATAAATAATTTCGACTCTTGCAAACTTAATGCAACTTTGAAGTTTTCTAAGATAATAATACTGATATATAACTAAAATGTTTTATGATAACAGTAGTATAGAAATTTTAGAAATAACAGTTTATCACAAAATAGGGAAATCATAGCATCTCTGTATACCTATAGCTGTAATTATGCTATTTTTGTGCTTGAAGTAGGCGTTTAAATTAAAAAAAAAATTTAATCGTACTCTTACATACCACAGTAAGAATTAAATAGATAAATATAAAGTGATATAAATGCATTATTTGTTTTTAAATAGTGTTTTGACACAAAAAATATTTTTGATCGTTTTAGGCGAGTTTATCAATAAAACGTTTATAAAAAAAAGTATAGCAGAAAATGCACGTCGTATAAAATGAAAGAACCGTTATAATGATTGCAAATACATTATAACTGTGAAACGTCGTTATATGAGAGAAAAAATATAAAGAGAAACATATAAACCTGTTTTATTCAGTATGATATAGCACATATGTTTTATCATACTGAAGTACATAAAGCATTTTTCAAGATAATTAAAACATAATTAAATAATTATTTTAAATATTTGAATACACGTTCAGAAGAGTGAAAGTTTAAAAAAAATAAATAATTAATGGCATTGATTAATAACTTAAAGTAATTTAAATACTAAATAAAACTCACCCGTTGCAAAAGGTACAGTAATTTATAAAATATCCCTAAACCGTTTTGCAATTATTGCACTTTAATTTTGTTACTTTGAAATATATAGCAGACATAAAATACAATTAGAAATACCTCTGATTTTTAAGACTTTACAGATAAAGTAATATACAGGTCAAAGAAGATAGCATCGTTACACGAGGCACGTCGTTATAAGAGAGAAAAAATATAACAGAGAAGCATATAAATCTGTTTTATTCAGTATGATATAGCACGTATGTTTTATCATACTGAAGTACGTAAAGAGTCTTTCAAGATAATTAAAAAATACTTAAATAATTATGATAAATATTTGAATAAAAGTTCAGATGAATGAATGTGTTAAAAAATAGATATTTAATGAGAGTGATTAATAATTTGAAGTAATTTAAATAATACAGAAAAATTATCCCTTGCAAGAGGTACAGTAATGTATAAAATAACCCTAAGCCGTTTTGCAATTATTGCACTTTAACTTTGTTACTTTGAAAAATATATCAGACATAAAATACAGTTAGAATTACTTTTTACTGTGAAGACTTTATAGATAAAGTAATATACAGGTCAAAAAAGATAGCATCGTTATATGAGGCACGTCGTTATATGAGAGAAAAATATAAAGGAGAAACATATAAATTTGTTTTATTCAGTATTATATAGTACGTATGTTTTATCATACTGAAGTACGTAAAGCGTCTTTCAAGATAATTAAAAAATACTTAAATAATTATGATAAATATTTGAATAAAAGTTCAGATGAATGAATGTGTTAAAAATAGATATTTAATGAGATTGATTAATAATTTTAAGTAATTTAAATAATACAGAAAACTTACAGCTTGCAAGAGGTACAGTAATGTATAAAATAACCCTAAGCCGTTTTGCAATTATTGCACTTTAACTTTGTTACTTTGAAAAATATATCAGACATAAAATACAATTAGAATTACCTTTTACTGTTAAGACTTTACAGATAAAGTAATATACAGGCCAAAAAAGATAGCATCGTTATATGAGACACGTCGTTATATGAGAGAAAAAATATAAATTAAAAAATATAAATATGTTTTATTCAGCATGATATAGCACACATGTTTTATCATTCTAAAGCACGTAAAGCGTTTTTCCAGATAATTAATAATACTTAAGTAATTATGATAAATATTTGAATAAAAGTTCAAAAGAATGAAAGTTTAAAAAATAAATCTTTAATGGGATTGATTAATAATTTAAAGTAATATAAATAATACAGAAAACTTACCCCTTGCAAGAGGTACAGTAATGTATAAAATAACTCTAAGCCGTTTTGCAATTATTGCACTTTAACTTTGTTACTTTAAAAAATATAGCAGATATAAAATACAGTTAGAATTACCTTTAACTGTTAAGACTTTACAGATAAAGTAATATACAGGCCAAAAAAGATAGCATCATTATATGAGAGAAAAAATATAAAGGAAAAACATATAAATATGTTTTATTCAGTATGATATAGCACATATGTTTTATCATTCTAAAGTACGTAAAGCGTTTTTCCAGATAATTAAAAATACTTAAATAATTATGATAAATATTTGAATAAAAGTTCAAAAGAATGAAAGTTTAAAAAATAAATCTTTAATGGAATTGATTAATAATTTAAAGAAATTTAAATATTACAGAAAACTTACCCCTTGCAAGAGGTACAATAATGTATAAAATAACCCTAAGCCGTTTTGCAATTATTGCACTTTAATTTTATTACTTTGGAAAATATATCAGACATAAAATACAATTAGAATTACCTCTAATTTTTAAGACGTTACAGATGAAGTAATATACAGGTCAGAAAAGATAGCATCAAAGATTTAATTCATTATTCAACAATCAAACGCTATTTGACATAAAGACATTCACTCAACGTTTATTACGGATATGCACGCAACAGTAACATTACGAAATAGAAAAAAAAACACGAGCTTCACACCATAAAAAACAGCTACACGAGATACATTTCTTATCAGTATCGACGGAGTTTTGAATAAAAGCAATCCAAATATAGAAACAATCAGCAACAAGTTGCTTGCGCAAAATCATCCAAATTTTGTCAAAGCTTGCGTTGAAGTTATCGATTTGTAATTAGCCCGCATACATCTACCATCGCGCGCAAAACAATTCTCAGAAGATAAAAAAAGAAAGTCAAATTTAGATTAGAAAAGAATTCACAATTTCAGAAAGAGAGGATAAACATCAAAGATAAATTTTTGGAATCGACCGTTTTCGTGTTGCTCTGTATTTCAAAAGACGGTTTCTTCATTTGAGTAGTTGAAGACAAATACTCAATCATACTCACAATTATATGCAATATTCATTTTCAGTTATTTTAAAAATTTAATATTCCCTTCTATGATTCCATATGTATTATAGAGAATTTCCTTATTAAAATGTTTTCATTTCCTAACTAGCGTGCATTTTACTCACATTCTTGTATGCATTCTGCATCCATTCTATGCACAGAGTAAATAAAATAACTCTACTTAAATCAAAATTCTTTGATAATTATATAATTTTGAAAAATATTGAAGATAATTAATATAAAGAAATACTAGACTTCAAGACTCTGACCTTTTAGTGGAGACAGGACTAATACTATATACGTATATTTTCTTTAAAATAATTTATACAGCTACAAATTAATCTATTAAATAACCATGTTACGATAATAAGTCAATGAATATGTGTTAGCTTTTATTTAAAGCTAATTTTATCTATAATTGGAGTAAAATAAAAACATATAGTAATTAATAAAAGGTCCCATTCGAAATGTTAAAAAATTTTGTTTAATTCCTTTTCTGATATGAATAAAATATTAGTAGATGAATGTGATATATTCCTGTATTTTACATAATTCATTAAAGAATATATATTTTTCTTGAAAATAGAATATGGATTTTCTTTAATTCATTTTCAGATATGGATGCAAAATTGGTAGATGAATGTCATGTGTTCCTGTATTTTACATATTTCATTTAAGAATATATTTTCTTATTGAAAATAAAACGACGTATATTAAATATACCACAAATATACTACATAAACTCATAATTAGTAGTTTAATAACTTGCGATTTTAGGAGCTATGATCGTTTAATGCTAATAATATGACATAATATTAAGAATACTATACATTTAATTTTAACATTAAATAATTAAGCCAAACAAAAAAAATTACAGGATGAACTAAGTAATAATATCCTTCATATACTAATATACATATGTCATATGATTAAGGCATACTGAATAATGATTTAATTATTGAAAAAATCCTTAAAGAATGATTAATGATTTGGAATGTTTATTACACGATTATCTATAAAATTCATACGAAACTGTCAGTATACTGTAAATTTACTGACATTGAGTAAGATAGAAAATTCATAAATGTTTCTCCTTAAAAATTGTGCATTAGGGATTTTGTTCTTTGTAAGCAAAATAATTTGCTTTTACATTGACAAGAAGAATATATTTAAATTATTTTTAAATTGAGTTTTCTAAAACTCGATTTTGATAACAATTATTTTGTTTATAGCTGTTCTGTATATTATTATGTATGGAAAATAAAACTTTTTAGCATGTCATTTCACTTACTACAAAATTACATTAATAATAGTAAAGGATAGAGAGGCAACAAGTCTGGCAGGATTGTAGAAAACTTCAAAAGTTTTAGGTTTCAGAATAGTGAACATAGGATTATACTATTACAATTTAATGCATTTTAGCCATGGGATGGCTTTATTTCATTAGTTCCTTTAAATGTATACTACTCTGTTTTAAAGCTTTAAAATTACTATTATCAAAATGATTTAGGTGCATATTTAAAAACTTCTTGACACTGTTTATTAAAAATAGTTTGGATGAAACAATATGTTACGAAACGTCACATATTTTCTAAGTTTTAGACCGAAAACAAAAATTGCTAAATCTTGTACATATTTAACTAACTGTTTTCCATAATTTGTATGTAACATAAATTAAATAACAAATTTTGTTCTTATATAGGAACCAGATGTACAGTAAAAAATTAAGATAATATTAAATAGCTTATTCATTGAAAATATATTTTTGGAAATTCCTAAAGGTTATGAAATGGTTTATTTTCATCAAAATATATTTTTCTTAGTACCAAGCTACCTATGTATTTTATGCAAAATTTTAACCCAACTTGACATATTTATGAATTCTTTTTTGCGATAAATAATCTTCTTCCAACATAAATCAACTAGTTTTTATCAAATCAATAATAATTTTTGTAAATTATAAAATTGTTTTCTATTACTTAAAGGTATTATTTTACACAATACATCTCTGGTTATAAAATATTAATTCCTAACATTAACCCTTCCTTTCTTTACAGAGCTGCATTATAATTTAAATTGATTGTACCCCCTCCCTTAAAATAGATGCCTTACATAACACTTTTCTTGCATATTCATTGCTAATAATGCATATTGACAGAATATTTAAATTTCACGCAGCGCCCTTATGCACCTCTTGATTTATATTTCACAGCGCGAGTTAAAAATACCCCCGCAATATTTTCTTGCATGATGAAATATCGACTGAAAATAAGCTGAACTCAATTACTGCAAAAGTGATGTGTTTTACACATGAAAGTCTTGCATAAAATGTGTGTATAACTCCCAGGTAAAGTCCCACGGGTATAGACCTAGCGTGCATGCATCAGAGTGTTTTCCTGGAGAAAAATAGCATAGTTCGTGATTCAAATCGTAATTTGCTTGAAATCACAGTCTTTGCCTTAGTCACAAAACCACATAATCGTAATACAGACGGACCCTTTTTATGTTTTCGTATAGAGCATTTAAACATCCAAAACCTCTGATTAAATTTTTCCATTACGGGAGACAGATGTTGATTAAGTCGTATTTTATATGCGACAATACATTTAGCGTTACACATATCCGTTTTTTTGCCAAGCACGAGATAATGCACCTAATTACTATTACATGTGAATTATTAGTTTTTTTCCATGGGGTAACATAAAATACAAGGTGATCTTGTTTTTAACTCTTGTTATGATTGGTAGGTTCTACCTTATAGGCCTCATAAACGTATAAATTAGTGTCCACCTTGGCTTTTAAGCCCTTAAACTATAAAAATGGCTAGAAATATTGTCGTGAAGTTTGTAATTTTATATTTACCAACAAAGATACGGTAGTTCAATAAGAAATCAGAGTTGTTTTAGTAAATTAACCCTTTCCGGTATGATTTAATAATGAAAAACTGTGCATGAAATAACCATTTGATTTTTATTTAAAAAACTTGTTTCATTTTACAATTCTTACATATTCTTAATTAAAATCCACTTTTTACATAGTGTTAAATAATATCAGAAACAGTAAAATTAAGAAAATATCAAAGCAAAACATTAATAAGGTATACAGATAATAGTCTTCAAGCTAGTGGTACTTTTCAAAACAAAGGGCAAAGGAATTCTTAATTGTTTACACCGCCAAGTAGTCTCACTTTTAATTTGATTCTTGTAACACACACGGCATTTCTTAGTAGGTTTTCTTTTATTCTGACTCATTAATTTGGCAATGACTTGTACCAAATAAACAATATGCAATAGTGACTTGTGATTTTCACAAGTGATAAAAGTGTTGCCAAATTCAGTACACTAGAAATTTTAAACTAAATTAATTATCATATTTAACAGTAACTTTAATCGCATGACGAGTGTAGCTCGTCATTGTGCGGTATGGAATGAAAAACTAATGACGAGCTAGACTCGTCATTTTACCGGAAGGGGTTAAAAATTTCCTCTAAGTAATCTGACATAAGGAATTTTATCTGTCATAATACCTAATATATTTTTAAATATACATATAGAGTTAAAAGAAACCACGTTTAATTTCAAATGAATGAAATTTGTTCGAATTTGTGTGCATTTAAATATTTCCGTAAGTATAAATAAGTATAAATACAGATAATATTCACACTTTTTTTAAACGATTTTGAATTTCTGTATAAAGTAAAATTTAAAAATCAATACGTGATTAGCCTCAAATTACCAAATTAGACCAGGTTTTAAATATTCTATGCATCATTAATAATATGAAAGGAGGGTAATACTCTTGTTATTACTTCTAAAATCGGATTTCACGTTTTAAGATAAAATGCAAGAAGAGAACGGACAAATTGGTCATTTTCGAATTGCTCTCATTCGGAAGTTTCATTGTATTTGTAGCCCATGCACACAATCTATAACACACACACACACACACACATATATATATATATATATATATATATATATATATATATATATATATATATATATATATATATATATATATATATACACAAAGGAAGAGCTAAAATTACACTTATGTATCGTCACATCATAAGATAAGTATTTATACAGTCATCAGAAACTGCATAAAATAAGAAGTATTTTAAGTCTGGCATAGTATAAAGCATTTTGGTGCTAGAGATGAGAAATATCTTTGAGTCACACTTAAGGAGGAGTATTTGTCTGCTCTGTGTAAAGATGAATATTTGAATGCCGAAAGGAGAATGACGTCTCCGAATATCTCACGTAATGCGGAGTATTTAAATGTCAAATATAAGGCAAAGTGTTTCGATGCCAAATGCAATAAGGAGCATTAGAATGCCAAGTGTAATACGGAATAACTGAACGTCAGTTATAGGATGGAGTATTTAGATGCCAAATATAATTCGGAATATAGGAAATCAGGGCCAAAAGGAGCTGTTTGGATACCTCAAGTTGATAAGATAGTACATTAAGTTTATTCCAAATAGATTTTGAAAGTATTTAAAGATTAAGACTAATAGATATGGAAAATATAGTGAGAATATATAGTTCAGAATTAAAGATCCACTTCTGTTACACAAAATCGAAGTTTTGAAAATTCAGTCTTGAAAATTTTATGATTTTGTACATTTTTATAAAATTGAATTTCGAAAGTCATTTTTTGTGTACATTTTATAATGGAGATATTAAAAGAAAAACAACGACGCATACAGGAATTCCATTCGGTGGAAAATGTGAATAATAGGAAATTCACAGGAAATGTCTTCAAAGATCATTTGCTGAAATTTCGGTGAGAGGTTCTTGGCTATCCCATCCTTAGTCTCGACCTGTCTCTTCACGATTTTCATGTGCTTAAGAACTCAAAATAATAATAATTTTAAAAAAAATGAGTGGAAGTAGATTTCAGTAAAATGTGGAAGTCCAGTATGTGGTTCAAAATTGGTTATGACAACAACCGAATGCTTTAATGGATAAAGAATTATGGTACTAGATAATCCCTATATATTCTTCGTAATAAAGCACTTACAACTGACTGAAAAACTATGAAATCCAGATACATATATCCAAGTCTTGGAATGTAAATTCATTTCATATTTATAATGTTTTCCACATTTTCTAATTTTTGTATGAAAAGTTTAAACAGTCCGAAAGAAAAAGTAAAACCAATGTATCATTTTCACAGTCAAAGGTATGAGAATACTTCTGAAATATATATTTAAACATAATACTGAATTAGCCTGTTAACATCATTATTAATGCTTAGTTATAAAAATTATTTACTGAGGACTGGGTTTTATAACTTATAATAATATACACTATTATTGTTATTTTGACTTCTTATGTGTTTTGAATACCAATGAAGAGCATTTACAATTGCTCTGAACTGGTTGATGTGGTCTTAAACGGCGACTTGTTAATAACATTTTATTCTTTCCCATAAAAAATGGAAACTTTATCTAAAAATTATAAGATTAAAATATGTTCAACTCTTAGAGTGTAAATGTGTTTGGAATATTATACACACATAATTTTAATATTTCTTCATCAAAAATATCTTATTCCTCACGAATCATAAATATAGAAGTGTAATAATGCACATATATTATGCTTACTATAACAAGGCTTAATTATAGAAAATTTAAGGAAAATTTGATCTTTCCATTCAATAAAGAGCAAATATAGTTTAATATTTATGCCACTTGACCTCATAACTTTCGAAGATACACTGTACGGAAGAGCGAGTCTAAATTGTACTTATCCCCATCACTTTTGGTACCGGCACTCGATTATTCAAAACTTTGTTTACTACCAATATTTTAAAACTAATGGATTTAGAAAGAAAAACTATCAGTATCTATTACAGTTTCAGATAAATATTGAAATTGCGATACTAAAATATTGATTGAAAAGTAATCACATATGCTTGAAAATATACAAAAAATGTATTAACATATATAACAATGCACAAGTGATATATATAATATAATAACAGGACTCATGCATTATACAAATGTATACAAAAATACATTAAATATATATAATAATGTTCAAGTGATAGGTGTATATATATAAATATTTTATAAATAATTATATATATATATGTATATAATAACAGGACTCAGCTCGAAGAAATTTAAGGCGCATTGTATCTTTCCAGATACTTTGTGAAGAGATATTTATACTTGTGTATCACGTGACCCCAAAACTTTCAACGACACAAGGTGTGGAGGAACGTGGCCAAATCGCACCCATCCCCATCATTTCCAGTACTGGTACTGGCTGACGTTAGGCGACCTTTTAGGCGGGAGCATCCTTTGTCTCACCTAATTGAACCTCGATTCCCATCGATTCCTGGGGATATAATTTAAGTGGGGTACAATAAGAGGGGGAGAAAGTCGTCCCCAATTAATTCAGTGCTATCACCATTTGCAGAATCGATCCTTTGCCAAACAGTACCGGCCTGCACGTGACAGAGGGGGAGGGGGGAAGAGATGCGGACATGATGGGAGCCCCTAACGCACTTTGTCATAAACCAAAATTATCTGCGTCAGCCATCGAATCGATACTTAGTGTTCCAGGCGATGCCACTTTAAAGCTCAACCCCGTCACCACGGGATGGCATGTGAGGGTATCGGATCCGATTTTTGCCAAAAATAAAGCTCGCGTACTCAAACACTGACGAAACAATCTAAGTGATAACCGATAGTTTTATTTCGTGGAAGTACGGGATTTAAAGTAGTCCGGCAAAATCGACTTTCATACGTCTAAGTCATGGTAATTAGATTAGTTTTGACTCGAATAGAGAGATTTAATTTTACATTTAAATTACGTCTAAGGTTTAATTGGAGAAGGAGGCGTTCGCCTAGAAATTTCATTTATTTTCTTAATATTGGCTGGCGAGATGAGAAACTGGAGTAAAGGCGATAATAGAATGATTTCATATTAATTAAATAACAAAAGGTTTTAATACTTTGTTATTTATGATGGGTATTAGGATGAATTATTTGTCACAGAACAATATAGCGTGAATGTATTGTGCTGCTCCGAATAAAAAGCAAAAAAATTAAACAAATGCTTACATTGTTCTTTATATTACGTAAAACATAATTTTAATTATTCTGTAATTATTTAAGTAGTTATCTATATTTGTAAGTCTTACTAGTAATTTTAGCTTATTAGATTCCACTGATAGTCTGGAATTTTACATTGAAAAAGACGAAGTTGAAAGAGCAAATTGTTAGAGTTTTATACAAATGAATAAAACGTATTTCACTGAAATAATAAAGAAAAATTATTAAACAATTATATAAAATTTTCTTATTTTAAGTAATTTAATTCGAATTATATTAATAGGAAAATTTACTTAAAGTTACAATGATATGTATGTAGATAGTATGTAGATAATTATGAACAAAAATTACAATGATATGTATGTAGATAGTATGTAAAATGTGTATGTAGGTAATTATGAAAAGAAATTACAATGATATGTATGTAGATAGTATGTAGAATATTATAAACAATAATTACAATGATATGTTTATAGATAGTATGTAGAATGTGTATGTAGATACTTATGAAAAAAGTACAATGATATGTACGTAGATAGTATGCAGAATGTGTATGTTGATAATTATGAAAAAAAATGACAATGATATGTATGTAGATAGTATGTAGAATGTTTATGTAGATAATTGTGAAAAAATTACAATGAAATGTATATAGATAGTATTAAGAATGTTTATGTAGATAAATATGAAAAAAATCTACAATGATGTGTATGTAGATAGTATGTAGAATGTGTATGTAGATAATTATGAAAACAAATTATAATGATATGTATGTAGAGAGTATGTAGAATGTTTATGTAGATAAATATGATAAAAACTAGGAGCCAACTTTCAAAAAATTCATTCTCGTTTGTAAGAAATAAAATGAAACGTGAGTATAAAACAAAATGAAAACAACAAATTGAATTTTATTTTAGCAGGGGAAATAAGTGATTTATGATATTAAATGAAAATGTACAAAAATATTTTTAAAAAATATAAAAGTATATTATAAGTTTTCAAATGTAATTGTAAAATAATTTTTTACAAAAATCTGTTTCCGTAAAACAACACAGTATTATCAATATCTTTCTTCTTTTATCGTGCCTTTAGGAGACAAAAAAAATCTATATATGATTTTTGCCAGTTTAAAATTATCAAAAACTTATTTCAAAAATTTAAAATTATATTAGATTTACTGGAATATAGGGGAAGTGAACTATAAGAAGCTAATTATTTTATTTAAAATATGTGTATGACATTTTATTTATCATGCGAATAAATCAGTTTTGTTAAGTCGTACATTTATATTCTTTAAATCATTAATAATAATAAAAACAAAAGAGTACGTTTTAAAAATACAAGGCTATTCTTATGCATAATTTTACTTATTCTTATGCTATATTCTTAAGCTATTCTTATGCATAAATAACAAAATTGCCGGATTTATGGCTAGAAAATTTTTTTTTCTCCGGTTTGAGTTAAAAAGTAATTTAAACAAAAGAATATGTTTTAAAAATGCAAGGCTCTTCTTTTGCATAATTTTATGGTAGTTATTTTTATGCTACATTCTTAAGCTATTCTTATGCATAAATACCAAAATTGTCTGAATTATGGCTAGAAAGAAAAAAAATGTTCTCCAGTTTGACTTAAAAAGTAATTTAAACAAAAGTGTACGTTTTAAAAATGCAAGGATATTCTTATGCATAATTTTATGGTAGTTATTTTTATGCTATAAACTAAGCTATTCTTATGCATAAATACCAAAATTGTCTGAATTATGTCTAGAAAGAAAAAAATGTTCTCTGGTTTGAGTTAAAAATTAATTTATCCAACTATCTATTATACTATGGATTCAACTATAAGATATTAAAAAGAACAGTCTAAAATTATAAATAATTCTATTAAAATGTGTCAATAGAGAAATCTAGCTCATTCAAAACACATTTAATAAATAATAATTTAAACTATTTCTACACAGTTCTGTAATATATCTGATAAAACAGTCGAATAAATTTATAATTTCCTAACAATTTCGAGATAAAGCGTGTATTTTACTTTAGTTTGCTCTAAAAATAATAGAACATTTATTATTTGAAGAATGATGAAAATCTTAGGAATTCGGAAAAGAATTAAATGCAACACAAAATTAAGCGATAAAATTCCATGGAAATTCAATAAATGCAGAGTATCAGATCTGAAAGTAAATGATTATAAAACAGAATTTTTGTAGCAAGCTATGTAGAAACATTGAAATATCCATTTATTTAACTATCAGTAAATAAAATAAGCATTAACAATAAAATTATTTAAAACAGTTGACACGATATTATTAACTTTCAAATTGAATTAGTTAAACTGTCAAACAAATAGTTAAAGAATGTAACCTTTATATATTTAAAGAAACTAATAATAGAAAATTATAAGTTTCTAATGAAATGAACTACTGAAATATTTCAACTATATAGCAATTTATACCTGATAACTAACATTTTTATTTAGATATGACAGTTCTAGAGTATATTCTCCATAATTTTGTCGAAATTAATGCCGATTCGAGAATTAATAACAATAATACCTTTGACTTGGAACAAAATGCAGCAAATGGTACTTAATTCTCGTCTTTAAATCATAACTTAAATTTAATTTAGAATATTAAATGGGGAAATGTCCATGTGATATTTTATTGATTCGCTGACACCACAAAATGTGGTATTAAAGTTAAAAGATAAAGAGGAAACTATGTAATTACTTAAATATGAAATAACGAATATTTTCAAAATATAATTTAAATGAGAGTAATGTGGTACTTAGATGATTTTAATGTGTAATATCTATTTATTTAGAAGTAGATAATAGTTTTTAATTCATGTAACAAAACAGGGAGTGTTTACCTACTTTGCACAATAAATAAATGAAGTTTTATATTTTCAAATAAAATAATTGAAATTTATTTGTTGTATGCAATACAATATCATGCCATATGTTTTTTCCTGGTGTTCTTTTACCCAATTAAATAATTACAAGCATATACACGTAACTAAGTTATTTGTAATTTTTAGTTTAATAATTTTGAAAAGGTGAATTTGCTTGTTTTGGGAACAAGAACATGCAAGTCTAAAATGGAACGTATGCCCTGAATGCACCACACTAAACAACTGATTACTATTCAAATACCATAAAAATACATTATTTGATATATGAATTCTTTTATCTTGTTTAGAAATTCATATAAGGTATTAACCCTTTAAGGAATGGTGGTTTTGTAGCGAATCCACCTGTTAAAAGTTTCTTTTTTCTACTTTTTAAAGACATATGAATGGTTTTTTAAATTTTCTATGTTTATGACATTTTAAACTTACAGCAGATAAAAACGTTGCTCCTAATACATTTTACCACTTGAAATATGCATTTTTTAACTTGTTGTACCCAGAAAATTCATAAATTCGATTTATCTTCCTTGTGACACCAAATACCTATATTTATCCTATTAACACTCAAAAACTGTTTAGCTATTTTTTTATCATACACTTTTAATGATAATTATTCATTGTACTCCCACCTAAGTACAAATTTAAAATAACATATTATTTTCACACAGATCAAAGGGAGGGTTTTGTATTTAAACCAGTCCTCTAACCTTTCTTCCTTCCAAAGAATACATATTTATTTCATGTATTTTATATTTATAAGGTTCATAGGTAACATTTATAAACTAATTTCATTAAATTCTAACAAATTTATATTATTGTCCTTTAAAGGGTTAAAAGAAAAAATATATGTGTAACTTGCTTAAAAATTAACTCTTCATTTTCATGAATGATATTTTAGGAAAAACTAAGTTACTAAAACATAAATACAGAACATTTAGCAACTTTTAAACACCTGTGCCAATGTAAATACTCTCGTAATTTTCTTTGCACATATGTTCCAAACCGTTGGGAGAACTTTCACTTTGACATTTTAGAACGTTCCAAACACATTAGTTACTCTTTCTAAAGTTTTAATATCTTAAAATTTCTTCTTTTTCCCTGCTTCTTCCAATTGCCCCTTTCAAACTGGGGAAACTCAATAAAATTGACATCAACAAATTTCAAACTTCAGACTTTTCCTTCGAAAACTCCTCTTCCCCCCCAAAACAGAATCACCCCTTTTACAAGATTGATCCACGATTAGGTATTTATTTTTCCTCGGCACTTATCTCTCCCCCAACGACAAAATCAATAGAAAAACTTCACACAAATAACAAGCCCTCAGTGTCACCTTGCCCCGATGCGGACCACAGCCAGGAGTGTCATGTAGCCCTGAGAATACAAACCACCCTCCCCGCCATTTTTACGTCGCGACATTCATTAATCCAACGAACATATTGGGCGACATTTTAATAAAGCTCCTTTTTAATATAACTTTCCCAAGGCACTTCACGTCTTTTTGACAACAACTGCGTAGTATCACGGCAAGATTTTCAATCAAATTCGCATCTACTCTTACAAGTAGCGCTGCAGCTCGCTGGCTTGTAGAACCTCGGACTTTATGAGCTGTTTGTGGAAGAGGTAATTTTATCTCCCCGTTTTAATATTACGGAGGGAAAGGGGGGTCAATAGATTCGGGATTGGCTGAACGGTCTTAGTCATAATCACCGAGTAAACTTGCTACATGGTTAATCCTTTGCATGAGCGAAGCGTTATTTCTAAGCTTAAAACATTTGATTAAAGAAAGTTAATGGTAGATTCATTGGCTATTCATTCAACTTCTTGATGCAATTATTTTTGAAGGTCAATGTGTTTCACAGGGCGAATTTTTTTAGCTTTAAGTTTATTTATAAGGATACTTTATATACCTACTATTTAAATAAATAAGTTAATAAATCTTTAAGTAACCAATTAAATAACGTAATTTACATTCAAATTATTTTAAGATAAGATGAATAAAATATAAAAGGGACCAATTTTATTGATAGAATTCAAGAAAATTACAGATATTATAAGTTGCACACATACAAAAAAATTAATATCATAAATATTAGTTAAAGACAGGCAACCTGATACACGGTTTTCTTAAAATACAATCATTTCTATTATTTAATCTTAATTTTATGAAAAGTTTAAAAAATATTCAAAAAATTTTATAAATAAAAATGGAAAATTCATGTTAATTTCAGATTTACTACCGGTTCATGTAAATCATAAATTTAATAAATGTATTATAAATACTAGTTAATAACATACAATATGATACACGGTGTAAGTAAAATACAATTATTTTAAACATATAATCTTAATTTTATGAAAAGTTTAAATAATATTTTAAAAATATGTAAATCAAACTAGAAAAGTTGTGTTAACATGAGATTCACTACCGGTGCATGTAAACCATAAATGTAATAAATTTATTATAAATACTAGTTAGTATTAGACAATCTGACACACGGTGTGCGTAAAATACAATTATTTAAAACATATAATCTTACTTTTATGAAAAGTTTAAATAATATTTAAACAATTTTATAAATCAAAATGGAAAAGTTATGTTAACTTGAGATTCACTACCGGTGCATGTAAACCATAAATGTAATAAATTTATTATAAAAACTAGTTAGTAATATACAATCTGATACGCGGTGTGCGTAAAATACAATCATTTATAACATATAATCTTACTTTTATAAAAAGCTTAAATATTATTTAAGAAATTTTATAAATAAAAATGAAAAAGTTATATTAACTTGAGATTCACTACCGGTGCATGTAAATCATAAATGTAAAAAGTTCATTATAAATACTAGTTAGTAATAGACAATCTGATACACAGTGTGCGTAAAATACAAGTATTTAAAACATATAATCTTACTTTTATGAAAAGTTTTAATATTATTTAGGAAATTTTATAAATCAAAATGGAAAAGTTATGTTAACTTGAGATACATTGTACCGATGTATGTAAATCTTAAATGTGAAAAAAATAATTTTCATTTGTGCAAATCAATAAACTTTCATTTAATAGTTTGGTTGTTGATACCTAAATTTAAATGCCAAAATACTTTGTAAAACTCCAAACTATTTTAGGTAAATTTTAAGTTTAACTTAGGCTTTACAATTTGAAATTTACTAACTTTTTTAAAGATTTATAGTCTCTACTTTAGTTTTCTAGTACTGCGCATAAAAAATTTGAGTGCTGAAAAATTCATAACATTTAGTTATTGTGTAAAATAATGACAAGTATAAAATTCTATTATTTAAGACTACTTTTTATATAAGTGCTTACTCCAAATAATTTTGTCGATGGCGATAATATTTTATTACTGTATCTTCATATGTATATTTATAAACAATTACAATAGCATGCAATAACTCTTTACATTCTCTAATTGATCTTTTAATACAGTCATCTTAAAGCTAGTTATATTTTTACAACACTAACTATTATTAGAAAGCGACATATTAAGTGGCATAACAGCAGTTTAAATAAAGGATAATGGAGCAATTAGTTATTAACAATGAACAGAAATTGCGTTCTGACAAGATAATTACTTCGCAATAAATAGAGTTTTGCCAAAATTTTAACTTTAATAAAATCTTCAGAGAGTTCCAGTCTGGTACCGAACTAGAGGTTTCAACATTTACAAATTACTATTCACAAAATAATTTTCCCTTCAACACCGAAGTGAAGAGATATGAAAACGTCATTAGATTCCAGACAGATCTCAATTACATGTTAATATCCGCTGCACATTTCGCTTCACTTAACCATTTATCTCAAAACTCGAGATAAATTGACCGTTACATTACTTGACGTGTTTATATAACTTTGAAGATAGGGAAAGAGAAAAAAAAAAGTATTTTCTTTCAGAATATATTTTTTTCATCCCTTTTCTTCTATGGTTTTTCCCTCGTAAGAAGAAACAGATGCGAGACAAGAAAAGAGCAAAACAAAGTTAAAGCTTTAATTCAATAAGATAAAATTACATCGAAACTATCATCAAGTTGCTGAAGTTTCAGCTTTGTGTCCGTTGGAAGGCCAATTTAAAAAGCAACAGAGTTCCCCAGAGAGGGAATTGTTTTTCCCTTTTTTTTCCCCCTAGCAAAAAATACTCTTTTTCTGCTAAATATTCACGAGGATTTTGTTTTTGTAAAAATATAAGAATAGTTTCTTTTCGTTTTGCTAAATAATTTAATTTTATATTTGGAGAACGAAAATTGCTAACAGATATAAGATACTATTTGAATGAAGTAAAAGTAGTTTAAATATGAAGGTAGGAATTCACTATAATCATAAAAAAATACGTATTTCAAACATGTTTAATAAGTTTATGCGTATTTTATTATAACAATTTTCACATTTTCAAAATATTTCAGTTTTGCTTAACAACATAATATAAATTTGTTTTAATTTATATCACAGTTTTTTCGATATTTACATTCTTAAAATGTTCCATTATCATAATTTCATCATACCATTATATTGTCATACCATTATTCTATTATAAAAGTTTACTAAGAAATTTTAATGGTCTGAACAGCTCTGTAATGTAATATAGCATACGCTTAAAGTGACAGGTTTAACCCTTTATATCCTGAATTAATTTACCATCAACTTTCTTACTGCATTTTTGCATCATTAGATAAGTTTTAAAGGAGAATAATCATAGAAAAAAGAAAATTAATTTTTACTGTATTTTAGTAGTTAATTTTGCAGTTGGTACTTTCTAGTACCAACATATATTTTTGACTCTATAATAGAAAATAAAACATTAAATTATGAATAAAACAAATGAAATGCTTACCTGCAAAGTATAGAAATCTAAAAAATAATAGTACTAAATCGCTGGTAATAAACCACTAAATTTACTCAATTGTACAACAAGTGTATCAAATCTATCACAAAATGTCCTTCAAATGCAGCACGCCAATTATAAAATCCTTACTATGCGAATAAAAAATATTCCTGATTGGTACTGTTATTTCTTTTCTGCTGTAGGAACTGCATATTTCATGTCCATGTGAGTACCGTCAGGAAAAACGGTTTTCTTAGGAATATGTAGGTGTTTGATTGAAGCGGTACTTATAAGTACCGTCAGGATAAAAAGAGTTAAATGTTTTTCTTACATATTTATGAACAGGACAACTTAGTACTTAAAGCAATGTGGACAAATAAGTTTCCTATATGTTTATGAGAGAATTTTGTATTCAGTATATGATAGCGATCATCATATAACAATTTTGTAAAAAAGTTTTTATAAATTTATTTTATATAAAATTGTATAAATTTATGTAAAAAATGTACAGTTTAAAATTATATTCATACTTTATTCATACTAAAATATGAATATAATTTTAAACTGTAAATTTCTTCGAAAGTAATTTCTTGAAATAATACTGTGTTTTGAAAATATATTTCATTAGAGCGTAAATTTTTATATAAGTACGAATATTATATTAGTTATCTGCATTTAAAAACTATTTAAAATTGCAAGTGCACAGTCGTTAAACTTGATTTACGATTGATACTGCACTGCATGATGCGATACTATACGATACGATTACTATAAATACTACAAACTACACTAGGAGTATCTGACTAAAATCGGAGTTAGTTTTTTGAAGAGAGAACAATAACTAAAAAATTATATTTACACCTTATACAACTAGATCGTTACTAGAGTCGAACTTCGAAAACTCGAAGTCCCAGGGGACCCCGAAAAATATTCGACTTATAAGAACCTACCATTCCTCTCAACTATAGTTGTACGCATTTCAATTTTTTAATAGCCTATGTAAACAAAAAAAGAAGAATGGATTCAAAAGGTTTATTAAAACTCCAGAAATTTGGCCTCATTACATATTAATTCGTACACATACCATGTAAATCTCATTTGAAAAAGGCAATTATTTTTAAGTTTGTTGGCATTCACAAAGTCACCTAATTTTTGAACATAGTTAAATAGAGTGTTGTCTGTACCTTTGGTGGTCTCCAGGTATTGTCGTAAGATGTGAATAGCGTCCTGTGCTTGCTCGTGACTGACAAGAATAGACTGACATTCGAAGTTTCGAACAGAATTGTGTTTTTTACCGGGGAAATCTATCACAAAAACTTCGACTTAGAAGATGTTCACTTTGAGCTATCGAGACACTTTTTTAAAAGAAAAGTATAGAAATAATTTGGGACTTGATTAAACGTTCCAGTTAGCGGATTATTCGACTTATAGGAAATCGAGTTATCGAAGTTTGACTGTATTTGCATAACTAAAATTAGTTTAAAATTGAAATAATTATGAATTAATAATACTACCAACTATCTATAAATTTCCAAATTTTAAAGACTGAAAAATACTCCAAATATATTCCATTTGTTGCCCATCATTTAGTTCCCGAATACTATTTTCGCATAATAAGTAATCATACCAATATGGTAACCGAGATAAAATTAATAATACTACCAACTATCTATAAATTTCCAAATTTTAAAGACTGAAAAATACTCCAAATATATTCCATTTGTTGCCCATCATTTAGTTCCCGAATATTATTTTCACATAATAAGTTAAATATTTAAAATCATACGAATATGGTAACTGAGATAAAATTTTATTCGCTTCATTGCAAATACTAAATGTGAACTCGTGTTCTTTCCTACCAGACACCATCTACACAGTTTAAGAGACAAACGAGGTAAATTTCATTAAAGACCTTTGTTTGAGTATCCTTCCTCATCTACAAAAGAGTAGGTAATTAAAGGGCTCAGAAGGACAATAAAATATCTACCTCTGTTGGAATTTCAATAGATCACCAGAGAACAATGGTTAAACCTGTTTAAATACTGTTAGCTACGGTTGGACTACCTAACTAAAAGAGCATTTTTTATAATGAAGACATACAGCAATTAGTAATGAGGCCATGTTTATAACATACTAGTGACTACAACTAATAATTTTATAATAGATTAGGCACATTATCTTTTATACTATTTTTATTTTGATTAATTGTTTCTCATAAATTGCTTAAACGTTTTCACTAACAAACTTTTCACACTTCTAAAAATCAAATATGAAACATATTTTATATATGTTTTTTATAAATGTTTCTTTAATAAAGTTACTTGAAAATTGAACACAAGAAAGATATTCTCTTCTCAATTATTTATAGGTGTAGATGTGAATAATATCAATTCAATTTATTTTTGTTGGTTAGCAACAGTTGGTGGGAATATTATAAACACTTTATTAATTTGTTTAGATGATTTATAAAAAAGAGGAAATATTTTATACTGAAAAATCAAACCTATCAATAAATTGTACAAATTATAATAAAACACACAAGTATATATATATTACATTGCTTGTATTTATGTAATACCAACATTACACACACGCACACACACACACAAATATATATATATATATATATATTATATATATATATATATATATATATATATATATATATATATATATATATATATATATATATATATATATATATATATATATATATATATATATATATATATATATATATATATATATATATATATATATATATATATATATTATATATATATATACATATATATACATATATATATATAAATATATATATATATATATATATATATATATATATATATATATATATATATATATATATATATATATAATATATATATATATATATATATATAAGTATTTAAATTAAATATGTTCTGTAAGAATAGTTTAATTCAAAACCTTATACAGGTTAGGCCTAAAAAATTTCCAAAAAGAGGAGTAAATGTGACTTAAAAATTATTTCTGTTTTTAAATAACGCTAAAAGTAAAATATAACTTAAATTTAGGAAAAAATTTTTTTCTTAAGAGGATATTTGATCGCATGAAATTTTATTTGTAATATAGATTTGTTAAGATGAAATAAGATTTAAATAAGGTTAAAAATGAAACCGGAATAAAGAGATTTATATTATAAAAATCTTGTTTTTAACTGAAAGTACAATTTCAGTTTTAGGTCGAAAAAGTACTCAAGACATTTAACATTTTTATAGGTGCAGATAAAGTTTGTTTAATTGGTCATAAAATTGAAATTTAGCATGTGTACTACATTAGTGAATGTGACATTTTCATAAATAATTGTACCATGAAAATTCTAATTAAATTCAACAGACAAATTTTCTCTGATCTTTGAAGAATATTAAAAATATATGTATCATTTCATAAACCGTAACGTTTGGAGCGTTTAATCTATAAGATCTATACTTTTTTTTGTTTTAGAATATTTAATTATCTATAAATTTATATTTTTAAATTTTCTGCATATTTTTAATGAAGGTTATTGACAGCGTATTTAAAATGATACCACTTTTATGTAAGAAATACGCGTTCACTTTTAATAAAAAGTTTGAAAATATGCCAATTAGTGATAGCACTAAAAATTGAATTATTTTTAAAAATAAGTTATCTGAAAAAAATAATTATTTTTCATTTTTAATAATCCTCTTTTTGTTAGATAAATTTTTGAAAGCATTAATTCAATGATTATAGAAATACGAGTAGGTAATCAAAATTATTTTAAAAACTTTCTTTAGATATCAAATTTTTCATATAAGAAAAATTGTATAATTGGGATTAACGAAAGATAGAAAAAATACTCTTTTCCATGGGAGACTAAAAAAAGCTGCATTTTTAAAATGTTTACCCACTTTTATTTTCTCTTTATAGGCTAAAAGCGGAATTTAATCTTTTTAGTTCACATAAGAGTCAATTTTTTATATTAATAAGCCTCCACTGTGTAATTTGATAAATTTATTAAAATAATTTAAAAATTAATATGTACATGTATTACGCAAAATTTGTAATAAATGCGTTTTTATACCTAAAAATTTACAGTTATTTGATCTTAAACTGAAATTTACATTTCCCACAATAACATTTAAGAATGTTTTGTAAATTTTTCTAATTACTACAGACAATAAAATATAGTAAAGCGAAATATATTAAAAATAATTTATTATTAATGATGCCAATTAGAGATATTAAATTGAATTTAGGAAACTAAAAAAAATTCAGGCATTGTAATAGTACAGGATAATCTAACTAAATATAAGCTATTTTTTTTTTAATTTTGGATATCTGTAGGTAGTTTTATTTTATTTTTATTAAAGTGTCAATACCTCTAAAGATTTGATTAACAGAATTATATATATATTACTTTAATTAGTTGCAAAAATGTAGTTTCTGAAATATATATTTTAAAAGTTACCTAGGGGGTAGGTAAAATTTTTTTTGTCATTTATTGCGCATTTTTAGATTACAAAAATATGTATTACGCGAAATTACAAGTTTAAATTTGTTTAAAATCTATTACTAAATAAATTCTAAGGTATAAGGTTTATAAGATTTAAGAGTAAAGTTAACAAAATTTATTAAGGTATAAAGGTTTTAATCAACCATTCATATGCACTTTACATAAATTAAAATATTTTATGGAAAAAAATGAATTAAAAATAATTATAAAATTCTATATTGATTATTTTAAATTTTATAATAACGATTTCTGGATAAAATAAGTTTTAAATAATAGATTATTCAGTGGGATTATAATTTGAAATTCAGATTTTTGAATTTACTATTATTTATGTAATCAAAAATTACATAATAGGCATTACCTAAATGCTTATTTTTGTCCTCCTTTATCAGTTTGCGCTTTATTTGTATTAATTTAATTGTGCTCTTATAATAAAATCAGTCTGCACCCTATAAAACGATAGCGCTTCAGAGGTATAAACAGCTATTTATAACCTTTTCCTCGAGATACATAATTCATGCATTCATCTATTTTGCACTTCCGTCTTGAGAGAAATTAACTGCAGGCTGCGACCTCCAGATGACCATATTTTACTTTCACGCCATCCAGTACCCTATAAAGGTAAGTGCTAGCGCTTATCCAACCCCCTCAGACACACTTAAATGGATATATCGAAGTTATATCATTAGAAACCATTGTCTAAGTATCCTTCGAAGTTACAAAAGAGTCCGTAATTAAATGCCTCATAAGGACACTGGAATATCTACGTCTGCTGCAGCTTCAATGGCGCGCTCGAGCACAATAGTCGACTTCCATTTTAACTCTCCAGACCTTTTCATGTGACAGCATCCCTCTCTCTGAATACTAAAGGGAGGGGCGGGTATTCCCTACTTTAAAGCAAACAATATGTTTCGCTATCGCCAGGAGAAACTTGGTTCCGCATCTTCCCCGACTTAGATTAATGGATCGCCAGGCAAGTCCGCGCAAAAGATGAAGGCTTCGGTCTCACGTAAGACCGGAATCTCTAGCACCTTCGCAGTAAATGAAGCAGAGTGTTATCCATCCTGGTTAGCAATGAAGAGGAGCTGAAAGGTGGAAAAAGGGGAAGGGGGGAGGCCTGGAAAAAGGGTGTCAAGTTGCTTACTCTAAAATTCCGAGTAGAAGAGGGTATAATAGTCGCAAACTGCCGGCGATTTTCCAAATTAAACGCGCAACTGGATTCTTTTTTTTTCTCTACTCATTTTCCTTAGTGCTTAGCTTGATTAATTCATTTCCTTTTCCTTTGAAGCATTTTAAACCAATCCATCTAGTAGACGGTACGCTTAAATTTGATCATGCGAGCGACAAAAGAGTGACTTTAAATAGCGAAACATGGATTAAAATTTATAATTGGGGAGGAAGCAGAATGTAATATCTAACCAGGGAAAAAGTGACTTTATAATATATTTCCGATTTTAGATCAATATACATGTGAAACATAATGATTTGCATGAAGTACATACCACTATTAAAGATAGAATTATTCACAAATAATTTTTTTTTATTCATCATAAAATACAATCTTTTTTTACAATGAAAATGTTAAAATATTTTAAAATTTTTATGACAATTTTCAAATTATGCCATTTTATATTACAGAAATTCTTCAAGACAAAAAAATCTAGATTTAAAATTACGGTCTTGCTGAATATTCAAGATATTTTTAAAAAATATCCCGAAAAATAATATCATAAATTACAATATTTTATAAACGATTTATAAACCAATTCTCTATTCTTCTACAAACTATTTCGATTATATCAATACGAAGAAAATACAAAAATATGGGTTTGAAATTACTTTTAAGCTGCATAATCGTATTATTTAAAAATTTCTTTATCCAAAAATCCTTATTATAAAATTTAAAGTAATTGATATAGAATATTATTACGGTCTTGAAGAATATTCATGGTATTTTAAAAAATATAACCAAAACATAATTTCATAAATTACAATAATTTATAAAGAAAATTATAAAGCAATTCTATATTCTATTTCAAACTATTTCGATTACATCAATTAGAGGAAAATACAAAAATCTGGATTTAAAATTACTATTCCGCTGAGATATTGTAATATTTAAAACTTTCTTTATCTAGAAATCCTTATTATAAAATTTAAAGAAATCGCTATAAAATTTTATAATTATTTTGAATTCATTTTTTCCATAAAACATTTTAAATTATGTAAGGTGCATATGAATGGTTGATTAAAACCTTTATACCTTAATAACTTTTTGTTAACTTTACTCTTAAATCTTATAAATCGTATACCCTAGAATTTCTTTAAAAATGGGTTAGATTTTAAACTACTTTAATCTTGTAATTTCGCGTAATACATATTTTGTAATCTAAAAATGCACAATAAATGACAAAAAAAAATTTTTACCGACCCCCTAGGTACCTTTTAAAATATATATTTCAGAAACTACATATTTGCATCCATATATAATATATATATATATATATATATATATATATATATATATATATATATATATATATATATATATATATATATATATATATATATATATATATATATATATATATATATATATATATATATATATATATATATAATATATATATATACATATATATATATATATATGTATATATACATATATATTACATACATACATACATATATATATGTTTTTACATACATATATATATATATATTTATATATTATATATATATATATATATATATATATATATATACACATTAATACATTATTCTGTAAATCGAATCTTTAGAGGTATTGACACTGTAAAATAAAAAAGCAAAGAAGATTATTTTCAGAAATCCAAAATTTAAAAAACCTATTAACATATAACATACTATAAAATGAAAACTATTCCTCATATTAATGTAATAGAGGTTTACATATAAAAAAGATAATTAGATTTTATTTCATTCAAAATTCTCGCAATTTACACATTGATACAAATTATTTTGAAAGAAAGTAGTTTCTGTTTTTTTCTTGGTGTAGTATTTCTAAAATAATTACTTTTTATAACTCACTTAAGTAATTCTCTTAAAGTAAGACCCTTAATAATAATCTAGTAAAGGTTGTATTCTAAACAGAAAAGGAGTTTTTATTTTACATTAACTAAAAATAGCTGTTTTAATGGAGAACTTTCATCTGGAAAGGTACTATGTTTCTTCAAATTAGACGAATAACTATCCACTTTTTAGAAATTAATAACTTACTCTTCAAGAATACAGACCACTGAGACTCCAAATAGCAATTAAGAAAATATATAAGGGCAAATCATCGTGAAAGTTATTACTGAAAGCCGCTAAATTATGGAAATATAGTTTGCATCTTCAAACAGAGTTATCCCTGAAATCTATTGATTTCAATTTGTGAAATCCTTACAATATAAGTAAATCATTAGACAACGTAGCCTTATAATTGGAAGTTAAAACAGTTAATACTCAAAATTTAATTATTAGGTATTTAGAATTTGCAGAGTATGATATTGTTTCAGCCATCCTTAATAAATGTCTCGGACTTATATAACCAATTCATTATGCAAATAAATTTCCACATTGAACTGGTCACATTTATGGTCTGTTTTATATATAAGAAAGTATAGGAAGTTTAGTAAAAGTTTTTGCAATGGTGTAGGCATAAGACCAACATATTAAGTACTAGTCATGTATGAAAATTATGACAAGGCATGAATGTATATATTCATACATGCATGCACCCAGGTAAAACGGCTGACAGGACAGGGACGGGTTGACGGGTTTGTTCTCCTAAACCTATTTGTAAAATGTTCGATATTATGGAGGTTGATAATCTGAGAAATACAATAAAGAAAGAATGCATTTTAGCTGTAAATATCGATAAACTGCTTATTCATCTAAACAAAACTTGTATAATCAGTAAAACTGATAAAGAGAAAAATGTTAAATTTTAACTTAGATTTTAAAAATTGAATTTTAATTTCTTTCTGTATTTCTTCGTTTCAATGTTTTTTTATGAACAAATGCATTTTTATGAATACAAGTGGTTTTTATTAATAAGCGTATTAAAAAATAATTAAAAAGTATTTCTGTCTACAGGTATATTCGCGTTTTCTCATAGTTTAGTATGGCGTAGTTTCTATTTTATATTTATTATGAGTTATATGAAACCATTACGTTTTAGTTTGTTACATTCATATATATAGATTATGTAATGCTGTATGTTTTCATCCCTTCAGTGGGTAGATGAGGACCAAGCGTGCTTGGGAACTAAACACTGGGGGTGCCGCGGAAGATTGACCGTCTAACCGGAACATATGCTTCGCACCCCAGGATCTTTGGTCACGTAAACGGAGATTGGCACCGTAGGCCCTGGCTCCTAAGGTATGTTGCGCCGAGGGGTTTAGTTTTAATGCTGTATATAATTATAATATAATTAAACTATATAAAACAAAAGATACTAAATGGTATAACAGAACCAAACAAGAGTTTATCTTAACAGAAAATTTTCTTTAACCCTCTCAATTAAACATTTTAAACGAGTCTACGGATTGATTCCTCAAAAGCAGGATTTATATCCTGTTTATTTGATATATATATTTTTCTGAAAGCGTTACTCATCTGAACAACACTGTACGTTTAAAAAATTCTTAACAATAAATTTATGATTGAAATAGGTTCAGCCCACTATTTTCCATTCATTGTTACCAAATAAAATTTATATTGAGATATAATTTTTCTAACAATGAAAATTATGCTTCGATTATAATATCAAAATGTATTTAGATTTCATTTACTAAATGTTCAATGTTATAAAGTTTGAAAATTTGAGAAATACCCCCAGAGAAATAACGCATTTTAGCTGTAAATATTGATAAACTGGATATTCAACTAAGCAAAACTGATATAACTAGTGAAACTGACAAAAAGTAAAATATTAAATTTTAACTTAATTTAAAAAAAAATAAATTTTAATTTCTTCCTATACTTTTTCGTTTTGGTGCTTTTTATGAACAAATGCATTTTTATGAATACAAGTGGTTTTTATTAAAAATTCTAAAAATTATTAAAATATAATTAAAATTATTTTCAGCTCCAGATATATTGACGTTATCTCATAGTTTAGTATGATGTTGTTTATATTTTATAGTTATTATTGGTTATATGAGACTGTTACGTTTTAGTTTGATACATGCATATATATAGATAACATAATGCTGTATATAATTATAATATAATTAAACTATATAAAGTAAAAGATACTAAATGGTATAACCAAACCAAACCCGATTTTGCCTTAATAGAAAATTTTCTTTAACACTCTGAATTAAACATTTTAAACGAGTCTACGGATTGATTCATCAAAAGCAGGATTTATATCCTGTTTATTCGATAAATATATTTTTCTGAAAGCGTTATCCATCTGAACAACACTTTCCGTTTAACAAACTCTTAACAATAGTGTTATGAGTGAAATGTTCAGCCAACTATTTTCTGTTCATTGCTACCAAACAAAATTTATATTGAGATATAATTTTTCTAATAATGAAAATGTATGTTTCGATTATAATATCAAAATGTATTTAGAATTGCATTTACTAAATGTTCAATGTTATAAAGGTTGAAAATCTGAGAAATAGTAAAATATTAAATTTTAACTTAATTTTAAAAAAATAAATTTTAATTTCTTCCTATACTTCTTCATTTTAGTGCTTTTTATGAACAAATACATTTTTTTAATACAAGTGGTTTTTATGAAAAATCTAAAAATTATTAAAAATTATTTCCAGCTCCAGATATATTCACGTTTTCTCATAGTTTAGTATGATGTTGTTTATATTTTATAATTATTATTAGTTATATGAGACTATTACGTTTTAGTTTGATACATGCATATATATATAGATTACATAATGCTGTGTATATTTATAATATAATTAAACTATATAAAGTAAAAGATACTGAATGGAATAACCGAACTAAACACGATTTTGCCTTAATAGAAAATTTTCTTTAAGACTCTGAATTATACATTTTAAACGAGTCTACTAATTGATTCATCAAAAGCAGGATTTATATCCTGTTTATTCGATAAATATATTTTTCTGAAAGCGTTATTCATCTGAACAACGCTTTACGTTTAACAAACTCTTAACAATAAAGTTATGATTGAAATATGTTCAGCCCACTATTTTCTTTTCATTGTTACCAAACAAAATTTATATTGAGATATAATTTTTCTAATAATGAAAATGTATGTTTCGATTATAATATCAAAATGTATTTAGAATTGAATATTTAATGTCAAAACGCCTTCGATCTTCGTTATTAGAAATTCACACAAAAGAATCCGTACTCTAAAAGAAATCTTTTCTCGGAGAAAAGCTATTTTCATATTTATTCCGTTTGATCTCTCATTCTTAGTAGTATTTAGGTGCAGGATTTACATATATCTATTTGTATGTTTTGTGCTTCCTATACGTCTTGTGTAATTTATATTTTTTAAACAATTGTGTGTTTAGGAATGTTTAAATTAATTCTGCTTTTATTTAGGAGTATCATACATTTTAAATGATTCTTATTGCATGCTGATATTGCATTTGTTTCGAAAGACCGTAAGTATTTAAATGCTTAAATTATACAGAAATTTATTAGATGTTACGAAAGATTTGTGTAAACTCATAAAGTAGTTTTAATTTATTTTAATGAAAAATGTAGAATGATTAAAAGATTAGTATTACTGAAAATAATTTACGGTTAATGCAATAGCTTAATATTAAACATAGATAATAAGCAG
>CM063506.1:60247444-60284944 GCA_032207245.1 Pardosa pseudoannulata | reverse complement strand
AATGCGACAAGCTAATAATATATCATATATTAACTTTATTATTTATCTTAGATATTATTTTCTGAATAACGAGATACAAGTTTATTTAGTAGCTCTGAATTATCATGTGTTCTCAAGATTTCGTCAATAACTTAATAATTAAAGATTTTAACTTAAAAAATATTAAGTGATAGCTAATAATATATCATATATTAACTTTATTACATATCTTAGATATTATTTTCTGAATAACGAGCTACAAATTTATTGCATAGCACTGAATTATCATGTGTTGTCAAGATTTCTTCAATAACTTAATAATTAGAGATTTTAACTTCAAACAAATTAAGCGATAGCTAATAATATATCATATATTAACTTTATTACATATCTTAGATATTATTTTCTGAATAACGAGCTACAAATTTATTGCATAGCACTGAATTATCATGTGTTGTCAAGATTTCTTCAATAACTTAATAATTAGAGATTTTAACTTCAAACAAATTAAGCGATAGCTAATAATATATCATATATTAACTTTATTACATATCTTAGATATTATTTTCTGAATAACGAACTACAAATTTATTGCATAGCACTGAATTATCATGTGTTGTCAAGATTTCGTCAATAACTTAATACCAAATTTTATTGCGATAGCAAATAATATATATATATATATATATATATATATATATATATATATATATATATATATATATATTATATATATATATATATATATATATATATATATATATATATATATATATATATATATATATATATATATATATATATCAATTTATTAGCAAACTATCCTTTAAAATTTATTATTTATCTAAGATGTATATGCCTGTATAACGAGCTAAAAATTGCTATAATTTTTATTTTGTAGCACTGAATTGTCATGTGTTGTCAAGAAGATTTCAGCATTTTAACACGAAGAAATATTTACCTTCAAAAAGTTTATTGCGATAGCGTACAACATAATGAATTAAGGAAATTGTTCTTGGTAAAAGTGTTATTCTGCGGCTGAATAGTGTATCGCACTTTTCCCTAAATACCCGATGCTGACAGCTCTTTTCTTGGAGGGGAGGATATTCCAAAACTCCAAAGAACTGAAGAGTAGGCATGGTACATAGGCTGCGAATCTATAAGGGGTTTCATTTACCCTTTGGTTTGAACAAACATGCAGGTGCTTAACATGTTACGTGACCTAAACACGAAATCATTAGAGACGGGAAGGCCCTAGCAAAGAGCAAACCGCCTGTAATTAGATTCAAAATTAACCCCCCTTTACTTAGACATAACGCCCGTGTTCGAGGTAGCAGATGGGAGATATTGCGGGCGGTACAGGTAGAAGGAACTGAAGCGAAGTCACGAAAGGCCCGAGAAAATTTTTCCCGCGCTTGGTTTGGAAATGGATTCATGTTAGAATCCAGAGTAGTTGAACGTGATTAAAGAGTTTGTTTTTAGATTTACGGATCCTGAGTGTGTTTACGAATTATTTTGCACACGAAGAGGGTTCGCACAGGAGGGAAGGATTTCAGAACACTTCCTTAGTATAGATTTCACATTATTATGTTGTTTGCTTTAAGCATTGAACATAGAACGTAAAGGGTTTTTCCAAAAGATTGATTAATGTGTTTTATTTGCATAGAACAACTTATCAGATTTGATAAAACTAACTTAGAGATTTATTACTTAAAAAAATTTCAACACCTAATCTTTTGTTTTGTAAAAAAGTGGAAATGAAATTAATCTAAACAGCATTAACTACAGTATTTATTCTCTTTAACATTGGTTTGCCTATTTTTAACACAATTTGATTGCAGCAGATATAGAAAATGTCTTTTACAGAATACTTAGAACTTAATTTAGAGATAAAATTTAAATTTTAAGTGTTTCGATTGTTGAATAATTTTATGCATATATAACGTTTTTGCAGATCAAAATTATATTTTTTGAAAAGATACAAGAATTTATCAGATTTGATAAAACTAACTTCGATTTATTTACTTGCAAAAGTTTTCAACAATAATCTTATATTTCGTAAAAAAAGTAAAATGGAAATTAATCTAAAACATTTTATTTGCAGTAAACTTTAGGATTGCCTATTATTAAGACAATCTGATTGCAGCAGGTTTAGTAAAAATGTTTTTATTTCTTTTAAATTATAATACTTAACTTAATTTTAGAGATTAATAAAATTTTAAGTGTTTCTAATTTAATGAATACTTTTTATGTATTATAGATTTATGTAGATAAATATTAGATTTTTTAAAATGTTACATTAAGCAGGTTTATTGCAAATTTATCAGATAATAAACTAACTTCGAGTTTTAATGCTTGCAAAAAGTTTCAACACCTAATCTTATATTTTGTAAAAAAAACAGAAATGAATTAATCTAACAGTATTAATTACATTAAACTTTAGGATTGCCTATTATTAAGACAATTTGATTGCGCAGGTTAGTAAAATGTTTTCTTTTGATTAGAATACTTAGACTTAACTTTAGAGATTAAATAATTTAAATTTTAAGTGTTTCTAGACTTAATGATATACATTGTTATGTATATATAGCGTTTATGTAGATAAAAATTAGATTTTTAAAATGTTACATTAAGTAGGTTCATTGCAAATTTATCTGATTTGATAAAACTAACTTAGAGATTTATTACTTAAAAAAATTTCAACACCTAATCTTTTGTTTTGTAAAAAAGTGGAAATGAAATTAATCTAAACAGCATTAACTACAGTAAACTTTGAATTTTCTTTAACTTTAGGATTGCCTATTATTAAGACAATCTGATTGTAATAGGCTTCTTAGAAAATGTCTTTTCTTGTGAATTGCAATACATAGAACTTAACTTTAGAGATTAAATAATTTAAATTTTAAGTGTTTTTAAGTGTCTAGATTTAATATTATATTATATATATATATATATTTAATATATATTTATATGTATATATTTATATATAGCATTTATGTAGATCAAAATTAGATTTTTAAAATGTTACATTAAGTAGGTTATTGCAAATTTATCAGATTTGATAAAACTAACTTAAGTTTTTATAATTGCAAAAAGTTTCAACACCTAATCTTTTGTTTTGTAATAAAAAGCAGAAATGAAACTAATCTAACAGTATTAATTACATTAAACTTTAGGATTGCCTATTATTAAGACAATCTGATTGTAATAGGCTTCTTAGAAAATGTCTTTTCTTGTGAATTGCAATACATAGAACTTAACTTTAGAGATTAAATAATTTAAATAAGTGTTTCTAGATTTAGTGAATACATTTATATATATATATAGCATTTATGTAGATCAAAATTAGATTTTTAAAATGTTACATTAAGTAGGTTCATTGCAAATTTATCAGATTTTATAATAAAACTTCGAGTTTTAATGCTTGCAAAAAGTTTCAACACCTAATCTTTTATTTTGTAAAAAAAGTAGAAATGAAACTAATCTAAGCAGTATTAATTACATAAACTTTAGGATTGCCTATTATTAAGACAAATCTGATTGCGCCAGGTTTAGAAAAAATGTCTTTTCTTGTGAATTGCAATACATAGAACTTAACTTTAGAGATTAAATAATTTAAATAAGTGTTTCTAGATTTAGTGAATACATTTATATATATATAACGTTTTATGTAGATCAAAATTAGATTTTTAAAATGTTACATTAAGTAGGTTATTGCAAATTTATCAGATTTGATAAAACTAACTTAGAGATTTATTACTTAAAAAAATTTCAACACCTAATCTTTTGTTTTGTAAAAAAGTGGAAATGAAATTAATCTAAACAGCATTAACTACAGTAAACTTTGAATTTTCTTTAACTTTAGGATTGCCTATTATTAAGACAATCTGATTGTAATAGGCTTCTTAGAAAATGTCTTTTCTTGTGAATTGCAATACATAGAACTTAACTTTAGAGATTAAATAATTTAAATAAGTGTTTCTAGATTTAGTGAATACATTTATATGAACATATAGCGTTTATGTATATCAAAATTAGATTTTTAAAATGTTGTATTAAGTAGATTCATTATAAATTTATATAAAACATGGGACATTCAAAGACAAATTTTATTTCATATTTAAATTTGGTGAATATAAATCTATTTTTCTGGTTATTTATGAATTCAGATGAGGTTTAAATATATTTATGAATTATTATATATTATAATATTTATGACATTATATATATTATATATATTTTATTATATATACTATTAAAAATATACTTATTATATATTATAATATAATTATATATATATATATATATATGTTATTATATATACTATTAATATATGAATATTATATATATATATATATGACTTATTATTTATAGGTTAGTTGTTAGAGCACAAAATAGATAATAATCATATTCTAAATAATAAGTTAATCACAAGACATATAATATGCTTCATTACAAAAGTTTACATAAATTCTCTAGTATGATAGTAACATTATATTCTATAATTTCTGATAAAAAAATAAAGACTATTTTAGGTAGTTTCATTTTGTTTGTGAACAATATCAATTCACGCATATAGATTTGTGTTAAAATATAATGCTTGTTTTGTATTACAGTTATTAATCTTATGTATGATATCAATATATGTCCCATAAAAAGGTTTTTGAGTAATATAGAAATATATTTCACAACATAAAACAAATATATTATATATATTTTATATAATATATATATATATATATATATATATTTTTATATATTATATAAATATATTAAATAATATTTTAAATATTATGTATTATTTTAATTATAAATTTTTTAATTTTTTATAATTCTATATATAATTATTTAAAATAGTTTAACATATATATATAAATATTTTTTATTTATAAAAATATATTATTTATATATAATATTAAAATATATATTTTATATAAATATTTTATATAAAGATATATATATTATATATATTTTATATATATATTTTCTAATGTTAATCGGTACAAAATTTAAGTTTTCAAAATTTTACTATATGGAAAATTTTTATACTTAAATGTTAGTGAAAATTATAAATACTATCTATTTTGTATTTATAAATGGTTTTATAATTTAACTATATAAAAAATTCTATAAAATAAATTCTGTTTTTAAGTAAATAATTTTTATGAATTTTTTTTAGTAAAAATTATTTCTTATTAAGAATTTAAAATGATTAAAAACATATCACTATCGCAGAACAAGTAATTGTAGGATATTTACTAGCAGTTTTTATCTGTTTTATTAATTTAATTTATCTAATTGTTATCTAATGAAGATATTTTTGAAAACTTTCGAAGCCGTTTACAAAAGCTTATTCCGTTAGGAATTACTATCGTTACTTATTTTAATAAAATAAAATAACTAAGATTAAAATTAGTAAAGTTCAAAGTTTAATTTTTATAAATTATTTAAAATTTTAAGAACGAAAAAAAAATTTTTTTTGATTTTAACTAGAATATTTAAAAATATATTAATTGAAACAAGATATAATTTATTAAAGCAGAAAAAAATATTAAAATGTTTAGCTTAATAATAACAGTTACATATTTTCTTTTTATACAATAAATACAAGTTTCAATTAGAAGTCCAATTTTTTTTAGTAATGTGATAGAAATGATTAATATATTTTTATATTATACCGAGAAACCGAATAATCATAACTCAGTACATAAAAGTTTAGCAAATGAACTTAACTAAATACAAAAATACTAGAATCCAGGAACTATAAATTCAATACCAAATTTTTGCTTAAAAAACAAATGATTATTGAATGCTTGTAGATTAATTAGAACAATATTTTTCAGTAAATATTTTGGTCAAATATACTGAGAAACCGAAGAATCATAAGTCAGTACATAAAAGTTTTAGCCAACGAACTTAACTAAATACCAAATACTATAATACAGGAATTCTAAATTCGTTACTAGTTATTTTATACTTGGAAAAAAAACAAATGATTATTGAATGATTGTAGATTAGAACAGAATTTTTCAGTAAATATTTTGGACAAATATACTGAGAAACCGAAGAATGCTAACTCAGTACATAAAAGTTTTAGCCAAAAAACTTAACTAAATACAAAAATACTACAATCCAGGAATTCTAAATTCGGTACTAGTTTTTATTTATAGTTAAAAAAACAAATGATTATTGAATGATTGCAGATTAGATTAGAACAGAATTTTCAGTAAATATTTTGGACAAATATACTGAAAACGAAGAATCATACTCAGTCATAAAAGTAAAAGTTTTAGCCAACGAACTTAACTAAATACAAAAATACTAGAATCCAGGAACTATACATTCGTTACTAGTTTTTTATATTTAAAAAAAACAAATGATTATTGAATGATTGTAGATTAGAACAGAATTTTTCAGTAAATATTTTGGACAAATATACTGAGAAACCAAAAAATCCTAAAAGTTTTAGCCAAAAAACTTAACTAAATACAAAAATACTACAATCCAGGAATTCTAAATTCGGTACTAGTTTTTATTTATAGTTAAAAAAACAAATGATTATTGAATGATTGCAGATTAGAACAAAAATTTTCAGTGAGTATTTTGGAAAATTATATTGAGAAACTGAAGAATCATAACTCAGTACATAAAAGTTTTAGCCAACGAACTTAACTAAATACAAAAATACTAGAATCCAGGAACTCTAAATTAGTTACTATTTTTTTTATAGTTTAAAAACAAATGATTATTGAATGATTGTAGATTAGAACTGAATTTTTCAGTAAATATTTTGGACAAATATACTGAGAAACCGAAGAATCATAACTCAGTACATAAAAGCCAACGAACTTAACTAAATACAAAAATACTAGCATCCAACAACTCTAAATTCGTTACTAGTTTTTTATATTTTAAAAAACCAAATGATTATTGAATGATTGTAGATTAGAACAGAATTTTTCAGCAAATATTTTGAACAAATATACTAAGAAACCGAAGAATCATAACTCAGTACATAAAAGTTTTAGCCAACGAACTTAACTAAAACACAAAAATACGAGAATCCAGGAATCTATAAATTCATTACTAGTCTTTTTATGGGTTACAAACACAAATGATTATTGAATGATTTTAGATTAGAACAGCATATTTCAGTAAATATTTTGGACAGATATAATACTGAGAACTGTAAAACAGTTTCATTGATTAAAAGTTTGCTATTTAACCTTACACTATTTAAACTTGTACTATAGTATGAAAGAAAAAAAGTAACAATGCGATGTACAATTACAAAATAAGAAGTAGGTGGTAATCATTAAATTAATGACTGTTTTAAGCATACTTTAACGCTAGAATAAAAACCGCTCTGAATAATGTTAGTAAATCTCAACATATTTCCTCAGTTTAAAAGCAGATGTTCCTTTTTAACTGTTTTGTTTGTTTATAATAATTAAAATTTAGTAAGACTTTAAATATTAATAAATATTAATATAAATATTACTAAAATCTACTCATTTAATTACAATTTTAAGTAGCCCGATACATTTTATAAATAAAATAAGTTCACACTTATACAACATTTTAACATGATTCAATACTCTTAAAACTAAATGATTCTAATAACTTGCGATATTCCCAAATTTCTTCCTAAATTTGTTTTGGCAGTTAGAAGTTTAACAGAAAAGGGAGTAAATATTAATATAACACTAAAGTAATTTGCAAAACAAAATAACGTGCCATAATTTAATTCTAATGATAATTACATGGGCTGAACGGTCATTACTAAACATTTTGAGTAATTGTATTTCTATAAATAAACTTGAATGATGCAGTATTGTGTTTAAGAAAATTGCATTAAAATTATATTACCCAGAAATTTATTCTGTTTCAACTTCCTAGAGTAATATTTATGTCATTTAAGATCTGTAAATTGAAGTTGATTAAAATCTACAGCTAAATATATCTATAAAAAAGTTATAGAAACGGTGGGAGAGTCTTTTATAATTTTATCATTCTACAGTATTATATTATTCCAGTAATATTAAACTCGCACTGTACTTTATGCATAAAAATACGGTTACAGTTCATATTTAATTTTATTTTTTCTCATATTAACTGTAAAAATTATCTGAAACATATAACATTTTAAAGCCTATTACAGAAGTATGTCATTTTAAAAAAATGCAGTTAGCTAGTTTAAACTACTTTAATGTAAAAGTTTTAATGTAATTTTATATTTCATCAAATTATATACAATCCATCACAGAACTAGTTAAAAAATTTTACAATATTAAAAATAATTTCAAACCCTGTATAGTGTTTGTTATTCAGAGCAATTTGCACATTTTTAAATTTAAAAGTACAATCAAATATACACTAAATATCAATATTATTTCTCAATACTTCTTTAAATTATTGAAATTCTCTAAAATAAATAATTTTGTATAAAATCACTGATTTTATAAGCTAAAAATTACGCTATTAAAATGTGAGTTCTGTTAAATGAATTTTTCGTTAAAATAAGACGTTTTACGCTAATACTAAATATGCATTTAAAAAAACTTGAAATTCGATAGCATGTTATTTTATTCCATACCCCGAAAGAAGATCTTATTTTGTTTAAAAAATTGAAATTCTTAAACGGAAAAACTTCTAAGGGAGAACTAATTATTTTCAAGCCTAATTTATACTAATATTTGTGATAAACTTTGAAATGTAATGTATTATATTCTAAAGAAAAATGTTTTTAATTCATTCTGTCAGAAGAAAAATATTATTACTAAACTGTAAATTGATTGAAATTAAACCATTCCTATTTTAGACTTTATATAATTAGTAAAGAATTCTATAAGGAAAAACGTTGAAAATAATTCAATAAATTCAAAATGAGATTTTTTTTTTATATCTGGGGTAAGTACTCTATGTGTATAATACATTTAACCACAATTTAGAGAAAATTGTTTATTTTTAACTGCTTATATATACCTTTTAATCGTTTATTAAAGCCTTTAAATGTATGCAGAATATTCTAGACTATAAATGAGACCTAAATAAACCATAAAATAAAACCTTAAAAGATAAACTGAAGTCATTAATATGATCAAACATTTTTCATTACGCATGTTATTAAATATTTTTCGTTTTTAGAAAAACTTTAAGGCAAATAAACTGTATAAAAAGCAGAATAAATAAAAATATGTGATAAAAGTATTAAGTCATGAGGGAAAGAGTTAAATCTTTTTTAGTAAATATAAGTTTTTCCAAAATTCAGAGTTCGAGCTGTGACTTTATTTCAAGCAAACAAAAAAAGCTTAATATTTTTTAAAGTTTGATATTTTAAATGAATTTTATATGTACGTGTGTATTTTTATATTGAAATTTAATACGGATTGAGAAATTGTTTACAGAATATAGTTGTTCTAAAGTTTTGTCACACAAGTTTTAATAATTACGCACTTTTTTAAAACTGAAACATTCTAGTGAATCGGGTTAAATTATTTTCTAGTTATATGTATTTAATAAAGCTAAGTTACAATGAGATAATTTAACAGTACATTTTGCGAAAAGTTCTCGAAAAAATATATACTGAAAATTTATTCTTACCTCCATCTTTTAAAACCGTGTAAAAATTGCAAGGATTTTGTCATAGATCTTGCATTATTAAATTTAATAATAATTTATTTTATATACAAATAAATATCATGAACATTATACATTTTTACGTATTTTATCGGAAAAAAATATCTTGTATATACGTTACATCTATTAGGTATAATTTAAAAAAAACGTATTAAATATCATATGATAATGACGTTACATAATTTTGTTAATAGTCATTAATTACAAGCAAACAGTTTAGAAAAATTCAGAATACTTTAATACTTTACCACTTTTTGACATTATTTAACAGCATTTTAAAAAGTTTACAGATGTGGTAACCAATTTCTTAATTTTGTTACTTTATACATGTTATTGCATTACAAAAAACTTATTTCAGCTGTTTAAATGCTTAAAATAATAAATCCAAGTAATAAAAATAGCATCTGATTCAGCAATAAATATTCATGCTTATTTTAAAGCATAATTAATACTAGTCTATTAAGATTTTAGACAAATATAAGTATTTCGCACTTTTTAGAAGAAACACTAATTGCATACTGTTACAAATCAGTTATGCACAATTACAGATACATTATACGATAATATGATGCTTAATACTGACATGACATATGTTTAAGATTTAAAAAATATCATATTTGAATGTTGCTTTAAATATTGAAAAAACTCTAGTTATTTTATTTATGCATTTAACCTTTCTAGTATCCAAGAGTTCATAAGAATTCTTTTAAGCTTACGGAACTAAATAAAACGTTATAGAGACTATACGTTTGACTGTAGATTATAAATTTTAATAAGCAGTTGAAATCCAAAATATAAAGAGCTCAACGATCTTGCTTATACTGTTTTACCAAAATCTTAGTTTTAAAAGTATAATTATAGTTGCAGTCGCAGATAAAATTATTAGATTTTGACTCTTGAACCATTAAATATTTTTTACATTGTTAGAATTCCTTTTATGTAAACAGGAGTTCTTATTAAACAGAAATCTACCAAGTAGCATGTATTTATATACTCGGTTACCACCTATAATAAGCTGCCTTAACATACCAAGGAATATATATGCAATTATTTCTTAACAGCTACATGAATTTCACTTAAATAATTTTTTCCCATAATTCGATACTTAATGTATTTATCATTTTAAACTGATATACGATTTTTTATTTAGATGTGAAATATAAGTCTTTAATAAATTAAAATAGAGACTAGAAACTAAATATTGTCTTTTATTTAAAAATACAATAGTTTTGAACTAAATTTACCTATACAATTTTCAAACATCTTAAAATAGAAATGAGAATTTAGATTTATTCTAATTTCTCTTTTATTTTAAGGTGACATTATAACAATTATATTTCCACTGTTTTTAAATTCATTTTTGTGGCAATTAATGATCTAACTTTAAATGTTCTTATAAAATATCAAGATTTAGTACAGAATTGAATATCTGACATTAAAGTTTGGTTTTATCAGAGCAATCAGAAAGTTATATCTGTATAATAGGAATAACAATTTACTGTTTTTATAATCTAAAACTAATTTTAAAATAAGTTCTTACTTTGCATAGAAAATTATTTCCATCTGTACACAACTGAAATAATAAAAGTTTTACACCGATAGTAAATGCGATTTGCAATATCCGATTAAAATTTTATACATATGAAATTAAATTTTAATGCACTATATTTCATATAATCGAATAGATTCCCGTATCTTCCATATTCTTTATAATATTTTTGATTTCGTGCAAAATATTTTATCACAATCGTTACTCTTAACATTAATTGATTCTATTTCTAAGCATTTTATTCACTTAAAAGATTCAAATAAAGAAAATTGCAAATTAACGCATTAATATACTGCTTTAATTAGAGTGCTTCCCGTAGTACTAGAAATTGCAATAAAAAACTTTTACGGATTGCTAAGAGAATTTACATTTAGCTTTTTACGATACTGAAATTTCTATTTTGAATAATATACTACAATTCTTTCTTTTGTTCAAATCTTTCTTTTTAGCATGCAGCCAAGCTAATTCAAAGAATATAATTTTTAGTTGAAGTATATGACAATTTCATAAATTCAGTTACTAAAGTCAATTCATTATTAATATTGAATCAACAATCCATATGTTCTCAATATTCCATTATTGCATCGACTACAATTTTAATGCGAGAAATATTGAGAAGTTTTTTATCATAATGCTTGTACACACGAAAGATAAATCCCGTATTTAATAGAAAAGAGATATAAGGAAATTAATTTTAATTCAATGTTTAAACTACTTGAATTGAATTCAAATACTCAAAATTAGAGACACTTAAAAAATCTTTTTAAAATTGTTTTAGTAAAATTTGTAGCCTAGAATTGAAATTGAAATTACCTTTTTACCTGATATTTGTTTTACAAGCATTTCTCCATCTAATTTTTATAAATTCATTTGATCATGTATTTGAACACTACTAAAAGCTATTAGAGTATGTCTGTAATTGTTTTTAATTTAATGCTTTAAATATTTGTTTAAAATTTAAAATACTTTAATCATTTCAGGAATAAAATTTAAGTTATTATAAATCACCGTGGGAAAATCTGCAACGCTTGCTATAAATCACGGCAAAATACAAAAATATTCCACAAAACTTAAGTTTTCTCTCTAAAATTTAATGTTGAAGTGATTTTGGAAAAAAGGCAAGTTAAACATGACAAGAGAAATGCATTTGTTACTGCAAGATGACGAACGACAAGACAAATGCTATTCTGAAAGCCTCAATTTTTTCAAAGACAAAACCGAAAAAAGAAAAAATATATATATCAACTTTTGTAATTTTTTTTCATGCTTCAAAGACGAAAATAAACGCACTTTTCATGAAAACACTCAAATACAGGCCATGTGTGTAAAGAACAACGTACTAAAAATTTAGTGTGTGTTTTGCGGGAATGCCAGCGTAAAAGAAATAAATATTTTAAAACCCTCTGAATAACAACATCCATCATTTCACAGTTCCATTTTGTTCTGTCACTGACATACCGACACTTCCAGGAAATATGCGCGGATCACAAGAAAATGATGGCGGAAGAAATTCTTGCACACCCTTTTCTCTCGAACATATGGTGGAGAATGGGAGCGGATTTTTCGAAAAAAATAAAAAACAATCACACCTACCTCTCGTCCCTACTCTGCAGATTTGACCCCACAGAGCTTTCTGCTCTTGCAAATCACTGTACCTCCTGGCGTGGTCGCAAAGTAGTCTCTACCCTTTAGAAATCGGGTGGTAGCTTTGTACCTGTTGTACCGCCAACTAGCGGCAGCTTTCAACAAGTGTTGGCGCTCCAGTTATGGCTGGCTGAAACTCGTTTCTCGCAAGCTTTGCAGGAAAGCCGGCACAAAGGCGATCGTATATATTTTATGTCGGCGTCACAAAAAACACAGTGGGTTGGTCTAGTATCACTTATTCTTCCCTATTTTAGTATTATTTCTTTAGAAATATCTTACAAGCTTTTAAACTAAGTTCGACTTTTTTTTAAGTGTATTAACTTTTTTTTAAATTTCTGCAGAGCCTCGCTATTTGTTTGTCTCTCTTTAATATATATATATTTTCTCGTTTTTATAAGATTATTTGTAGCTAGACACTCTAAAAAGGATCTATCTAAGTATGCACTGGAATCATGTATCTCAAACTAACGATCTTACAGAGTGAAACTTTTAATTCCTCTTGCAAAATATATAGTTTTGAAATTATTCCTTGTACTCGCTTTATATTGTTTGCACACTTTTGAGATAATATATTTCTCAAATCAATAAAAATATCAAGCTGTAGGTATCAACACACTTTGTGAAAAATCCTTAATTTTCCCCCTTTCTTTGCTATTTGAAACGATGTATACACTTTGCTAAAGCTAAACTCTTTGAAAGCTCAAATTCTCAAGATATAAGAACAAGACTCTAATACTAATTTTTTTTCTCTATATATCTCTCAAAAATTTAAATAGTTAGCTGGCTAACAGATCTAAAGCTCTAATGATGCAGCAGTACAGTAATTGTCCTCTTTATCACAATGAAGATTTGACTTCTCTTCAAATGACTAATGAAAAAAGGCAATGAAATTGATTAGTTCCTTCAAAGTGGTATGTCAAAGCAGACTTTTAACGTTTTGTCAGAAGTCCGTCAAACCCGTATTCAAAAAAATAAACTAGAAAAGTAAGTCTCTGCTTTTTTTTGGTCAAAAACGAGTGATTAGTTATCCGCAAAAAAGTTAATCTAAACCTAAAGAACTCCGGCACAAAAGTTGGATTTGATTAAGAATTAGACAGAGAGATTAGTTTGATAGAGAGTTGGAACAAAAGCAGTTTTTGATTGTGACAGAAGAGACGCGTGCAAAGAAGTCCATCTAACAAACACCGCCAAACTCTGACCTAGTTAACAGATGGATTGATACGAAGGTGGCCAGCAGGCATTCAACAGTTGCGATGGAGCGGGGGACCAGCGGTCGTGCGAGATGAAAATGTGGCGAGTTCTGAAGCCATGTTACAACTAAGAAGAAGAAGAAGCAACTAGGGTAGCCTGTCGCTGTTGCTTTCGCTCCGCGGTCTCGTCTCCTATCGCGCACATCCGCGCAGGGCATCTCCCGTTCTCACTCGCTACCCACAATCCCCTTCGCGCTTTCGAGGGGTGCGTGTGGGTGGAAGGTGGCGGTGGGAGAGAAGAAACGCACACACACACCGAAGGGGGTGGAGCTGCAAAATGCTCGCGTCACGTGATCGCGTCGCCATGGAGACGAAATCTATAGGAAGCCACAAGCTGCCGCTGCTATAGCTGCTAAGTCCCCCTCTTTCTCTATCTCTCCCTCTCTTTCTCTCTTCGTTCACTTTCTTCTGGCGTTCAAGTTTTCGGAGGAGGTGAGGAGGAAAGTGCTGAGGTGGGAAGGCATCTTTCGTGCTGTTTAGTTGCGAAGTAACCATCCCTTCTGCATCCTCAGAAGGATTTGGCCGCCGGCAATTTTCGGGAAATGGTATCACTTGCTGTAAAGAGTGCTTCCCTATTTCGGGATAAGGCCTAGGAATCCTCCTCACTCTCTTTCCCTCTTTCTCTCTCTCTCTCTCTCTTCTCTTTCTAAAACTCCTCTGCGGAATATCCGGCCGTGCAACGGACTTTGAAATGGAGTCGTAACTGATTTCTGAGGGTAGTTTAGATGTCCATTGCCAAAATGGGGTTATAAAAGATTATGTCAGAAGGGAAAAAATTGTGAGGAACTTAAGGCTAATTTATCTCTTGTTTGGTAGGAAATTTCTCCAGCTTTATCAGCAGATTTCTGCTCGCAAATTGACTGTAACGGTGAATAACCGTCCACACACGGAAGCAGAACCTATTCGATAAAGGATAACTTGTTTTATCCAAAGAAAGTTTGGATTCCCAAGGTGACTGAAAGTCCCGTTGCAGTAAACAAAATTTACTACGTAAATTTAGTATTTAAAAATAGATTAAACAGTCTATTTTTCAGAGAAAGTTTATCAGTACTTTCATACTGTTTCCCTTGAATTGTATAGCAGAAAAATTAGTTCATATCATTAAAAACGCTGAAAAAAATATAAATCGGAAAATCAATTTCAATTTAATTAAATTAAGAAATAACTAAAATGGAGAAATAACTTTGAGCTCATCAGATAATGTAAGTAATTTTTGTGTTTTCTAGGTGTTTTAAAATTAATTTTTTTTTTTATTTTTAAGAGAAAAATCACCCAGAATTGCAAAAATTATATTGAAAATAATGAATTAAACTGATAATTTTATTAATGAAAATATTTCAAAATATAATTTATTATCATTCTTTATTTCGTCATTTGTATTTAAGAATTTAGTATACAATGATTGAAATAAAATAAAGTTTGTGTTAAGAATCATAACTATATAGCAATGCTTTATAATAGTTTATAAATTTTTGTAGAAAACTTTATTTGTGATAAAAACTGTAGAAAAATTTGTAAAGATATTTTTTTAACTATTTACAAATGTTAAATTGAAACTTAAAAAATTATATCAAATTTAATACTTTAGTAGTAATTTAAATTTATTAGAAATTTAATTCTTCACATGCAAGTCAAGTAAAGCATTTCTAATTTTTTTTTAAATTTAAAACTCCCAAAAATTTGTTTACTGAAAATTAAAAATCCTTTAACTTTATCTGTGTTTTTAAATAATATATGCATGTAAAATTATATCACGTGATTCACCGTTGCAAAAAATAATCAATAGAACTACAATATATGTTTTTCATTTATGTAATTGTTTCTAAAATTTCTATTGCCTAATAAATAAGTGTAGACTTTAAACTTATTGTAAGTGGAATGTCTAGAATATACCTATACTTTTAAGTATTGCAGACAAAATCTCCAATCAATATTAAGACACAAAAAATATATGAATACAGAAGATAAGAATTTAGTCCCTTTGAACATTTTGATTAATCTAAAATTCGCTTTCATTTTTAAAAATATATTTTTTCCTAAAATTCTTTAGCATAAAATTTAATAATGTTCTTTATTTTTTTCTTTTTGTGAATATTTTTACAAACTGTATTTTTTTAAAACACACAATTTTTACTGCTTGTAGAAAAATATTTCTATAGTTCCTAGAACTTTTGAATTAATTTAAGTTAATTTAAAATGAGTGTTAATATATACTATAAATAAAAATTCAATTTTATGACTATATTAAATTTATCGTTAATATACACTATAAATAAAAACTCAATTTCATGACTGTACTAGAACATTTACTGTCTATTAAAGCATCTAAAAATTAAGAAGGGAGATTTTTAAGAGTTCAGTTATATTTTTATATAGCAACAGTTACATTGGAATACAGTACACCTTACGGTGTTGCTTTAATTATTTTTTTAAATAACTGAAACATTTACTGCCTATTAAAGCATCTAAAATTTAAGAAGAGGGATTTTTAAAAGTTCAGTTATATTTTTATGTAGCAACAGTTACATTGGATTACATTACACTTTACGTTGTTGCAATAATAATTTTTTAAATAACTGAAACATTTACTGCCTATTAAAGCATCTGAAAATTAAGAAGGGGGATTTTTAAGAGTTTAGTTATATTTTTATGGAGCAACAGTTACATTGGATTACACTACACTTTAAGTTGTTGCTTTAATAATTTTTTAAATAACTAATTATGAAACTGTTACCTAAAAGATGTACTGCTTTATCAACATGTTGTATGGTTATAAATTCAGAAACAAATCAGTTTTTTAAATTATTAATTTTTCTACTGTTTAGTGTCACGTTATTTGATATCCGTAACGCTTAAATTTTACAAGTATTCTGAATTACTAAAATTTATTTACTTTCAGAGATCAGTTTTTGAAAATTGCCATATTTTAACTAAAGTAAAATATTTTTTAATTTATTATACTTAATAAAATTAATTTTATAAAATAATTTGAGTTAAAATATATTTTAAACTTATAATTTTAATATTAATGGGATCAATTACTATTCATTACTATAAAAATAATCTAAATATACTATATAAATCAATAAAATATTTGCTCTTAACACTTACATATTTTATATCGAACCAAACTCAAGTTTTAAAAACTTTATACTAATGCAATATAAAAGCAGATCAGAAAAACATATAAAATAAAATTTGTTTATCACATTAATCACTGATACATTTGATGTTTTATATAATCTCTCCGTAATTTTTTAAATCTATATAAAATCTCTCCGATTTGAGAACTGTAAAATCATTTTAACGAAGTCTTCAATAAATATAAATGACCTGTATAATATCTTTATAAAATATAATAATAATATTTCTTTACATGATATAATAATAAAGCTGAAACATAACTGCTGTGGGTGATGGAATATTGTAGTAAGAGTTTGTATTCACACGCATATTTAATGCTACAAAAATTCTATTATCTTGAAAATCTTTAAATATTTTTTTAATAGATATTAACTATTTGGACAACTATGACATCAAATATACAAGAATATATCACATATCCTTTGGGTACTATTGTAGCTTTGTGTGTTAACAGGAAAAAATTTATGAAACTTCTTTTAATATACCGTAGCAAAATAAATTATCTAAATGTAGAAAAAATTTTAGAGAGAATTAACTGCTGGAAATATTTTAATGAATACATTTTTTATGAAAGTATGGAAACTGGATAACTACAACTTCCGAGGAATATTCATTACTTAATAAAACTTAAAACATTTTCAGAGATGATTTTAAACAACAAAAATAAAGGATGATAATAGCAAAATATATTTCTTTTTATGAAAAATACTTAAATTTTGACAAATTTGCTTTCATTTGCATGTCACAATTAAATGCAAATTTATACTAAATAGCTAACCAATTAATTACTACAAAAATTAAATCCAGTGTAAATGAATTAAATATCATAATTTGATGTTTTAATGAGACAAATTTATTAATGAGGTTAATAGATTAGTATTTGAACTTTGAATTAAAAATAACACAGTGGAAAAAGTAACTATTTATGAAACCAAATATAATGTTTTATGTTCAGTTGCATAAAAAATTTGATTTGTTAATATTTTACATAACATCTAAAAGTAATGGCTAAAACTTCAACTTACATTGTTGATTTATACCCTTTTGAACTATCGTTTCTAACCACTGAAAATACATATGAAAATCCTTAGATAAACTTCGTAATTATCCGTCAAATGTGGCATGCTAAAGACCTGAAACATCAATAAAAATAAATACAGTCCATGCTATCTAATTCGAAGTTTAAATGGAGGGAATACCATTTTTAATCTATCCTATTTCACGAATATTCTTAGAAGTCTGCTTATCTGTTTAAAAGGTCTAAATAAAAATAACAATATAAATCCAAACTTCAGCATTGTATTATTTCAAATTGTTTGAAACTTTCATTTATTTTATTTTCCCCTTTATTTCTACGATATAAGGAATACAAAATTTCACTCACAAAGTGATTACAGTATAACAAACATTTTGTTCTTCAAGAATTACTTTGTTTTGCAACCTAACCACAGCTTGCGATGTAGTTGATACTTCAATACGTGATTTAATAAAATTCCATGAATTCTCAATTAAATAAAGTTGATAGACTCCTTCGAATTCAAATAAAACCAACATTCTCCAATTTTCTTCGAATTAAAAAGATAATTCTCAAATGAAATTGCATAAGAAATTCAAGAAATTAGTGCAATTCAAATAATCCAAATTGTTTAAAATATAATCGAATTGGATTTTGCCAAGTTTTTCTGTAACAAGAACAAACGTAACAAAATATACATAACATACATAAGGTACTGTCACTTTTAAAAAAGTGCATTTCACCTTGACTGCAGTAAAAATTGCATCTTACTTCGATTTTGGCCCTTTGATAAAATCTTTTTTACCATTTCTGATCTGTGTAATGCAATATTTTTCTTTATTATCACAAATAAACTCCACATTCAGTATTACCTTAAAATTTTGTTTTTAATTGTAAATTTTATATTTATCTTTGTAAAAAAATTACACATGCTAAGCAAGAACATTTTAAAATACTGTGAATTGAAACACAATGAGTTTTTTCACCAAAAAGTTTTTTTGCTTACGCCTAGAATTCACCATTACCTCTTTAAACAGAAATGTTCTAAGTAAAATAATGGAAATGTGTTGTCATGTGGTTTGAAATGCTGCATTCTATTTTTTCCTACATGAGCGTTAACAATCCCGGGACCTACTGTTAAAAAATAATTACGAATAACTACGAACATACATGCTGACAATATGATTCGAGCCTACAAACTCCGGTACCAAAGAGCACAGTCTTAGCATTTTACCTCAATTTTGGTCCTTTGATGTAATCCTATTTGAGCTTTCTGATGTATTTAATGTGATATTTTACTTCATTACCACAAATAAATTCACATGCGGTAATAAATTAAAATGTTTCCTTTAATTGTAATTTTATAGTTATCTTTGTAAAAAGATTTACACATGCTAACCAAAAACCTATTAAAATACTGAGAATTCAAACACATTATGTTATCTAGATTTGTTTTACCAATCAGTTTTTTTACTGACGCCTAGGATTCTCCATTCCCCCTTTAAACAGAAATATCCTATATAAAATAATATAAATTTGTTATCCTGGGGTTTGAAATACTGCCGTCTATTTTGTTCCTACATGAGCGTTAACAATCCGAGAACCTACTGTTGAAAGATAATTAAGTACAACTACAAATATTCATGCTGACAGTATGATTCAAGCCCACAAACTCCGGTACCAAAGAGCATAGTCTTAACATTTTACCTCAATTTTTACCCTTTGATAAAATCCTATTTGCCATTTCTGATCTATGTTATGTTATATTTTACTTCATTACCAAAAATAAACTCTACATGCGGTAATACCTTAAAATTTTGTTTTTACATATAATTTATATATTTATCTTTGTAAAAAATTACACATGCTACGCAAGAATATATTAAAATACTGAGAATTCAAACACAATGAGTTATCTAGATTTTTTTTTACCAATCAGCTTTTTTCCTTACGCCTAGGATTCTCCATCCCCTCTTTAATCAGAAATGTTCTAAGTAAAATAATGGAAGTGTGTTATCCTGTGGTATGGAATACTGTGGTCTGTTTTTTTCCTACATGAGTGTTAATAATCCCCGGACGTACTGTTGAAAGATAATTACGTACAACTACGAACATACAAGCTAAGCCTACAAACTCTGGTACCAAAGAGCAGAGTCTTAACATCTTATAGTTTAATTACTTGATGTTTGGATAAATGACATTAAAGAAATTGAAGAATGTAGGTTTAGCTATTTAACAAATAAACGTATCGCATTAAAAGTTTTATTAAAGAGGACAATTCTTTAAGCAATAGTTCTTTCAACTGAGTTTCATCGTCATCAAATTTCATTCGAATTCAGTTATGAAGCATTGAACAATTCTAAGAATATTTAATTATAAAATTATTATATGTAATGTCAAGTATTCGACATATTTCCTTTTTTTTGTATTTAATGTGATTAGTTGTTTGGTTAAAATTCTAATTTCTAAATATGACTGAAAAAACGCTTTTTTGCTTTCAGAAGCACCCGTTTGCCTAGTTAAACGCATTGAAGATCATAACTTATAGTTTTAATAGAAAAATAGATAATTATACTAGACATTCGTCATAATTTGTTTTATATTTAATGTGATTAGTTGTTTTGTTAAAATTCTGATTTCTAAATAAGACTGACAAAATTCTTTTTTGCTTTAAGAAACACCCGTTTGCCTAGTTAAACGCATTAAAGTTCATATCTTATAGGTTTAATAGAAAAATATATAGTTATACCAGACATTCGTCATAATTTGTTTTGTATTTAACGTGATTAGTTGTTTGGTTAAAATTTGGTTCGGATTTCTAAATACGACTGACAAAACTCTTTTTTGCTTTCAGAAGCACCCGTTTGTCTAGTTAAACGCATTGAAGCTCATAACTTAAATTTTTAATAGAAAAATATATAGTTATACCAGACATTCGTCATAAATGTTTTTTGTATTTAATGTGATTAGTTGTTTGGTTAAAATTCGGATTTCTAAATACGACTGACAAAACTCTTTTTTGCTTTTATAAGCACCCGTTTTACTACTTAAATGCATTGAAGTTCATAACTTATAGTTTTAATAGAAAATATATAGTTATACCAGACATTCGTTATAAAAAGTTTTATATTTAATATGATTAGTTGTTTGGTTAAATTTCGGATTTCTAGATACGACTGACAAAACTCTTTTTTTGATTTTAGAATCACCCGTTTGCCTAGTTAAACGTATTGAATCGCATAACTTATAGTTTTAATAGAAAAATATATAGTTAAGCCAGAAAAAAGAGCCAGAACGAAATTATAAACCAGTCGGGCAGTTTTCACTAACTAGTTATACTATAAATATTAAACCAACAATTTTATATAATACTGACTAAAATGAAATCACATATATTGGTTTAAACAGAGAGCAACCGAAACTTAATTATGTGACTTAAATTATTCAGGAAGAAACAATCAAAGTAAATATATATCATTTATATATCCCTAATACGTCGTTTATATAAAACAATTCTAAAGTCTCTGTTTACAAAGAAATTAAACCTTTAACAATTTTTAAAATAACTCAAAGAGACGTAATCTAAAATAAATGCTAGTTTTTAGTATTTCAGCAATTTATTTCAGTAAAATCTAATAAGATAAATGTTTCAAATTTCCAAATATTTTTAAAAATATATCGTTTGTGTATTCAAAGCTTCATTCAACTCATTATTTCTTATTTCTTCCACGTCTAAGCAATTATTTTCAAAATATTTAAATTATATTGAAAAAATAAAAAAATATAAGAAAATATCAGACTAATATATTAAGGTAGATTATGTTTAAAATAAAATCAAGTATTAAGTATATTCGAATGCATAACATGGAAGTCTAAACAGTAATGATGCAAGTAACTAAAAGATAAATTTAAAATAAATGTTAGTTCTTGATTAGAAATTATCTTTTGTGAAGCTTTCTTGCATCACAAGCATAACCCTCCGGCCAGCTGAAACACTGTGCCAATTAATCTTTCTTTTTATAAATATTACTATCGATTTATTTTAAGCAAAATTAGCCCAATTATTCATTACAACCTAAAATATTTAAGCATTAAAATATAAATAGTAAATATTCGATGTGTAGCATGTGTTTATTATTATAACACCATTGTTGCTATTTAAGATAAGTTTTAATAAATAGAGGACTGCATATTTATTCCATAATAATAAAAGTTTGTCTGCTAAAAAATTCACATACTTTCAGCAACGAATATCAAATATGACCCACGATTATGGCATGTAGCAGATAGAATTGGAAAACTGCTTGATTCAATTAAAGTAACCATTTTTTGAGATATGGAGACAATCAAGTATTAAATATGCACAAGATGGAAGTTTAAACAGTAATAATGCAAGTAACTGGAAGGTAAATTCAAAATAAATGTTAGTTCTTGATTAGAAATTGTCTTTTGTGAAGCTTTCTTGCAAACCCTCCGGCCAGCTGAAACATTGTGCCAATTAATTTATCTTTCTATAAATATTGCTATCGATTTGGATGAAGCAAAATTACCCCAATTATTCATTACAACCTAAAATATTTAAACATTATAACCTAAATAGTAAATATCCGATATGAAATATGCGTTTATTATTATAACACCATTGCTGCTATTTAAGATAAGTTTTAATAAATAGAGGACTGCATATTTATTACGTAATAATAAAAATTCGTTTACTGATGAAATCCACGTACTTTCAGAAATGAATATCAAATATGACCCACTATTATGGCATGTAGTAGATAGCATTGTAAAATTGATACTTGATTCAAATATTGTAACCATTTCTTTGAGATACGGAGAAAACCAAGTGTTAAATACACTTGAATACATAAGATGGAAGTCTAAACAGTAATAATGCAAGTAACTGGATGATAAATTCAAAATAAATGCTAGCTCTTGATTAGAAATTTTCTTTTGTGAAGCTTTCTTGCAAACCCTCTGAGCAGCTGAAACATTGTGCCAATTAATCTTTCTTTTTATAAATATTACTAACGATTTTAATGAAGCAAAATTAGCCCAGTTATTCATTACAACCTAAAATATTTAAGCATTAAAACATAAATAGTAAATATTCGATATGTAACATGTGTTAACTATTATAACACCATTGTTGCTATTTAAGATAAGTTTTAATAAATAGAGGAGTGCATATATATATATATATATTACATAATAATAAAAATTTATCTACTAAAGAAATCCACATACTTTCAGCAATGAATACCAGATATGACCCACGATTATGGCATGTAGTAGATAGCATTGTAAAATTATTTGATTGAAATAAAATAGCCATTTTTTGAGACAGGGAGACAATCAAGTATTAAATATACTCGAATGCACAAAATGGAAGTCTAAACAGTAATAATGCAAATAACTTCAAGATAAATTCAAAATAAATGTTAGTTCTTGATTAGAAATTATCTTTTGTGAAGCTTTCTTGCAAACCCTCCGGCCAGCTGAAACATTGTGCCAATTAATCTTTCTTTTTATAAATATTACTATCGATTTTAATGAAGCAAAATTAGCCCAATTATCCATTACAACCTAAAATATTTAAACATTAAAATATAAATAGTAAATATTCGATATGTAACATGTGTTTATTATTATAACACCATTGTTGCTATTTAAGATAAGTTTTAATAAATAGAGGACTGCATATTTATTACATAATAATAAAAATTTGTGTACTAAAGAAATCCACATACAGTAATGCATACCAAATATTACCCAAGATTATGGCATGTAATAGATAGCATTGAAAAATTTCTTGATTCAAATAAAGTAACCATTTTTAATAGGGAGAAAAAGTCGAAAAACATCGTTTTAATTACGTCGCATGTTCATTTCTTTTGTAAAATTGACAAGAATAGATAACATTTTCCTCGTAATTATAGCGTCATGTACGACTTCAGTATGAAACTAATTTTTAAAATATTTTTAAACACTTTTGAAATTTTTGATTGTATGACCAACCTTCATAATTATAATTTGCTTCAGTTTAAGTTTCGTTTCTTAAGGTCACGATTTTGACTCAGTAAATCTCAAATAATATCATCTATCAGCGGCTGCTACAGTTATTACCTGCTATATGGATACTTTTTCGTTACATGTATAATTCGTTACAGTTATAAATTCATATTTTCTACTATTACTCTACTGATTTTCTCCTTAACGGAAAGTAATGGAATAATTAAAAAATCAAAATTACTCTCTGTAACTAAATTGTTGTTTCGTTTCACTTGCTTTTTTAACCTTTGTATGATAATGGAAATTTCTATCATAGCATTTAAGGAAAAAAATTGTACTCAACACAGGTCTATTTCACATTGGTTTTGCTAGCAACGTTTTACACGACTATTGTGTAATAAAAAACGTATCTGTCAAAAAGAAAAAAAATTAAAGGTTACAAACTTTATAGAGGGTTTGAACTTGTAGTCCGCTGTTTGTTGGGATTGGAATAAATGTGTGGTTTCTTGAATGTATTTTAAAACTAATCTGAGATTTGTTTCCTAATAAAAGCGATAATGAGTGGAAAAATGATTTATTTTCTGTGTTTTTTTCTGTGCAGTTTATATTGTATACCCCAAATAATCTTCACAAAACCATGCGACAGAAAATTACATCACTATGCAGTCGTTTCACTTCTAATGTATGATGAATTAATTTGTATTTAAATAAGAAAACTAATTGTTTTCTTAAACTATCAGCAGGAATGAAAATGATATATATTTTTTATTTATTTTGTACTTAGCTTAACATGCAAATTTGCATGATGATGGATATTTCCATCATACTGTTTTTTAGTTATTTTATGTTCTATAACTATAAAACATAAAATAATTATAAAAAAGTAAGGATTTATACTAAAGTTTTTTAACATTTTTCTTTTAATCCAAAGCATAAATTATATTACCTTGATTTATTTCATAAAGAAAATTCATGCAAAGAAGAATTAAACTTGAACGGAAAAAAACAATGTTTCAACTACCTGAGTCTATTTTCACATAATGCTAATACATTATATCAGACCAGGTATGGGCAAACTACGGCCGGAAGGTGTTATCCGACCCGCGGATAGAATTTTAAGTTGCCGGTCCGTGCTAAATTAAAAGAAATATATATTTATACATTAAATATCCATCTTTTTTCTACTTTGCTTAAATATTATATCCCAAATTTATTATCTCACGCCCAGAAGATCAGCGGTATATCTGCTTCTTATATGTGAACAAGTGTTTTCAACTTTGATTTAATAATCTAACAATAATTTCAGAAGTAGACTGACAGATGAGCATTTATCATCGTTTCTTAAAATCAGTACATCTCACTTCGAACCGCAGTATAAGGAACTTTTAAAAATGAAATTGCAATTTCATTCATCTCATTAACGTATTTAAACCGTTAGGTACTAGTATATTGTTTTTAAAATTTTAGAAAAAATTATCTTGGCTAGCCAAGCTGATTGTTTTCCAATTTTTGGCCCGCGGCTGAAAAAGTTTGTCCATCCCTGTTTTAGACCAATAGTGGTGATGAACGTTATAAAAAACCTTTTTGAATACTGCGCTTATTTCAATCAAAAATAAAGTTCATAATTTCATGTTAGAGCCTAAATATAAAATTTCTGCAATCAGTTAATCTGTTTTGTGATATAAGTGGCATAGTTAATAATTATTGTATTGAAATTTACCGATATATAGAATGCTGCTTGTAGTCACAAAGAGAGTTTCGCAACTAATTGTTACAGTAGTCTTAAATATAAAATTTCAGAAATGTAACACGTAATAGTTTTTGATCATGCGTGACATATGCTCCGTATTAGTGAATATCAGAATTGTAAAATAGTAAAAAGTCACTCAGAAATGGTCAAAATGAAGAACTAAAATTTCTTTGTACTTGTGTAAGTGAAGACATAGCAATTAAACTATTAAAAAAGAATAATTTATTCTCTTAGTTATTTACGTTGAAATCCGAAGACCAAAAATCTTCTTGTTCAAAAGGATCCCTTATTTTATACAAGGAAGTAAAAAATTGAGACTAAACTGTAGAAGACAGTAAAATTTGATGAAATAGAAACTCAGATATTTATCACGAAAATTTTCTAAAATACTTGTAAAGTCTTGTGGAGCTTGGCTCTCCAATGAAAATTTTATATCATTACTAAACCTAAAAGTAAGTCACAAAGATGAATAAGGGGAATTTGGGATATAAGTTAGTTATTTAAGTTATATAAGTTATATAAGTTAGTGTGTGACCAATTAGCCCTTTATCAGTACCTCTTAGATATAATATCATTTGGAAGTTGATATAATCATATAAATACGTATGATATTTTTGGTAGCTCAAATTTTAAAAGCTCCTTAAATATGCTACTAAACGGCAATTACTTGAAATAACATAAATAAAAGAAAATTTATAAAACATTGCTTTTTAAACTGCTATTAATTATAAAGTATATTTTAAGAGAAATGGATGCAAAATTCTTAAACTTGTAAGACTAATAATTTTTTAAAGCTTTCGGGAAATGCAGCAAAACGTTTTATAAATAGAGAAATATTGTTTAGTTCCATTTAAAACATTTTTTATGTTATATGCAAAAGTTTAAAAATATTTTTTAAACGCTTTGCAAATATTTTTTCTTGTTCATGTTAAATAACATCTAAAACAGTGAAAGAAAAACTTGTGTAATAACTCACTATTTTGAATATTTTACTCTAGGTTTTTTTTTCGCAGACTTTAATTTAATGTTGTATGCAATTCTGAAATGAACTTGCAAAACTTTACACTAATTGTATAGTAGACCATTATATAACTTAACAGTTATTTAAATCTAAATGTTTTATAAAAATGCTGCAAATAACAACGCAAAAGCATGTTTAGTATCACTAAAATTTTGTATATTTTTGATAAAACTGCAGTATTTACTAGTAAGGTTTATAATTGAAAAATATACTTAACGTTTAAAATTCTATTAAATATTTCAACAAATATTTGACTTTTAAAATATTGTTTACCATACCTTTTTTTATATAAATTCGTAAACATTCGTCAAAATCTAAAGCATACAATTTGCTTACATCTCCTAAAATTAAAATGCGAGTTTCTGATTATATTTTAGTAGTTTGTTATATAATTCATGGTTCGCTAAATGTTAATAAAGATTTGAAACGAAATTTAAAATTTAATCACATAATTATGTTTTTTATTTACTTATCGCTCGCTAAGAATAAAGAACTAAATTTCAAAATCAATTTCTAAATTATGATTGTATACAAAGTAGAGAAAACAGCGTATTTAATTATTTTACTGTATTTTTTTATCTTTTTGATAGGACTGTAGTATTTACGTTTAAGGTTTACAATTGAAACATATACTTAACATTTAAAATTCTATAAATTATTCCAAGAAAAATTTCACATCCAATATTGTTTTCCACATTCTTATTTGCATAAATTCGGAAACATATTTGTAAAATTCTAAAGCATACAATTTGTTTGCATTTTCTAAAATTTGAAATTCTAGTTTATAATTAATTATGCTTTAGTAGTTTTTTATGTAATTCATGGTTCACTAAATATTAATAAATATTTTAAATGAAATTTAAAATTGAATCACATGATCCTATTTTTATTTACTTATAGCTCGCAAAAATTAAAGAACTAAATTTCCAAATCAATTTCTAAATTACACTTATATTCAAAGGAAGAAAAACAGCGTATTTAATAATTTTACTGTATTTTTTATCTTTTTGATAAGACTGCAGTATTTCCGTTTATGGTTTATAATTGAAATATATACTTAACGTTTGAAATTCTATAAAATATTTCAACAAAAATTTGACACTCGATATTGTTTACCATACTTTTATTTGTATAAATTCGGAAACATTCGTCAAATTCTAAAGTATACAATTTGTTTACATTTTCTAAAAATTAAAAAGCGAGTTCATAATTACGTTTTAGTAGTTTGTTAGGTAGTTCATGGTTCTCTAAAAGTCTGTAAACATTTGATACGAAATCTAAATTTTAATCACATGCTCATGTTTTTTATTTACTTATCACTCGATAAGAATAAATAACTGAATTTCAACATCAATTTCTAAATTATACTTACATTCAAAGTAGGGAAAACAGCATATTTAGAAATTTTACAGCATTTTTTATCTTTTGTATAGGACTGTGGTATTTACGTTTAAGGTTTATAATTAAAAATATACTTAACATTTAAAATTCTATAAAATATTTCAACATACATTTGACACACGATAGTGTTTTCCGTACTTTTATTTGCAAAATACGGAAACCCATTCGTGTAATTCTAAAGCATACAATTTGTTTGCATTTTCTGAAAATTAAAAAACGAGTTTATAATTATATTTTAGTAAGTTGTTATGTAATTCATGTTTTGCTAAATGTCAGTAAACATTTGAAATGAAATCTAAAATTTAATTACATGTTCATGTTTTTTTTTATTTACTTATCGCTCGCTAAGAATAAAAAACTAAATTTCAAAATTAATTTCTAAATTATACTTACATTCATAGTGAAAACAGAGTATTTAATAAGTTTACAGTATTTTTTATCTTTTTGATAAGACTGTAGTATTTATGTTTAAGGTTTATAATTGAAAAATATAGTTAACGTTTGAAATTCTATAAAATATTTCAACAAACATTACACCCGATATTGTTTTCCATACTCTTATTTGCATAAATTCAGAAACACATTCGTCAAATTCTAAAGCATACAATTTGTTTGCATTTTCTAAAAGTTATAGAGCGAGTTTATAATTTTATTTTAGTAGTTTATTACGTAATTCATGGTTCGATAAAGGTCAGTAAACATTTGAAACGAAATCTAAAATTTAATTACATGCTTATGTTTTCCTTATTTACTTATCGCTCTCTAAGAATAAAAACTAAATTTCAAAATCAATTTCTAAATTATACTTACATTCATAAAGAAAACAGAGTATTTAATAATTTTACTGTATTTTTTATCTTTTTGATAGGACTATAGTATTTATGTTTAAGGTTTATAATTGAAAAATATTCTTAACGTTTGAAATTCTATAAAATATTTCAACAAACATTACACTCGATATTGTTTTAGATACTCTTATTTACATAAATTCGGAAACGCATTCGTCAGATTCTAAAGCATACAATTTGTTTGCATTTTCTAAAAATTAAAAAGCAAGTTTATAATTACGTTTTAGTAGTTTGTTAGGTAGTTCATGGTTCGTTAAAAGTCAGTAAACATATGAAACGAAATTTAAAATTTAATCACATGCTCATGTTTTTTATTTACTTATCGCTCGCTAAGAATAAATAACTAAATTTCAACATCAATTTCTAAATTATACTTACATTCAAAGTAGGGAAACCAGCTCATTTAATAATTTTACTACATTTTTTTTAATATGGAGCATATTAATATAATTTTCAATAATTTTGGAAACAAAAGAAAATATCTTGACATTTTATTAATTACCAGTTATTAAAATTCAAAATCATGATCTATAACAGAGTATTAAGAGCGTTCCTGATATTGACGAATAACATTTTTAAATTTAAGATGATTAATCTGCTTTGATTCGATAAAATCTCCAAACGTGTGAATTTCCTACTAAAGCATAAATTTATTAACTATTCATCATGTAAGTGCTTTTAGTCCATTTATCACGATGTTTATCATATATTATTAATGGAAAAAATTACTGTCTGCAGTAAGTAAAAATGTTAAAGCCCTCTGGATTTGACTTTTAAAATAAGTTTATATTCATTCAAAAATTATAGATAAATAAATTATAATAAAATACGAATAGTTATATGCATAAAACTTTTATAAGTAAAAATAAAAATATAAGTGCATATAAACACTTTAAATTTAAATTTTTAATACATGTGAACGAAAAATAAATGTTTTAATTGTTTTCAAGTTGAATTATTTGAACCATGTTATGTAAATAATGAATCTGATAGTATATGTAAAAAATCTGATGACGCTTATTGACGCTTATTGAACGATGCATATTTATTTTTTCTTTGCTTCATTTAAAGTTATTTCATTTGTATAAATGATACAATCCTACTTCTTAGTGGCACAACTGCTAAGAATAGTTTATAATAATTTTTAAAATTATAAAATAATAATGTAGCAATAATTAGAATTTGATTCTACAGTGATAATATATATTGAATCTACAAAGAATAGAGTAGATTTACTACCATCTAGCGGTGACTGATAATATTTTAAGATTTATTATATTTAGAAGTTTTGGATAAGTAGAATACAAATTAGGATGAAAATGGATGTACACATCTGTTCCTTTATCCATAGCTAAAGTGTTTTTGTAAAGTAAAGTTAACACACTGATGATTATTGAATGATGCATATTTCTTTTTGCTGTGCTTCATTCAAATTTATTTCATTTGTATAAATGATACGATCCAACTTCTTTGTTACACAAATGCTAAGAATACTTTACAATAAATTTTAAAAACTGTAAAATAATAATTTACGAATAATTCGAATTTAATTCTACAGTGATAACATATATTGAATCTGCAAAGAATAGAACAGAAGTACTACCATATAGCGGTGACTGATAACATTTCAATATTTTTTTTTTAATGTTTTGGATTTGTAGATTGCGAATTGGGATGAACGTGGATGTACACATCTCTTCCTTTATCCATAGCTAAAGTGTTTTTTAAAGTTAACACAGTGACGTTTATTGAATGATGCATATTTTGCTGTGCTTCATTTAAAGTTATTTCATTTCTATAAATGATACGATCCTACTTCTTAGTTATACAGCTGCTAAGAATAGTGTATAATAATTATAAAAAATTGTAAAGTAATAATTTAGCAATAATTAGAATTTGATTCTACAGTGATATTACATATATTGAATCTACGAAGAATACAGCAAAAGTACTACCATTTAGCGATGACTGATAATATTTCAAGATTTGGTATATTCAGAAGTTTTGGATATGTATAATGCAAATTGGAATGAAAATGGATGTACACATCTCTTCCTTTATCCATAGCTAAAGTGTTTTTGTAAAATGAAGTTAACAGTTAACACAATGAGGTTTATTGAATGCTGCATATTTCTTTTTCCTGTACTTCATTTAAAGTTACTTCATTTGTATAATTGATACGATCCTACTTCTTAGTTACACAACTGCTAAGAATTATTTACAATAATTTTTAAAATAATGTAAAATAATAATTTAGCAATAAATAGAATTTGATTCTACAGTGATAACATATATTCAATCTGCATAGAAGAGAGCAGAAGTACTACCATCTAGCGATGACTGATAATATTTCAAAATTTGTTATATTTAGAAGTTTTGGATATGTAGAAGGCAAATTAGGATGAAAATGAATGTACACATTTCTTCCTTTATCCATAGATAAAGTGTTTCTCTAAAGTTAACACACTGATGTTTATTGAATGATGCATATTTTGCTGTGCTTCATTTAAAGTTATATCATTTGCATAAAAGATACGATTCTACTTCTTAGTTATACAACTGCTAAGAATAGCTAACAATGATTTTAAAAAAATTGTAAAATAATAATTTAATAATAATTAGAATTTGATTCTACGGTGATATTACATATATTTAATCTACAAAGAATAGAGCAGAAGTACAACGATCTAGCGGTGACCGATAATATTTAAGATTTGTTATATTTAGAAGTTTTAGATATATAGAATGCAAATTGGGATAAATATTACCTTAAGATTGAATAAAAAAGTAGAACGCGAAGCTACCCGATTTTAAAAGGGGAAAGAAAAAACCATTTATCTCGAATCGAACCCTGAAAATTTTCTGAACTTTTACCACACATGTACCAATGAAAGTGAAAAAGGGTGAAAGAAAGATAACGTTTCGAAAATCAATATTTTCTGTAATGAATTAATTTATCTATAATAATGGAATTTTATGATAGAACTGTGAATTTTTATCCTAGATAATAGGCAAAAGTTAGTATGAAAAATCCAAAACTAATAGGTGATTAAAAGCGTTACAGTAAAACTAGTCATATGTTTTGTTCAAGTTCAGGCAAATTACATAAAGGCGTGTCAATTTCCAACGATCACATAATGATACAAATTCTTTATACTGTGATACAAAGTTAAACTACCAAAAATGTGCTAGGCCATATTTTCAACTGTATATTTAACAGCAATGTAAGCTTTCATTAGATATATTAAAAATATCAGTATTCTAGGTCTAAAAAGGGCAATACTTGTTGTTAATGTTGTTGATTTATGACACTTGGCGAAAAAAAGCAAGATTGAGCAGGAGGCTACTCATATTAAGGCAAAGGGGTGTGCTTTTCGTTTATAACGAGCACCACAAGGAAGAAAGTACGATTTATGCTCAAGTGGGTCCTCGTAATTTTGAAGTAGGGACCAAGCAGAAGACCTATAGACTTGGCCTGCCATCTCCAGGAGTATTGATTGAGAACTTGGCGGACATTGTGACCACGAACACATTTTAAGTACCCCAGTCATCTTTAACGGACATAACGGATCTTAGGCAGGCTGGGGTTCCGAACCCGTAACCTCTCAATTACGAGATCTTTGCTTTTACCGATTCAGAGGGCAATACTAAATGTAAAAAAAGGCATTCTGCATCAGAAAGAAGCATTGCATTTCATAAAAAATATTAATTTCAGAAAAAAGTCAGATCCGGCAATAATTTTGTGTTAGGGCATGTAATCAGGGTCATATAGCATACGAAGAAAACGTTTGGATATAAGGCAAACGGGACTGTGTACCTCTCTAGATTAGAAAGTCGGTTCAAATTAAATTTAATAAATTTCACTTAGTCTGGTAAAGAATAGGAGATACACGGATTTTTTATTAAAAACAAACTAATTTGGAATCGAACCTGGGCCAACAAAATAAAATCCGAGTACTTTATTACATATTCTAGCAAAGTAATGTAATTAAAGAAGAATATAACAACGTTTAGTAAATCTATATATATTAAAATGAATAAATGTATCTCCAATGAAGGAATTTTATGATTAAATTATGTATTTTGAACAATAACTACTATGGGAAATTTAAGGTAAAGGATAGATAAGTAAATCAGTTAAAGATTTATTACAAAATTTATATCTAAAACTACATACAATGTGAGATATTTTTACAGTTACATTTTTAAGTTGATTTATTTTGTCAAAAATTGATTTTTTTAACCAATCTACTTAAAAAGTCAATAAGTTATTATCAATATATTAATGTGTAAAAATTTACAATAATAAAGTAAAATATTAATTTCCATATGTATTTATTTTATGCATGTATTTCCTCGTTTTTATTGAAAAGATGATTTTTTCCAGCTTAAATTGCAATGGTTATCATAAGAATACACGAAAATATACATTAAAAAATAATTGAAATATTCATATACCCTGTAATAATATTATATTCGTTATTTCAAAAGCAGAAAAAAAGCATTTTTTTTGTTCATAAATATCAATTCCAACTTCTTTTCTAATAGTTAATAACAAAACTAGTTCATTATATTTTATATTCTAACATATTGAATAGTATACAGGGTATAAATTAATAAATTTCGAATGAGTAAGACAGAAATGCACTTGGTTGAAATATTTATAAAGTTCACATTTTTTAACACTTATTAATGCAGTTATAAGTTAAACTGAAATGACTGTTGTAATAACTACATCCATAAAAAAAGTGCTGGATATAAAACACCTTCTTTCTTTCTGAATTTTAAAATGCATTTTGGAATTTAATAAACTCTAAATATTGCAAAGTCAGCAAAATCACCCAAACATCTGAAAGTTTATTGAGATTTTAATTAAAAAGCGTATTAAATATAAAACTAAAACCTAGTGTGTGTGAATGTATAAAGTGTAAATAAATATTTGTTAGAACTAATAATGATTATTACCCTGTACATGTTTATATTAAGAGCAGTCTCTGACATAAAGCTTATTTTAATATGATTTTACATTAATCTCAAAGAGTAATCGAATATCATACTAAATTCAGATATCAAGAGTACATCGTGTGCTTGAGAATGTATGGCATATTCTCCTTCCCATGTGAGAGGGCAGCTATGTTTGACATAAGGTTTGCGAAACTGATTTGCTCACCGCACTCACACGTTGTGAGTTGAATGCCCAAGTTTTTTCGCGACTCCAGGAATCGTGTGTTGTAGCCAGTGAAAACGATTGCACTTAAACTTCACTAAGTTTTGGAGAATTGTGATTGGTCTCCAGGAAGCAATTCAGGACCACCTTGGAATCCCGGTCCTTCTGAGCAGAGCCGGGAAAGGACGCATTGTAAAAAGGACAATGGAACAACGAACACATCAGCACAGGATAATGGAAAAAGTAAGGGTTGCCTGAGTAGAAAGAAGGAAATAAAAGAATGCAGCGTTCTCTTGGACATAGGCAATTTTTTTAGGCGTAGCACATGGAGTGCTTCTTTTACTTTTCAATTTTTTATATTTTTTTGCATATTTCCTTGTCATTTCTCCTATATTTGAACATTGTAACATATATCAGTGGTATTATTCTATAATTAAAGACGATATAAAGCAACTTTGGGTTATAAATGATTTTGAAATAACAACAGCAATGTACTACACCACAACACTATGTTTAACTTTCAATTCAGGTGTTGAAAATTGAACTACTACTTCTCAAAAATATAGTGTGAAAATAACTATTTCTTACCTACTCCTTGTGTTTGAGAATTTCTCATCTCAACAATACCACGAACTTGCACACTTTATTTACGAAATCTTGAAAACTCACTCATTTCAAGCTTTAGTCATTAATAGGCTGCTGTCCTTAAAAAGTGAAGAGGGGTGGGGAAAGTGTAGCCCTTGATCATTAATGACGTCATTGCCCCTTTTTGTTTTTGTCACGATACTTTACCGGAGGACGAAATTCTATCCTTTGTGCTGAAGGTGTAACGAGAATAAAGTCCGAGGATGTGTAATTTCTTTGCACTCGATCAAGTGGATGCTGTTAGTAAGGTCTAGGTCACGCTACATATCTCAGAGCAGTTACCGCTATTTAAGGAATTAATAAGACATTGACGCCTTAAATTTGTAACTTTTTTTTACTAAATGAAATGTTTTTGCTTTCGTTCAACTATTTTAGGTGACAGTTAATTGTTTGCTGATTTTACAGTAATCTCAAAAGAGTAGTCGAATATCGTACTAAATTCAGATATCAAGAATACATCGTGTTCGTGAGAATATACGGTATATTCTCCTTACCACGTTTCACTTTCAATTCAGGTGTTGAAAATTGAAATACTACTCAAAAATATAGTGTGAAAATAACTAAATAACTATTTCTTCCCCACTACTTGTCTTAGAGAACTTCTCATCTCAACACTCCCACCAACTGGCACACTTTATTTACGAAATCTTGAACACTCATTTCGAGCCTTAGTCATTAACAGGCTGCTGCTCTTAAAAAGTGAAGAGGGGTGGGGAAAGTGAAGTCCTTGATCATTAATGACGTCATTGCCCCTTTTTATTCTTGTCAAGATACTTTATCGGAGGACGAAATTCTATCCCTTGTGCTGCAGGTGTAGCGAGTACAAAGTCCGAGTAAATATAATTACTTTCCACTGGATCACGTGGATACTGTTAGCAAGGTCTAGGTCACTCTACGGATCTCTGATCAGTTACAGCTATTTCACGTTGGAATAAGACTTTGAAGCCTTATAGCTGTAACTTTTTTCCTGCTAAGGGAAGTATTTTTGCTTTCGTTTAATCACTTGAGTTGACAATGAGTTGTTTGCTGAACGAAATTTCAATGAAAAATCAGCAATGTAATCTCAATAAATTGTAAAATCCAATTAAGTTTGTGAAACAAAAATAATTCTATTATACCCTGTAGCCTGTAATGAATTTAGTTATCAACACAATATACAATAAAATGATCTCAGGCTTGAAATCGAATCCATGACCCATCGTGAAAGCCAATTACTTTACCAGTTGCATCACGGAAGTAGCGATAAGTAAATAATGTGTTTGGCCCCACCGCCATTGGCGTAGCATTTGGCGAGCAGAAAGTTCTACAGTCCTAAGCATGTGTGAAGAGGACTTACTTACTTGAAAATATAAATTATGGACTACACAGCTTGCAAGTGCCGTAACGCATGTGATATTAGTCTCTTATTCTCTTTTCGATCTTTACTCCCAAAAGTGTGAAATTATTGTTCAAATAACATTCTTTAAATTGAAACTGATTTCCTTGACTGGTATATTTAAATATTTAGTTTATTTACACACACACACACACATATATATATATATATATATATATATATATATATATATATATATATATATATATATATATATATATATATATATATATATATATATATATACATATATATATATATATATACATATATATATATATATATATATATATATATACATATATATATATATATATATATATATATATATATATATATATATATATATATATATATATATATATATATATATATATATATATATATATACATACATATATATATATATATATATATATATATATATATATATATATATATATATATATATATATAATATATTATATATAGTAACGCGTCGCGTTACTAGTCACATAAATACGGCTCACGCGCATATATATATAGGAGAGAGCGATAAGCAATTACTATAGGCAGACGTGGCTCCTAGTATATATATAAAATCAACGCCATTGTGAGTATATATAGTTTAAATAAAGATATGAAGCTATGTCAGGACTCTAGTGTGTTTACTCGGACAATGTCATATATATATATATATATATATATATATAATATATATATATATACATATATATATATATATATATTAACTCATATATATATATATATACATACATATATACTTCCAAAAACACGTGGAGTATTTGGAGTTTTGTTTTGTTTGGAGTGCTACGATCTACTATTTTGCTACACAACTGCTAATAAGACCAAGACTGCTCTGAGCTGATACCAGTTGGGTACAAACATCCCTGCAATCAGCGAGATTCGAGTCCGGTAACTCCGGTACCAAAGAGCATCGCTCTACCATTCGACAATCGATCGGCGTAATAGTGTTTAGAATGTTGAGGTTTACAAAAACGAATTAATTTTTTCTCAATTCCAAGATATGGGGCGTGGGAAGATCCCTTCTTTAGTAA
>CM063506.1:60184944-60242444 GCA_032207245.1 Pardosa pseudoannulata | reverse complement strand
TTGTAAGCAATATCTATGAAAACTTTAATATTCAAAATAAAAATTTTGAAATATAACTATATCCACTTACAGCTGAAATTTCGTTTTTGGAAAATTTTCTGAACTGAAAAAAAAAACAACTTTATACAAATAGATGTCAGAAAGCATTATATATAAATATTCAGTTATACATGTGCACACTAAAAGCTCAAAGGTTACAATTAGCAGCGCATGAAACCCCATAACAGTTGTACAATAAACAGTTACACAATTGAAAAAATATTAGATAAAAAATACAATATTTACTTAATAATAAGTAAAGCTGAAATATTGTCCTCTGGCTGTTACTGGTAGCATTTCAATAACAAAAATTATCTTTAACAAGTCAAAATAAATTTATTTGGGTTTGAAAAGGACATTTCTGTTAAATTCTGAAAACCGAAAGTTTATGCGATTATGATATATATATTTTTTATTTTGTACAAGAAAATAAAACACACTTAATAAAATTAGTAACATTTAAAATACCAAGAAGGCCAAAACCAAAGTTTTTATTTGCATAAAAGGAAATTTGTTACACTTGTTGTGTGTGCTTGTGAAACTGTATGCAGTCTTTTTATAATCTAATATTTACTTTATTTCCAGACTCCCGTATTAGAAACACTTCTAACTAAATAAAAGAGAAATCAGATAGCGAGAATTCAGTCGAATGATGCAATAACCATCAAATGCTAAGCAAGTATAAAACATTTTACCTGTAAATAATATTTTATGAATTTTTTAGTTGAGTAACTTGTTTTTCCTGCTATGTGGTCTCCCAGATTTCATTTCATCTATTTTTATCCCACTAAATCATTTTATCCGTAAATTTTACATTATTCTGCAATATTCTATCTAGATCACTTAACAAGTTGAAAGATATTTAAAAATTAATTAAAAAAGATAATTTGAGCAAGTTTGATCTTACAAAATACGTCCATAGGAGTTAAATGTTTTAAACTAGTATCCTATTTAACATTTAACAGCTTAACTGTTAAAGGTTAACTGGGATTTGAACATTAAATTTTTATTAACTTTATCCTGCAATGTTCGATCTAGATCGCTTAACCATATATATCATGCAAGTTGAAAGATATTTAAAAATTAATTAAAAAAGATAATTTGAGCAAGTTTGATCTTACAAAATACGTCCATAGGAGTTAAATGTTTTAAACTAGTATCCTATTTAACATTTAACAGCTTAACTGTTAAAGGTTAACTGGGATTTGAACATTAAATTTTTATTAACTTTATCCTGCAATGTTCGATCTAGATCGCTTAACCATATATATCATGCAAGTTGGAAGATATTTAAAAATTAATTGAAAAAGACAACTTGAGCAAGTTTGATATTACAAAATACGACCATAGGAGTTAAATGTTTTAAACTAGTAACTATAAGCTGTTAAAGGTTAAATAGGATTTCAACATAAACTTTATTTTTCTTTTTTCTTTTTTCCTAGATTCTTTAGCAAAAGTTGTACATTTAGAATACAGACGAAAGTTATCTATTATTAGAAATACAGAACAAATATTTCTCTTTGGTTTCATCTTCAAAGATTACACGTTTGAAAAGATTCATGAATTTTCTTTATAAGGCTTAAAAACTTAGTTAAAACATCAGTTGTGTTAGTCATAGATCATGAGTAAATTACCCAAAATTGCTGACCTCATGTTTAATTACAACATTTAGATAAATTTTTCCTGTCACGATATTCAACAGATTATGTTCCTTTAGTAGAAGTACAAGAGGAAAATATTTTGCTTATTGCACGATCACGTCAGGAACTTAGGTAAACCCGAGTCACGCTAGATCATTTAGCATAATGTAATGGACAAAAGTTATAAGCTATTTAAAGTTAAAGCGTTTCAAAAGTTTGAAAAGTTTAAAAAAATTCTACAGAAGTTTACAAAAAATATTCAAAGTAAAATATAACTGAATTGTTTGCTTGAAGAATGTAACTCTTATAAAAACAATATACTTCTGTGATAAACTTGCGAATTTTGTCGAAATTTCCGAAAACAATAAAAATGAATTATTTTATAAAAAAAATTCTGAATAATGAATAAACATGAAGTAATTTAAATGTGCTACATATGAAGATTAGTTTAATATTTTTAAATATTTAGAAAATAAAATTGTTTAAATAATCAATGCTATTTATTTATACATTTATATACAATGCTATTTGACATCATTTAGTATAATGTAATGGACAAAAGTTATAAACTATTTAAAGTTAAAACGTTTCAAATGTTTGAAAAGTTTTTTAAAAAAATCTACAGAAATTTACAAAATATATATAAAGTAAAATATAAATGAATCGTTTGCTTGAAGAATGTGATTCTTATTAAAACAGTTTACTACTGTGAAGAAATCGTGATTTTGGTCGAAATATGCAAAAGCAATAAAAATGATTTATTTTATAAATGAAAAAATTCTGAAAAATGAAAAAGCTGAAGTAAATAATTTAAATGTGCTACATATAAAAATTATTTTAATATTTCTAAATGTTAAGAAAATAAAATTATATAAATAATAGTCAGTACCATTTATTTTTACATATTTAATATAAGATGTACGATTATTATTATTAATTAACTAAAATAAATAAAAGTTATAAGCTGTTTAAAGTTAAATCGCTTCAAAATCTTGAAAAGTTTAAAAAAAATTCTACAGAAATTTACAAAAAATATATAAAGTAAAATACAAATGAATTGTTTGCATGAAGAATGTGATTCTTATAAAAGCAATTTACTACTGTGAAGAACTCGTGAGTTTTGTCGAAATATGCGAAAACAATAAAAATGATTTATTTTATTAAAGAAAAATTCTGAATGATGAAAAAAGATGATGTATGCAATTTAAATGTGCTACATGTGAAAATTATTTTAATATTTTTAAATTCTTAGAAAATAAAATTGTTTAAATAATCGCCAATACTATTTTTTTACATATTTAAAATAAAATGTACGATTATTATATCTATTTAATTTAAATAAATAAAAGTTATGAGCTATTTAAAGTTAAAACGTTTCAAAAGTTTGAAAAGTTTAAAAAAATTTTAGAGAAGTTTACAAAAAATATTTAAAGTAAAATATAAAGGAATTGTTTACTTAAAGAATGTCATTCTTATAAAAACAATTTACTACTGTGAAGAACTCGTGAGTTTGGTCGAAATACGCGAAAACAATAAAAAAGATTTATTTTATAAAAGAAAAATTTCTGAATAATGAAAAAAAGATGAAGTAAATAATTTAAATAAGATACATATAAAAATTATTCTAATATTTCTAAATGTTTAGAAAATAAAACTGTTTAAATTATTGTCAATACCATTTATTTATACATATTTTATATAAAATGTACGATTATTATTACTAAATAATTTAAATAAATAAAAATTATAAGATATTTAAAGTTAAAACTTTTAAAAAGTTTGAAAAGTTAAAAAAAATTCTACAGAAGTTTAAAAAATATATATATAAAGTAAAATATAAAGGAATTGTTTGCTTGAAGAATGTGATTCTTATAAAAACAATTTACAACTGTGAAGAACTCGAGATTTTGGTCGAAATATGCGAAAACAATAAAAATAATTTGTTTTATACATTAAAATATTCTGAATAGGGAAAATAATGAAGTAAGTTACTTAAATGTTCTATATATGAAAATTATTTTAATTTTTTTAAATGTTTGGAAAATAAAATTGCTTAAATAATCAATGCCATTTATTTATGCACATTTCAGATCATTTAGTATAATGTAATGAACAAAAGTTATAAGCTATTTAAAGTTAAAACATTTGTAAAGTTTACAAAAATTTCTACAGAAGTTTACAAAAAATATATAAAGTAAAATATGAATGAATTAAATAATTTAAATGTGCTACATATAAAAATTATTCTAAAATTTCTAAGTGTTTAGAAAATAAAACTGTTTAAATTATTGTTAATACCATTTATTTTTACATATTTAATATAAAATGCACGATTATTATTACTGATTAATTTAAAAAAATAAAAATTATAAGCTATTTAAAGTTAAAGCGTTTCAAAAGTTTTAAAAGTTTAAAAAAAAAATCTACAAAAGTTTTTTATTCTTATAAAAACAATTTACTACTGTAAAGAACTGGTCAGTTTGGTTGAAATATGCGAAAACAATAAAAATGATTTATTTTATAAAAGAAAAAATTCTGAATGATGAAAAAATATGAAGTAAGTAATTTAAATGTGCTGCATTTGAAAATTATTTTAATATTTTTAAATGTTTCTAAAGTAAAATTGTTTAAATAATCATCAATACCATTTATTTTTACATATTTTATATAAAATGTACGATTATTAGTACTAATTAATTTAAATAAATAAAAGTTATAAGATATTTAAAATTAAAACGTTTCAAAAGTTTGAAAAGTTTAAAAAAATTCTACAGAAGTTTATAAAAAATATATAAACTAAAATAGATAAATGGATAATGGATTATAAAGTAAAGAGATAAATGGATTATATAAAAAATACGATTATATAAAATGTACGATTATTATTACTAATTAATTTATAAGATATTTAAAGTTAAAGCGTTTCAAAAGTTTAAAAAATAAATATACAGAAGTTTACAAAATGTATATAAAGTAAAACATAAATGACTTCTTAGCTTGAAGAATGTGATTCTTATAAAAACAATTTACTACTGTGAAGAACTCGTGAGTTTGGTCGAAATATGCAAAACCAATAAAAATGATTTATTTTATAAAAGAAAAAAATTCTAAATAATGTAAAAAGATGAAATAAGTATATAAAATTATTTTAATATTTTTAACTGTTTAGAAAATTAAAATGTTTAAATAATCGTCAATACCATTTATTTTTACATATTTTATATAAAATGTATGACTATTATTACTAACTAATTTAAATAAATAAAATACACAAATACTTGAAACAATTGATTACAATAAACTCTTTAAATAATATATACTCTAATTAAAAATGTCTGTACGCATAACTTTTTATATTTTGGAAAAATATATTTAATGAAAGCTAGAATTGCAATAGAATTGAATATGAAATAAATTTAATAATTCATATAGTACAAATATTATATGCAATTTTATGCTGTATTAGTAAAAAGTCACTGTATAATTCTATGAAATAATATTAATACAAAATTAAACTCCAGTGTGACTTACAGTATATTTGTCTGTAGAATGATTAATAATTCTCGGGGAAATATAATTTTTAATGTTGACATTTAATGTTTACCAATCTTTCCTGCTCACTATATATTAGTTTTCTTACGTATTAATTATTTAAAATAAAATCAATTAAACTGAATCATAATAAATAATTCATTTATTTTTTTAATACATTATGAATAATTATCTCTAAAATTCTTTACATTAGTTATTATGTTTTGAAGTATTTAAAAATATTAAATGCTTTCATTACTTTTCAACTTTTAATAGTTTTATATATTAAATATCATGATAATATATTTTTAATAATAAATTAATGAATATAAATATAATTGAAATATATTTCAAATACTCATAGACTTCTCTTCTTTAAATATATTGCGCTTTGGAGAATTTTAAAAATATTGAAATTTAGAATAGTTTGCACATTTTCAAGGAGGTTGTTTTACTTCTTTTTCACTGTGCTTAGATTTGAAATGCTTTATTGTATAACTATGTATATATGATATTTAAGTTTAATATGTTTACCATTCTAAATAATCCAACTGGTATTGCGTTTTAAATTCATGAGGATTATCTATGACAGGCCTGGTTAATCTTAAAGTTTCCGCGGGCCGCACAGTATGTATTAGTATTTGCTTATTTGAGATAGAAACGAAAAAAAATATTAAAATTTTAAATTATTTCAAATTTTCTAACCAAGAATTATTTAAAATGTATAACTGTGCTTATTTATTTAAATTAATTACCAATAAATCCGTCGGATAATATTACATTGCACATGTTTCAAGTGCAGTAATTTCACAATCTTAACTATAGTGATAGCCACCGAGAACCACAAAATTGATGTATTTGGGTCACTGTTTTACTATCCTTTGCCGCATGGTCGGCATGGTAGTTTTATAATCGGTTTAAGGTACTAAAGAATGTAGGCTTAAATCCTACGTAAGTTTTGAATGAACGCTTTATTATAAAATTATATCTATATATGATATTTAAGTTAATATGTTTACCATTCTAAACAATTCAACTGGTATTGTATTTTAAATTCATGAGGATTATTTAAGACAAACTTGGTGAATCTAAAAGCAGCCGCACAGTATGTATGAGTATTTGCTTATTTGAGATAGAAATGAAAAAAATATTAAAATTATAAATTATTTCATTTTTTCTTACACAGAATTATTTAAAATGTATAACTGTGCTTATTTATTTAAATTAATTACCAATAAATCCATCGGATAATATTACATTGCACATGTTACAAGTGCAGTAATTTCACAATCTTAACTATAGTGATAGCCACCGAGAACCACAAAATTGATGTATTTGGGTCACTGTTTTACTATCCTTTGCCGCATGGTCGGCATAGTAGTTTTATAATCGGTTTAAGGTACTAAAGAATGTAGGCTTAAATCCTACGTAAGTTTTGAATGAACGCTTTATTATAAAATTATATCTATATATGATATTTAAGTTAATATGTTTACCATTCTAAACAATTCAACTGGTATTGTATTTTAAATTCATGAGGATTATTTAAGACAAACTTGGTTAATCTAAAAGCAGCCGCCCAGTATGTATCAGTATTTGCTTATTTGACACAGAAATGAAAAAAATATTAAAATTTTAAATTATTTAATTTTTTCTTACACAGAATTATTTAAAATGTATAACTGTGCTTATTTATTTAAATTAATTACCAATAAATCCTTCGGATAATATTACATTTCCTATGATAAATGCAGTAATTTCACAATCTTAACTTTCGTGATATCCACCAAGAACCACAAAATTGATGCATTTGGGTCACGATTTTACTATCCTTTGCCGCATGGTCGGCATAGTAGTTTTAGAATCGGCTTACGGTGCTGAAGAATGTAGGCTTAAATCTACGTAAGTCTTAAACGAACGCTTTATCGTAAAACTATGTATATTTATATTATATTTAAGTTTAATGTTTACCATTTTAAACAAATCAACTCTTATTGTATTTTAAATTCATGAGGATTATTTAAGACAAACTTGGTTAAACTAAAAGCATCCGCCCAGTATGTATCAGTATTTGCTTATTTGACACAGAAATGAAAAAAAATATTAAAATTTTAAATTATTTAATTTTTTCTTACACAGAATTATTTAAAATGTATAACTGTGCTTATTTATTTAAATTAATCTATATATATATAAATGAATTTGTGTGTATCTGTCTGTCTGTCTGTATATATGTACTCAAAAGACTCAAAAACTATGCATCCAATCGCCATGAAAATTTGGGAAATGTTTAGGTGTATCCCTGGGAAGGTTTTTGTAAATTTTCAACGTTCGAAATTCATTCCTTCCCCCTTTTTCGAGCATTTCATGTCATTATTCCAAGCATTATTTTCCCCGGTTAAACGCAAACGATTAAGTTTTTAATTTATCGCATCATATCTAAGGGAAAGAAGCAATATTTCTAGCAATGTGACGTCATCCCAAGTAATTGTTTTAAACGCAGTTTTCCACGGTTAAAAGCAGGAGATTAAAATGTTCAATTCATCACATAATAAATAGGCGAAAATCATATTTTTCTATCATTATGACGTCATTCATTTAAATATTTCATTTATTCATTTCTTATTTTATATTATTTAAAATCTTCTGCTTAGTATCTATTCGATTTGAACTGAAATTTGAGACATAAAGTGATTCACTTTCATTTCTATGTGACGCAAATTATAGCATTTTTATATGAAAACTAATTTTAAATTTAATTCTTGGTTCATTTTTATGTTACAATGAAATGCATATCAACAATATTCTAAGTAGAAAAAGTACAAATTTCAGTCACTCTCATGGCCAAATAAAACCTATCATTTTATATAGTTATCTTCATATTCATATGGTTGTCGATATGAATGTGTGTTTCTGTTTCATACAAAACTATGTGGTTTGTCATAAATTTCCTTAATTTTGGAAAACATTTATTACTACCAACAAAATTAGCACTGTTGCTGTCAAAACCTGTGCTTCCTATTCTATCACGTAATATGGCAAGATCTGTTAACTTTGCTAATCAACGTACAGTAGTAATACAGTAATGCAATTTAGGATTAAGCTTATATTTTACAATAAAAAAAATTGAGCAAATTTAATATAAGACAAATTCGATTATAAAAACTGAATAATGTTATAATACGCTTATGATAGAAATATATAAACATGCCAATGACTCGAACTGAACTGTGACGAATTTAGAGAGTTATTCACGAAAAATAAATCTTTGTTTAAAAGTAATATATTAAGTTCACCGTAGCGAAGCACGGGCAAACTTGCTAGTTACCAATAAATCCTTCGGATAATATTACATTTCCTATGATAAATGCAGTAATTTCACAATCTTAACTTTCGTGATATCCCCCAAGAACCACAAAATTGATGCATTTCTTCCACGGTTTTACTATCCTTTGACGCATGGTCGGCATAGTAGTTTTAGAATTGGCCTACGGTACTGAATGGTATAGGCTTAAATCCTACGTAAGTCTTGATTGTCATTTGTACTATCCTTACACAGTCATGAGATTAAATCCCGTCAGATCTAAAATAGATGAACGCATTGTGCATACATTTTATACAGGTTTTTGAGTCCATGCATAGAAAAAGTCTATTTTGTAGGCTATCTTATTTTACTATCCTTTGCCGCATGGTCGGCATAGTAGTTTTAGAATTGGTTTACGGTACTGAAGAGTGTAGGCTTAAATCCTACATAAGTCTTGATTGTTATTTGTACTATCCTTACACAGTCATGAGATTAAATCCCATCAGCTATGAAATAGATACATGCAGTTGTGCATACATTTTTTCAGGTTTTTGAGTACATTGCCATGCATAGAAAAATACTCTTTTGTAGACTATCCTATTTTACTATCCTTGCCGTATGGTCTGCATAGTAGTTTTAGAATTGGACTACGGTACTGAAGGGTGTAGTTTTAAATCCTACGTAACGTCTTGATTGTCATTTGTACTATCCTTACAAAACATGGGATTAAATCCCTTCAAATCTGAAATATATGCACGCAGTAGTGCATAAATTTTATACAGGTTTCTGAGTCCATTGGCATGCATAGAAAAAGATTTTTTTATAGACTATCTTATTTTACCATCCTTTGCCACATGGTCGGCATAGTAGTTTTAGAATTGGCTTACGGTACTGAAGAGTATAGTCTTAAATCCTACTTAAGTCTTTATTGTCATTTGTACTATCTTCTTTACTCAGTCGTGAGATTAAATCCCGTCAGCTCTGAAATAGATGTACGCAAGTATGCATAAATTTTATACAGGTTTTTGAGTCCATTGACATGCATAGGAAAATACACTTTTGTAGACTATCCTATTTTACTATCATTTGCCGCATGGTTGGCGAAGTAGTTTTAGAATTGGCCTGCGGATCTCCAGAGTGTAGGCTTAAATCATGCGTAAGTGTTGATCGTCATTTGTACTATCCTTAAACAGTCATAAATCCCGTCAGCTCTGAAATAGATGCATAGAGTTGTGCATACATTTTAAACAGGTTTTTGAGGCCATTGACATGCATAGAAAAAGACTCTTTTGTAGACTATCTTATTTTACTGTCCTTTGCCGCATGGTCAGCATAGTAGTTTTAGAATTGGCTTAAGGTACTGAAGAGTATAGGCTTAAATCCTACATAAGTCTTGATTGTCATTTGTACTATCTTTACACAGTCATGAAATTACCGTCAGCTCTGAAATAGATACATGCAGTTGTGCATACATTTTATACAGGTTTTTGAGTCCATGCATAGAAAAAGTCTCTTTTGTAGACTATCTTATTTTATTATACTTTGCCGCATGGTCGGCATAGAAGTTTTATAATTGGCTTACGGTACTGAAGGGTGTAGGTATAAATCCTACGTAAGTCTTGATTGTCATTTGTACTATCCTTACACATTCATTCGATTAAATCCCGTCAGCTCTGAAATAGATGCATGCAGTTGGGCATACATTTTACACGGGTTTTTGAGTCCATTGACATGCATAGAAAAATACTCTTTTTTAGACTATCCTATTTTGCTATCCTTTGCCGCATGTTCGGCATAGTAGTTTTAGAATCGGCCTACGGTACTGAAGAGTGTAGTTTTAAATCCTACGTAAGTCTTGATTGTCATTTGTACTATACTTACACAGTCATGAGATTAAATTCCCTCAGCTCTGAAATATATGCATGCAGTTGTGCATAAATTTTATACAGGTTTTTTTGAGTCCAACCGCATGCATAGAAAAATATTTTTTGTAGACTATAACGGCTTTAGTTTTCCTAATTTTCTATGAGAAATGTAATTTAGGTGATTTTTACTTATAAGTTTGAAGCTTTTATTCTGAAGTTTATAAAATTACATCGTTTCTTTTATACCCGACGATTTACATCCTAAAGTCGACTCCGCACTTCCATAACTAATATCATCTCAACAGATTTAACTAAATCAGCGTCCTCTCCATTCCACAGTCACTTGTCGACATTGAAGATATTTTTATAAATTAAGGAGTTCTACCAATTTACACAGAAATTTCACTTAATATACGAGTTAGTGGATAAGTCCAGAACGAGCTTAGAAACAATTTTTCAAATCGTGTTTTTCTTAGCTGGGTCTACTTAATTTATATTTTAAGTTGTGCAAGTCTCACAAGGCTAAAGAATATTTAGTAGTGTTTAGAAGGTAATTATAAATACTATATAAGACTACTATATATAGAATAGTATACTGCTATACTACTATATATTACTACTATATATACTACTATATATTACTACTATATAGTTTACTACTATACTAGTACTGCTATATATAGACTAATAGACTTATATAAGTCTACTTGAAATAAATACTTCTTAAAATCCTTAAATGTATTTAACAAATGAAAATAATTGTAAACCGCAGATAAAAGAAGCATAATTTTTGTTTGAAAATGTTTTTAAAAGTATTGAGCTTTCAAAAAAGGAACTTTTTATACTACAATAACTGCCTTTCTTCTAGAGTTAAAATACCAGAATTTTAGTTATCTATTTTCAAAATATTCATTCAGATGTGCAATTTATTTTCATAATATAATTTTTAAATTGACCACTATTGATTGTTTTCAAAGTTAATGATAATGAATTAACTATTTTTTAAAATTTTCTAAATGTCTCATTTTTTGTCAATCGGAAGTAATGTAAAAATATTTTATGCTTAAAGTCTAGTGCTAATCAAAAATATTCAATGAAATAATACCTAAAAGTCTAAAAAACCGTATGTATAACATTTAGCATTATGATTAAAATTGTTTAAATAAACAATTTCATTTATAAAGAACATAATTAAGCTTCATTTCTCAAAGAAAATATAACATTTGTATTTCACCCAGAATGTGTTAAATTGATATCTAAATTTTGTTTAATAAAACCACTCAGATTACCTTTAGCAATTTATAATTTTGCCAACCAATCTAAACATTTTCCATGTGGTGCATTTATAATAAATGTTTCAATAACATTAGTGGAACGGGTTTTATCAGTGAACTTAAGTTTTAATCCTTTATTTGATATGTGATATGAAAGGTGTATTTCTGGATAGCAGGAATAATTCGAATGACTATCTCTTCATTTATAAACGGTAGTCATGGTTCACTATTTATGACAAATGAATATATATCATCCAAAATGTAAAATGCTAGAGTGAAAATTGACTCGGTATATTCAATACAGAAATTGCCACTGACACGTGAGCGTGCACGCAGATTAGAGAAATTAGAGAAGATAGGAAACAAATTGCTCTAACGATGCATTAAATATAGAAAAGTTGCTAGAGCTCTTTGTGTATCCCATGTACGGGAATTAAGCGAAGACATATTTAGCATATTCCCATGATAAAATATGCAAGTTGCGTTTGACAATAAATGTAGATGAAATTGAATAGAACAAAAGTATCAACGTCATATCTTTATTTAACATAATTTGTAATTTATTATTTCAAGTGTAATAATAATTAATATTATTGTAATATTGTATTGTAATTATTATGTATTTTTATTATTGTAATATTATGTCAATTGTAATTGCCTTTATAATTTATTATTTCAATTGTGATTGCATTTATAAAATATAATATAATTTATTATTTTTATTGTAATTGCATTTATAATTTATTATTTAATTTAGTTTTTCCATTGTAATTGCATTTATAATTTATTATTTTATTTATTATTTCTATTGTAATTACATTTATAATTTATTATTTAATTTATTATATCAATTGTAATTGCTTTTATAATTTATTATTTAATTTATTATTTCAATTGTAAGTGCATTTATAATTTATTATTTATTTTTTCCATTGTTATTGCATTTATAATTTATTATTTAAATTATTATTTCAATTGTGAGTGCATTTATAATTTATTATTTCAATTGTAATTGCATTTATACTTTATTATTTAATTTATTATATCCATTGTAATTGCATCTATACTTTATTATTTAATTTATTATTTCAATTGTAAGTGCATTTATAATTTATTATTTAATTTATTATTTCAATTGTAAGTGCATTTATAATTTATTATTTAATTTATTATTTCAATTGTAATTTCATTTATAATTTATTATTTAATTTATTATTTCAATTGTAATTGCATTTATAATTTATTATTTAATTTATTATTTCAATTGTAAGTGCATTTATAATTTATTATTTAATTTATTATTTTAATTGTAATTGCATTTATAATTTATTATTTAATTTATTATTTCAATTGTAATTGCATTTATAATTTATTATTTCATTTATTATTGCAATTGTAATTGCATTTATAATTTATAATTTAATTTATTATTTCAATTGTAATAATTGAAATAATATAATTATACAATATACAAAATATTTGTATATACTGTATGTTTTGTGTATAATATTTTACCAAAGAAAGACAGACGCTTGATGCTTTCCGGACAGGTCATATAAGAAATTTACTCAATTCAATAAATAAAAATCTTTTGATTATTTAAAATTTCCCAAGCAGTCAAAATGACTGCTTCTGGACAATATAGGTATAACACATATATATATACGGAAATAAAGGAGGGCGGAAGTAACTGCAATTATTCATAAACCTATTTATATGTTATAGAAAAAGTCACCGAATTCTAAGAAATTGTGTCATTATATTTCATAATTGTTTTTCTAATTGAAATTAAAAAACAGTCAAAATGACTGCCTTGGGTAATCTAATGTTAAGACTCTAGAACATTTTGTACCGAAATCAAAATTAATTACCGATATAAAAAAAAATGCAAAAACATGAATAACCGAAAAATTATAATAATTTAGATCAAAGCTCATACGGAGAATACTGGTAATGAATATGCATATATTTTATCAAAGAACGTCACTAAATCAATAAATTATAAACTTACACAGCTTCCAGTATCAGTACTTAAAATATACATGAAAGAAAACATAAATAAAGATTGGCAAGAATATTGGGATAAAAGTGTAAAAGGAAGAGCAACCTATACTATAATGTCAAAAGTTGAACAAAAGTTGCAATTCGAAAACAACATTTTAAATTATTTCAAAACCGGTCATGGAAGTATCCCAACCTACTAGTATAAAATTAGAAAACTAGAATCACCGAATTGTAAATTCGGAATGGTAGGTAACCCTCAGCATTACTTGCAAGTAAGATGTAATCTTGTTCCTATGTTTATTAAAAAATACGAAAACGAAACACAGATCGAATACTTTACAAGAATAGATAATAAGATAAGTCATTAAGAAGTTAAAGAAAATTTATAATTTATTAAAATCAAACTACTCTTTTAATCAAATTAAATTTCAAAATGAATGACAATATTTAATAAAATAGTAATAATAATTAAAAAACAAGTTTTTTAATTTTAAGTCAATGCTTCTGTGTACAATATTCGAAAGCTTTAAGGATGAATGTCTAAATAAATAATGTCGAAAGGTTTTCCCCACCCTCTTAGGCTTTAGCATCCATAAACCTTTGAGTTGGATGTGGATGTGGTTCAACTAAGTACCAGTATGTAACATCCAGTAATATTATCTTTACTTTATACACACACAATAACTGAGTTAGAAGCTATGAGATCAAATAACCTCTTTAAAACTGGAAGTTTTCATATCATACATAAGGAGCACTGTTTTCCACATTCAACAAATATTCAGCTAATATATTTGTCATTTATTGACATAATATAGACGTGTATACTGTTCTAACTACAAAGCCCGTTGATACCAAATAATCTTTTTAAAACAAAAAAATTTTTTCTCCTTAGTACTTAATAGGGACCCTTTTCAACATTTAGCAAATATTCAGCTAAGATATTTGTCATATATTGACATAATATAGACTTGTACTGTTATAACTACAAAGTCCGTTGATATCAAATAATCTTTCTAAAATAAAAAAATTCTCCTTAGTACTTCAGGGACTGTTTTCAACATTCAACAAATATTCAGATAAGATATTTGTACTTAAGACGAACTGTTTTCAACATTCAACAAATATTCAGCGAAGATATTTGTCATTTATTGACATAATATAGACATGTATACTGTTATAACTACAAAGCCCATTGATATCAAATAATCTTTTTGAAACAAAAGGTTTCTCCTTAGTATTTAAGAGGGACTGTTTTCCAAATTCAACAAATATTCAGCTAATATATTTGTCATTTATTGACATAATATAGACATGTATACTGTTATAACTACAAAGCCCATTGATATCAAATAATCTTTTTAAAACAATAAATTTGTCCTTAGTATTTAAGAATGACTTTTATCCACATTCCACATACATTCAGCTATTTGTCATTTATTGACATAATATAGACGTGTATCATGTTATAACTACAAAGCCCATTGATATCAAATAATCTTTTTAAAACAATAAATTTGTCCTTAGTATTTAAGAATGACTATTTTCCCCATTCCACAAATATTCAGCTAATATATTTGTCATTTACTGAAATAATATCGGCATGTACTGTTTTAACTACAAAGACCATTGATATCAAATAATCTTATTCCTTAGTATAAGAATGACTGTTTTCCATATTCCACAAATATTCAGCTAAGATATTTGTCATTTACTGAAATAATATCGGCATGTACTGTTTTAACTACAAAGACCATTGATATCAAATAATCTTATTCCTTAGTATAAGAATGACTGTTTTCCATATTCCACAAATATTCAGCTAAGATATTTGTCATTTATTGACATAATATAGACGTGTATACTCTTATAACTACAAAGCCCATTGATATCAAATAATCTTTTTAAAACAAAAAAAAAAGTTTATCCTTAGTACTTAAGAGGGACTGTTTCCAACATTCAACAAATATTCAGCTAAGATATTTGTCATTTATTGACATAATATTGACGTATATACTGTTATAACTACAAAGCCCATTCATATAAAATAATCTTTTTAAAACAAAAAGTTTCTCCTTAGTACTTAAGAGGGATGTTTTCAACATTCAACAAATATTCATCTAGGATATTTGTCATTTATTCACATAATACAGATGTGTATTCTGTTATAATTACAAAGCCCATGGCTATCAAATAATCTTTTTACAACAAAAAAAGTTTATCCTTAGTATTTAAGAGGGACTGTTTCCAACATTCAAGAAATATTCATCTAAGATATTTGTGATTTATTGACACAATAGGGACGTTTGTACTGTTATAATTACAAAGCCAATTGCTATCAAATAATCTTTTTAAAACACAAAATTTCTTCTTAGTATTTAAGAATGATTCTTTTCAACATTCCATAAATATTCATTTAAGATATTTGTCATTTATTGACATAATATAGATATGTACTGTTATAACTATAAAGCAAATTGATATCAAATAATATTTTTAAAACAAAATATTTTCTCTTTAGTACTTAAAAGGGACTGTTTTCAACATTTAACAGATATTCAGCTAAGATATTTGTCGTTTAGTGACATAATATAGACATGAATACTGTTATAACTACAAATCAAATTGATATCAAATAATTTTTATAAAACAAAAAAGGTTCTCCTTGGTACTTAAGAGGGACTCTTTTCAACATTCAACAAATTTTTAGCTAAAATATTTGTCATTTATTGACATAATATAAACGTGTATACTGTTATAACTACAAAGGCCATTGATATCAAATAATCTTTAAAAACAAAACAGTTTCTCCTTAGTACTTAAGAATGATTGTTTTCAACATTCCATAAATATTCAGCTAAGTTATTTTTCATTTTTTGACATAATATAGACCTGTACTGTTATAAGTACAAAGCCTATTGATATCAAATAATCTTTCTAAAACAAAAACAAAATTCTCCTTAGTACTTAAGAGACTGTTTTCAACCTTCAACGAATATTCAGTTAAGATATTTGTAATTAAGAGGAAATGTTATCAACATTCAACCAATATTCAGTGAAGATATTTGTCGTTTATTGACATAGTATAGACGTGTATACTGTTATAACTACAAAGCCCATTGATATAAAATAATTTTTTTAAAACAAAAATGTTTCTCCTTAGTACATTAGAATGGCTGTTTTCATCATTCAACAAATATGCAGCTAAGATATTTGTCATTTATTGATATAATACTGACGTGTATACTGTTATAGCTACAAAGCCTATTGATATCAAATATCCTTTTTAAAACAAAAAAATACTCCTTAGTATTTAAGAATGACTGTTTTCCCCATTACAGAAATATTCACCTAAGATATTTGTTATATATTGACATAATATAAACGTGTATACTGTTATAACTACAAAGCCCATTTATATCATATAATCTCTTTAAAACAAAAAGTTTCTCGTTGGTACTTAAGAAGGACTGTTTTCGACATTCAACAAATATTCAACTAAGATATTACTTTTTTGTTTTCCTGATGTGGAATTACGTATCTGTATATGACATCTGCTAAAACTTTGTACATATGGACACTAATAACCAATATAGCTGAAAACTGCATTCCATATAACATTTTAATTACAGAGTCTAACATGGCCAAGTAAGCTCTATGAAAAAAGGGAGTTTCTACACAATAGTTAAGAGGGGGGAGTAAGTTCTCTCGGCGTTACTAGAAATTTTTTTTCAGAATGTAATCCTTTGCTTTTTTTCTTCTTTTACGGAAAAAAATATCGCGCCAGTTTTCAAAAGAAGTTCAGATATTAGAATTCTCATATTGATTCTTTTGTCAAAAGAGTTTTTCGTCGGAAAAAATGGAAATGTATATCTTCATCCGTATATACCCCTACTGAGTTCGTGTATCAGGAGAAGCCTGGGGAGTTGGGATAATATTAGATGTTCCCGGATGGTATAAAAATTCCAGAAATATCTTCGTTGTGTCCTTTGGAAAATATCGGAGGATGAGGAAGACCCGGATTGATTTCTTTTTCAAATATTCGTTATGTAAAGAACATAGATAAAAGCATGATTCTCGGAAATAAGATAGTGATAATTTTCTACGATATATTTAAAAAAAAAAATTTTTTTTTGAATCTGAATTCCTTTAAAACCGGCTCTTTTTCGTTGAGAAATTTTTCTTCTTCAAAAGACGTTCCTATTAAATGATTGATTATTTTGCTTGTAGCAGATATTCCTTTGAAATGCTCGCGCTATAGAATTATATTCAATTATTCCTCGTAAATATTTCTTGCATACATATCGTATAGGTGGTTTTGATTTCGATACGAATAATTTAGTGTAAGTATTGAATGTATTTGAAAGAAATCTCCTTTTGTACCTGGAATAGCGATTTTTATTTTATGTTATTGCACATTTAAGACTTATATAAATGATTTTTAAATGAAATCTGAGATGTTGCGACATGACTTAAAGTCATAACACATAAGTACAAATATATATATATATATATATATATTATATATATATATATATATATATATATATATATATATATATAATATATATATATATATATATATTAATATATATATATATATATATATATATATATATATATATATATATATATATATATATATATATATATATATATATATATATATATATACATATATATATATATATATATATATACATATATATATACATATATATATATACATATATAATATATATATATATATATATATATATATATATATATATATATATATATATATATATATATATATATATATATATATATATATATATATATATATATATATATATATATATATATATATAGATATATATATATATATATATATATATATATATATATATATATATATTATATATATATATATATAATATATATATATATATATATATAGATATATATATATATATATATATATATATAGATAGATAGATAGATAGATAGATAGATAGATAGATAATTTCTTCATAAAATAACCTCAAATAACGAAGTACATACACTGTTTTGGGAAAACTATGTGTCGAATTTTTTCTTAACCGTCCTTCAAATGCTTTCTGTACGTTTCAAACATTTTCTTTCGTTTAACACATACATTGTATTTCTATTATGCATATATGTATATATATATTTATATATATATATATATATATATATATATATATATATATATATATATATATATATATATATATATATATATATATATATATATATATATATATATATATATATATATATATATATATATATATATATATATATATATATATATATATATATATATATATATATATATATATATATATATATATATATATATATATATATATATATATATATATATATATATATATATGTGTATAATAGTTCTCTGTTGAATACTTTAAAGAATTAGAGCAACCCAATTACCTAAATTATCTATTGAACCAGAATTAATTTGGCTTGCAAACAAACTTTTGGGAGCCCGTCCAGCTTTGTAAATGATTCCTCTATTGTAATACATTGTAGAGTCATATATATAATTTACTATACTTTTACTATATTTTATACTTTAATATACTCTACTATACTTATATATGTATATATATATATATATATATATATATATATATATATATATATATATATATATATATAATAAGAAAAATATATTTCAATCTGATTTTCATCAGAACATTACCTATTTCATGTATTTCTGAATTATTAGTTTATATAATATTGTATCTCTCAAATATACAGACTATATTATATATTACTTCTATATTGTATAAAGTTTTCTTTGGGGTAATTTGCAATAATAAAATTCATTTACTGTCTTCAATCGTCGACCTTGAACGTTAACATCACTTGTAATTTCATATTATGGGATAAGATAATTGGTAAACATGTTTAATATCGAAATTGATCAACTGATGGCATGAAAAGAAACCTGTCTGAAGTTTAGTGAGATTAAGACAAAAAAGTGTGCACTTCTCTAAAAGTCACAAATTGACTCAATTTTATATGAATTTTAGATAATAAAGCACAAGACTTCACATTAAAAAAGTTGACAGCTTAGAATAAATATTATAAAATATGGGAAAGAAATTTTTTATAGCTGGCTGCAAAACTAAATTGTTTTCTGAAAAAATACTCAGTTGCTAAGGAAAATTGAAAAAACAATCTAGCCTTTAGTAAGTGGTTAATACCAAATAAGGTGATAAATACAGTCCTATCACTGTATTGATATATGAAAAGTTCTTTGTCATGTAGTGCTCCAAAAATATTTTCATTTATAGTAGTTTACAGAGATCGTGAGTGTTGAAATATTTGTTTTGTGCTTTGGCTATTTTGATGCGTTGTGTACATTATTTAAAATGAATAACAATTTCTTACCCAAGGTACTGAGAGCCTACGTACATTAGATGGAGGTTTAATTTATATGTTTAATTATATGTCAGAGGTGGCAACCCTGTTCGGAAGCCACATGCGTCTCTTTAAAGGATTATCTCTCTCGATAAATGTACCCAAGTTCAATTTGCATTTTTGTGTTATTATACTTAAAAAAATATTGCAAACTGGTAGGCAATGCTAAGTAAAAAAATCGGTCTTATTGTCCTTTTTAGAGATTCACTGCATAATTCACTTAGAACATCTCGTTACAAAATCTTACAAATTGATGTTACGAAAACAGTGTAAAATATTGTAAATTACATTCGCACCAATGCAAAAAATAATCGATAATTAAAAAATTTCTTGAAAAATTAAATGAAGAACTTTTAAATGACATTCATTAAATATAATTTCTGTAAAAAAATTTTAATATCTTTTTTTCATACTTTTAAAATACTTATTCAATTGCGGTTCTCGAAAAATTTCAAATTTTGAAAAATTGCTCGGAATATCAAGGAGTTTGGTCACCCTTGTTATATGTCATTTATAATAATCATCACACATAAAAAGATAGGTGCAATATTAAATTAAAAAAATATTTAAAACAATAATAATATATATACTTACTATTTATTCAAAGTTTAGATAAATGTACTTCCATTAATACTTAATATTTGTTCTGTTTTACAACATTCGTGTAGTCTTAATTGTAATTAGAAATCACGAAACTGATGCACTTAAAGTCACAGTGATAATTCTTTTGGAATTTTCAGCCTAATTTCTTTATGCTTCGAACAATTCATAACGACACTGTTCATTATACTTTCTAAGACAACTAAATATTAAAAAAAAAATTATAAATCTATTCCCCTTAAAAACAAACTAAAAAAATAAGAATGTGCTAAAGCTAAAAACATGTCAATAAAACATGTCAATCTACTTACAATATTTAGATAAACATACTTCCATTAATACTTAATATTTGTTCTGTTTTACAACATTCGTGTACTCTTAATTGTAATTAGAAATCACGAAACTGATGCACTTAAAGTCACAGTGATAATTCTTTTGGAATTTTCAGCCTAATTTCTTTATGCTTCGAACAATTCATAACGACACTCTTCATTATACTTTCTAAGACAAATTAATATTTTAAAATAATTATAAATCTATTCCCCTAAAAACAAACTAAAAAAGAAAAATGTGCTAAAAACATGTCATATACTTACAATAAAATCATGTCAATAAAACATGTCAATATACTTACAATATTTAGATAAACATACTTGAATTAATATTTAAAATTTGTACAGTTTTACAACATTCGTGTAGTCTTAATTGTAATTCAGAAATCATGAAACTGATGCACTTTAAAGTCGCAGTGATAATTCTTTTGGAATTTTCAGCGTAATTTCTTTATGCTTAGAACAATTCATAACGACACTGTTCATTATACTTTCCAAGACAACTAAATATTTAAAAAAAATTATAAATCTATTCCCCTAAAAACAAACAAAAAAAGAAAAATGTGCTAAAAACATGTCATATACTTAAAATAAAAACATGTCAATAAAACATGTCAATATACTTACAATATTTAGATAATCACACTTGAATTAATATTTAAATTTTGTAAAGGTTTACAACATTCGTGTAGTCTTAATTGTAATTCAGAAATCATGAAACTGATGCACTTTATAGTCGCAGTGATAATTCTTTTGGAATTTTCAGCGTAATTTCTTTATGCTTAGAACAATTCATAACGACACTGTTCATTATACTTTCTAAGACAACTAAATATTTAAAAAAAATTATAAATCTATTCCCCTAAAAACAAACAAAAAAAGAAAAATGTGCTAAAAACATGTCATATACTTAAAATAAAAACATGTCAATAAAACATGTCAATATACTTACAATATTTAGATAATCACACTTGAATTAATATTTAAATTTTGTAAAGGTTTACAACATTCGTGTAGTCTTAATTAGAAATCATGAAACTGATGCACTTTATAGTCGCAGTGATAATTCTTTTGGAATTTTCAGCGTAATTTCTTTATGCTTAGAACAATTCATAACGACACTGTTCATTATACTTTCCAAGACAACTAAATATTTAAAAAAAATTATAAATCTATTCCCCTAAAAACAAACAAAAAAAGAAAAATGTGCTAAAAACATGTCATATACTTACAATAAAATCATGTCAATAAAACATGTCAATATACTTACAATATTTAGATAAACATACTTGAATTAATATTTAAAATTTGTACAGTTTTACAACATTCGTGTAGTCTTAATTGTAATTCAGAAATCATGAAACTGATGCACTTTATAGTCGCAGTGATAATTCTTTTGGAATTTTCAGCGTAATTTCTTTATGCTTAGAACAATTCATAACGACACTGTTCATTATACTTTCTAAGACAACTAAATATTTAAAAAAAAATTATAAATCTATTCCCCTAAAAACAAACTAAAAAAAAGGAAAAATGTGCTAAAAACATGTCATTCCTCGAACCAAAAGTTAAATAAAAAAAACAGTTCGCAACATCTCCCATGTGTTTAACGTTTGGCAAATAGCCAGGCGTTTTATTCAATTAAAATAAAGGCGGTAAATGCTACAGTTCCTTTTTTTCCCAATGATTCGGTTTTTAAGTACAGAAACACTGCTGTTACTGCATTAAACGGACCAAAGAGAAACGAAACAAGCAGTGTATAGAATAAATTGTGCGGTTTCTGTTGTATTTTCTTTGCCTCGAATTCTATCAAAAAAAATGAAATAAAAAAAGATCAAATGGGATTTGTTTATTCATCACAAATTGCTGTGTGAATTATTTTATTTGTAAATTTTCTTTTTTTTTCGCATGCTAAATCTTTTTTAACGAAATATTAAGTACATTTTTATAAGTTTTGGACAATAACATGACCATTGTAAATATCTTCTAGTGCATGAAGGGCAATGTCTGTAATGCTACAGATGAATGTTTTTTCATTTTCTGATCTATGTATTGTCATTATGATTCAATATTGCTTATTTTATGTTTTTATAATTAATAGATGTTTATGAAACGTACTTGATATTTCATGCTGAAATGAAACCGTACTTATATGGGTCTCTACTTAATATACCGAGAAGTATTGCATAATAAATAAAATTCATTCTCTAACATAATGGAGCACCGAACGATGGCCGATTGGTTAGGGTGCTGGCCTTCGGTACCGGAGTTCGTAGGTTCGAATCCCACTGTGGCATGGATGTTCGTAGTCGTTCGGAATCGGCTTTAAGCTGTAGGTCCCGCTCTCATTAGCCCTCGCGTAGCAAAACAGTGAACCGTAGCACTCCAAACCAAACCAAACTAACATAATGGGAACTAATTTTTAACTGTATATATCGACATGTAAATAGTTGCAGTGTAGATAGGTTTAGATATGGTTAGTAGCACTACTGCCTACTTTTTACAACAAGACGACTAATGAACCCCGGAACTACTGCTTAAAGCCGATTCTGAACAGCTACAAGTAACCACACCACAGCAGGATTCAAACCCACGAATTGCGGCACCGAAGATCAGTGCCCTAACCATTCAGCCATCTCTCTTTTGCAAAGTAGATAAGAGAGTAGAATATCAGGATTTCAAATCTCTTTATATATCATTCAACGTTTGGTTTACAAATCGGGGGGCTGACTAATATATTAAGCAACTTGATCTTTTATATCGCAGTGGAATATTCTAGAACTCTGTTGAGCATCTAGAAGGTGCCACCCATTCGAAGTTGTATGTTGTTTATATATATCATCTGAAAAATTCGTTCAGAATTACAATCCTAGGTTACCTTAAAACAGAAAAAAATTAAAAATTCGTTAAAATTGTAATTCGTTATCTTGAGTTATGTATTAAAGTAATACGCAAGTGTTTAAAGTTAAATTTTAATAAGCAATGTACATCTAAAGACTTTAGTAAATAACTAATTAGAGTTAAAAATTATTTGACTGACTCAGTGTATAAACAAAATGAGATAAATTATTCGTACCCCAAGAAGATTATATTAAAATTAACTTGACAAATTTAATAAGAAGCGGCTCCCTATCCCAAATCATGACCTGTGGCCTGAATTAGAGCTGGTAAAATTTTATGCAAAACGCAAGCCACGGGGATCTACCGGTGCACTGTTATTCATCACAAATTGCTGTGTGAATTATTTTATTTGTAAATTTTTATGCTAAATCTTTTTTAACGAAATATTAAGTACATTTTTATAAGTTTTGGACAATAACATGACCATTGTAAATATCTTCTAGTGCATGAAGGGCAACGTCTGTAATGCCACAGATGAATGTTTTTTTCACTTTCCGCTCTATGTATTGTCATTATGATTCAATATTGCTTATTTTATGTTTTTATAATTAATAGATGTTTATGAAACGTACTTGAAATTTTATGCTGAAATGAAACCGTACTTATATGGGTCTCTCCTTAATATACCGAGAAGTATTGCATAATAAATAAAATTCATTCTCTAATGTAAATGGATTCAATTTTAAACTATTTATATTGACACGTAAATAGTTGCAGAGTGGATAGGTTTGGAGGACTACTGCCTACTTTTTGCAACAAGATGACTAATGAACCCCGGACCTACTGCTTAAAGACGATTCTGAACAGCTACAAACAACCATGCCAGAGCAGGATTCGAACCCACGAACTGCGTTACCGAGAAATAGTGCCCTATCCATTCAGCCATCTCTCGTCTGCAAAGTAGATAGGAAAGTAGAATATCAGGATTTCAAATCTCTTTATATATCATTCAACGTTTGGTTTACAAAACGGAGGACTGACTAATATATTTAGCAACTTGACTGTTATACCGGAGCAGAAGATTCTAGAAAGCTGTTGAGCACCTAGAAGGTTCGATCCATTCGAAGATGTATGTTGTTTATATGTATATCATTCGAAAATTGCACTCAGAAGTACAATTCTAGATTACCTTAAGGCCGAAAAAATAAAAATTTGTAATTCGTTATTAAAAATTTTAGGTTATATATTATAGAAATTCTTAAGTGTTTAAAGTCAAATTTCGATAAGCAATACACATTTAAAATTCTTGTAAATAAGTTAATTCGAGTTAAAAATTATTTGACTGACCCAGTGTATAAACAAAATGAGATAAATTATTCTTATCCCAAGATGATTATATTAAATCTAACGTAGAAAATTTCCCAAGATGCGACCCCCTCCCTCAAATCATGACCCGAGGCCTGAGTTAGAGGTGGTAAAACTTTTTTGCAAAACGAAATCCACGGGGATCTACCGGAACACTGTTATTCATCACAAATTGCTGTGTGAAATATTTTATTTGGAAATTTTTTGGCATGCTAAATCTTTTTAACGAAATAATAAGTGCATTTTTTAAGTTTTGGACAATAATATTGTCCTGTTGGAACATTCCATTTCCAGCTGGAAAAACAAAATCCATGTAAGGATGCAACAGGTCCACAATGATGTTCAGATACCCTGCCACATTTATGGTCTTCTCTTCCCCAATCATGAGTCCCAGAGATGCCCAAGAGATAATACCGCCACCACCGGCCTGTGTATGACCTACTGTACATTGAGGGAGAAACTGTTCACCTGGAAGACGGCGTTACCTCACATTGCCATCAGCGTGATGATGATTCATCTGACCAGGCAACTCTCTCCGATTGATCCCCGGACCAGTCGAGATGTTCCCGGGACCAGCGTAGGCTCAGTTGGTCATCAAAGGCACATGAGTGGACGTTTGCTGCGTAGCCCCATATCCAACAGTGTCCACTGAACAGTGTGCTCCGATACTATTCTACTTGGCCCTCCATTGTATTGGGTTGTCAACTTTGCCACTATCTGGTTCCGATTTTGCTTCACCATGCGAGACAGCTAGACAACCTTTTTCTTTAAAAGCGTGTGGACGTCTAACACCATGTTGTCTACTGCTGGTTTCACCGTCATTCATTCACTTTGCATAAGTAATAACAACTGTAGATCGCGAACAACCTACGAGTCTTGCAGTTTCGGATATACATGTTCCGAGCCTTCGAGCCATTACAATCTGACCTCTATCAAAATCGCGTAGATCTGCAGTCTTTCCCATCACACACAGGTGCAAGTGAAGGAAGAATGATTCTTCAGACTCTTCAGCAGCAGTTAAATACCACTTCTACCCGATCACGTGCCTTCCCCGTTATCCAGGCGAGTTCATTGCAAAATGTAGGAGTATTCATAATGTTTTGGTTCTTGAATGTAGAGTTTAATAAATCATATAACAGGTTTGTTAATACCTAAACAGCTAAATATAACAAAACACAACAAAATTCCTTTTTCCCATGCAATATCAAACCAAAATTAAGATATATGTAAAATGACTATTTCTGAATTTTTAACAACCATAAAATTCTGAAAATGTCAAAGGATATCTGAATATAGAATTTATACGTAAGCACATCTCTTAATCTTATTTATTTTCCTAAAAATTAATTTTACAACATACATATATTTGTACATATAACTGATATTACAGTTCTAAATAGAACTTAAAATGCTTTCAATTAAAAAGAAATAAAGAATTCGCAGTTCTAATGCTTATCAAATATTACATATACTCCGTCAATATTTATTAAAGGCACAAAAACAAATTACACTCTTACGCATTTGTAGAAACTATGGATTTTCAAAAGGAGAAATTTGCATACGTTTATCCCACAGAATTATTAAAATATGAAATTTCAAATGCATCGCTCTAATTATCTTTTAAGGTAATGTATTTTTTAACTTTAATAAATAATTAATATAACTTTGGTTCTCAGATTATTCATGAATCTTATGCTAAGGAGGAGGAATACATGTATTAAAATTTTCCTTCAGTTAAACCATTTTCTGTTTAATAATCTCTAGACAGCAAATTCCTCCGAGGTTTAGCTGGAAATAAATAATTAATTAAAAAAATAACTTATTTGCATTTAATTCACACTCTTTTCTACCTCTTAAAGAGTAGTGAAAATATCAAAGATTAGAATTTCTCCACTCCAAAAAAAAATTTATTAAACAACTCTCATGCATTTGCATATCTTTCTGCAAATTAATGCAGTGTATAAATTAGTAGATTTCTTTGCATTAATCAATCCTTTAAACGCTTTAGAATCGCGTACAGGACTACACAAATGCTGATAGAGAATTAATGCTTAAACAATTGCAAAGACACGTTGCGTTAATCTACTCAAGAGAAATTGTTAAATAATTCTGTTTGATAAAATGGAGTTTAACCTTTTCGCTCTCTGTTTCAAATTTGATACGGATTCGTTTACTCTCCTGTGTCCATTATGTCTCATACAGAATGGAAAGGAAGACCCATCAAGCCCCTTTGTGTCAAAGTAGTTGTGCGCTGACATAATGCGACTTCTCAGTCCGTATTGTCGCCCGATACGGGTTTCGATTAGGAATAATCACACTTAGTAATAAGCATTCTATTTATTTAAAAATTGCCTAACATTGTACGAGATTTCCCAAAAACTATAATGCCCGAGTTTCAAACACATAAAAATATTCAGCTCACAGCACACACACACACACACACACACACACACACACATATATATATATATATATATATATATATATATATATATATATATATATATATATATATATATATATATATACTTTATGTGACAATAGACATAATTAAGCTATTCCAAGAGAGATCAGCTTAGTAGAGATACTCGATCTACATATGCAGAATCCGAATTAAAAAATGCGTTCCTTTTTTAGCTTCGAAGGTATCTGCAGTACGTTCTGGAAAATACTGGTTCTACAGAGTTCTTGAAATAGCTTTGGCATACAAGGATTTTTCCTTAAAGACCCCAATCTCGGAAAATATCGTAATGTACATCAGTTTTATTAGATAAAAACCATATTGGTGTATACTTGTTTCTTTCCCGAGTCAGTACATAAGTAGAATCCGATTGAAAAAAAAGAATTCCTTTTTTATCTTCAAAGGTATCTGTAGTACGTTCTGGAAAATACTGGTTCTACAGATCTCTTGAAATATCTTTGGCATTCAAGGATTTTTCCTTAAAGGACCCAATCTCGAGAAATATCCTAATGTACAACAGTTTTATTAGATAAAAACCATATTAGTGTACACTTGTTTCTTTCCCGAGTGAGTATATGTGACCATCAGAATTGAGTAAAGAGAATTTGTAACAGTAGAGCACCTGATGCTTAATGCAGGGTCTGAATTCGTCTAATTTGCGATGTAATATAATTGTAAGTTTAAGGACTACTAATAGAAAATAAATTCATTTTTGGCAACAAAGTTATAGAAAGTAGTTATAGAAAGATTTTAATATTATCTAAAATCTATATAGTACCGTATGTACAGGTTGGTTTGGTTTAAGGCGCTATGGTCTACTGTTCTGCAACAGGAGGACTATTAAGACAGCCTTGATGTATAGGGATCTACAAGATAGAAAAATGTATTTTTTCCTCGATTGTGCTTCCAACCATTTATTTGTAAATATCGGAAATTTATTTTTAAAGCGATAGTTCTCATGAACTTTGTATTTTAATATTAACATTTATTTACAAATAGACATTTATTACAAATAGAGTGCCCAGTGAAGGAAATTGGCATAACGTTCCATTTAGTTTCCTTTAATTCTATGAAGCTTGCCTTAAACAAAAATACCCTGTTTGTATATTCCCTGCCAAGCTCTCAATTATTACGATGTTGAGACAAAAAAATAATTTTTAACGTATAAGCCGCACAGGATTTTCAATCACACGTGTCCAAGATGATATCATGCATACCAAGAGCGTCACTTGGCGTTCTCCTTAGCAAGCGCTGAGCTGCAATAGATTTATAAATTTTTATGATATTACATATCATAACGACATATCATAACATATCATATCGAATTTATGAAACTATTTTGATATGACATCAATGATATCTTTTTATTGTAAATTCATAAACTCCTCAAGAAAAAATTAAAAACAAATTCAGAATTACAATAAGAGCAAATGTAGGAATTTAAGTTTCATATGAAGTCTTTTTCTACTTTTTTAATTGTGGTTTACTTAAAAATTGCTAATTCAAACACACATTATATCCGATTTTGGTTTAAGACTAACAATTAATAGTTTCTAATGAGATCTAAAGATACGTGACACCACCTTAAATATAGAAAGGATGTTTTTGGTATTGGGTTAATTAATCAGCAGATAATAACAAAGATCATTATTAAGAAAAACTTTGATTCTTTCATCAGATGAACTAATAGCTAATGAAGACCTAGATCTTAATTGATCAATTTATTGCTAAACTCTCTGGAAGGTGGCCTTGTTTATATCATGGACTTTCCATAAAATCAGTTAAATGCAATAAAATTTCACTATATTTGAGAGAAGAATCCTAGAATAATTTGAAAATTTTAGATTTTATTATGATTTTTCTTCAATGTGTATATGACAAAAGACTGTTGGATGGATTTAGTTTATTTTTCTGCACAGCATAATAGTAAGGAGGACTTGTTAAAATACTGTGCATGCTACCAGTATACTAGTACATTTAAACTATATTTTCTTGCCTCAAAAACGTGAGCTTGGCTTGGAGTGCTACGGTCTACTTTTTGCAACACGACTCAAAAACTTGAGAGTGGAGTAATTATTTATGTGTAAAGACTCGATGCAATTATTTCCATGTTGCAATTTTTGCACTGGAAGGTACCTATAAGATGTGTTCTTATGTTTTCAACTATAGAATAATAATTTTTGTCAGTTATATGGAATTAATCTTATAAAACAGAAAATAATTTATAATAATAATTAGAAGATTATTAAAAATATATTTTTATGGACACTAGGAAAAAATGTTTTTATAATGGCCAGAGAATGTCAAGAGATTTTACTTTAAAAAAATTATACATGCTTTAGTTCTTTATGTTTTAATCCATCTTATACTCTTTAAAAATTATCTTAATGAAGTTTTAAATTTAAACTGTAATATACTATCGTTTCAAATTTTTATTTTTGTTATTTTTGACTTTAACCTACGATTAACTAAGTGGTTATAAACTATTTTATATTAATCGGGCTCTGGTGTTAAATATTTACCAAAGCCAGAGAAGTTTGTGTATTATCGAAATACATTTAAATACAAAATCACACTTAATCTCATTGTAAATTAATAAAGGATATTTTTATACTATTAGCATGATCGTTCTTTGGCTCTTTAAGCCTGAACTGCAAATCTTTTAATATAAGAAAATATTTTCTATTTAAAATTGTAAAACAAAGGTATGCAAATTAAAAATAAGTCTATCCAAAAGTATCAAATGAGAAAAGTAGGTGATATATTTTGTGCGTCACTCTATAAAATATTTTAAAGAATTTATTTTGTTACTCTATTTTTTCACACTGTTTCAAAATTACAATACAAAAACATCGATATGTTTAAATAACTGCATCACTGTTATGAATATTTCATGTTTAATTGTATTCTAAAAGGTCAGAATTTGAACGTAAATATTTCAGAACAATAAAAACTGTTATTAATAAATGTATTGGCATCAAAATAGTTATACACGCATTACGTGAATAACAAGATTGCTCTAAACGTGCAGTTAAATATGTACAGCTTAAAACAAACTTTGAAGTTTCCACTTATATTTCCTAGTAAAAGATTATTGATGATGTGAAATTTTATCAGATATTCTTATGACAAACATTAAACTAGGGGTCACAATCGAAACCTGAATTGCAAATATATTAAAGGAAGAAAATAATTTCTCTTTAAAATTGTATATTTAAAACAGAAAAAAGATATTCAAATTAAAAATAACTCTATATAAAAGTATTAAATAGAAAAAGTAGCTGATATATTTTGTAGGTCACTCTATAAAATACTTTAATGAATTTATTTTTTTACCCTATTTTTGCTCATTGTTTCAAAATTTCAATCCAGAATGTATCGATGTGTTTAAATAACTGCATTACTGTTATCAATATTTCATGTTTAATTATATTCTAAATTTGAAGGTAAATATTTCAGAAGAACAAAGACTGTTATTAATAAATATATTGGCATCAAAATAGTCATATATTCATTACATGATTAATAAGATTGCTTTAAATATACAGCTAAAGCTAAATATGTACAACTTAAAACAAACTTCAATGTTTCTGCTTATATTTCCTAGTAAAATATTGTTGACGATATGAAATCTTATCAGATATTCTTGTGACAAACCTTAAACTGAAGATCAGAACCGAAGCCTAAATTGCAAATATTTTAATGGAAGATAATATTTTCTTTTTAAAATTGAATATTTAAAAGAGAACAAAGATATGCAAGTTAAAAATAACTCTATCTAAAAGTATTAAATAAAAAAAGTAGCTGATATATTTTGGGCGGAAATCTATATAATATTTTAATGAATTTATTTTTTTTACTGATTTTTTCACATTGTTTCAAAATTACAATCCATAGTACATCGCAGTTTTTAAATAACTGTGTCACTGTTATCAATATTTCATGTTTAATTATATTCTAAAAGCCAGAATTTGAAGGTAAATATTTCAGAATACAAAGACAACTCTTAATAAATATATTGGCATTAAAACAGTTATATATTTACTACATGATTAACACGATTGCTCTAAATGTATATCTAAATATGTACAGCTTAAAAAAACTTTGAAGTTTCCACTAATATTTCCTAGTACAAGATTATTGATGATGTGAAATTTTATCAGATATTCTTGTGACAAACATTAAACTAGAGATTACAACCAAAGCATGAATTGCAAATATTTTAATGGATGAAAATATTTTCTTTTAAAAATTGTATATTTGAAACAGAACAAAGATATGCAAATTAATACTAACTCTATATAAAAATATTAAATAGAAAAAGTACCTGATATATTTTGTGAGTCACTATGTAAAATATTTAAAAAAATTTGTTTATTTTTTAACCTATTTTTTCACATTGTTTCAAAATTCCAATCCAGAATACATCTCTGTGTTTAAATAACTGTATCACTGTTATCAATATATCATGTTTAATTATATTCTAAAAGGCCAGGATTTCAAGGTAAATATTTCAGAATACAAAGACAGTTATTAATATATATATTGACATCAAAATATTTATATATTCATTATATGACTAACAAGAGTGCTTTAAAAAATGAAAAAATCTCAGTTAACATTCCTGTTAACAGATGAAATTAGAACATCAATTAAACGATATAGTGTAAAACAATTTTTATTCTATGTTCCACAATAAATAATGAGCAGTATTAAAATAAAGTTTAACTATAAAAACAATTCTATACAACATAATCAGCAATGCAATAAAAAATGCGTAGCTAATTGAATGGTAATTTTTCCGTATGTCTATCAATGCTGTAATATCAGAAGTTTTAATTATCTGTAGTATAGTATGGGATATCCAAGTTTCCAAAAGAATATCCTATAAATTGAAAAGAAACTTAAAGAAAAAACAAAACCAAAGAAGTATTTTAATATCTGGACGGTATTTTTTTTAATAATTCATCCCCTCTCTGTACGTTAATTATATACCTTCAATAGCTTGTTACTCGTACTCTAAACATGCTCCCGGCTAAATTCATTAAAGCAACAAAGATATTCCAGGAGAAAAAGAATCAGTAAATATGTAAAAAAAAATTCCTTTATTGACTAATTAAAAATTCTTTAATGAGTGTAGAACTCTAAATAATGGAAAAGAAAAGGTTTTGTTTTTTGCATGCAAAAAATAATGATTGTGCTAATTAAATTGACGAGTCGCTTTGAAAAGCTCAGTTTATTCTGACGTTTCTTTAAATTTTTTAGGCCGTTGCTAAGGAATTATTTCTCCTTACTCGGGAATTTTTTAATGTTTTGTATGTTTGTTTACTTGATAAAATCACTTACATGGTAATATTTGCTGGTTAAATTTGTTTGTTGGAAGAAGGGAAAAGTTTTCTCTAGTTTTAAAAGTAATATTTGTTATTTGCTGTTCCAAAAGGTTAATAGGAAAATAACTTAATGGGGCATATGTTCAGGTTACGTAGTTAATGCAATTTGCAAACCTTTCATAAAATTTTGCATTGCAATGAATAATGTGTAATGTTATAAAGAACATATAAGCAGTATAGTAAAATTTATTCAATTAACACTCTAAAGTATATTTTTCAGATTTAATTTTCATTCGTGATGCAAAGAACATTAATTTAGAAAGTTTAAGGACTTAATTTTTACTAAAAGCGGTTCACGATTTCTTTCCTTACTCGGGAAAAATTCCTTACATTATCATATCTTTGAGTTTCTTTAGGCTTTATCAAAGTCAGTTAATAGGCATTGTAAAAGTAACGGATTCAGATTGAGATTCCTTTTTCTCACAAAATCACACACTTGCATCTTATTTCCTTAATTTACCAAGCTATGTCGTGATAATTTTCAGTTATTTTTCGAGACTGATTAATACATCAACGGACACATTGAAAAAGAGAGATTCGTTAATTTTTCATGATGAAATCAGCGATTTCCATTTTATTTTCTTATTCTACGAAACTGTCTCGTGAAAATTCTTTACATCATCATAGTCTTTGAGCCTCTTTAGGCTTTATGAAACGTCAAACTATAGGCATTGTAAAAGTAACGGATTCAGATTGAGATTCCTTTTTCTCACAAAATCACACACTTGCATCTTATTTCCTTAATTTACCAAGCTATGTCGTGATAATCTTATGCATCCCCATTATTTTCGAGTCTTTTTAGACTTGATTACACATCAACCTGAACACGTTGAAAAAGCAATAGATTCGTTTCTAGATTCCATTTCATGATGAAATCAACGACTTCTGGTTTTTTTCTTATACTACGAAACTGCCTACCGAAAATCTTATCCATCATCACTGTTTTCTAACCTTTTTGGACGTAATCACATGTCAACCTGTACAGGTTAAAAAGCAACGGATTCAGTTTACGATTCCTCTTCCCGATAAAATCCCCAACTCGCATTTTCTTTCCTTATTCTATCATATTCTCCAGTGAAAATTTAGTGCATCACCACAGTTTGTGAGATTCCTTACTTCTCATCACACATCAACTAGTAAGCGTTGAAAAAGCAACAGATTATGTTCGCGATTCCTTTTTATGATGAAATCAACGACTTTTATTTCCTTTTTTTATACTACAAAACTGCCTACTGGAAATCTTATCGTCATTGTTTTCGAAATTTTTGGGGCGTAATCACATGTCAACTTGTAAGCGTTAAAAAGTAACAGATTCAGTTTGTGATTTCCCTTTATGATGAAACCACCGACTCTCATTTTCTTTCCTTATTCTACCGAATTCTACAGTGAAAATCTAATGCATCATCATAGTTTTTTAGCCTCTTTAGGCCTCATCACACATCAATCGGTATACGTTGAAAAAGAAGCGGATTCATTTTGTGATTCCTTTTCCCTATGAAGAATGCGTGGATTTCGAGTGTGATAGCTAAAAATTTCAACCCATTTATTTTATTAAGATAGATATGTGAATTGTTCACGTTGATATGCAAAGAGGTATGTTTTTCATTTTATAGTGTTTCTAAAGGACGCCTACTATCTTTCAGTATTACATATTAAATTTAATACATAAAGACTTCAATAAAGAACCTAAACATTACATTTCAATTATAACTACATAAAAACTTAACTGCATAAAATTATGAAATTTATTGTTTAGATAGCATCATGGCATTGCAATGAGTCTCAAATTCAAACATTACGTTATAATTACATTACGTTATAATTATAGGCACAAATGTGTACTAACTATAATTTAAATTGGATATTTATGGCTTAAATACTTATCTCACTCCAATGTGTACTTATTACATAAGCTATATATACATTTATGACTTATTTTCCTATGTAAAATGCATGGATTTCTTGTGTGATAGCAGCAACATTTAAGATTAAAAACTTGTCAATAGTTAAATATGTCAATCGTTTAATTTTTTTTCTCTATCATATGATAAATCCATGTATTTATTATCCAAAAAAGAGTTGTAAACTAACCCTTTGGGGTATAAAAGTATACTAATTGACTTGTGATAAATCCCTATGACAGCATTATGGAATCGCATAGAACATTTCAAGCAAATATTAAAATGTCAAGAAGTACATTTTAAATTACTCTTGCATAATTATTACAATAAAATTTTTATACACATGCACACTGCACACCTCTTACTTAAATTTGCAAAGAGACATTTCGAAAAAGAAATTAAATGAAAAACCTTGACTGTAATTGAACAGCCTTAGAAAGTTTTAACTTTACGAGATGTACCCACATTACTTAATTTAACGATGGAAACTTTGAATTAGCAGGAATATTATATCATACATAATGTCAACAGTTTATACTTTATTAAAGACGTTTTAATTTTAAACTACCTTAGGACGTATAAAACTTAAATGTTGCGAAAAGGAGAAATTAATGTTACTACCTTAACAAATTTAAGCATTTCCTAGCATTTTATTTTTAGTTAAAACCGTATAGAGGAATAATTTAGCACGAACATAAAATTAGTAAATATTTTACTTTAGTAAAATATGCATGAAAAAAATGCGGAATTTCGAACTTGATAATGCTTGCTTACTGAATTTATTTGAATATTTTTTATGCCATTTATTTTTTCTTGATTCTTGTTTAGAGATTAATTGTAGCAAAAATGTTGAATTTTGAATTTGATAATACTAATGATTGTTTACTTATTCACTTCAGGATTGTTTTATTAATATATTTAAACATTTTTAATGTCATTTATTTTTTCTGATTCTTTTTTAGAGGTTAATTATAACAAAAATGCTGAATTTTGAATTTGATAATGCCAAAGATTGTTTACTGAATATATATAAGCATTTTTAATATCATTTATTTTTTGTGATACTTTTTAGAAATTAATTGTAGCAAAAATCTTGAATTTTGAATTTGATAAGGCTAAGGATAATATACAGAATGTATTCAAACATTTAGAATGCCTTTTATTTTTTGTGATGGTTTTTTAGAGATTAATTGTAACAAAATTGTTGAATTTTAAGTTTTATAATGTTAATGATTGTTTACTGAATATATTTAAACATTTTTATTGCCATTTATCTTTTCTGATTCTTTTTCAGAAATTAACTATAGCAAAAATGATGAATTTTGAATTTGATAATGCTAAGGTTGGTTTGCTGAATGTATATAAACATTTTTAATGTCATTTATTTTTTGTGATTCTTTTTCAGAAATTAATTATAGCAAAAATGTTAAAATTTGAATATGAGAATGCTAAGGTTTGTTTACTGGATTTATTTAAATATTTTCAATGCCATTTATTATTTCTGATTCTATTTCAGAAATTAATTGTAGCAAAAATGTTGAATTTTGAATTTGATAAGGCTAAGGATAATTTACAGAATATGCTCAAACATTTATAATGCCATTTATTTTTTGTGATGGTTTTTTAGAGATTAATTGTAACAAAATTGTTGAATTTTAAGTTTTATAATGCTAATGATTGTTTACTGAATATATTTAAAATTTTTATTGCCATTTATTTTTTCTGATTCTTTTTCAGAAATTAATTGTAGCAAAAATGATGAATTTTGAATTTGATAATGCTAAGGTTGGTTTGCTGAATTTATTTAAATATTTTTAATGCCATTTATTTTTTGTAATTCTTTTTTAGCGATTAAGTATAGCAAAAATGCTGAATTTTGTATTTGATAATGCTAAAGATTGTTTACTGAATGTATATAAACATTTTTAATGTCATTTATTTTTTGTGATTCTTTTTCAGAAATTAATTGTAGCATTTTTACCAAAATGCCATTTATTGTATTTTAACGTATTTCTACTTATTAGTGTTATTTTATAATCTATTTGAATATATCATGTAGTGAACAAAGAAAATACTTTCAGTTACAAGTAAAATAAAGTTTAACTGTGTTCAACATGTAAAAAAAAATCATTGTAGAATAAAAATTTTCTCATTGTATATAATGTAAAGATATAGTATCTGGTATAAAATCTATTTATATTTGTGAGACTTGAAATAATATTTAAAGAATAAATTCTAACTAAATAATGTTTGTGAACATATTTTACAATTACTATGTTAATATATATAGCGTATAAAATGTATTAATGTGCAACTAACATTTTAAGTTGCTTTAAAACTTTTTAAATAATCATAAGCTTAAACTGTGGCCAAAACTTTTCAAGGTTACTAAAAATATAAAAAGTAAGCACTTTGTAAAATTCAAGAGATTTATACATATTTTTGAGTGTAACAAACTAAAAATTCTATTTTGTCATAAAATTAATGTTTTTATTTGCATAGAAAATCTCTTTTTATAATTCATTAACGATAAAATGTTCTTAATTTGCTATAATTTTTTTAAATTTAGAAATTTTTTAAGAGAGCATAGAACCATTTGTGGTATAGAATTTTAATTACGTAAGAGTCTTTTAACAATTCATCATAATACGTTTTCCTTCTAGATTGTATTTTACTTTGTAACACTCTGGTTTGAAAAAATCAAGCAACATCGTAAAAAGTTATACACCAAATGAAACTTATCAGGAAGATATCATATGAAATACTTTTATTAGCAACTAAATTTCCATATCTAATTAAAATTAAGTGTTTGTTTTATTTGGTGAACCAAATCATTATAATTATCTACTATTTTAAATTTGCAAACTGTTAAGAAATTAAAAATCAGGAAAGGGTTTTAATTACAATTAAAAATCAATTATAATTATCTACTATTTTAAATTTTCAAACTGTTAAGAAATTAAAAATGAGGAAAGGGTTTTAATTAGAATTAAAAATCAGTTATAATTATCTAATATTTTAAATTTTCAAATTGTTAAGAAATTAATAATCAGGAAAGGATTTTAATGAGAATTAAAAATCCATTATAATTATCTAATATTTTAAATTTTCAAATTGTTAAGAAATTAATAATCAGGAAAGGATTTTAATGAGAATTAAAAATCAATGATAATTATCTAATACTTTTAATTTTCAAACTGTTAAGAAACCAAAAATCAGGTAAGGGATTTAATTAGAACTAAAAGTCAATTATAATTATCTAATATTTTTAATTTGCAAACTGTTAAGTAATTAAAAATCAGGAAAGGGTTTTAATTAAAATTAAAAATCAATTATAATTATCTAATATTTTTAATTTGCAAACTGTTAAGTAATTAAAAATCAGGAAAGGGTTTTAATTAGAATTAAAAATCAAGTTATAATTATCTAATATTTTTAATTTTCAAACTGTTAAGTAATTAAAAATCAGGAAAGGGTTTTAATTAAAATTAAAAATCAATTATAATTATCTAATATTTTTAATTTGCAAACTGTTAAGTAATTAAAAATCAGGAAAGGGTTTTAATTAGAATTAAAAATCAATTGTAATTATCTAATTTTTAAATTTTCAATCTGTTAAGAACTTAAAAATCAGGAAAGGTTTTTAATTACAATTAAAAATCAGTTATAATTTTCTAATGTTTTAATTTTGAAACTGTTAAGAAATAAAAAATCAGGAAAGGATTTTAATTAGAATTAAAAAAATCAATTATAATTATCTATATTCTAAATTTTCAGACTGTTAAAAATTAAATATCAGGAAAGGGTTTTAATTAGAATTAAAAATCAATTATAATTAGCAAAATTACCAAAGTATAATCACAATTATAAGTATCAATTATAATTATCAATTATAATTAAATTAATTATCAGTAAATGCTTTTATCCTAGTATAAAATGTAACTGCTATAAATGTAAATGGTGTTCTCGGATTAAAAATGATTATTATTTTATATTTAATATAAGCATTTGGTTTTTAATTTTTAAATTTCAAAAATTATTTTGGGGGTAACTGGACATATATTTTTAAAAAATAAATTGATTATAAAGAATATCAGTCCTCTAAAGTTTGATCCTTATTAATGATGTAGGATAAATCTTATTATAAACAGAGCAAAACATTTTATTTTATATTGAATCAAATAAAGGTTGACTTAATGAAGGCTTTTGAGTTGGAAAAGGTACAATGTCCCCTTAATGCATTTGCAGAAATCAATATTTTACTAATGTAATGACCTATTATCTGCTCATTCCTAAGGTTCTTATGCAGTGGGCTTCGAGATAGAATAAATTTTCAACTTAATTATCCACGGCATTCCACCTGAATTCATTTTAATTGCTTATCTTCTTTGAATTCTCCCAAGGCCTAAACTTTGACCAAATGAGGATATAAATCCTTGTGACTTATGCCTGGTCCCATTAAATATGTCTTTTCCATTTACAATTTAAAGTACTCACGCCTGCATAGAGTTCTCTAAAAGTACTTACTGTCTCATTAGACTTTTCTTAATGAAGTAACATTCTTAAAAAAGAAGCCAGGTCTGTAAATTGTCTTTTGTATTATTTCTCTCCAGTCTTTAAACAGGCAACAGGAAACGTCCTACTTACCTAGAAAAGGAGAAAAACCTTTAGCTATAATTAATGATCACTTAAAAACATATATTTCATTAGCATTTAACTCGGGCATTAAAAATATAATAGGTCCTTTATTCTCGCTTCTGAAAATAACGAGGGTACACTGTTTGCAGAAAGACGTAATGTCTTTGCATTTCATTTATTGAGATACAAGCGCAATGTTTTAAGTGCGTTTGTTAAAAGGAGGCGGAGAGTTTATTCCGTAGGCAGTAAGTATTTAAAGTCTTGTTTCACAGGGAATATTCAGCAAGAACTTTAATTTGGGGGGTATAAAAGTTCGTTTAGTTGTGTTTACATATGTTACCGTACTGCGGGAATCCACTTCCCATGTAAATTTTAATACGAGGCTAAGTGACAAAGTAATATATCAGGAAATATTTACTTTGTTGAAGTTCAAACAAAATATAGAAAGTTTTGTTTACTTAATGTATGTAAAGCTAAATATATTATAGTGCTTAATAGCTATTTCGTCAAGTAATTTAAATGCTGAATATTGCCAAAATTTAAAGCTTAAAAATTCTATTTGAAGTATAAATGAAAACACATTGCTGTGTAATATTTAAAGATTAGTACGTCTTCCTATTGAATTATCCTCTTCCTATCTTTAAATTTATACACAAAATACATTTATAAACATAGAAACATATGAACTAAAGTTTCACAAACAACTTTAGTTTAAAACAGAATTATATAATAAATTATTTTTAACGGGACCTCTAAGCTATATATGGATATTACTAAATAGTGTCTACATTAAAAGATATATAATTCAAAATATTTTAAAAAGAAAGTAAGAATATTCTTTTTACTTCAAAAAGAAATTTATGTAATAAAATTATTCTTAATTGAAAGCTTTCTTATTGCCGTCTAGCTGTATGATTCTACACTTATCGCAAACACGTTTAAATTTGTAGCAATGAAATTTAGCAACCTAAAATGTTCATTCATAATAATTACATTGCTAATAGGTTTTGAAACTTAGCAAAATTTAATGTGGATTTTAAGAAAACTAAATGGTTAATTTTAAGTTATTAAATTATTTAAGAAATAAAACTTTAATATTATTATTATAGTATATTATCTAGAATTGCTACAAAATGGAATTAATAAATATAAATTCGTAGTGAATATTAAAAACAGGTTGTCATAACATCTTAATTAAAAGCTTTCTTAATTTATTCTACCTGTTTTTTTCTACACTTATAGCAAACATGTTTAATTTTGTAGCAATAAAATTTAGCAACCTAACATTTTTATTCATAATAATTTCATGTCTAATACGTTTATATCCCAAACCTCTCAGTCGTTTTTCAGGAGTTCAAGTCACTCACAGACAGACAAATGCGAACAGATTATGATATAAATAAGATATAGGGGATTACTCTGAACGTTGCCGTTCATTATGACGTCCCTTTGACCTCAGCTTGATGACGTCAAAGAGATGTCACAACGGACGTTTGAACCGACTAGTAACGTCCAGAGTAAGCCCTATAAGCTAAAATCCTTGAGGAACATGTTAAAATATTGACAAAATATCTAAAAGGTAGAAATAATCTTTAGAAAGATGTATTATTTTAATAAAATACATGAATATCATTTCATCCTATTTATTTTTATGAAGCAAAAAGTGTAGTTACTACATCCATCAAACATCATGCGTCAAACTGGAATCAGTATATCAAGTCTTCAAATATTTTTAAGTAGTATACATTAAACAATATAAGAAACCATTAGCATTTTTAATCAACTCACATCAGACAGCATTCTGAACTGTACGGCATATTTGGTTAAAAAATTTAAGTTGTTTTTGAGAAGTTCAAGCCACTAACAGACAGACAAACGCGAGCAGATTATAATATATATATATATAAGATATAGAAGATTACTCTGTACGTTGCAATTCGTTGTGAAGTACCTTTGACGTCTGCTTCATCGCAAGATGACGTGAAAGTGACGTCACAACGGACGTTCGAACAGACTCGTAACGTCCAGAGTAATCCCTATAAGCTTAAATCCTTGAGGAACTTGCTATAATATTGATCAAACATAGAAAAAGAAGAAATATTGTTTAGAAAGATGTATTATTTTGATATTATACATGAATATCATTTCTTCCAATTTATTTTAATGAAGCAAAAAGTGCAGTTACTACATCCAGCAAACACCATGCGTCAAACTGGAATCAACATAAAGTCTTTAAATATGTTAAGTAATATGCATTAAACAATATGAGAAACCATTAGCATTTTTAATCAACTCACATCAGATAACATTCTCAACTGTACGGTATACTCGGTTAAAAGATAAAAATGGTTCTTGAGAAATTCAAACCACGGACAGACAGAAAAAAGAACAGATTTTAATATAAATAAGATATAGGGTATTACTCTGATGCTGCAGTTCGTTGTGACGTCCCTTTGACGTCAGTTTGATCACAAGATGACGTAAGAGTGACGTCACAACGGACGTTCGAACCGACTCGTAACGCCTAAATTAAGTCTTATGTGCTAAAACCCTTGAGGAACGTGCTAAAATATTGATCCAACAACAAAAAGGAAGAAATATTGTTTAAAAAGATATATTATTTTTATATAATACATAAATATCATGTCTTCCTATTAATTTTTATAAAGAAAAAACTGCAGTTACTACATCAAGCGTACATCATACGTCAACTGGAATCAATATATTAAATATTCAAATATTGTTAAGTAGTATACATTAAACAATATAAAGAAACCATTAGCATTTTTAATCAACTCTCATCTGACAGCAATCACAACTGTATGGCATACTCGATTAAAGATAAAAATAGTTTTTGAGAAGTTTAAGCCACGGACAGACGGACAAATGAGAACAGATTATAATATAAATAAGATATAGGGGATTACCCTGGACGTTGTCAGTCGTTGTGATGTCCCATTGACGTCTGCTTCATCGTATAATGACGTCAAAGTGACGTCACAATGGACGTTCTAACCGACTCGTAACGTCCAGATTATACCCTATAAGCTAAAATCCTTGAGGAACATGTTAAAACTTTGACGAAACATCGAAAAGAAAGAAATATTGTTTAAAAAGATGTATTATTTTGATATAATACATGAATATAATGTCTTCTCTATTAATTCTTAACTAAAAAAGTGCAGTTACTACATCAAGCTTACGTCATGCGTCAAACTGGAATCAATATATAAAGTCTTCAAATATTTTTCAGTAGTATACATTAAACAATATATGAAACAATTAGCATTTTTAATCAACTCGCATCAGACAGCATTCACAACTGTACGGCATATTCGGTAAAAAGATAAAAATATTTTGCATAAAAAATGAGACAACCATATCACTAAGAACTGTAAATATAAACATGTTTTCTTCCGAAGGCGAAAACGAAACATTCCACTTACACGTACTAAAGAACATTCATTAAAATCTGAAATACGTTCGTAACAAAATCAGCAGAGCGAGAAAGAATTCAAGATTGTTTGCTACTTCAGAATTTTTTTCCCTATTCCAATTAAAGAGCAAAAAATGCCTTAAATTTTTGCTAGCTCTTTCTTCTATCGAGGATTTCTTTTCGACCATCTCATCCGTTTTACACCGTAATTTTTTTTACCGTTTCAGCATTTTCTCTTAGTTTATAGCTGGGAATTTTCAACTTTGTTTACAAGATTTTATTTTAAGTTTTAGTATAAATTTTCCTTTCTCAAGGCGATCCGTATTTGCCGACGCTGCTTACACAGGCATAAAGTATTGCCAGGTGCTGAAATAAAGAGTAGCTTTCTGGCGTCGGTATTTTGTATCAGGCGCACACAGCTAAGTTTATTCTACCTCGGTTTGTCGTTGGCTGATGCTTGTTAGCATTCACAAAATAAACTCTTAAATTTTCCAAAATTTAGTGACTGAAAGAAAAGCGGGGAACTAAGAAAATACAAAGTTCATGACAGATATAATAGGGAGAATAAAAGAAAAATACACAATTCATTTATTGTCCTACTACTTTTTAAAATATTTTTGGTAGGTACAGTCTTATGCAAAAGTGTAATATCATTCATTAGAAAAATTGTATTTATTGGAAATATGCAATAACAATATTTTAAAAAAGAAATACAAAGCCATGCAAAGAAATTGAAGTAAGTGCAGAAATTAAGAGTAGCTTTCTAATGTTGATTTATTTTTTGTATCAGACGCACACAGCTAAGTTTATTCTATCTCGATTTGTCATTGATTGATACTTGTTAGCGCTCACAAAACAAACTCTTAATTTTTCTAAAATTTAGTGACTGAAAGAAAAGCATGGAACTAAGAAGATAGAGAGATCTTAACATACATTACGAGAAGAATAAAGAAAAACACAATTAATTTCTTGTCCTACTACTTTTTAAAATAGTTTTGGTAGTTACAGTCATATGCAAAAGTGTAATACCATTCATTAGAAAAATTGTATTTAATGGAGTTCCGCAATATTCGCATTTTAGAAAAGAACAACATGGCTATACAAAGATATTGAAGTAAATGGAGAAATAAAAAGTAGGTATAACGTTGGTATTTTGTATCAGACGCACACAGCTAAGTTTATTCTACCTCGGTTTGTCGTTGGTTGATGCTAGTTAGCATTCACAAAATAAACTCTTAAATTTTCCAAAATTTAGTGACTGAAAGAAAAGCGTGGAACTAAGGATATACAAAGTTCATGACAGATATAATAGGGAGAATAAAAGAAAAATACACAATTCATTTCTTTTAATACTACTTTTTAAAATATTTTTGGTAGGTACAGTCATATGCAAAAGTGTAATATCATTCATTAGAAAAATTGTATTTATTGGAGTTCCGCAATAACAGTATTTTAAAAAAGAAATACAAATTCATGCAAAGAAATTGAAGTAAGTGCAGAAATATAGAGTACCTTTCTAACGTTGGTATATTTTTTGTATCAGAGGCACACAGCTAAGTTTATTCTATCTCGATTTGTCGTTGATTAATGCTTGTTGGCGTTCACAAAATAAACTCTTAAATTTTCTAAAATTTAGTGCCTGAAAGAAAAGCTTGGAACTTAGAAAATGGAGAGCTCATAACACATATTACGAGAAGAATAAAGAAAAACAATTAATTTCTTGTCTTACTACTTTTTAAAATAGTTTTGGTAGTTACACTCATATGCAAAAGTGTAATATCATTCATTAGAAAAATTGTATTTAATGGAGTTCCGCAATAATCGCATTTTAGGAAAGAACAATATGGTTATACAAAGATATTGAATTAAATGCATAAAAAAGTAGGTATAACGTTGGTATTTTGTATCAGACGCACACAGCTAAGTTTATTCTACCTCGGTTTGTCGTTGGTTAATGCTAGTTAGCATTCACAAAATAAACTCTTAAATTTTCCCAAATTTAGTGACTGAAAGCGTGGAACTAAGAAAATATAAAGTTCTTAACATATCTCACAGAAATAATAAAGTAAAACACAGTTGATTTCTTGCCCTACTACTTTTTAAAACATTTTTGGTATGTACAGTCATGTGCATAAGTGTAATACCATTTAAAAAAATTGTATTTATTGGAGTTCCTCAATAACAGCATTTATAAAAAAGAAATACAAAGCTAAGCAAAGAAATTGAAGTAAGTGCAGTAATTAAGATTAGCTTTCTAACTTTGGTATATTTTATGTATCAGACGCATACAGCTAAGTTTATTCTATCTCGATTCGTCGTTGATTGATACTTTTCACGTTCATAAAATAAAACTTGAATTTTCCAAAATTTAGTGACTGAAAGAAAAGCGTGGAACTAAGAAAATACAAAGTTCATAAGATATATAACGGAAAGAATAAATAAAAACACAATTCATTTCATGTCCTACTACTATTTTAAAATATTTTTGGTAGGTACAGTCATATGAAAGAGTGTGATATCATTCATTAGAAAAATTGTATTTTTTGGAGTTGCGCATTAATAGCATTTTAAAAAAGATCAACATGGCCATACAAAGATTTTGAAGTAAGTTCAGAAATAAAGAGTAACTTGCAAACGTTGGCATTTTGTATCATACGCACACCGCTAAGTTTATTTTATCTCGATTTGTTGTTGGTTGATGCTTGTTAGCATTCAAAAATAAACTCTTGAATTTTTTAAAATTTAGTGACTGAAAGAAAAGCGTGGAACTAAGAATATACAAAAGTCATGACAGATATAATAGGAAGAATAAAAGAAAAAATACACAATTCATTTTTTGTCCTACTACATTTTAAAATATATAGTAGTTATGTAGTTATATAGGTACAGTTGTGTGTAAGAAGTGTTGTATCGTTTATCAGAAAAATTGTATTTATTGGAGTTCCGCAATAATAGCATTTTAGAAAAGAGTAACATGGTCATACAAAGATTTTTATGTAAGTTCAGAAATAAAGAGTAGCTTTCAAACGTTGGTATTTCGTATCAGACGCACACCGCTAAGTTTATTTTATCTAGATTTGTCGTTGATTGATTCTTGTTAGCAATCACAAAATAAACTCTTAAACTTTCCAAAATTTAGTGACTGAAAGGAAAGCTCGGAAATAAGAAAATACAAAGATCATAACAGATCTCAAGGGAAAAATAAAGGAAAAACACTATTCAGTTTTTGTCCTACTCCTTTTTAAAATATTTTTGGTAGATACAGTCATGTGCGAATGTGTAATACCATTCATTAAAAAATTGTTTTTATTGGAGTTCCGCAATAACAGCATTTTGTAAAAGAACAACATGGTCATACAAAGAAATTAAATAAAATGCAGAAATAAAGAGCAGCTTTCTAACATTGGTATTTTTTTTTGTATCCGACACACACAGCTAAGTTTATTGCTCTAATAAATGCTGTTGCACTAGGTAGTCGCTTACTGTTACGGAGGTTATGATGAATCTTGCTGTTTGAAGCATTTTCTCTCCGTTAAAAGCTGTAAATTTTCAAATTTATTTTCTAAGTTTCCATATAAATTTCCTATTCTTTAGGAAATCCATACTTGCCGACGCTTCTTGCACAGGCAGAAATCATTGTGCAGAAATAAGCGTTAACATCCGAAAGCAGAGTTAATTACCATTATAGCATAAATCTAGGAAATACCCGGTATCTTCGAGCATGTCAACAACTTATTTCTACATAGTGTTTTAAACAATGACATCTGAGGGTATCCACTTGAATAGATACTGTAACAATTTTGTTCCGAGCATCACAAATTGTATTGCCTATGTACTGTCCAATAAAGATGTTATATGCTTGTTTGTTTGTTTAGTTTAAAATGTCAACACACGTACTGGGTAATTGGGTTTTATCTATTCTTTTATTTAATGTTTCTAGGGATTTCTGACTAATGGCAACTTAGTTTTCAGATACATTCCTGAAAGGCTATATGAGGAAATATGACCTTCAAATGCTGAAAGGTTTAACCACAAGAATTTACTATAAAAACTGAGACACCAATGAAGGCACTGGAATATCCAGAAGCAGGTATAGCAACAGATGTAGCATAAATTAATGAAATATCAGAACTCTTTGTGCGTGTCCGAGAGTTATTTCTACATTTTAGCTGTTTAAGACTAACACACTAAAACTTTCATTGTCCTCGGGTTCCTAGCCCAATAGCCAAAAGTTTTAATGTTTTCCTTCCCCCAGTCTTTTTTTTTTCATCTGTAAATCTAAGTTTAAAAGTACAAAATGGAATAGAATAGTAGTGAAATGTTTCATGTTACCCAACAACAAGTTGTGTTTGTCAACGTTTTCTATAAGCCTCAGGGAAAAACTCCTCGTAACCTCGGATGTTTGCAATGAGTCCTCTATTAAACGGTATCAGCATCACACGGGGTTATAGCAGTCAGGTCTCTAGAAGAAACGGGTTTTTCTCATATGACTTCGGCTAATCTGGTAATCAGAGGACTCGGTTTGGGAAGGCTATTGTGGGAACGAAAAGGTTAAACAATGACATCGGAGGGTGTCACTTGAGTGGATACTGTAGCATTTTTGTTCCAGGCATCACAAGCATCTATTGTGTTCAATAAAAGTTATGTGATTGCTTGCTTAGTTTAACTTGTTCACAAACACACTGGGTAATTTGACTCAACTATTCATTTATTTAAAATTTCTGAGCACTTGAAGGTTGTATTTTCGTTACATTCATGAATGGCCGAGTGGAAAGTAAATAAATTTAAGATTAGAAACTTTAAAAGAATAAGAAATTGCATTAGATATTCGAGGGTCCAGACAAAATAGTGGTAAGTACTGCATCATGGAATTGCTTTGATTAATCTGACATAGGAAAGCAATTTTTTAGAATTTAAATGTTTGATAATATATATTGTCAAAATATATATTATAAGTTGTTCACACACACACACAGACACACACACACACACACACACACATATATATATATATATATATATATATATATATATATACACACATATATATATATATATATATATATATTAATTATCAAAAGCATTCAGATTAATATTATTTCAGTACTTTATATAAATGAAAATATTAATGTAAGAATACGGAAATCAAAAATTGATAGCAAAAACATGCTATGCAATCAAAATTAATCAACTTTTTAACATTTAAAATTAGAGTAACACTTAGACTTCATGCTATGTTGCCTAGTTTGCTGTACTATATGTCTATTTTTATTTCTCAAAGTTAGGAGGACCGAACGGTGACCTAACTGTAAAGCGCTGCTCGTCGGTACCGGAGTTTGTAGGTTTAAATTTTACAAGTCCATATAGACTAAGGGCTTATACTGGTCAAAATGAAATCAAATATATTCAAAATTTGTATTTAAAGTGATAAATGAACACCGAAACATTTCGTGATTACAGAACTACCTTTATTTCGTATAAGATATTAAAAACAATGGGGAAATAATCATAGATATTTTTAGCATTTGTATTTCCTTATATTATTCCAAATTTTGCTTTGTTTTTTCATCAAAGCTTACTTTAATTCCCACAACATTTTGAACAATAAAAAGTATTTTTTTCTATATTAATATGTGCAATAATGAATAAGATTAAATTATTTTTAGACTTTAGAGGAGTATGAAGATAAACAAATTATTGAGCTTGTAACCTTATTGGATTCTATATTGTACATCCATATTGAATTCTTGATGAGTTAGGGTTAGCAAATTGAAAGCGAGTAAAGTTTATCTTCTCCTATAGATTCGATTCTAAAATAAGTTGGTATAAATATGATTCATATCACACCAAAACATTCTGTCGATATGAAAACGTTATAAATCCACCCCTTACCTTCCTTTTTGAGCTTTTAGTTTCATTATTTCAAGCCCTATTTTCTCCGATTATGAATAGACAATTAAATTTATCAATATATCACATAGTAAATAGGTAAAAAAATCATTTATTCTAGCATTATGACGTCATTTCTTTAACCATCTCATTTGATCATTTCTTATTTTATATTATTTAAATATCGTCTGCATTATTTTCATACGTGGTATCACTGAACTTACTTATTCCGTAAATAATTTAATTTTTATTTGGATTAAATAATAGATTAGGCACATATGTGATACTCTTAAATTTAATCATCGATTATTTTTTGTTGCGATGAAAATTTTATCCCCGTTATTAACAACAAATTCTATCTACCTCCAGGGTATAGTGGAAATGATAGTTTCATTCCTTTACTTCCCTTAATTACTGTTTCAAAAAATTGGGAAGAACTTAACGATAATTTCGACGTAGTTAAGAAAGCTTTAAATTATCTCTCTAAATAAAATCAGCGTGATTCTGAACTGCATTCACAGTATCGGGAGACTTTAGAGGAATATGAAGATAAACAAATTACTGAGAGTGTACCAGATAATTCTCAGCCAAAAAAGAAACCATTTTTTATCTGTCTCATAGGGTATTCAACAATTCTGGAAAATTAAATATTTTATTTAACCGCTATATTACGGGTTATATGCTAGTTTTTAATATAATGAACATTACATAATGCTGTAATATTCCATATTTTGCTAAGTTATTTCATTAAAGCTTACTTTAATTCACAAAACATTCAGACTATTAAACAGTATTTTTTCTTTAATAAGATCTGCAATAAAACATAAGAGTAAATACTTTTTAGATTTTAGATTTTATTGAGCGTATACCAGATAATTCTTAGTCAGAAATTAAACTATTTTTTGCCTACCTCATAGGGTACTATACAATTTTGGATAATTAAAAAATTTACTCATCCTTCGTATGACGGGCTATATGCTAGTTTTTAATTTAATGAACATTACATAATGCTGTAATATTCCACATTTTGCTAAGTTATTTAATTAAAGCTTATTTTAATTCACAAAACATTCAGAATAGTAAAAAGGATTTTTTCTATAATAAAATCTGCAATAATAGATAAGAGTAAATAATTTATAGATTTTAGAGGAGTATGAAAATAAACAAATTATTGAGCAATACTACTCAGATAATACTCAGTCAAAAATCAAACCACTATTTTACTTGCTTCATAGAGTACTTTAGAATTCTGGAAATTTAAAAAAAAATTACTAATCCGCCATGTGACGTGCTATATGCTAGTTTTTAATTTAATGAGCATTACAGAATGATGTAATATTCCACATTTTGCTAAGTTATTTCATGAAAGCTTACTTTAATCCACAAAACATTCAGAATATTAAAAAGGATTTTTTCTATAATAAGATCCGCAGTAATAGATAAGATTAAATAATTTTTAGACTTTAGTGGAGTATGAAAATAAACAAATTTTTAAGCGATACTGCTCAGATAACAATACTCAGTCAAAAATCAAACCAATCTTTTACTTGCTTCATAGAGTACTTTAGAATTCTGGAAAATTAAAAAAAATTACTAATCCATCATATGACGGGCTATATGCTAGTTTTTAATTTAATGAACATTACATAATGATGTAATATTCCACATTTTGCTAAGTTATTTCATTAAAGCTTACTTTAATTCACAAAACATTCAGAATAGTAAAAAGGATTTTTTCTATAATAAAATCTGCAATAATATATAAGAGTAAATAATTTATAGATTTTAGAGGAGTATGAAAATAAACAAATTATTGAGCAATACTACTCAGATAATACTCAGTCAAAAATCAAACCACTCTTTTACTTGCGTCATAGAGTACTTTAGAATTCTGGAAAATTAAAAAAATTACTAATCCGTCATATGACGGGCTATATGCTAGTTTATATTTTAATGAACATTACATAATGATGTAATATTCCACATTTTGCTAAGTTATTTCATTAAAGCTTACTTTAATCCACAAAACATTCAGAATATTAAAAAGGATTTTTTCTATAATAAGATCTGCAATAGTAGATAAGATTAAATAATTTTTAGACTTTAGTGGAGTATGAAAATAAACAAATTATTGAGCGATACTACTCAGATAATAATACTCAGTCAAAAATCAAACCACTCTTTTACTTGCGTCATAGAGTACTTTAGAATTCTGGAAAATTAAAAAAAATTACTAATCCATCATATGACGGGCTATATGCTAGTTTTTAATTTAATGAACATTACATAATGATGTAATATTCCACATTTTGCTAAGTTATTTCATTAAAGCTTACTTTAATTCACAAAACATTCAGAATAGTAAAAAGGATTTTTTCTATAATAAAATCTGCAATAATAGATAAGAGTAAATAATTTATAGATTTTAGAGGAGTATGAAAATAAACAAATTATTGAGCAATACTACTCAGATAATACTCAGTCAAAAATCAAACCACTCTTTTACTTGCTTCATAGAGTACTTTAGAATTCTGGAAAATTAAAAAAAATTACTAATCCGCCATATGACGTGCTATATGCTAGTTTTTAATTTAATGAGCATTACATAATGATGTAATATTCCACATTTTGCTAAGTTATTTCATTAAAGCTTATTTTAATCCACAAAACATTCAGAATATTAAAAAGGATTTTTACTATAATAAGATCCGCAATAATAGATAAGATTAAATAATTTTTAGACTTTAGAGGAGTTTGAAAATAAACAAATTATTGAGCGTATAGCAGATAATTCTTAGTCAGAAATCAAAATATTTTTTTTTTGCCTGCTTAATAGGGTACTTTAAAATTTTGGATAATTAAAAATTTTACTGATCCTTCATATGACGGGCTATATGCTAGTTTTTAATTTAATGAGCATTACATAATGATGTAATATTCCACATTTTGCTAAGTTATTTCATTAAAGCTTATTTTAATCCACAAAACATTCAGAATATTAAAAAGGATTTTTTTTAATAAGATCTGCAATAATAGATAAGAGTAAATAATTTTTAGACTGTAGAGGAGTATGAAGATAAACAAATTATTGAGCGTGTACCAGATAATTCTTAGTCAGAAATCAAACCATTTTTTTTTGCCGGCCTCATAGAGTACTTTACAATTTTCGATAATTAAAAATTTTACTGATCCTTCATATGACGGGCTATATGCTAGTTTTTAATTTAATGAGCATTACATAATGATGTAATATTCCACATTTTGCTAAGTTATTTCATTAAAGCTTACTTTAATCCACAAAACATTCAGAATATTAAAAAGGATTTTTACTATAATAAGATCCGCAATAATAGATAAGATTAAATAATTTTTAGACTTTAGAGGAGTTTGAAAATAAACAAATTATTGAGCGTATAGCAGATAATTCTTAGTCAGAAATCAAAATATTTTTTTTTTGCCTGCTTAATAGGGTACTTTAAAATTTTGGATAATTAAAAATTTTACTGATCCTTCATATGACGGGCTATATGCTAGTTTTTTAATTTAATGAACATTACATAATGGTGTAATATTTCACATTTTGCTAAGTTATTTCATTAAAGCTTATTTTAATTCACAAAACATTCAGACTATTAAAAAGTATTTTTTAATAAGATCTGCAATAATAGATAAGAGTAAATAATTTTTAGACTGTAGAGGAGTATGAAGATAAACAAATTATTGAGCGTGTACCAGATAATTCTTAGTCAGAAATCAAACCATTTTTTTTGCCGGCCTCATAGAGTACTTTACAATTTTCGATAATTAAAAATTTTACTGATCCTTTATATGACGGGCTATATGCTAGTTTTTTAATTTAATGAACATTACATAATGATGTAATATTTCACATTTTGTTAAGTTATTTCATGAAAGCTTACTTTGATCCACAAAACATTCAGAATATTAAAAAGGATTTTTTTTTATAATAAGATCCGCAATAATAGATAAGATTAAATAATTTTTAGACTTTAGAGGAGTATGAAAATAAACAAATTATTGAGCGTATAGCAGATAATTCTTAGTCAGAAATCAAAATATTTTTTTGCCTGCCTAATAGGGTACTTTACAATTTTGAATAATTAAAAATTTTACTGATCTTTCATATGACGGGCTATATGCTAGTTTATAATATAATGAACATTACATAATGATGTAATATTTCACATTTTGCTAAGTTATTCCATTAAAGCTTGCTTTAATCCGCAAAACATTCGGACTACTGAAAAGTATTTTTTCAATAAGATCTGCAATAATAGATAAGAGTAAATAATTTTTAGACTGTAGAGGAGTATGAAGATAAACAAAATATCGAGTGTGTACCAGATAATTCTTAGTCAGAAATCAAACCATTTTTTTTGCCTGCCTCATAGAGTACTTTACAATTTTAGATAATTAAAAATTTTACTGATCCTTCATATGACGGGCTATATGCTAGTCTTTTAATTTAATGAACATTACATAATGATGTAATATTACACATTTTGCTAAGTTATTTCATTAAAGTTTACTTTAATTCACAAAACATTCAGAATATTAAAAAGGATTTTTCTATAATAGGATCTTCAATAATACATAAGATTAAATAATTTTTGGACTATAGAGGAGTATGAAAATAAACAAATTATTGAGAGTGTACCAGATAATACTCAGTCAAAAATCAAACCACTCTTTAGAATTCTGTAAAATTAAAAAAAAATTACTAATCCGTCATATGACGGGCTATATGCTAGTTTTTAATATAATGAACATTACATAATGCAGTAATATCACATAATACAAATCAAAACTCCATTTCTACATTAAATATAACGTTTTGTTACAAGACGCATCTATATTTAGTAAATATTATTCGTTATTTAGATTCATTAAAAACCTATAAGAACCGCATATCTCATAATGATGACTATATAGTTATTTTTATTCAACCCAAATACGCCCCATTTCCGACTGTGGTTTCGCCAAATTACGCAAAATTACCGTCCCTGCATTTTGCCATGAAAAAGAAATAACATTTTCCCTTAACAGTGTCTTTATTAGGCATTATGAAACAGAATACACTTGTGGAAAAAGCCTTGGTTAGCCTATCCTACTATATGGAAAACTTTTTTCGCGAGCTACATGACCCTGGAATAAGAATGCACTCATTAACTTAGCGAAAAAGTATCTTGACATTGATGGCGGAGAATTCGAGCTATAGAAATATTTTTTTCATGCGATCTTTACTTTCCCTTCGTTTTTTCCCCCTCTTCAATTAATTAGGGAAAAATGTAGCTCCCGCATTCTTTGCTTTCTCATTCTCCTTTCTTCCTCTCCAGGCTCTCCCATATTTTTTTCCCCGCTCTACAAAGTTTCATTTTTCCTTTCCTTTCACTTTTCCTTTTGCTGCTGCGCTGCACCTCTTGCCTATTCGCTTTTATCCTAAATTTTTGAATGTTTTGAATTTTTGGTCTTTTTATACGGGTGGATGGTCTTGATTATATTCTTTAAAAACTCCCGTCTCTCTCTTGAAACGCATTTGAAGCTGATTATTCAAACAACACTGGATAGAAAAAATATTGATTAAATTCCAGTGATTTTTTTTTTCCGTTTGAAAACATTTTAGTTTTTTTAAGTAATTTTACTGAGGGGAAGGTTTTTTTTATTGAGATATATATAATTCATGTTATCTATCAGACATCGATTTTTCTTTATTTCATTTGATCGTAATTTGATTGTGTATTATTCTTCTTTAATAGCGTAACCTATTGCACGTCTTAGTTGCCTCAACAGATCGCTTCCTCCAATTCGCACGGTCCAGCGCAACACTCTGCCCGTCTTTAATTCCTAAAATTTTGAGGTCATTTTCAACGTCATTGAGCCACCTTGTTAGTTATCTTCCTCTGGTACGAGATCCCTCATGGTTCTTAAAAGCAAATACTCTGATGGAATTATTCTCAGTGCTTCTTCAGATGTGGCTGGGCCATCTTATGGCCGATCTCACCAAAGTTGTTTAACGGTCAACCAAAATTAACCCATGGTGACAACTAATTTTGGGAAGCAATTCTTGTAAACAGACATTAATCTTGGTTAGGTGTTAAATGACTTTGGTTAGACCGGACCTTTGTTTGTTACTTCGAATGATTAGTATAATTCGAAGCTGTTTGTAGATCTTATGTAGCTCGAAATTATAGCTGGTTATCCAGCAACTTCGTACCTGTATAGGCCCAATGATAAATTATCTTAATAAATATATAAACTGTCACTTGGAAAAGATAAATGCATACTAAAAGATTTAAAAGACTACATAAATATCTTCATCTATCAATATTCTGTACAGATATACTCCACATTGTGTACAGATATTCTCTCAGTGGTGAACACAGAAATTTTGTAGCTGCATATCGGTATTGTAATAATAGAAGGAATTTCTTTAGATTAGAATTATCACTTGGTAAAATTTAAATAGTAAGCTCTAATAGTCATTGAAGGTTGTATTTTAGAAGTCATTACTTAAATGAAATTTATTGTGTAGAGAAATAGGACCGCATGCTTAACTTTTTCCGCGTAATTATAAGAAGCAACATTGTAGCAAACGGAGAATACCTAGAGCGTAAAAACAAAAAAAAATTCATTGGTTGGTTGTTGTCGTGTCCATTTAGAAGTCAAGTAACTTCTAAATGAAAGAGGGTTACTATTGTGTAGATAGGTTGGACGTTTAAGTGTGGGTCCCTGTAATTTAAAAGCAAGGACTAGTGGAAGACCAACTACCTCCAGACCTCCAGAGGTATCATTTAGATTAAATTACGACCATGAATCTTTTTATGGGCACAAACCGTCATTAATTAAAGGTGAAACTTTGGCCTGCTCGAGTCTCGATTCCGCTACCCTCCAGTTACAAGAACTCTGACTTTGTCTACTGAACTGCCGTGGCTGTATGTTAATCATATTTCTCCTATTTTAATCCATTTAAATATTTCTATAATTTTTTACAAGTTATAAAACCTACAAAAATAGAGGTAATTTAGAAGAAATAATAAAAAAAAAACAATCACGATAACAAAATCCCCTAAGAACTAATATTGGTAGAATACAATATCCTTGAAAAAATGATCAAAATCTTTTTAATGACTAAAATATGTCTGGAAGATAAAGATGATTCCTGTAATATTTAGCTAGGACACTATATTTTGAAAAATATATTAACATATTCTACAGGGGATGCGCACCCTTTCTTTGTCTACCAAAACAGACTCAAAGCCTCTTTTTAAAAGGCAGCAACAACTTTTCCCCCTCTATCCTTAGGAATTGGTTTTGAATAAATCCTTTTTTTCTGCATGATGAATCGTAATTGAAGCACGTGAAATAATTTAATTTTCTTTCAACATTAGACACCTGTAATATAACAATCAAAGTATTATACTGAATATTTCAATTTCGAGAAAAAATAATGGCTGAGGAATGTGTAAGGAATTTGGACCCACGACTTGTTTTTCACAGATGTGGACACTCCACTATATCTGCAAAATCGACCCCATTAACCCCTCGACTTAGTGTTCTTTAGGGGGAACTGAAGCCTTCCGCTTAAGGAGGGTGATAAGGTGTTTCGGATGGGTCACTTTTTTATTTTTTATTTTGTGTTACTTTTGCTGGGCGGCAGTGCATCTGAAAAGAGCATTCCATTTTCGGAAGGGAGCAAGTTTTGAGAAGCTGACCCTCTAAGGAGGGAGGATCTGCGTGCAGTTGAGTCAGGCAGTCCACGTAGAGACTGCGACCTGAAGATATATCTCTGGTTGCAGTGAGATAACTCAACGTCTGTTTTTGAGAGATGGACGGCCGCTCGTCCACCTGATTCAGTTTGCGTTGTAACTCAGTCTCCAGAATATGTTTTTACTATATATTTAATTTTTTTTTCAATCTTGTAAATAAATCTGTGTTGTCCGTTTAATCTCTGGAAGAATTATTTGGTAATTCATCCCAGCGACAGTCTACGAACATTAAGCATACATGTCCTTGTAAAGTAGGCAGTCAGGTCACACACTATACTCCGTGTAAACTCAACAGGCAATTCAAGGTCACTGATTTTTCCCCGATGACCAACTGTAACTATGGTAACGACAGTTGGGGAATGATTTTACTTTTTTTTTCACTGTGTTAAGGCTTTTTTACTTTTTTCACCGTGCGGGCTCTCCGTACATGATGAAAGTATGTTGTTTTAGAAGAATACTTAATACATTACACAAAATTTTATGAGTAATTTCAGACCTGTTTCTAAGTTCATAAATTTAAGATATAATCCCATTTCATAAAATTAATATTCAAAAATTGTATGTTATATTCTAATCCTTAAGATTTAAAAAATTCTACTGTAAAAGTAAATCTAATTTTTTTCACACACAGTTGCATTATTTGCAGAAATAATATCATTAAGATGATTGAATATTTCGATAATTTTAATGAGTAATTAGTTATAATTTCTCACCATTTTCTTTATATTTGTATGATTCTTTTAATCTAAATAT